>CM076593.1:6385026-7018872 GCA_038430175.1 Ficus hirta | reverse complement strand
CGCAATGAGTTGACAGAGAAGAAATTGGGGAAAAAAATTACCTTGACAGCATCGTCGGAAGATTTGCGGAAAAACTGTTGAGAAGAGCTGTCGATGAAGAAAACAGATCCAGAACTTTCAGCCTGAATCAAATTGAAATCAAAATAGAAACCAAAGAACGAGATAATCAGATCGAGAAAAGACTACGGAACAATTGTACTTAACAAAATTGGTCATCAGAGAAAGAGAGAGAGCAAACCCTAGATTGAAGGCAGAGAAGCGGCAAGATGAAGAGAAGGTAGAATCTGTGGAAGTCCATCTTAGAGAGAGAGAGAGGAAAGAGAGAGAGTCTGATCTATGGCCCCGAGTACCGGAAGGAAGACGAGTTCGATTGGGCGAGTCGGAGATTTCTTGACACCCAAACCGGAGAGATAAAACGACGTCATTACGAAGGTGACAGTAAAACGACGACGTTATGATCATTGGGCTGGAGTTAATGGGCCTAGCCTGTTATGCGTCCAGATCTGCGAATCACAAAAAAAAAAAAAAAAAGAAAAAAAAAAGAAAACAACCTCTAAAACAAAAATGTTTATTTTTTTTTGTCATTTCTTAATGCTTATTTAGAAAATTGTGAAGACAACCTCTTAAACAAAGATGTTCACGTTTTTTTGTCATACTTATCTAATTAAAAGTTTAAAAAACTGAAGCTATTATAGCTAAGATAATAAATTAAAGATGTGCTTTTTAAAAAGTAATCCTACTATCATCCAGTTATGGTTACTTTCATGTATATAATTTGGAACTTTCATATATAATCTCAAATTATATCATCAATCTCATATTGGTCTCTCATTTTTGGTTTTTAAGAACACTTTATCTCGAACTTTTATATTGTTAAACAAATGGCCCGTCAATTAATAATCTACCAAATTTAGACGGAAAAGCATCGTATGAGAGTGATTTTATCATCATTCTTTTTAATAAAAAAAAAAAAAGAAGCTATTTAAAAAAAAAAAAAAAGAAAAGAAAAGAAAACATTTGAAATCAACCCTACTTTTATATCCTTACCTCTGGCATCAGTACTTGGTAGCAGTGATGAACCAACAATGGGCAATGAGAAATGAGAGGTTTCAGTCAAAACTACCATTTACATTTGCAATACCACATAAAAGCAACCATAACAGTCAAAATGACCTGAAAATCCAGTATTTTCTATATTCTTATTTACAAATCTAATCTAATATTTACCAATTTTCTTGTTGAAGAATTTACATAAAATGGCCATCTTTAGACACCTTTTTTAAAAAATAAACACTTTTAAATTTATTTGCAAATTTGAATAAATTTCGAATTCCATATTTCTATGTTTCCATGTTTACCCTTCCATGGAAGGATTTTCTTAAATTGATTGATAATTTTAGGTCTTTTTTTGGCTATTCTTAAGGGAGGATTTTCTTTTTAATTTTTCCATCTTGCTACGTTATAATTAAGGAATTGCTTCTTTTTGGTACTTTTTATTTTTTTTTATTTTTGCTATTTTTTTGGAGAGGAAGTTTTTTTTTTTTTTTCACCCTTCTTGATGATGACACGTAATCAAGGAGGCAGTTTTTTTAACTTTGTAATTTCTTATTTTTTTTTATTATTATTTTGTTGCATATTACTAGCATATTTTGTTTGTTACATTCTTTTTTATGAAACTATTTTTTTTGATTAATTGTGTTCATATAATAATGACATTGTCAGTACAACTTTGTTTGGTATTCAAGTTTAACTCTAATTAAATTATATTTTTTTATCTTAATTTTTGACTTTTTTTGTATCTTAATTTTTGTCTTTTTCTGAAAAGTCAACAAAATTTATAATTAATTTTTGAAAATCAATCAACTTCAACTTAAAATTTTCATATCTAACTAACGAACTAAACGCAAGCGCAGTATTTGTTCAAGGACATGAAAAAATCAGATCACAACTTAGGAAAAAAAAAAAAAATATATATATATATATATATATAGTGATCAATACACATTATATTCATTACTTCTTCATTGATGGTGTCTTTTCATATTGATTTAGTCATTATAAATTCTATTGATCGATTTTATTTATTGAGTCAACTTATGTATTCACACAAAATTGACAAGAAATAATAAAGAGAATGAACTAGAATAGATGCACCAAAAAATTGAATCATTATTAAATTGATGTTGTCAATAAACAAAAATAAGATATATTCACAAAACCTATTTTGATAACATATTGACATTAAATACGTAAAAAACCAATAACAAACAATAAAATATTTTAAAGTGTCGATTGATTTTCATAACATATTGACTTCGTCAATATGATATATTCAGTAACTTGCACTTTTGAGTGGAAGTTGAATCTTGTAGGAGTTACCATATATGTTTTGTTTTTCCCTAATTTAAATTGTATGGGTATATTGATCAATATAAGATAGACACTTAACTATATTGTTCATTTTTGCAAATAAGTTCATAATTGGAAAAATTTTAAACTTAGGTCTCCAAAATGGCCATATATGTAAATCATCCTTTCTTGTTTGATAAAATCAATTTTGGATTATTCTACATAACCCCCAAATTCTATTTGAAATTAAAAAAAAAAAACTTGCAAACCTAGACCTGGAAATCTAGATTAACTGCCACCCACCCAGGAGTTCGCCGTCACTGGAGATCGCAACGAAGCTCGTCAATACTGTTGCAATGAATATCTCGTTGGAGAACGATGACCATTGTAGAATGAAAGCCGCCAGAGGTGCTCGCTGACTTGTTGCGACGGTGCGGTGCGAGACTCGAGCTTCTCAACTTGCAAAGAAGATTCGTGATTCCACCGACTCGTAATTCTAGCCATCAATCATGCTCACAATAGCGACAATGACAAAATGATAACGGAACGGCGACAGAACTAAGACTGTATCTAGGGATGGAATTTTTATCCAGGAGTGCAGGTACTCGTGGGTACCCACTCTATTAGGGGCAGATATGAAGATAGTATATAGGTATGGGAGTTAAGATTAACCCCCATACGAGTATAGGGTGGGGTGGGATAAGCTCCCACATGCCTACACCCACCCCCTTATATTCACCATTATAAAAATATATATTTGTATGTTTATACATATTGAACTTTAGTGTTTTAATATTTTAGTTTTTTTATTAATTAAGTTTATAGATTCCTGGAGTTTTGATTTATTTTTAAGATTTTAGCTTCATTTTTTGTTACATTTATGATTATGTTGCTAAATTTTGTGAACACTTTAATGATATTTGTTTTGAGCTTTTTATTTTTTAAATTCTTAATGTATAAATGGATAGGGTCGGATATGGGTAGCACCCACAGGGAAATTATCCATCCCTATACCCGCATTAAATTAGACAGGTCTGGAGGCTGGTTTGGGGGTAAAAAAAGATGGCGCATACAAGAGTGGGGGAAACATACCGCCCTGTCCCGCCCAATCACCATCACTATCTGTAATAGGCAAGAAAGCAAAGGAGGGCCGTTTCTGGAAGAGACAGCAGAGGGGAGAAGGAAGAGAGAGAAAAAAGGTCGGGAGTAATTTTGATATTTTAATATACAACAACATGAATTTAGTCAAACTATGAAACTATTTTCCATTAAAACAAAAAACTGTTATTATTTCTTCATCCTTAGATTATGATATTTTCCTCCTTCTCCATTTTTTAAATTGAACTAAGTATGAATCTCTTTACAGGTCGTGTCACATTCAATTTTAGGTTATACCCAGACATCATTTCCATTTTTGTAGTTTACTGTCCATCTCCATTTAAATGAATTGAATTACATAAAAGTTCCATTATATTCCCCGTAACACCCCTTAAATCAGTAATGATTATTCTTCTATATTGATTTGGACTTAATTTGATGAACAATTTCAATGCGAATTTAAGTGAATTGTGATTGTCTAGACGTTCAAAGAGAAATTTTGAATTTAAAACCTCAAAGAAAAAAAAACAATCTTTTTAATGAAAATTCTAAGGAGAATTTACTAAGATTAATTGAAATTTTAAAAAATACAGTTGGAGTTTTCAAAGTTTAACGAATTAATTAAGAATAATCTTACACTCCCAGAGATTTTTGGTTTAATATTTCGAACTACTATAGACATAAAAGGGCAGTACACACGTTGTACACAACATTATCAAAACAATAGATCAAGTACGTATGACTTAGCATACTAAGGGTTTGCTTGATAGGATTAATGAGAGAAAATAAAAAGGAGGGAGTGACAGATCATCTATGTGAAGAGAAATTAGAAATGAGGGAGAGGTATCACGAGAGACTGTTATGATGTTTGTTATGCAATTTGTCCAATAATCTTATTAATTTAAGAGAGATCAAAATTAAAATATTTTGAAAGATTTTGAGTCTCTTACCTAATTAATCTCATATTTTCTCGTTTTCTCTATCATCAAATAAAATTTAAAATGTCAAAATTGTTTCATAAATCCCTCTGGTTCCTTCTTTTCACTTTTCTCTCTTACGAAACATACTCTAATAAAAGATCTGAAAGCATCAAAATAGCGTCTATTTTATAATCCTATTAAGATTCCACATGAAATAACTTTAACGAATGACACAAGTGTTATGCATGCATGACGCTTACAATTGAAAGAAGATATCATTTGTGTATGAACGTGAGAAATTATATTCTAAACATAACTAGCGAATAAATTTGACAATGATATTGGAAAAGAAAGCAAAAATTATACACTTGTGATTGTGAATGGATCCACCTGATTCATCTTTCTGTCCTATCACTTTTGCTTGTTTATGCCCCTTTCCATCAAACTTCTTTTTCATACAAAAACTTTAGAAGAATTTTGCATGTTCCTTGAGCCTTTTTGTCAAGCTTATTGAAAATCGAGCATTGATTTATGGTGATGGCCCTGGAAAATTTTATGTTCTATTTTTTATTTGATTTTTTCTTTCGTCATTCTCTATACAATATTAGTGAGACTAGCTACTAATTAATTAAATTATTCAGACATATGCATGTCCGTTTGGTATCTAGATTCAAATTTACTTTTTAAAACAGTAAACTCAAATTTTTGTGAGAGAAAACACTCTATGAAAAAAGTTTTAAAAAAAAAGTTTGAAAACTGAATTAACCTAGGTGCCAAACGACCTATTTTTAAACCTTATTTTGGTAGGAAGGATTTAAGTGGTAGATCAAAGGATAGGGTTGACTGTTGAGAGGTGTATAGTTTTGTAGAGACATTCAAAATGATGAGATATTTAAAATGATCCAGACATAGATCCCTAATTTTGATCCCCCAGCCTCTCAATTTCGACAAATTAGGAAAGTATTTTTTTTTTTCGTCATCTTGTATCAAACACCATATTAGAATATTTCCTCTCTCTTGATCTACCTAAGTTATCGCTACCACTATTTCTCGAGACTCGAACTCAATACATTGAAAACAACTCACCACTAAACGTTTGGTCTTAAATGTCTCTTTCTCATATCTCGTATAATCATAATTGACAAGAAACTAGCATCTTAGGGCTACCGCGACTTCTAAGGTTCCACACCGAACTTTAGAACAGGCCTCTTAAGAGAAGCAGGCGTCTATTTGCCGACATTTTTTCTCCCTTTCCCACACTGATGGTTCCTTTCTATTCTCTATTCTTCTTACCAAACATGGTTCAATGAGTGCACTAATAGGAGAGAAAACGAGTCCTTGTTGTTTTAATACGTATTTTGTGTGAGACGTTTCGAACATTGTTGCTAGTCGTGATAATGTTGAATTTCAGCACCATATGATAACAAATGTGGGCCACGAATGTTGTTTATGCACTTTGGAAAACATCTTAATTATGACCTATTTTGAACAATATTCTAGGATATAGTTTTCTGAAAAAGAATTGCGAATTCCCATTTATATGTGTGGTGCCTTGTATGTAAAGTAACCTAAAATAGTACTTGGGCATGCGATTGTGCATAACTTTTTTGCTTAAACTTTAATCGTCACTCATGGAAAACTAAGCTAGCTAGATAATTAGAACCGTTTATTTATTAGTCATATATATGTTAATATATCTTTTTCTTATTGAAGACATAGTAGCAACAATATATAAATTAATGAAGTACAATTTATATAGTGCGCTAAAAGAGTAATTAAAAATTTAAAATGTGTGATTGTAAACTTTGTCTAACAATAATTTCACAATTGATTATACTAAAAGGTGAACAGTTTAAATCCTTCACTCTTATTTTCAAAAAGATAAATAAAAAAAATAAAAAGTGTTCACACTGATGCTCAATCGGTCAAAAATATTAACATTGTTATTGGGGTAAGTGTGATCAAGCAGTTGGTTGCCGTATATACTTGCTTGTTCACGATTCTTCTTGATCGTGATGTAGAGCAATGGATAATATATATATATATATATATATATATTTTGAGTAGTGCGGATGAGACAAGTTTAAGGTACCAATTTAACTGAGATCGATGCTTTTTCATAAAAATTATCCTCTCGTCTTTTATTTAAAACCATAAAGAAAAAGTTCTTAAGAATTTATTTCACTTGTACAATTCTTTCTCTCTCTCTCTCTCTCTCTCTCTCTCTCTCCTTTTCTTTTTTCTAAAGCCAAACAGAATGGAGCGCTTCGTTTGCTTTTTCTGCGAGTGCGGGCTACAAGGACGTGTGCCAAGAAGACCTTTTTGAAATTGTGATCACGAAAAGGATTAAAGGAAAAAAAAAAGTCGTGCGTGCATGGGAAAGGCGCATTTCCATTGTACGTGTAAAGTTTTTCACACAATGCTTGCTGCAGAATTTATTTTACGAAATTATTTATTATGTCTCTAAGTTTGTTTGAAATCTTAGAGGTTATGAACTTATGTACATATGTACACGCAAAGGTTATATTTTACACATATATATGTATATATACACGCAATATAAATTTATACTATTTGAAAACGGGATCAACCGTTGTATAAAGCTTAATATGAGTACAACAGTTCTGTAATTACTGGTTATAAATGTCGATTGATTAATTTTTCTGAATTGAAGAAGAAAATCAAAGGAAAAATGAGAACAAAGATTTTACGTAGTTCGATAATATGCCTTCTTTCATCGACTGAGAAAAGAGAGAAATTTTACTATAGTGAGAAGCAATCATAAAAATTGAGAGAACACAATGTCTAGATACAATATATTGAAATTTAAATAAGACTCTTAAGAAATTTATAACAAATCCTAAAATCATGGAACTAAGAAATAAATTTATTGATTACTAAATAAATTCAAAAATTCTAATTTATAATTTACAATAAAACTCAACTATCCTTATGCCCCCTATCAAACTAATGACCCAATAATCCATGCAAAGAGAAATATTCAAGGTTAGTTACAAACACACATACACATATATGCATAAATTAAAGATTGATGATATTTACATATAATATGTTCAAATTGCTATAGTTGGCTTACTGATTAAGAAGATGAAATATTATATAAAGATATAAATTTATTTGTGCGTCTCACTTTCTAACGAATCTGTGTATGAACAACTCTACTTTATACACGCTTAAAATGTATTTGACAATACAATTGTGAAAAAAATTATATATATATATGTATATCTCCCACATAAATATCGCAAAGTACTATCTGAACATATTTAATGTGAATTTATTTGTTCATCACTTCCATCAACCAAACTTTTTTTCGTATTCTTGATCACAGTGGGGACACTTTGCATAAGATTATGGGGGCAAGGTTCTGGACTTTTCAGAAGCACAGAAAGCAGGTGAATGTGAAAAACATGATTGCTTACTTTTCCCTCTGTCGGTACTTCTTCAGTGTCCATTTGGATCATAGATTGAAATTAAGTTTTCATATTTATACTGGATATATGAATCTGCAAAGTTGTGATCGAGAGAGGGGAAAAAAAAAATGATACGGATTTTTAAAAAATAAAAATTTAAATTTGAAATTTAAGTTGAATATCAGACTCATGATAAATCCCAAGGTGACGATGGTTGGTTACTTGTGCAATTGACCAGCCAGGGAAGAAAATTCCACCATTATAGCTAGTGGGGACGTCTCTAGTACTTCAGATTCTTTCTCACTAGTAAGAGTACTACTTCTGCATGCATGGCCCACCAAAGTTTGAATGGCTTTTGAGCTTTGCTCTTGACTTTGCTTGCCTTGAATAAATTCAAAGCATATATGTGATCTTTATATTTCTTTTTAATATTTTTCTTACATACACTTTCTGCATTATTTATCAAAAGATCATTAAATATACACTTATAAATTTATTAGGATCCGTTTAGTGAATAAGTTGAGATGAAATTTTTAAGTTTGAGTTAAGTTGATTTTTTAAAAAGTAGTCATAAACTTTGTTAACTTTTTAGAAAAAAAAAATTTGAGATGAAAAAATTCAGTTTAGTTAGAGTTAAACTCGGATATCAAACGAAGACTTAGATATATATAGATACATGCATAGCAAATATATATATATATAGTGAAGAAGTTAGAATATTTTGGTATGAAGACTAATTACTATATAATTGATAATTAATGAGGATTAATTATGATTAAGTTTTATTTTTAACAGGGGTTATTATGAAATTTTATTCAAAATCATAGGCTACTTTTAAAAAATGAAAAATAAAAGTTGAGTGGGCTTTAGTCCCTCCTTAGTCCTTCATTTCCTTCGTTCATTATATAAATAAATAAATATATATATATATACATGTTATGAAATAATGATGTGAGTCGTTATATGTATGGAGAAAAGATACTTTTTTCTTCCCTCTTCACAGATTTTTGTTGACTTAAGTTGCAGATTAGAAGATCGAAGACTCTAGACATATACACATGTAGGCAAAATATGACGTTTGGTTTAAAATATATTATATATGCGAGGGATACCCCTGAAATTCTCGTATGAAGAAAATAGGAGCAATTATGACACCTTGATCATATCATCGGAAAATCAAAAAATTCCTTTTAGCTATCATTATAATCTGGTTCTTAACGATTTTTATTTATTAAAGAAAAATAAAATTATTATAAAAATTTAAATCTAGGAATTTATATATCCAAATCTCTCATCTTTCACTTATCGACCAAGCCATACCAAAATAATAACCTAGTTGTACTATATAAAAAATAAATAAAAAAAGACTTCCTTTTCATTTACACACACATAAATAAATAAATAAATAAATAAATATATGTAGCTATATATATATATATAAATTAATCCTTTCTCTAGCTCCTTTTCCTTTTCCTTGCCTTATAAACTTGGATGGTTTTATAGGTGCAATTTCATAATTAGGAATTCAAGTTATAATCTCATGGCAAGATATCGGAAGTCGTCATCAGTGCTTGTTGATCAACATTCAACCTCAAAAAAACCAAAGGAAATAGTTCTACTAGTAGTAGGACTTTCTCTTCTTATTGGACTTCTCTTGGCTTTATCAATACTACCCTTTGCTCGTCTCACAGAGTTTTCTAAGCACTTTGTTGTGGCTTCTTCATCGTCGTCGTCGCCATCAATAACAACTACGAAACTCGTCTCTCGATCTCCGGCGGCGGTGGTGGTGGCGGCGGCGGTGCAACAAGCTAATGTGAAATTGCAGCCTAAACATAGATACGGTGGTGGCGTTAGGCACCACTTTGAAGCCTCTGCGCATGAAGTCCCTAGTGGCCAAAATCCTGATTCCAACAGGTAAGTTATATATGGCAAGCAGACATATATATATATATATATATATATATACATATAGAGAGAGTGAGAGTGAGAGGAAAAAAAAAAATCAAGTATATTTTTATACTTGTATATATAGTAGAATAGATAAAGGACATCATCATAAATATATTGTGTTTAGCATGTTGTAATAATTCCTTGACAGGATTAAATTATATGTCCTAAATGAATATATATGTATGTTCTTAGTGATGCTATGAAAGATTATATGTATATATAGCATGTGTGCGCCTATGTTTATGTTTGCTTAGCAGGTTATCCTCTTCTTTTTTTCTTTTTTTTTTTTTCCTTTATTATGAACTGTATTTAATGGCCTGTTTTGAATCATAAATTCGAATAAATATTAAGTAGAAAATTTAAATTTTTGTTAAAAAAAAAACGCTGAAAAAAAAGAAGAAAAAACTGTGAATTCGGCATAATTTTTCAGGTTTATATATATATATATATATATATGCTTCGGTGGAAATTATAAATGTTATTAATTCTTTTTCTGAAGGGGTTTTGAAGAATAGGATATATGCATAATTTTCACTAGCTAGGTCACTGGTTTCTGCAATAATTTTTGTGGTGGATCATGCTTGTAGACCCAGGAAGCTGGCAGTCTAGAAAAGTCATTGCTTTCTTATGATTTTGTAAATAATGACCCTAATATGTGTTTCTGGCTAGCTAGCTATGTATAGTTGCAGCTCTCACACACCACGATATGCATATAGAAAAAGATATATATGTTACTTGTCTTTAAAAAAAAAAAAAAGATCAAGAAGAAAAAGATATTGTTCTTATTTTAAAATATACCAATTTGAACAAAATTACAATTGATGTTTCTCTTTAATTATATTAATTCAACCAATTACCCACAAATCACTGCCTGACGGTAAATGATTACCGTGGTGGGTTAGTTCATAGTTATTTAAGATTCGAGTATTAGGTGATCTTTTTAAAAGTAAAAAATATGAAGACTTGTTTTTAATTAATTTAATTAATACTTAATATAGAATTTTTAAGATCACGATCTCACGTATCCTTATTATTAGGGCTAAAGTGACGCGCACTTCATCAAGAGATATAAGGCTTGCATACAGGACTTTCAGCAAACATTTGTATCGGGGAGCCTCTTTATTAATGCACATGAAGTATGTTATTGTTGGTTGTCCGCTTCCTGAACTTTTCTACTAAAAAAAAAAAGAAAGAAAGAAAGAAAGAAAGAAAAGAAAAGAAATACTACTAAACCCACGGTGGCTAAAAGAGGTTCAAGCAAAATTTTTTTTTTTTTAAGCAAACGTGGATAATAAGTATTGGACTGTAGCTAGGCAAAGATTAGGAACAAAACTAGCTACAAAACAATAAAACACGCTATTTACCATTTTTTTTTTCTTTTTTTTACCAAATTTAGCAAATTTTGGCTTACTTTGGCAAACTATGGTTCCATTTAGATAGCTAATATCATGATATCCCTTTAGCTAATACATCCATGCAAATTGCAACGTGCTATCACCAATATTCTTTTACATTAAGGTGAGTGATAATAATACTAGCATCAGGAAAATTAACACATCCTAATTTATTACCAAGTAGTTAATCTATCACTAATTTCCTCATTCATATTATTAAAAAAGAAAAACAAATTACAAAAGAGCCAAGAACATGAAACAGAAACCACCCATGAGAGAAACAGTTAAAAAAAAAAAAAAGAGAGTCAACCAAAGGCCAATCGATGAGTTCAAAAAACAACAAAAACTAAATGTTGTAATTAAGAAACAGCTAAATCATGCTTTTAAAAAAATATCAGAATTTATAATAGACTTCGTTTTTTTTTTTTTTTGGTAGTAATAGAATAGACTTCGTTAAAAATCATACTCTGTAAATCTTTTGTATATGATTACACATGCCATAAATTAATATTGAAAATGACACAACCGAACAATTAATGTTCCTTGAATTGGGGCCACGATACAGTAATTGCGCAGAGGACTTTGGTTTTGATAAACATGAAAAAAAAAAAAAAAAAAAAAAGAATCACATGGATCAGATAAACATGAAAAAAAAAAAGAAAAAAAAGAAAAGGAGCTGGCAACAAATATATAAAATTTAAAGACGTCAACAGTAGCATGTTTTGAAACAATCATAAATTGTATTGATTATATTAAATATCACTTATTAATAAAAAAATAAATCATGTGATTACAGATATAATTTAATGGTAATTTTATTAGAATGTGAAAAGTTTAAATTCATCATACTCCCAATTTTTTTTTTTTTTTTGGTATTTTTCATAAAAGCCACAAAATCATGACTTGATTTGATTTTTGCCACATAAAAAGACTCTTACAAAAAATACCATATATGACATCAAAAATACTTATTTATCTATATATTTTTAAAATACTTTTTAACAAGTATCCATATTATAACCGTCTGGTTACCAATTGGTTATCAAATGGTAACCAGTTGGTAACCAATTAGTTACAAATCGCCGGCGGGTTTCCGATTGGTAACCACCACCGCCGGTGGGTCACCAACTGGTTCCCAACTGGAAACTTGGTAACCAACTAGTTATCAACTGAAAACTTCGTAACCAAGTGGTTACCGGTCGGAAACTTTTGATTTTGCCAGATATTTCGGCTTCTGCTACCAGAATATTTAAATAACCACCATATTTTAACAAACATCACCAAAATTCTATAAAAATCATAAATCATAAACACCAAAATTCAATAAAATTCACAAAAATATTGGAATTTCTAAATTTTTTCACTGAAATATTAAAAAATAAAAAATAAAATCCATCATTGTAATCCTTAAAATTCAATCAAATTCCATAAAAAACAATTTATATAGTTTGGAAACGGCGGATTAGATCGGAATAAATCTCCTGCTCCTTGTAATCCCAAGCAGAGATCCGATGTCACTGGAGGAAGATCGCGCAGAGAACGTTGTAGTCAATCTCCTCTCCATAGCTGGGGCGAGAGAACGTGGTATTAATTAAATTTTGTTGTATACCACATAATTATCCCTTCTCTTTTTTGTGCATTTAGTTTCGTTTTATTTCAGAGTTTTCTCGAATTAATTAAACAGCATCGCGGATTGCTTTATATTAATGACATATAAGACAATCTCCAATACAAATACGAACATTAATACTAATTTATAATATTTGGTGCCAGTTGTAAACTTAAATTTCTTACTGCAGAAAATACACGTCATGTTTAGCATTAAATTGATTGGTATAAGTTTCATGTGATCATTTAAAAGAAACGTGCATGAAATTGCACTTCCAATTTCTGGGTAATTTTATAGTCTCTATGAAGTTGAGAACTAATTAAATTAAGGCCTTAAGTCAGGAAACTTTAGCAAAAATAAAAATTCAGGATATGTGGATTAATTGAAATTCAATTTATAACGAAAAATTTCCCAAAGAGTAAAGAAGAAAGGAAATAAATAAGCAATTAAAAGAATATATTTTGAAAAAATATAAATACAAGCTTTCGTTAATTGTAAAATAATATTGGGGGATATTATTCTCTAATCGCAACCAATGGTATGTTAATTATCATTCTTTTATTGATAATTAAAAAAAAACTTCTGGCATCAATAATAGTAAGAGATTGGACATATAAAAATATAAGAAAGTTATCCGACAATTGAACAAGATATATTTTATTTATTTTCTTATAGTTAATTTACATATAACTTTCTATTTTAAATCTTGTGACATAGATTATATATTTAAACTATTAATTTAAAGAACAAGTATCATTAAAAAATGTTATATTATAATTAACTTATTGTTCCAATAATGCGCAACACAAAGTTACAAGTTTCATTTGCAAGGGTGCCACGCAGGAGAGCTCCCCCAAATTTGTCCTTCATTTATCACATGGGAGGAATGGTCATTCCAATCTCTTTTTAATTTTTTTTTTTCCAAATTTGTCATTCATTTATTTTTTTTTCTTTTTCCTTTTCTTGAGCACCATAAATGCCCCTCTCCTCCCATCTCTGCCCAGCCACAGCTTCTCAGACAACCCACTCCGGCGGATTCGCCGCTTAAGTGCCGCCCTCGCACAACCATCTCGAAACTCTCACTTCTCCATTGTTGGCCATTCGCATCTCTCTCCAGAGATCCTCTCCATTCCCCGGAAGTCCGACATCATTCTTTCGCCAGCGCTGCCCGTCCGCATCCACATCCTCCTCGCCTACTCGCTTCTCCGATTCGCCGGCAAGGCTAACAATCACTTTGCCATTCGCCCTCCGCTCTCCTTGCTCGGATCCACCATATGCAGCAATTCCTCGCCCAGATTCACCTCCTCCTAGATCCGTCCTCCGTCAACGACGATACTCCAACGAGATTCCAAATTCTCGCGCTTTGAACTCCAATGTCGATTTCTGTTAGATAAATAAACAATTTTTAAACACATATTTAATTTAATTGTCGAAATTTTATTTATTCAGTAAATTGACCGTATCGATTAATAATTGACATTATCAACAAGTGAAAAATTTGTATTGATAATGATTCATTATTAATTCATTCTTCATTATTAATTGATTATTCTTTCAAAACGATCATTCCTAATATTACAAAGTTTCTATAACTTTGTTAGAAAAAAAAAAAAAAAAACTCTTTAGAAAAAGGTAATTTATTTACATATCCCATTATTATTCTTCTTCTATTAATTAAAAGTAAAAGCATGGGGATGTCTTCAAAGTAGCAAAAGCATAAGCATGTCTTCAAAACCGAGGAAGGAAGAGGTCTGTTTAAGAGCCTAAAGATTGAAAATCTAAGAGTGCTTTCATATCTTTCTAATAAATTATTGTCATAGACATTATACCCTTAAAAAAAAACTTTAAAGTTATTTTTCAAGTTGAATTTAAGAAACCTAGATTAGTATATAAATTCATAGTTTACAATATCAACTTTTTAAATACATAATAAATTTAGTTCTGTACATGAGTTTCCACGTGCGGAGCACATAGCTCCAACTAGTTTATTGTAAAATATCAATGTGAAAAATAGCATACTTGAAATTTATACTCCAATATATTATGTTCGTTCTCATATATATATATATATATATATATTTCTTTTTATTATTATCATTAAGCTCTGGAATTCATAAAAGTAAAGTTTTAGTACTATAATAATTTCAAAATGACAAACGTAACTATATGATTAGATGTAATACCATTTAACAACAGTCAAATGGCAAGTTTACCATTTGTTACCAAGTCTATCATGTGAAAAAAATAGCATTTTATTTGAGAGTAATTTTTATTTCAAATGTCACAATTTAAAATCGATACATCAATAATAACATTACTCTAACAATTAAGTATCGTATGAGTTAGTATACATCATCGCTATCCAACACACAGATAAGATCATTGAACAAAGGGCCATAACAAAGGTCTACGATGCATTTATTTCCATTATTTAATTAGCTGTCATGGGATTGGCCAGCCAATGTGACACTTCATATAAGGATATTAAATTAATACATAAATATTAAAAGGTCATTCAAAGAACCTTTTTTGGCTGGAAAAAGAAGCTTCACCAAGCAAAGAAAGATAGAAAGCTACAAGCTATGTATATATATATATATATATATGTGTGTGTGTGTGTGTGTGTGTGTGTGTGTGTGTGTGTGTGTATTTATATCCTACAAGAGGGAGCCACATCCTCGTGCATGTCCCAGCGAATAATGTCTACGACAATTGGTTGTTGGCTTTTATTTCTGCAATAAGTATACCAACCAAGCCTTTTCCTTTCATTTTGATTCTAGTTTTGTTTTCGCTTCTGTTGTTACACCGGCCGTAAAAGTTGGAGAGAATAGTAAATAATTGGTTGGATATGAAATTAATGTCAAGTTATAGCTTCTATACTTCTACAAGAAAACGATAGTTGCAGCTGCATATACATATATATATATATATACATGGATAGTCTTCTATATGCGACTGTTTTATATGTCATGTATGACATGATTTATCTTATATTATATCAATCAGATGATTTAAATGTAATATTTTCCAGTAATATTCATCATTGTTACTAATATCTTAACAGTATCATGTGACAATATTATAAATAGAAAATTATATGTAAGAAACAATTAGTTGTTACAAATTTTTAAATAGATAATTACAAATACCATTTGGTATATGATACTGCATAGGAGACATTTTTTTATATTTATGTAACTCTTTATTTTAAAACTTATAACAACTAATTGATTTACTTGTAATTTTCTATAAAGAATCTTGTTATATGTTATTATTCAGATATTGATGTAAATGATAAATTTTACATTTAAATCACTTTATTAGTATAATATAACACAAGTCATGTTACAAGCGATGTAGAAAAGACATGATATATACATGTTAATGTTATGTACGTATATGCAGATAATATATATAGTAGTGACATTACAAGTTATACATTGAAGCACTTAACATGAAATTAATCCATAATTTAATAAGTACATTGGAAAGAAAATAGAGAATTTAATTGGCATTTTATGGTGTTTGGGGCATCAAGAAGGTACGATTCAGAAAGATTTAATTTGTCAGCTTAATTAATGTTGTTGTTAGAAGGAAACTTAAAGAGAAAAAGAAAATAATCATTAAAAAAAAAAAAAAAAAACCAAGGCTGTGAATGAACAAAATATAGACAAGACTCGGAACTGTCTTATTTAGGATAATAGGAGACATTACAAGTGTACACATGCTTCCTTTGCAAGAACATATAATATAATTGACTTCTCTAAGAGAACATGACTTAATTCCAACAAGGCATTTGATCACCCTAGAACAACTATTCGAAAAGCTTAAGCACGTTTATAATAATAATCATAAAGAATGAAACCCCAAATAGCTATTAACATATCACTCTCAACAATATTTCTATATAGAAACATTACAAATATATATAGAACTTATATGTTATAGCTACTAAAGACGGTACTCATGATGGTGATGCATTGCTGCTTAGTGGCGACCACCACCACCACCACCAAATCCAGCTCCACCGCCAAATCCAGCACCACCGCCGCCGCCGAAACCTCCTCCACCACCGAAACCGCCGCCACCGCCGCCGCCTAGTCCACCACCAACACCTCCTCCTTTACCGAATCCACCACCGGCTCCAAATCCTCCTCCGGAACCACCACCTACACCACCCCCGCCGCCAAAACCACCTCCTCCACCAGCACCACCGCCACCACCAACACCTCCGCCAGCACCACCACCATACCCTCCTCCTGCACCGCCACCTAGCCCTCCGCCACCTCCAAGGCCGCCTCCGCCACCCGCTCCCCCACCACCACCAAACCCTCCACCACCTCCTAGCCCACCACCGTGGCCACCTCCAATCCCACCACCACCTCCGAGCCCACCCCCATGTCCCCCACCAAGTCCACCCCCACCTCCGAGCCCACCCCCATGTCCCCCACCAAGTCCACCACCACCTCCGAGCCCACCTCCATGGCCAAGTCCACCACCACCTCCGAGCCCACCTCCATGGCCAAGTCCACCACCACCTCCGAGCCCACCCCCATGTCCCCCACCAAGTCCACCACCACCTCCGAGCCCACCTCCATGGCCAAGTCCACCACCACCTCCGAGCCCACCTCCATGGCCAAGTCCACCACCACCACCTAGGCCACCTCCACCGCCACCTCCTAGGCCACCTCCACCGCCTAGACCGCCACCGCCACCAAGACCACCACCGCCACCGAGTCCACCACCGCCACCGAGTCCGCCTCCACCGCCGAGCCCGCCACCACCACCTAAACCCCCACCACCACCGAGCCCACCACCACCACCTAGACCACCTCCCCCACCAAGGCCACCACCGCCACCAAATCCACCGCCGTGCTTAAAGCCCTTCCTGCCGAGACCAGGCCCTCTGAAAGGCGGTTTAAAGTGAGGCTTGATAAAATGCGGACGAGGGATCAAGTGCTTGTCCTCTTCAACGTCCTTACTAACCTCAGCTGCAACCAAACCACACACAAGAAAAACACATAAGAAATACGCCACAAAACGACCTGAAACAACCCCCATTGTCGTTTTTGGTAGTCAGAAACACAAAAATATATTGACTCAGTTTTATGTATATATAAGAGTTACATATAAAGCTCACTAGCCGTGAAGAAGTATACTAGTGCAGAAGAAGAAGAGAGGTATATATAGAGTGAAAAAAAGGAAGAAGAAGGATAATAAATGAAAAGGAAGATTAGAAGGGGAAGCTGTAAAATCACTCAACTGTCACGATTGGAGGAAGTAAATGAGCTTCATCTGTCATATGTGCAGATAATTTATTCCTCTCCAACCGTCCTCATTCGCGATCCCTACGCGCTTGAGAAACAGATTTATTATTATTGCACTCATGTTCCTGCATTAGATTAGGGTTTTGACTTTTTGGGCATTTTTCATTTTTTTCAAGACAATATATATATATATATATATATATATATATTTTGGCCTTTTCATGGAGTGGGTCAACTTTCTGAGTTGGGTTTTGTCAAGTCCCACGTTGATATGTATATTCATGAAGCGCACATATCGATTTGATCAACTTGTTTGTGAGCTCTAGTAGCGGATTTCCAGAATGTGATCACATTTATTATTGTTTTAAGCTTTTGATCTGATACCATTAATGAAGCAACCAAACAATTTTCTGTCCACGCTATTCTCTCTCTTTTACTCACAAATAGTACCACGAATACCGACTCTAATATCAATTTTTTAAATATCAACTCAAATATCATCTTATCATTAGTAGAAGCAATCAATTGATGATAATGTTTTAACCACTTACCAATAAAATAATAACAACTCATATACCACATAGGTTGGTACTCAAAAATTAGTATTAGAGTTAGTATCCATAGCATTTTTCTTTATTTATATATGAGTAATGCTAGATACACAAATTCTAATTTTAACTTTTTAAGTACCAATTCACGTGTCATATTTTTATTAGCAGATACAATTAATTAATATAACACTTCAACAATTAATATGCTATTAAAATAATGACAATTCATATGTCACATATGTTATTTAAAAATTGATATTGAAGTTGGTGTCTAATGTATTTTTCTTTTTATATATATGAGTATATGTAGCGATTATTGTGATCCTCCCACCGTAATATATAGAAATAAAAAATATGATATGACAGTTACTTTACGTGACACGTACATTAAAAAACATAATAATACAAAAAATGGGATAGTTAAATTTCGTCATATTATGCGTATTTTTAAAGTTCATATTATTTAAATTAACTGGCATGTAATTTTTTTTTAATTTCTAAATGTAATAGTGAGTGTGTAGGGAGGATTATAGCAAAATCCTATGCATATTATTATCTAGTTGATGATGAAGATAAAATGATAAAGCTAGAATTTGTTAGCACCGTGGATGTTTTAATAATTTCTCTCTCAGTTAATAATATAGGTCATAAAAAAAGTTATTTGTAATAATTTATGCAACTGTGGCCCCATACTCGAACCCTCGAACTTAATTGTTTCACGACTATAGTACAAGCATTGCTGTACAATTGACGAGAAATTTATAACTAAACCCATCCCCAAGAATTCAAAATGAAAGATTTTCAAAACTAGAAGATAATGAACGAAATAATATGAGAGAATAAATTGTACTATATGGCAAGTTTTCTAGAGATATAACAAATATTTTAAACAGTAAATTTTTGTTAAATCTTCTTTTTATTTGTGCATGGTTTGCTTTATCCTTTAGTTGATCATTTTTGTTAATGAGTTTTTTATGTGATTACATGCATTAATTGTTTCTCTTTTTTTTTTTAATTAACAGATTAGTAATCATCTTCAAATTATTTATTTCGCATACATAATTCAAAGTGCCCATAACATAACCTCGCGTCTTCTTGTCCTTCAAAAAATTCTTCATCACATAATTCTAATACAAATAATTGTTTTCATCTAATTGCACATTAATAGATTGAAGATAATCATCTCTTCCAACCATTATAAGAAAAAGAAGCAGATAAATAATCATTGAGAAAAAAAATTGGGATACGAAACGAAAGTAATAGAAACGAAAGTGAATATACATATTTACATATATATATATATATATATATATATTTTTAAACCAACAAATCTCCAATCTCCAAAAAGGCTGTGCGCAAAAGTAGTCCTTAATGCAGCAAAATCCTCAATCAAACACACAAAGTAATATTATTAGACATGCATGAACATGAATGCATGGAACAAAAATCGTTCTTAGAGTTTGATGGAATAGTGTACTCGTGTATGTTAGTAGGTGTTTTCTCTTTTATATATCATTATTGTTATGATAATTTAGTAACATTTTGTGCTTAATTTCTTTCCGTTGTTATGTTTAATAGACATCTTGAAAGTAATAGCCCTCGAAAATCCACCACAAGCTGCACGACTAGAACAACTTTCATTAGCAAATTTGAGCTTGGTTTTGGTTTTGAAAAAATAATAATAATATCTGCGCTTTTTTTCTTGGAGCCCCATATTCTACTGTTTATTTTGCAAAAAATGAAATAGTGTGTCGCATATATTGAGCCGAATTTAATCCAAAATAATGAGAGAAAGAAGAAATTAGAGAAAGAGAATCCCAAATTTAACTGTTTGAGAATCCATTGAATAGCACAATACGTAACATTCATATTACTTAAGATGACAACTTCAAAGCAACGGCAAAAACAGAACAAAAAAACGACATCTAAATGGAAAAACGACACCTAACATGTGAAGCAGCAAGCTGCAAGCCAAACTGGCTGCGTTTTGTTTAATTAGAGAAAGCTATGCATGAGATATCATGTGGTGTCACGCAGAGAATCAGATCCCGAACCAACTGGCAGCTAGCTAGGTAACTTTTTTTCTAAACAACCACGGATGGTACAATTTATAGAAACTTTACAACCAATTTATGGAGTACAATTGTATAGGAAAAATAGGCAACTATCTATACAAGAATCGGGAAACTAATTGCCTACAAATTAGCTCTAATCAGGTAATTAAATTACATTCAATCCCACGGTTACAAGGAAGGAAATCTGGAAAGGAAATCTTAACACTCCCCCTTAAGTTGGTGCATGAATGTCTCACATCCCCCAACTTATCAAGAAACTTGAGAATACCCGATTTGAATCTGCTTTAGTGAGCAGGCAATTCCACAATTTTTTCATCCAATTTCTCTTTGATGAAGAACCTGTCTACGTCGGTGTGCTTCGTACGATTATTTTAAATTGTATTATTAGCAATATCACATGCTGGTTTGTTGTCACAATATAGTCGAATCGGATGCCTAAATGAATAACCCAAATCTTGTAAGAGAAATCTTAGTCATAATACTTCACAGAGTCAGAGTGCCATACCTCTAAATTCTGTTTCAGCGCTTGAACGTGCCACAACATTTTGTTTCTTACTTCTCCATGTAACAAGGTTGCCACCAACAAAGGTAAATTAACCCGAAGTAAATCGCTTGTCATCCGTTGCTCCAGCCCAATCAGCATCAGTATATACTTCTCTCATGATAAGCATATTTGGTGAACAAAATCTCCTTTCCAAGAGTACTTTTCAGATTCCTCAAAATGCGCATGACTGCATTCATATGTTGTTCTCCTGCAGGCTGGAGAGGATTAATGATTTGATTGTTTTGGAGATTTTTTTTTTATGGTTTGAGGTTTGTTTTGCGGTGGATTTGTTTCAAACTGAGAAAGAAAACTCTCGGTGCATATGATTTTTGGTTTTAGAAAATAGGATGCATCCTTTTTTTTTTTTTTGGGAGATGGCTCAGATACCAACTCAAAAAATTGAGAAAATAATTCAATTTCTCATATCATTAGAATAGAACTTTACAATCAGTTTTTAGAGTATAATTGTATAGGAAAAAATAGGCAACTATCTATACAATAATCAGGAAACTAATTGCTTACAAATTAACTCTAAATCAGGTAACTAAATCACATTCAATCCCACGATTACAGGGAAGGAAATCTAGAAAGGAAATCTCAACAGTGGTCTTCTTTGTCCACCTAGGTTCAAGTCTCACTATCTCTCATAAGGCCCCTGCTCCAGTATTAGTTGTTGATGCTTTGGGTTGATGAGTGCTGATGGTAGGCCATGGTTGGCGGCGGCGGCGGCGGCGGAGGCGGAGAAAGATAGTCGAAGAAGAAGAAGTAATTAGAGAAGAACCTGTAAAGAAAAAAGTAACTAATGAGGCGTCGTTTCGGTACTCCCTTTTTTTCCCCAAAATTTATATAAAAAACATGTATAAAAAACACAAATATAAAACAAAACACTCGGTAGTTTCGGTATGGAATTGAACCCTTAAATGAGAACCGATAACCGAACTACGAAAGAGAATGTCAGTTCAGTTACCAATCGAATCCTTTTGGTTTTAGGTCGGTCCTCGTTTTTTGGTTTTTGATGGGTTGGTAATCAATCGGTTTCGATTTTTCGGTTTTCTGAAAAGGTCTAAATTAATCACTGTAGAGAGAAAAAAGAATTATTGTACTGTTTATAAATTTATTCCAATACTAGACAACTGCACCTGTTGGTCTAAACGCTCAGGTAGTTTTGGGAGGCGTCCCCAATGGACTTCCTTCTTTTTCATTTAAAAAATATATATATATTAATAATAACAAACTGAAGGTAAATATGAATATGATTGGCATTTTTATCTCTATAATCAAACTATAAAGTGTGATTGCAAGCATAAATTATCGATAATTTCACACGTAATTTCATGATCATAAAATGTAAAGTTTACAATCCCTTACTTCTAAATTCCTAGAGGAGAAAAAAAGGAAATCAAACGTTCGAAGAATATTTATTATACCATCATACTCTTTATCCTCCCTCCAAGTTAAAAAAAAAAAAAAAAAGGAATCGTTATATAAGGAGAAATAGATGAAAATTACCATTTAATTTCCCTTTGATCTCTACTCAAATAAGATTACCTGGTTAGGTATTTTAGTACTGTAATATGCATTAATCCGTTTTGCATCTATAGGATCTATTGTTTGTTGTTGCTGATTTCATTTACAATAAATAAAATAAATAATGAACAAAGTTCTTCTTTCTTTGTTTTATTTTATTTTACTTTTCTACTTGTGTTACTATTATTAACTAGTTTAAAATAGAAGTTTTCCTTATTAATTTGATGAATCGAAAAACTAGGCGTTTGTTTTGAACATTTATTTTCTAAAAACGCCCTAAATTATTTTTTTCTGTAATTTTAAGTATATTTTTATGATAAATTGATCGATTACCTAATTTGCAATTATGCAAAAATAAACCTATAGTTTTATTTTCCCTAATTTATAGTGGAAAAAAGATTTACGCTTATTAAAGAAGAGAATAAAGATTTACTAACTAACATATATAAATTTAAAAAATTATATACATATTTACCAAAAAAAGAAAATTATCAACATCTTATAAAGAAAGTTCAAAATTGTGTCATATCGGAAAATCTAGAGAAATGCCCTTTATTAATTGATAATATCAAGAAAGGTTTGTCTGTTCATAAACACCATAAAAATCTCTCTCTTTCTCACTCTATATTTATTTACTAGTTGTAGGCATGTGTTATGTACGTGTTTAATCAATTTATTAAATAAAAAATTAATTAAGAGGTTATTACAAGAAAATAGTTGTTAAAAAACATTAACGAGAAAATAGTTAAATAATAACAAATTAGAAAGGAGTTAGCAAATCACTTGGAAAGTTAATTGGGTAGTGTAATAAGAAAATAATAATTGAAATGGTAAAAAAAAAAAATTGTTTGAGTAAGGATGCATTTACAAAAAATTATATTTTAGGATGGGCAAAAAAAAATGAAAAATACAAATAAAAAATGATGAAAGAATTGCACAAATGACTATTTTTGTAGTAAAAATACTAAAATAACCTTTCAATCTCTCAAAAATCCCTCTTTCCCCTCCCTTTTTACTCCCTCCCTCCCTCGCTCACTCGCTCCCCCTTCCCCCTCCCCCCTCCCCCCTCCCTAACCTTTGTAGACAGGTTGGCGACAACCTCCATCTCCGGCCATCATTCCCGCCGCCCCCAATTGTCGATCTAGATCCCCCCTGCCCCGAGTTTCGAGTTGGGTTCGCCCTTTCCTTACACCACAGTTTCAACTCTGGTTCGAACCCCCCCTGGAGTTTCTCGGTTTTCAACCCTCCCACCACCGCTGATCGAGTTCCGATCTGGTTGGGCCTCCCGAGTTTTTGGGTTTTCAACCCCCCACCCCGCAGCCTGAGTTTAGATTTGATTCCCCCCAGAGTTTCTGGGTTGTCCCCCGGTCCCGCAGAGTTTATGGGTTTTTGCGCCCCATCCCCCACCGAGTTTTTAAGTTGATCGCCCCCCACCGAGTTTTGGTTTTTCGCCCCAATTCTGATCTGGTTCAGAACCCTTCCCCGAGTTTCTGGGCTTTCACCCCCCCCCCCCACCACCGCTCAAGTTTCGATTTGGTTGGGCCCCTTGAGTTTCTGGGTTTTCGGGCCCCTACCCCTGCCACCCGAGTTCCGATCTAGTTCCCCGCCCCCCACCGGTGCCTGAGTTCTGATTTGGTTCCCCCCACCCAATCCCTAAGAAGAAAATTACCTTTTTAACTTTCAGAAAGTATAAAATGTGCTTCTTACGTGACCAATCTGTTTGTTTTTGATGGAAATGACTGAAACAACCAAAAAATAAGAGTTTAGGGTTGTCTCGGTAACAAAAAACAAAAACAAAAAACAAGGACCAAACCATCACATTTGAGAGAATTCATGGATTATTTAGGCCAATTACTCTAAAATAAAAAAAAGAGGGGGGAGGGGGGAATGACATGTGTCAAAAAGAGAGAGGAGTCTTTGTTCATTTTATATATGTTAAGCTTTATTTTTTTTAATCTAGATAAAATCTCTACTCTTAATGTCTTCTATTATGTATTAACGTTACAAGTGCAAAATTGTAAGAAATTAACTGTTTGTATCTAACAATATATAAGAAGTGTCGATCAAACTTCTTGTTCACCAACTTTCAACCAAAACGCTCATTTTGGTTGAAATGTGGCTTTTTTTTTTCTTTTTTTTTCTTTTTTGATTTTGTGGGTTTTGTCTTTTATTGTTTTCTGCACATTTTTTTTGGCATCTTCCCCCCCCCCCCCCCACTAAACTTTTTCTTTAAAATCTTATATATGTATTTTTAATTTTAAATCTGTATAACAAAATTTTTTTAGAAAACAATATTTGAATGAGCCATACACGTGCTTATAAACTAGTATACATAAAAGACTCATATATGAATGAGCCAATTGCAAAATGACTTTAATAGAAAACAATATTTGAAAAATGATATTTTTTTTTAGTTTTATTTGTATAATGACTTCAACGCTTTATATAAATATATATAAATATTACTGGACACCTTTTACTAATTTCTTTTTTTTTTTTTTTTTACTCATAATGCAAAATTCCTTCATATGAATGGTTAGTTCCAATCAAAGGGCTCGCTATGTGTATTTAAATTTAATTTTTTTCCAAATATGACAATGGATTTAAGATTTTAAAGTAGACGTGAAATTCCTCATGAACCATCAAATCCCACAAGCTCCACATCATTCAATTGCGCTCGCATGTCCATTTAAGGAAAGATCTCTTGGAAAAAAAATATATATATATTTCCAAATTTTCTATACCTAATCACCTATCAAGTCTCTCCCATTTTGCTAGACTCATCTATACAATATTATAAAAAGCACAATAAGTCATTCTTTGATTCTGTGGCTTTTTTTTTTCTCCGATCATTTTTTTTCATTATAGTCATTTTTTATTTTCTTTTTTGATCATTTTTTTTTTTCATTTTAGTCTTTTTTTTATTTTTTATTTTGGACCATTTTTTTTTTTCATTTTGGTTCTTCCTTTTACTTTTATACTTATTTTTTGATCCTTCGTTTTCTCCTGAATCTTTTTTTTTTTCATTTTAATTCTTTTTTATTTTTTTGGGCCCAACTTTTTTTTATTTCATTTTAGTCATTTTTCATGTTGATAAATTTTTTTTTTCATTTTAATCCTTTTATCTTTTTTTATTTTTTTTCCGTGACTTTTTCTTGTCTTGTATTTTTTTTACTTGTTATTTTAATTTTTTGTGCTACTGTGCATCTGTCCTTCGTAAAAAACAGTTCGTTTTAAACGAAAAATTTTTGTATTTGCTTTTTGATCATCTGGTTTTTTTTAGACCAATTTTTTTTTTTTTGTTTTAGTCCTTTTTTTATTTTCTTTTTGAACCAAATTTTTTTTCCATTTTGGTCCTTCTTTTTACTTCTATATATATTGGATAATTTATCTGTTTAGTCTTTAAATTGTACATCATGTCACTTTGATCTCTGATTTTTTTTATTTTGATTAATTAATCCTTGAATTTTTTTATTTTTGATAGTTTTGGTCTATGACATTGGCATGTTTACTTATCAGGAATAGGAAATGAGAGTGGGAAATGGGAGTCAATCTCTTGTTTACTTGCTTATTTGTTTTTCCTAGAATGGGAGTGAGAATGGTGGGTCTCACACTAACTTGGGATTGAGGAATAGGATTGGCAATCCCATACTCCCTCCGAATTGTGACTCTCATTCCTACTATTAATAATAAATTACCATTTTATACTTAGTTTATTTGCAAAAAATTATATTAAAAAATAATAACAACCTATATTAATTATTTTTATTAACTAAATATAATATATTTTTATTAACTGAATATTATATAACTATCCTAATTACTACTAACTAGAGTAAATAAAGAACTTTTTTTTATTATAATATATTATTATGTTTCTATTTTTATATTTTTTATACTTTACTTATTTTTGTTCTTTTTTTTTACTCTTTTTAATTTTTTTACACAAAAAATTACACAATTTAATTTTATTGTCTTAATATTATAATGATTATTTTACTTTTGATTAATAGTATGATAATAAATAAATAAAAATTAATCATTTTTTTAATTTTTGAAAACACAATAAATAAAGGGGTATACAAGTAAATTTATCACAATTCATTTTGATTTTAGGTTCAAGTAAATGCATGAATGAGATTCATCGTGATTTCGATTCTGAATCCTAAAACAAAGTAAACAATTTATTCGGATTCTAAATCCTCACTCCGAATCATGTCTATTCCGATTCATGCCCACTCCGATTACGCGTAAGTAAACACGAAAGTAATGAAAATTTTTTGAAATTTAATATAATCATGTGTCAATTCTGTATTAACATGAAATTTTCCCAAAATAATTACCCTAAATGCAAATTGTCCTCCTTATTCCTATTTAAAACCCTAAAAATTTTAGTTATTATGCAATAAGGATGCAATTATCTCTGTTAAATTTTAGAAATCTTTTGTTAATTTTAATATTAGGAACCAAAACAGCTAACAACAAAAGTTAAGGGAGTAATTTATCAAAATAAAAATAAAAAAAAAATTCAAGAACCAAAATGACTATATTCATATGCAAAGTCTTACATCAGTAGGTGTTTAAAATGGCAATGACGTGCAAGGTAGGTTATGTCGGTGATTATAGACAAGGGTGAATATGTGTTGAATAGGGAATAAGTAATTTCTAAACTTTACAGACCGACAAGCTTATATAAAAAAGGTCAAGTTAAAAAAGGTCAAGTCAAAAGTTAAATTTGTATTATATAGAAAGACCAAAAGATAAATTCAATTGCATTAAACAAGAATATGTAGACAATGAAAAAGTATTTCAGTTGGCATATTGTGAAAATATGATGTTAGAATTGAAACATAGCTGTACATGGAGTGTACTATAATGGCCATATACTTGTAACAAATATGATCGTAGCACTAAACGTGAAGATTTGCTATCAAGCAAACGTTAGCACAATAATTTGGTTAGCACAAGGTGGTTGAGGACTCCTTACAGTAAGAATCCATGTTTAGCAAAACAATAATTTGTAAGTTGAGATCAATTGAACTGAATCGAACCGAAAATTTCACGTCTGGTAAGAGAGCAAACATATACGAGTCCTTCTAATAAGCTTTCATGTTTAATGAAAGAGCATCTTATAAGTTGAGATCGACTGAACAAGCGAATTCATGTTCGGTGAAAGATCAATTTGTAAACTCAAATCAACTGGAGAGAGAGGGCAAAATATATATATATATATATATATATATATATATAGTGTGTGTATGTACAACTACAGCAAAGTTCTTTTTATATACTCTATCGGTATAGCTCATTTTTAAACCGTTCAAATGTAATCGAACGGTTAAAATGTTATTTGTGTATGGTAATTATCATATGCCTTACTTCATATTAGTATAGATTAATAAATAAAAAAATTTATCCCTGACGCCGATGGATCCCCCCACCCGCCCTTGAGCGTCGGGGGGGAGGACGCCTGGGCTTGAGCGCAAAGGGGGTCCATCAGCGTCGAGGGAGGGGGGACTGGGCTCGTTGGCGTCGGGGGGGGGGGGGGGGGGAATGCCTGAGCTCGAGTGCGGGGACAGGACGGTCCGTCGGCGTCGGGGGGGGGGGGGGGGGACTGGGCTCGTCGGCATAGGGGGAGCGCTTGAGCTCAAGTGCGGGGACAGGACGGTCCATCGGCGTCAGGGGGGGGGGGGGACTGGGCTCGTCAGCGTCGGGAGGGGGGGTAGATTTGGTCGGAGAAAGTGGGGTCGTCGTCGGTGTCAGGGGGAGGCAGGGCAGATCTGGCTTGTGGGGAGGGGGTCCGTTGCTGTCGCTAGCGTCGGGAAGGAAATGGGTTGGTCTTTTTTAAATTTTTTTTATTAATCTATATTAATATGAGGTAAGATATATGATAATTATCATACACAATTAATATCTTAGCCGTTCGATTACATCTGAACAGTTTAAAAATGAGATCTATCGATAGGGTATATAAAAATGATTTTATCGTAACTTTACTCTGTATATATAAAAACCAGTTTCGGTTTTTTATTATTCTTTTATTATATATATATATTGAGAGAGAGAGCAAAAAAAAAAAAAAAAAAAAAACCGAAGGATCAGTTTCAGTTCATTTTAGTTCATCTTTTCAAATTTCTCTCTAGTACACAAGAAATTATAGAGTAGAGATAGAAGTTGAAAGAAGGAGTGCAGAGAGAGAAACAAAGGAGAAGGAAGTAGGGATGGATGGACTAAGACGAAAGAAATGGTGGGATTTTATAGATCTACGGTTTTATTGTAAAAGAGAGGGGGGGAAAAAAAGGAAAAAAAAAAAAAAAGGGGTGAAACGAAGAAATAAATCCATTACAAAAGGAGAAATCCTGCAAAAAATAATGTCTTGGAGGTTTCATTTTACTTGACAACAAAAAGTTTCTTTCTTGACTAGCGAACCAAAAAATTGATTTCTTTACTTTTCTTTTCTTTTTTTTTTTTTTTAATAGCCTGTTAGTTATGTAATATATATTTTTTCTTACATGAGGGACTGCCAGTAACTTTTAGAGCGCCCTTGTACACCCTTGTGCAAGTCTGACCATCTGTTTTCCATCCCTGGGTGGGTCAGCAATCTAAGGCCGGATTTATCCGTTATTTTTTAGGTGCCGGAGACGAGACAATTCCTATATTCATAATTGAGTAACTAAATATACAAATTAACCTTAATTAATTAGCCTATATTTGATGTTCTCAAATATACTTGATGGTTGGTTTTTTGAATTTTTTTAAAAAAAGACAACAAAAAATATATTTAATTTTTAAAAAATTAATTAATTTCAATATAAAAATTTAATTTTACCTAAAACTTAACTCAAATATCAAATGCATTGTATTTTACAATCCTTCAAATTCGCCAAAAAAAATTTTTGGTTTGTCACATAGATCGGAGTACTTCTCGCGATGCACTGAAACTGCAACCATGATTTCCAGCCCATCACTTTTTTTTTATTTTTTTGGAAACTTCAAGTTGGGACGACGAACCTTAGGCTCGGGCTTTCCTAAAAAAAAAAAAAAATCCTTAGGCTCGGGGTCCGAATATCAGCTCCGAAGCCAGCTCCGAGCCTGAGAGCTTCAGCTTCCGTTTTATTGTCTCCATTTTTCCTCTCTTCTCAAGTCTTTCACTTCTCGTCGTTAAACTTCCGAACTTCCCGACTCTCCAACTCTCCAACTCCATGCTCTGATCACCAACCCTAACCCAAATTCCTGATCGCAATTCCCAAATTCTCGCCCAAGCAGGTACTGATTTCGTCCCTAAATTCTATACTCCGTGAATTTTCCATGGACTTTCTCGAGAAAAATTTCATTTCTGTACAATGCTTTTTAAATTATTTTTTTTAGCTTGTTGAATTATCTCAGGAGAGTAAATGATTGATCAACGAGGAAGATCGTCGCCGATCTGAGTTCGGATCCATCTCTTTGCGGCTTCCGAGGTTTGTTTCCGTCAATGTGATTATAATTAAGGTCAATTTTGACTGTGATTCTTGTTTTGGAATCCGAATTTTTCTCGCAACTTCTATTTCTCCGATCGGCGACTGTGATCGAGTAATTGTAACGAGTTTCTGGCGTTTTCGGCAGCTAATTTGGTTGGTTTTTGACCGGGAACTATGGCGTTGAGTAATTGGGAAGCTGATAAGATGTAAATATTCTATGATTTGCCTTTTTTTTTTGTTGTCCTTGATCTTTTTGTTGTCTTTTTAATAATGAATTTTTAATAAAATTTGTCGAAATTTGCTGTTTTGGTAGGCTTGATGTATACATTTATGACTATTTGGTGAAGAAAAAATTGCACGCCACTGCTAAATCCTTCATGACTGAAGGGAAAGTCGCCCCAGATCCAGTAGGTAATACATTATCATAATTCGAATGTAATTCTGTTTTTTTTTTTTTCCGGCTCGATTAATGATGAGTTGATTGTGGTTTGGGGGTGTTGGACTAGTATTCCAGTGTGTGTAATTACTGAATCATATATGCAGCTATTGATGCTCCTGGTGGTTTTCTCTTTGAATGGTGGTCGGTCTTCTGGGACATTTTTATTGCAAGAACGAACGATAAGCATTCCGAAGCTGCTGCTATGTATATAGAGGTAGCATTGCAAAATTTAATAGGATATAGACATAAGTCTCTAGCTTAGCAACTTTGCTGATTGTTTTTGTTTATGGCCTTTTCTTTTCCCTCTGCCTTCTTTTGGGAATGATGTGAAGGCACAACAAATCAAAGCAAAAGAGCAACAGATGCAAATGCAGCAGTTACAACTTATGCGTCAAGCCCAGATGCAACGGAGGGATCCTAATCATCCTCCCCTTGGCAGTCCGCTTAATGTTATTAGTTCTGAAGGAATGCTTGGGCAGTCTACTGCTAGTGCATTGGCAGCGAAAATGTATGAGGAGCGAATGAAACACTCTAATCCAATGGATTCAGAGACATCTCAACCGCTCCTTGATGCTAGAATGACCCTTCTCAAATCAGCAACTAACCACCCAGGGTAAGTTTTTGTCATAGATCTCATTCATTTGAATTCTGATATCTGTATTAGTGGGTAGTTGATTTGTCGTAGCTTCTCCTGATGCAGTCATTTGGTGCAAGGTAGCCCTGGTAGTGTCAATGCAGCATTGCAGCAAATACAGGCTCGAACTCAGCAGAGTCCTGTCAGTACTTCGATAACATCAATCTTGTTATGTCTCTTCCATTTCTTCTCTCAATCTCGTTAGTCATTGATTGTCTTGTCTATGTAGGACATCAAAAGTGAAGTTAATATGGGAACCGCTCAAAGATCTTTGCCCATGGATCCCTCTTCCATCTATGGGCAGGGGATGATGCAGCCAAAACCTGGAATAGCGAATGCAGGTATTTTAGTCTTTATTTGGCAACACACTTCCATCGAGAGAGAGAGAGAGAGAGAGAGAGTGATAGAATATTATCTATAATGAAAGGAGGGAGAAAAAGATCGGAGTGCAGGGAGAAAGAATATTGGGAAGAGTTGTAAAAGCAAAATGAAAGGTAGAAGCTCAAAAATGAAAGAAAAGAAACTAGGTCAAAAGATTGTTTAAATAGGTAATGTTCATTCTATAATTTTCTGTAACCATTGATAAAAATTTTTGTTCCCGGATGGATTTGCTGCATGCCTTGAACATTCAATACAACCAAGTTTATGGCCCAACCTACCCAAACTACGTCCTTAATTTATTCTTGAATTGAGATTCTGTATGATGTTGATCTATGTTTTCATAATTATAGGTTTATGATTTATATAACTCAGACAGTTTTTTTAAGTTTTTGCTTTCTTTGACAGGTCTAAGCCCAGGAGTCAGTGCTATTCCTTTAAAGGGATGGCCTTTAGCAGTAAGTTTAATATTTTTTGTATGTTTACAATGATTGATTTAGCATATATTTCCGGTTCCAGTCAATAACTACGTGCTTCTCATTTATCCAGGGTATAGACCAAATCCGGCCAGGTTTAGGTGCACAAGTTCAAAAGCCTTTCCTTCAAAATGCAAGTCAATTTCAGCTTCTGCCACAGCAACAGCAACAGCAAATCTTATCACAGGTGCAGGGGCAGGGTAATCTTACTAGTTCAGCTATGTACGGTGATATGGATCCTCAAAGGTTTAGAGGATTACCTAGGGGGTCTTTAAATACAAAAGATGGCCAATCAGTTGCCAACGATGTATCTATAGGTTCTCCGATGCAATCCGCTTCATCAAAGGTAAGTTTTAATTCTTATAACTACCAGCTCATTCTCCTTTCTCTTCTTTGCCCTAGAGACCTTGCATTGTCGCGAACCACTAATGAATGATTCGTTAATTTGTATGATTGATCTTGTATATGTGCATCCTGATGTTCCATTTACAAAATTGGATTGGAAGAGGATGCAAAATAACCATCGTAGCTAAGTATTTGAACTCATAAGTAAATACTAAATTTGTTACTTGGTGGGTCAAAACAGTAAGCGTTCCTACTATGCCTTTGTGTCTTCTAGTCTACAAACTTTTTTAGTTACCAATATTGTGGTACGTTCAAATTCAAATGCAGCTTTGACTTCCCACTCTCTAATTATGTGAACAGCCTCTTACCAGTACAATACGGTTCAAAAAAATGTCTTCTTCTTGTTGCAATTTATTGTTCTATGATTTGTCATTTGTTTCCACATGAGCAGGAATAAGTAGTGTAAGTAATGAAAAAGCATCATAAACTATCTGAAAAGAAAATATAACCAAAATGATCACATAATCGACAACGGTAAGGAACCCAGATAACCTTGAAAAAATTTTAGTAGGAGCTATGGTTAAAAAAAGAGTTGGAAAAAAGCTATGGTTTGTAGCTCTGGAGCTGGAGGTTTAGAGCTTTTTTCCATAGGATATTGAAATTTTGTTGTGAGTACCCCTGACTGCAGGTTCTTACGAATTTGATGTGGAATTTTCCTGCTTGTTGAAAGGGCTTGCATGAAATTAGGGTCCGGCATATTCTAGAGCCTTGGTTGTATGGAGAGTTTGAAAGCCAGCTCACCCCATCCAAACGCAAAATATTTTTCTCCTATTTACCGTATATTTTAGGTACTATTTCGAAAGGTGACTTTCGTCTGTTTCTAAATTTGTCCCTGAAATAACTAATGCTCTTAGCGTATATGCGTCCTTTTAAGCTAATTAGTATCTAATAGATTTTTGTTACCGTGAACTCTGATTGGGAAAAACTGATTTCCTTCACTGATCAGAGAAAGAATTACATGCCTATATTAATTGGAACAATAGTTGGCTTCCTACCATTAAAAAAGGAAACTACCATAAGTACATATCTGAACGATAAAGTACAATAAAAATACACAGCTGTACACGCCTATAAGAAAACAAATATTCCAACAAGAATCATGAAATCCTTGGGTGTGCTTTGTCTACGGAAAAGTTTAACTTGACAGCCCAACTCACTACAATATTCACGATTATGATACACAACTCCCCAAAGATAAACATCCACGTATATTGCCTTATCTTGGGTGCTTTTTTCTTTTAAATGTACTTCCCATCTTGCTTTCTTTTATTAAGGTATTTTTATTGTGTTCTGCTATAGTATGTTGATATATACGCCATGTAACTATATTTATACTACTTTTAGTTGAATAATGTTAGGCACATCAATTCTAATATCTATTTTTATGTATCAACTTACATGATATGTGATTTGATATTTCATGTCACATGTCACATCAGCTCTTTTAGTTTAACACCTAATTTGCTAAGATACCCCTATAATTTATCCACTTTCTTGCTCTTTTATTTTTTTTTCTCTCTCCTCTCTTTTTTCTCACCGGCCTTTTCTCTCACATTCTTTGATAGCTCCATCCTCTTTTTCCCAGGCGTTGCGACGAAGCTGAAGCATCAAATCTTCTAGCAAAAGAAGAAAGAAAATTTTTTTTTCCCCTTATCATCCTCTTCTTCCTCTCTCACGTCATCTTCTTCCTCTGATTCCAAACGCCCTAATAAGCCATCTAGTTGGTAAAAAAAATTTTTGTTCGTTTTGTAATTTGTTGTTGCTGTTGTTGTTGTTGTCGTTTTTTTTTTTTTTTTTTTTTTTTTTTTTTTTTTTTTCGTTTAGGTTTAGGATTTTGGGTTCTGGAGAAATTTTTTTCTTTTGTTGTTCTGTAAATTCTCGATTTTGTTTTAATTTTTTGGTTTTGGTTTTGGTTTTGGTTTTGACTTTGAATTTTGGGTTTTGGGTATTTGAAAATTTTGTTTGTTGTTCTGTAGCTTCTTCTCCTTCCTTCTTGTTTTCATTTTGGTTTTGGATTTCTAGTTTTAGAAAAATTCGTTTTTTTGTTTTGTTTTTGTTTTTTGTTTTTTGTTTTTTTGTTTTGTTTCTCTTTAAAATAGGAATCAGAAATCATAAGAGGCATGCACAACAGTGAGGGCAGCTACAAGAGCTATCTTGTGAATGTTACCCAATTCAAACAAGTTAACAAACAGATAACGAAAGACAATTTTATCAATACAGCCAAAAGATTTACTAGCAATTCTTCGTTCATTTTTTGTAGACCTTGACAGTGGTTGTCAACGAAATGACAATGATTTGTAGCAATTTCCACACTCTCTTTATCCAGCGATCCTCAGAAGCTTTTTTTTTTTTTCCCCCTGCTAAAGCAGTGAAGTGAAGCTAGACAGTCAAGAACTGAAAAGTCATAGAAGATTTGCGTTTCTAGGTGAGGGTGTGATAAATAATTTGTTTTGAAAAGTCAGATAAGTAATAGGGGTATCTTAGCAAACTAATCTAATAAATTAAAAAGAGCTGATGTGGCATATGAGATGGAATGCCAATTCACATACCACGTAGGTTGGTGCCCAAAAGCAGGGATTGAAGTTGGTTTCCCTAGCATTATTCTTTTTAGTTTGGTTGGTTTAGGTAAACGCTGTTTAGGTTCGACCTAAGAGCCCATAACAGTAAATTTTCTGAGTCTTCTTTTGCTTTAAGCAGGTGAGCATGCAGCAGATGCAACACTCTTCGTCTCAACAACAGCAGGATCCATTGCAATCCCAACAAGTGCAACAGGTAGTGCTTGCTTTGACAAAATAATATTAGGTCTTATTGTTGCCTTTTTCATTAAAGTTTAATTTTGTGTCGGTATTCTTGGTGGCTTAAGAGATCACATATCCGATTTTGAACTCTTGTGGCACTTGGTTTACACACACACACACACACACACACACACACACACACATGTTTATAATGTAGAAAATATTAAAAAAAAAAAAAACTTGTGTGAAAAGCTCCAGTTAACTAGTATATTTCTTGACGATTTATGCTGTTTGTTCCTGGAAATAATGACTATTAATTGTCATCATATTAGAATAACCGGAAAAGGAAAGGACCTACGTCTTCTGGGCCTGCCAACAGTACTGGTACTGGAAATACAGTTGGTCCTTCACCTAACTCTCAACCATCCACTCCATCAACTCATACGCCTGGTGATGCGGTTGCTATGCCCAGTAATTTGCAGAATGTTAATAGCATGCCAAAAAGTTTGATGTACAGTGCAGATGGAACAGGTGGTCTTGCATCGTCAACAAACCAGCTAGTACGTAAATTCTTTAAGTTTTTTTTGTCTGCATAATCTATCAGAGATGAATTTTTTGGGCATTTTGATTGCAAAGTAAACTTTGGGATCCCTTAAGCTTTTCACTTAAATGGTACTATCACCTTCTTTAGATTTTAAGATTTGAAATAAGTTATGACCAGCTGATTTGATAAGGGTTATAAACATGGGCAGCATAATTCTTGAAATTCAAGAACATAGGAATTTGATTAGCGTTTTAAGTTGGGGTACTTAGGGCCCTGCATTTTAGTATTTTGAGCAACGTCGTGCAAGTTGAGAAGCCAACTGTTATCATAGTCTGCTACAACTTTAGAGCTTGAAATCATTTTAAAATGTGTTTTTTAAACCTACATGTCTGAGTGCAGGAAGACATTGATCAGTTTGGTGACGTTGGCTCCTTAGAAGACAATGTAGAATCTTTTTTATCACATGATGATGGAGACGGAAGAGATCTGTTTGGCACATTGAAACGGGATCCAGAACATACAGCAGAAGCGTCAAAGGGTAATCCAAAGTCTCAGTCTTTGAGCAATCACAATTGAATTGACTAATTGCAGAATTACATTATGGTTTTTTCCCATCTCAGGTTTTTCCTTCAATGAAGTTAGTTCTATACGTAAAAGTAACAGTAAAGTTGTTTGCTGCCATTTCTCTTCGGATGGGAAATTATTAGCTAGTGCCGGGCATGATAGAAAGGTATAGTTTATTGTATCATGAAGAAATAAGTTTCATGTTTTGAGCATATTGGTTTGAAGAAATATATTTCAAAGATTTCATTTATTGAATTTAGTTTGCATATTAAGGCTCCGTTTGGGGATGCTTTTGGAAACTATGTTTCCAAAAGTTATTTTGTCCTTTTCCTCCAATTTAACTATTCACTTTTCCAAACATTTTAAAAACTCAAACTTTAAAAGTCCATAACTTTATCATTTTAAGTCGAAATGAGATTATTTTTGTCTTTCCAAATTGCATAGAATTTTGATAGGAACGAAACATGATCCAAATTACTAATTTTTTCAGAATACATTTTAAGTTTTTACACTTTTTCACTCCAAACAGGTTATTTTCACCAAGTGCACATTTCCAAAACTCAAACCATCTCCAACCTTCAAAACATCGTCTCCAAATGTGTCCTTAAACGGGGCCTAACTTTTACTCAATTAGGTGTTTGGTTTTTTGTCTTGCTTTGTTTTTTCTGTTCATATTATATTTAGCTTCCTCGTGGAGGCAAGAAACTAAATTTGAAAAAGAGTGTCATAAATTACTTTTGAAAATTCTGATCCTTTTATTTTGGGTTTTATTGCTGTAATTTTTAGTTTCCATAAACCATTTTCCTTAAAAAAAAATAGGTTGAGAGGCAAATATTATTTAATGCAAACAGCCTTATGTATGTGCTTTTCTTTTCGATTTTACAAAACACTAAGGTACATAAATTTTAAGGTTCTCAGAACAACCAGCTGCCTTACCTGTACTAAAGGAATATAAATGTATGTGGATGCTTATCCTTTTTTTCTCCATGTCAGTAGGTTGTTCTTTGGAACATGGAGACACTGCAAACTGAGAGCACTCCGGAGGAACACGCAATGATAATAACTGATGTTCGATTTAGACCGAATTCCACTCAGCTGGCAACATCTTCATTTGATACAACAGTGCGACTTTGGGATGCCGCAGATGTAAGTTTTCTATCTCTTTTTATGTATAGCTTTTTTTTTTATATGTTCATCAAAATAATTCCAATAGTAGCAAGCAATCTCTCTTTCCAAATGGTTTGATTGCGATATTAAGGTACTTTTATTTCGCTCCACATCATGACATCACGTCTTTGTTGCTTTTTTGTAGATGCTGACTTTCTGTCAATCCAATGCATCATAAATTATTGTTTTCGTCAATTATTATTTGATTCTCTTTTTTTTTTTTTTTTTTTTTCATTTTTTGGGGGTATCTTTTTTATCCTTGAAATATGTTCTTGAATCTGTATCTTGCCCGCCCCGAACATGAATCCAAGGATGGTCAGGTAAGGACAATGGGTGATATGTGAGAATTAACATCCATGGCAATGATCTCTCCCTGCTTCTCTCCTTTAGTTTGAACCAAAGACGTGATATACCTGTAATAAAATTTTATTCCCCCTGATTGCTGCTCTAATTATGTTCATAATTTTCAATGCCTATTTCTTTGGCATTTATGTCAATATTATTAGATCATTTCTGTGTTTATGACCTGAACACTGTGAGCACTAGAACTTTGATTTTCCATGCAAAAACATCACATGATTACCTTTTTAATGAATCAGTGAAGAATTTGGTCCAAAAATATCGGATGTGTTTTAGGCTGGCCTTTTTTCTAAACTACTGTCCTCTCTTGTTGCAGCCAAACTATTGCATGCGTACATATTCAGGGCATACCTCACATGTGCTGTCACTTGATTTCCACCCCAAGAAGACCGACCTTTTATGCTCGTGTGATGCTAATAATGAGATTCGCTATTGGAATCTCAGTCAGTTCAATTGCACCCGTGTTTCCAAGGCTAGTATCTATACCCTTCTTAGCTTCATCCTTCAAAGTTTATGATGCTTTTCTAGTTGTAATTTGGTTTTTGTTCTAAAACTAGTTATTTGATGTTGCAGGGAGGCTCGGCTCAGGTGAGATTTCAGCCAAGAATCGGACAGTTTATGGCTGCTGCAGCAGGGAGTATCATTTCCATTTTTGATATCGAGAATGATAGACAAACACACTCATTCCAGGTGCAAGCAATGATTCTTAACCCCGGGACAATCTGATGGTTTCCTATTTTCACAAGAGTCGCACATTATGACCTACTGCTATTTACTAATCAGACAACGTAATTTCTGTCTTCAGGGGCAACCGTCAGATGTACACTCTCTTTGTTGGGATACAAATGGAGATCTTTTGGCTTCTGTCAGTCAAGATGCTGTCCGAGTGTGGTCTTTATCCTCCAGAGAGTGCATCCATGAACTCAACTCCAGCGGTAACATGTTCCAGTCTTGTGTTTTCCATCCAAGCTACTCCACTCTCTTGGTCATCGGAGGCTACCAGGTGAAACTTTGCTTCTTATTTTTGTTGTTGATCGGCATTGAACTCTATTAATTATATTTTTCATGCATCTTGTATGCTTCAAGTTTTATCAATCTGGGAATAGCAAATCTCAGGATTTGTTGCTGTCGAAGCTTCGGGAAAAGAAAAGGGTGGTTAATTAGAACTAGTCTGTAGAAATTATGCTGTGTAGGTAGTATGATGCTAGGGGTGTAAGTTTGTTTTGTTTTGAGGTTAAATGACATCCACTGTTTATGCGTCGTATGGCGACTCAATCACATGCTAGGCCACTTGCCGGACCGTCAAAATGGTTGATATCTATGGTCAAAGTATCATATGCCGTTATCCTTCAAAAGGAAAAGTTTCCTGTCTTCAAGCACATTGAAGCTTTTTTTTTTAAATTTCTCAAGTCAGCTCGGAAATGATGACAATCACTACCGACTTTAAGGCTTTATTTGGCATATTAGGTTAACTCCAACTAAACTGTATTTTTTTGGCTGGATTTTTGTTTTTTTTCTGAAAAGTCAACAAAAATTATAACTAGTTTTTAAAAAGTCAACAATCGAGACGGACGCTTATTTCAATCATGAAATGTTGTTTGGTGGCCTGAGACACATGCTGTCACGTGACAACAACCAAAGGCCATTGCTGATTAGCAGAATTGGTTGTACCAAGTATTTTCGTTTGTAATTTTTTGGTAGTAGCTTTCTATCCTGACTGGGCTTTGCAGAATTGATGTCGGAGTAGTACCAAGATAGAAGAGAGAGAATGTTAAATATAGAACAGACATAATCAGGAAGAGAAATAGAACTAGAAATAGAGGATTCAAGAGAAGACCAAGAATTCAAAGAAAAAAAACTAGTCTTTAATCAATCATAAATTCTCCTGAAAATAGAATCACTAAGCTATTTATAAGGATCTAAATCTAACAATAATATAAACTTATCTAAATTCTAAATTATCCTAAGATATAAATATAATTTTAAATCTAAAATTAGATACTGAAGTTAAAACATATCCTAATAGATAAAATAGATAAATTATAAATTTAAATTTTTAATATCCTAACCTTGTTCTTCATCAAGATTGCCTAGAAATTTCCAGATTGTTAGCATACATTTATCATGTTATGAATTTGTGGGTAGGTTCTTGCTAAATTCTAGAACTAACCCTATTGAGTAGGAAAAAACAATTTGATAGACCAAGTTAGATGTGTCTTATTCGCTGTTGCATTTGGATTGTTCTGATGATACTACTAAAAACAAAAGAATTTGGGTAGTATATTCCAAAAGAATGTACTACTATTACGAATCTTACAAAATTAAAAATAAAGGTATAATTTATTTGTTTCTATCAGGGTTATTATATCAGCAACAAATATATAATATCTGTCAAATTGTAAAAATAATTTATATAAAATAATTTTATAGTTGTTTGTTTTTTAATTTTATATAATCTTTGAAATGTTTTGCAGTCGTTGGAGCTATGGAACTTAACTGAGAATAAATGTATGACAATTCAAGCTCATGAGGGAGTTATATCAGCATTGGCACAGTCCCCAATTACTGGAATGGTTGCCTCTGCCAGTCATGACAAATCCGTTAAAATTTGGAAATAAAAATATAAAAAAATAAAGGGGAAAAAAAAAAGCTTTTTTGCTCAAGTCCTCTGGTTAATGAATTCCCTACTCCAGAAATTCAGAATAAAATGTTTTTTTTTTTAATTTTTAAAGATAGGGAAGCTCAAAGGTGTATCTAATTTGATTTTTATTCGAAACATTTGTTTTATTGTTTGGTTTTCTTTCCATTGTTTGGTTTTCTTTTTAGGTACTAATAAGAGTGTGTGTTTTCTATTAACTTCACAGGTACTGATTTAACTTGAGTTGTTTTTCCAGTTAAAGATTATGTACTAGTATTTCAATGCTGTAAAGTTTCTTTTCCCAAGTTTAATGCCTATGCAGCTGTTGATTTATTTATTTATTTTAATCCAATGTTTGGAGTCCAAAAATGGAGAAACTCTTTCGTCTCTCAAAATTCCTTTGTCTTTATGTCCATTTGAATGTATAACAAAATATTGTTTAGTGTTGTAGGCATGATAAAGTGGTAATTATAACGTGTCGAGTTCGAATCTCCTCATTCTCAAATTAAAAAATAATATATTGTTTAATGAAAATTATTGGTGAAGAACACAATGGGAAGATGCCCATCTTCCAAATTATGGATTTAATCAAATTTAGTTGAACCTACATATTTTTGTGAATTTCATTGACTCCAAAAAAATATAATGCAAAGATTTAAAAAGTACTTATCTCAAGGAAAAAAGAGAGAAATTACTGGAATACAAAAATGCTTTTCGAGTAAAAGAAAGTTGGCGCAAATTAATTTCGGAGTGAGCAAACTCAAATTGACTAATGATAAGAGTACAAGCTAGGCATGAAAATTAAAATAACAATTTAAATCTGCCGCCACCCTATTGTCGTGGGCCAAATTGCTTTATTACAGGTAGAGAATATTCTTCAAGTGAGAATTATATTCGGTTCTTTAAATATTGATATGTGTTTTTCATCCTTTCTCATGGTAATATATATATTTATATATATCTCGTAAACCACAAACATAAATTCCGATTCATGAAGTGCCGGCTCAATAGTGTATTGTAGTCCCGCATTTTTTTTTTGGTTTGATGTTTTTGGCACCACTTGACACTTGCATTTATCACTACAATTAATAGTATGCTGTTCAACATCATTTGACATTGTTCATTTGGTTTTTCGTCTTTTCCAAACTAGTCTTTAATAATAAGTGTCATCTTTTTTCTGCTGATTACTCTATAGATCTTATCATGTATTTCTAGACAAAGGTCCTAAAGTTGAATTTTTTCCGCAGCAAACTTTATTTTACACTAGTGTGCATCAAAAAAAATAAAAAATAAAAAAATAATAATACCAATTATGCCCTTGTATAGTAATTGAGGGTACCATACTAGCTTACCGGTCAAAAATAAAAGGCAACTACTGACATCGGTGGTCGTCCACCGTGTTATCGATGACAATATGTTGTGTTACCTAAAGTAACCTACTGCTAAGGTAGTTCGTTGTATCATAAATAGTATCTTGCTGTGATACTTGTAATAACCTACCGGAATACTAAAAGATGAGAACAATTGATCCCTTGTCAGAAAAAAAATCATTACTCGGAGGCCAGATCCAACAAATGAAACACTTTTGTGTGCAAAACCTAGTTAGCCACAATACTAGTGAGCTCATCACCTTGTGCCTTCATTTCCATCAATCTGCTAGCTCTAAGAAAGGATCAAAAGAGAATCATATAAAATAAAATTTTAAAAAACACATGAGGTTGTGTTTATGTCACTGTAAAACTAAAGTGAAAGAAATAAATAGTGATAGACAAAAATAAATCCAAGATCTTTTTTTGTGGCATTTTATCTAATTTTCTCATTTTATCCTGTGGACAATTTTTGTGCTAAATTGACATGGGGAGATTATGCAATTTACTACCAGGTGATAACTTGAAATTTTAGAGAAGTAGCAATATGATGATGCGCATATATATATATATATATGTTCTTATTTTTATTGGTTTTTAAAAGTTGTCGAGAGAACACGCGTATTGTACCTAAGTATTTCTATTAGACTTTATGTTAAAAAACAGATCATAGAGTTCCTTTAAATGTGTAGACTACGTCTTCTGTAGTATCTTCGAAAGTTTCACCATAATTAAGAAGAGTGTTATAATAATGCTTGTTAGTAAGAACAGGAGGAAAGAAGAGAGGAATTCAAAATATAGTGAATAAAGGGAGAAGGGCAAAACTGTGCTTAATTGCTCGAGAACAAGATGCCCTTTATGCATGAGGATGTCTTCCATTTATGGGAGTAGATAACCGCTCTTAGTTTTTGATTTGGTGCAAATCTTTTCCTGAATTTCAAATGGAAATTGCCTTGGGTTGTTGCGGTTGACTTTCCTTCTTAGACCCGCCTCTTTAGAATTAGGAAAACTTGAGTGATATTCACTCCCTTTGAATGAGATTCAGCCATGATATTTTAGAATTAGGAAAACTTGAGTGATATTCATTCACTTTGAATGGGGTTCAATCATGATTTTTGGATTGATTTATTTGGAGATTATGGGTCTGTTTGGTAAATAAGTTTGAGTTGAAAAAGTACAGTTTGAGATGAAAATTTTATTGACTTTTTAGAAAAGACAAAAACTTTTTCAGAAAAAGACAAAACTGAGATGAAAGAGTACGGTTTAAGATGAATTGCCAAATGAAGTTTTCTCAGGATAATCATTTCTGGGCTATTCGACTTGAGAATCAATTCTATATCAATTGGGACTCGATATGGCCTCAATTCAATTTTGTGATTTTTGATGACACGTATATATATGATAAAAGATATGATCTGAAATCTAACATCAATAATAATTAACAATTGAAAAAAAAAAATATATATATATATATATATATATATATATCTTAACACCTTTGATAGAATTCTCATTGTCTTTTTGGATAAATTCTCCCCACTCTAACACATTTTTCAAGAGTATCAGGATTGGACTGAGTTACTTTTACAGTGATCTATAATCAGTCGTTGTGTTGTTGTTATCATAGATTAATGGTAATTATAATCTAAGATTCCTTTGTCGACAGTAGTTTCGTTTGTTTTCTGCTGTTGAAAATGATGACGAATGAGTTAGGGATTAGTGCAAGATTAAGAAATGAAATTAAAAAGAAAAAGAAAAAGAAAAAGAAAACAATTGCACGTGCTTCTTCACGTGTGGATGAAGCCTCGAGACCAACATTTGTCCACGTTGGAAATGCATCGCTATGCTACAAATGTGCACTATTTTCAATGAAAATGATATGAAATATTGGGAAAACTGTAATAGAATAGGGAAAAAAAAAAAAAAAAAAAATCTCTGTTTTCGCTATTATTTGTTAACTCCTATAGTGATAAGAGATTTTTTTTCACCTCATTCTTGAACTTAACAACTACTCTCTTTCTTTCACCAAAAAACAACTTCTCTCTTTCAATCATACACTATGATATTTTGCACGACACTCTAATCGAGAGAGATTATTTATATGCACAACATGATTGAATTAAGTTTTGAAAAACAAATAAGTTGTGATAAACATAATAATTCGTATACGTACAGAACACGAATATAAAATACTCTGATCAAACTCTTTTTGTTATAGTTTTTTTTTTCCCCTTCACAAAATATAGAAAATTTTGAATTTGAACTAACAAGTTCGTTCATATTCTTAACCAAAACCGAGTCCTAAATTTCTCCGAAATTTACAGAAGATATTCTCAATCACTTTAATTTAATTGAAACATGCTAAATGGTGTTAGTCTAATTGATATAAATTGAGTGAATTAACACTACGGAGATTTTTTTTTAAAGATTTATAGTTTATAAATCCTACTTTATGGTAATCAGTTAAATATTACTTTGTGATCCAATAAACAAATCATCATCATTTATTTATTTGGTTTATCTACTTTAAGTGAACTTTTTGCATCGCCTCGTCCAATCTCTACAATAGCCTGTTCTTTTCTTTTCTTTTATTTTCCTTAAAAAAAAAAAAGAAAGAAAAAAGAAAAATAGCTTTGATTGGAATGCAAGGGAAAAAAAATAAAAGAAAGCATCATTCGTTCCTTGAACATTTTCTATTCTTCATGCTTTTTTTTTTTGGCCGGATTATGCTCCTCAATCTGAGCCGTTCAAATTCCTCGCCGAGTTATTGAAGTTATAAATCGGCATGCAAACATTGGATTCCCTTTTCCCACCAACTTTTGGTTTCCGTTTGGAGAGATATGATATGGCCCTTGTAACTCCCATTGTTTTTAAGAAAATAGTTACAGATGTACCATACTATTTATTTATTCAAAAATCATATCTCATCAAATATATATCAAGATTTTTTTAATTTAAAAGTAAAGAAGTTGAAATCAGATATAAAATTATTGTTAGTTTATATCCACATACATATTATGATTTTTTAAATGTATAGAATACTAGTGAAAAGATCAAGGTATCCATCCTTAAATGGGAAAAATATAACAAAAAAAATTTTGTAAAATCGCAATTCATACACCATGTGTTTGTTTTTTCTCTAACAAAAGTTTTTTTTTATAATATTTTGTATAAAAAAAGTGGTTTTATTTATTTATTTGTCTTTTCTTTTTTTCTTTGAAGGAAATTTTGTCATTCTAGTAGTCAAAATTAAATCTCATGATAGATAAAGTCTAAATAGATAGTATACTTGTTGAATAAACCTATAATACAACTTTAATACGTCAATATTATCAACACTAATTAGAAGAAGATATTCATAATTAAGCTAGGTGGAATAGATAGAGATATTAAATATTTAATTGCGAAGTAACTAAAATTAATAAGATTATATTTAACTTAGATAGACAATTAGACTACTTTGTGGCAGTCATGTATAAATAAATATAATATCCATGTATAGACCCTTAGATCACAATAAAATCATATGCAAAGGATTAAACATAAAATTTTATAAATATTTGATGGTTGAGAAGCTATAAAATACTGGTAAGGTATTTTTTTTAACAACCTACCAAATATTTTCTTCAAGAAAACTTTATGTTTATTTACGGTATTGATTTGATCCTCAACAATATTCAAATTTTTAATCGAGATGTAAAAATCTACTATTTGTTTTAAAAAATGTTGAAATTGTCCCTATTCCCTTTTTTTTTCTTGACATGTTAGTCCCTAATATTACAATCTTGTACCAATAAGTTTGTTCATTTTCTCCTTTGTCATCCATCTTGCCAATCAGAACATGATTAGTTTCAAGTCCTATGATGTTAAGGGAAGATGTTGTTTGTTCTGTTTGTTGATCGATTTATTCATGACAATCTTGTCAAGATTTTCAATATTGACATTAAAGAGGGTAAAATCTACAATTGAATCATATCGAGTCGGGTTAGAGCTTACGGCTGTATCATTGAGCCGACTAAGCGTGCGTTGAGTTGACCGTTAGAGTTAGCTGCAAAATAACAGTAAAATTAAGTAAATAAGACAGATAACATAAGAGGTTTATAGAGGTTCACTCTCAATGTGAGAACAAGTCCTCTATGGTGACTTGGGGAGTTTCACTATAGTTGATGAAATTGTACAGTGAATGCCATAGCAATAAGAATGGGAAGAAAAGAGAAGGAGATTATAAGAAATAGAGAGAGATTGCGGGGAGTATAGAGAATCGTGGGAAAATATGAGAATTGCGGGAATTCCAGGTAATCTAGGATGCTTTGAGATGAGTGTTGGGATCCTTTGGGCATATGATGATGACTTATATTTATATATGATAATTGTTGTCCATTTTGGTGCTGAACATGCCTTATTTGGTGAAGAGAAGTTGTATTTTCTTGATCTAGATTGACTTTCCTTATTTAGAGAGCTTTCCAGAAAGGGAAAATAACATTTTTGATTGATTCTTGACTTAATTTGGGTTGATATTGGCATGATTCTTGTGTAGAGATGGACAAGGAAGGTCTCTTGATATTTCCATGCTATGAATTTGAGTAAGTGCCTAAATTGACTCTCGAGTCAATTTCTTGAGTTGCTGGGCCTCGACTTGACCTGATAGGGTGTCAGGTCGATCAGGCTCTCGAGTCGACTTGATGAGTTGTTAGGTTGATTCTTGAGTTGATCTCCTTGACTTGCACTGCCACGTGGATGGTAAAAGACGAGGATCAAAATTTGACCTCAACAATAAGCCTCCTACTCCTTAGTTGATGAAAATCGACTCAGAGTATCTTGTAGTTGAGCACGTTGATCCAGCTGAAGAGCTTATGACTTGATTTGATAGTTCCTCGGATTGCCCAAGGTGGCGGTTCAGTAGCTGATTCCTCGTGGGGCATTGCTGCGAGTCAAGCGGTTGCAGTCCATGATAGGGAATCGTGTGGCGCAAGTTGTGATGGCCAAGGCACATTTCTCGAAGGTTCAAACGATTTTTTCACACAAAGGAATTTTGGGCCATTAAGGTCAAGTGTTCTTGTTTGTCCGATCGATGAGGGGTGATTAATGGGTTTTTGGATGATAAAAACCCAAAATTTTCCCTCTTTCTTCATTTCTTCTTCGTTTGAAAATTCGGAAGCTTCTCTCGCACTCTCTCTCTTTCTCCTCCATTGCCGAGTCTTCAAGTTTCATTACTCAAGATAATCTCTCGTTCTTTGCTTCTTTTTCAAATTTTTGCTTCCATTTGCTGTGGGTAGACTCGGAACTCTTTTATTGTTGCAATTTAGGTACAAAATTTGTGAAACCCATAGGGTTTGGATTCGGTGTTCTTCGTTTGATGAGAAAGAGATTGATTTTGAGTATTTGGTTTTTTTAGTGCAAAAGAAGAAAAAGAATTTCAAAAAAGTTTTTGATCAAGAACAAAATCATGGCGATGTTGAGTGGCTCGGCCTCGGTGGGTGAGTTGGACGAGGCTAACTCGAGTTAATGCCATCGTGAGCCATCGATAACTCTGTCTGAAGAGTCGGTTAGGGAAGGTAAGGATGATACTGGTAGGGCTGACGTGAAGTTCATCGGCTTCGGCTACTTTGAAGAGAATCCGTCTTCGAAGTTGAAGGTTAAAGAGCTCGAGTCAGGCGGGAGAAGTTTGGGATCCCGGATGGGATTAAGATTCGAGTTCCTGATTCACAGATAGCCCTTGAAAGTGTTGGTGCACTTTCTATGAGCTTTCTTTGCTTTTGGGGGTGAGGTATCCCTTGCCAAATTTGGCCTCCGAAGTTCTTCAATACTATGGCATTGTGATCGGGCAGTTGATGCCAAACACTTGGAGAGTGTTGTATGGGATTTCAGCATTAGGAGCTCGAGCCAAGATAGAGCCGTCGGTGGCACATCTTCGCTGCCTTTACTTGCTAAAGCAAAATTCTTTGTCCAAGGGACGATTTATCTTCGCATAGAAGAGAGAAACAAAATCTCTGAGGAGGAGGTCTAGTTTGCGGATCATGGTTGGAAGAATTGATAAGCTATGATTTGTGGTTCGGTCGATGCTCCGGGCTATATTTGGGTCACTCCATCAGTTTGGGGTAGACCCGATGAGTGCTTACCTTTCTTGAGTTGATTTGGTAATCTTTTGTTATCACTAGCCTTGTTTTTTGTTTGTTTGCAGAGCATGTGCTGAACAAGCCCCCAAAGTTAACTCCTCAGGTTCGCAGTTGACTTGCCAAGCTTCAAGCTGCCAATTCTATTGCTGCTACTCCTTGAGTTGCTGTAAGGACTCGTTCCATTTCTGCTACTACCATCATGTTTGGTATATCTTTTTGTCCTTCTTTGTTGAGTTTGGTGTAAAATGGTTGGTGGATCAACTGGACTTGCTATTTTTTGGCTTTTTACAGCTCCCAAAGTAAAGAAAGAATAAATATCCCATGCTAAGGTGATGGAGAAGATGGGGAATGCCAATTCCCCGGTTTTCAGAGGCAAAGGCAAGGCTAGGAACTCAGGGAAGTCGGCTATCAAGCTAATTGATCTTGATTTTGGTTCTCCTAATTAGTCATCGTCCACTTCTCGGTCGTAGAAAAGGAAACGGAGTGAGCCTGTGACTTACGAGTTGGTGCTTCATGACTCAGTTCAGCCCCCACTCATAGACATGTTCATCGGATAGGATCTGTCCTAGCTATTTTGGATACAATATCCAATCCAATCAAAGGTCTGTTTTTGAAAATGTCAACCAATTCAATCCGTTAATAGTGTTACATCCAATCCATTTAAGGTCGGTTTAGATTGGATTGGATTTATCAGTTGTGCTTGGATCTTTCCATTGGACTTTGTTCTTTTTCTTCTTCTTTCCCATTTTCTTGTTTGGCCTATCTAAAATAGATAATCTATTAGGTCTTTTTGACATATATACATCACATACTAGTTAAATACTAAATTCTAAACTAGCAATTATAGGATGCGTGTAGGTATAACATAATATATTAGGAAATTAGAAAATGAGAGAATGGTTTTTCTTGTGTTAATATCATAATATATAGGTTTTGAAGTTTTTATTATAAAGATGTATGAAAAGAATAATAAATTTATGACCAATTATATAATCACGAAATATGTTTTCACATAAAATATATGCAGATATTGGATTGAATCGGATTGGATGTTTTAAAGGTAAAAAGTGCATCCGATCCAATTTAGGTCGGTTTTCAATAATTGATATCCGATCCAATCTAATAGAGGTCGGTTATTTGTAAAAAATGGATTGGATTAGATTGGATCTATCGGTTTGATCAGTTAATTGGATCCGATGAACAACCCTACCTACTCACATGTAGCTCCCTTCGTCCCTATATATATAAATGTGTGTGTATCTTAATAAGGTATTTGAACACGTTTAGTTCACCATTATACTACATACACGAGTATCGAGTAATTATTAAATTGTATAATTTGATAAGTTGTTGTTCATACAAATATCATATTAAAAAAAACCTTTTATATACTGTTATGCTTAATAAGTACACAAAAACATAGTTTTTAATATTTTTAATTGACTAATAAATTGAGTTTTAATTAAATATTATCGTGATATTAAAGCAAAATTTTAGATTGAAAATATTTAGTATTAATTTAATTCATTATTTTTTTAGGTTTATTTGGAAGAAGTGGGCCATTAAACAAAGGAAAAAGAAGTAAAATTTCAGCTCAAAACCCAAGCATATCAACTGCATAAGGAGCCGCCCAGCCAAGCCAGAGAAGCCGTCAAGCCACACTAGCAGCCACGTCAGAGTGTGCCCCGCCACATTTTCCTCTTCAGCTCGTCCTTTCAAGCGCGTTAGCCACACACGCCAATCAGGGAATGAGTTCTTCGCCAGTGCATGTCTACTCGCGTGCCTTTCTTTCTCTACATGGGTCCCACTTCCTGATAGATAAAGTCAACCTTCACCCATTCTCTCCACTCCGTGGACAACATGTGGCGTAAGGGTGCTCTTTTGTCCCCTACTAACTTAACATCTGATCACATTTTCTGTTTAAGGTGAATCAGAAGATGCCACATGTCAAAAGCCTCCCCACTTTGCATCAGTTTTTCAGCACTTCTCCCACTTAGCAGAGCAACTTTTCCCACGAATTTCACTGTTTTAGCTGAACCTTGGCATCCCAAAACTCTATAAATAGGGTAATCAGCTAAGGCTTTTGAGGATTGTTGTCATTTAGTGTATTTTTGGAGACATATTTTTCTAGTTTGTCTTGCAATTTATTTTCATACTTTCTTTCTAGAATTTGTGAAAATGATAAGCAAGCTAGGCTAATTCTTCCATTGGTGAGGTTAGAAATGAAATTATGTGTTGAGTGTTCTATTTGTGAAATTGATCTTCTTGTTTTGTAATGTTAACAATTTGAATGAATTAAGTCTTCTTTATTCTCATTTTTTTTATTTCAAAATATTATATGTCTTATTTTATATAAGTATTAGGCGTGCTTTATTTATGTAATTTAGTTACGTAATTACTTTATTTGAATTATTTTATAAGTTATCTTTTACTGCAAATTGCTATGAAAAGTATTTTGTCAATTTAGGATAACTTGTATTAGTAATCTTTTGGAAATCAAAGTGAAGACTTGTTTGTTTAAAATACTTTTTGTGAATTTTTGAGAGCTTAAAATCCTTATTTTCCGATTATGTATTTGGAATGGGAAATATGCAATTGAGTTATCTATGAATCAATTTTGCAATTAGAATATAAAATACGTAAAGGATTCTTGATACCTTACCGTATTTCTCTTATTGAAGTCTCTAAATTACATTTTCTCTTTTAATTTTTGCAAACAAAAATCTAAAAAATATTTCTCTTTTACTTTTCTCTAATTATTTACTTCTCTAACATTTTTTATTCTACTAACGTTTTCTTGATTATTTTTATTACCTCCTAGTAGATACAACCCTAGATCTAACTATAATTAATTAACTGCTTTAAAAAGATAGTTTGGGTGTAACAACAATGCCCTAAAAAGTTTGCTTTACTATTTTATTTAGGCTTGAAAAATCAAACGAAATTGGAAGAGCACTACTTCATATTTGACAAATAATTGACCAAAAACGAAGTTAAAATTGATAGAACACATTAAATATTTCCTATACAAGCAGCTGAATTTAAAATTTTTTTTTGAAAAATATGTTATATTGCTTGTTGAAAACGTGATTAAACTTAAGAAAATAAGTGTGTTTTGTTGAAATTCAATAATTGATTGAATGATCCAAAATGGAATATTGGTTAAAGTCAACTTGTAGAGATTTCGTAATGCATTGTAGACAATTTCTCACAATTTAATAACTACATAAATAATCAAATTCCTCCTAGTTAGTACGTTGTTTAACTAATCAAACTATGATTTTTCTTAATGTGATTTCGCTTTTTAGAAAAACAAAGAATATCTTCTCAGAAAAGGATGCTATATATATCGTAAAGAGCCTTTTCTTATAAGATTTAACACACGTTTCTAAATTCTTAAAAAAAAAAAAAAAACTCATTTTTGAATGTTAGTAGTTGTAAATATAATTTAGTGGTAATTACACATCTTTTATCATAAGGTGTAAAGTTTGACTTTCCATGCCTCTAAGTGAAATTAAAAAAAGAAAAAAGGAAAAAAAAGAAAAAAAAAGATGTCTCTAAGTGTTAGATAATTATATTTAGCACTATTGTCCCCCCAAATTTGATAACATATGGTAATTTACCCTCTAAACTTCTTATTTTTGATAATTTGTCTCTTGGACTTTCTAACTTATTGCAAGGTACCCCATTTAGCTTAATTTCACATTAAATTAATCACGAAAAGCTCGTATATGCATCATGTGAAAATAGAAAATCACATTTTTTGACCAAAAAATTTTTCAAATCTAACACAAACCAAATATCAAATCTTCTAATTTAAAATTTTCAATTTAACATAAAGTTAACAAAATAAGACATAATATAACACTATGAAAAATTTAGAGGATAAATTGTTAAAACTCAAAGTTTGAATTGTGAAAGAGTGATAAATTTAAGAGACAACAATGCTATGTACCTTTGGATATCTTATCAAAACCATCTCAAAAGGAAAAAAAAAAATATATATATATATATATCAAACAAAACTTGCAATTTCTACATATGTCACAGTTCAAAACAAAAACTACCGAACTATTTGTACCACAACACCAATTATTAGGCTTGTTAGGTATAACATAGCTCTCTCTTTTTTATTTTTTTATTTATTATTATTATTTTTTTTTTGGAGGGATAGAAACGGCATAATAGGCACAATAACTCTAGTTAGGCACAATAATTATTAGGATTGTTAACAACTTTTTTTTTTTTTTTTTTCTTTGAAAGCTTGTTACCAACTCTAGTTAATAAGATGTAAAAATAAAAATAAAAATAAAAATAAAAAGCTAAAAAGCACGTGATAGTTGAAAATCGTGGGCCCAGGTTAGTGGGGGCCAGAATGGGGGCCAAGTCCGTGAATGAGAGGGAAGCTCTATTATTGGTTGATTTTTCAAACGCACACGCTTGGCTTTGTACGGCTGTCATTTAAAGCTGTCGGTGAAATCGAGGTTCACATGGTGAAAACCTACTAGTTTTAAATTAAAGTGGTTACCCGTCATTCAAGTTTGTTTAAAGCAAATTTACAACGACAGCTTTCATTCAAAGAGCGTTGCTGATAAGCAAATTTGATATACCACTTGCTAAATGGTTGCCAAATTGTCAAAAAGTTGGCATCATGGAGACTGATCAATACATGGCCTTATGCTCCTATAAATAGGCCTTGATTTTTCTAGTTTGATACACACGTAGAAACGAAAGAAAACAATTGTCGAATAGAAGAGAAAGAGAGAACGAAGAAATCTGAAGGAAATGAGACAGAAATATATTGTGAAGAATAGAGGTTTAAGATAGAGAGAAAAGAATGAATGAATGAGCTAAATATTAATGAGAGAAAACTTTCTCCCTATGTTTTAATTTCTCTGCATTGCTATTTATTTATGTTGCTTCTATAATAATTCTATATTTTATCCCACAATTTATAACAGTTCGCAATATAAGAACTCAATAAAATATATATATATATTTTTTAATACATGATGATAATAAGTATCAGCAAATAAAATATTCACATTCAATGTTATTTTATAGTCATACTTTGTTTTTGTATTTTAATTTTAATTTTATAATAAAGGATGTAGTTCCCCACCTCCGTTTTGTTTTTGTATGTGTGTTTTGCTTGAGTTGTTCTCTGACGGTATATGTCTATGAGTTTCATTAGTATTATGACTATACGGAGGTTGTTGCAGTCTATGTACTGTGGGTAACTGTCTCTCTATTGATTGGTATATTTTATCGATTATAGATATTTTTTTAAGAGTTTTTTACATGCTAGATTATATGATTGTCGAGGAATTTAAGAAATTTTCTCATCACTGGGTCTCAACTTATATCCTCCTCACTAAACTTCATCAGATTTTACTGATGGAATTAGTCTTAATTGAGGGTTGTATATCTTGCACCATAGAGTTATTTCATCTTTAATATTAGTGTTTGTATTCAATTTAAATTTGAATAATAATTTCTCTTTTCAAAAAATGTTCACGGTAATAAAGATAACAAGTAAAATTAACAAAAATAGTTCGGATTATTTAAAAGAAAATATTATATTAAAAAAATTACATTGACACCTAGTTGACTGTTCAAGCTTTTAGAAATAACCCAATGGCCAAAAAGGATTAAAAATCAGCCACTAAAATATGCATAAAAGATAACATTTAACACGACGAACTTGGTATTGATCAAATTCTGTTATTTTTCAATTTATTATATTAACTTTAATTATTACCTTTCAAGTTTTTCATTTTCATTTTTCATTTTTTTTTCTCTCTAGCAATTTGGTCTCCAAGCTTTTTTTCCTATGTCTGTTTTTTTGTTGATGTTTTTCATGCATTTTAAATTTTTTAGTAATGGCAGATGACTTTAGTTTAAACTTGAAAAAAGAAAATTATTATCTATTGTATAGTAATGTTTCGAAAAAGAATAAAAAAAAAGTTGCCATTTTCTTCGAATATTTCTCAGCAAAGAAGAAAATAAACGACGAAATACACAATCATACTTTGCATTAAAAAATGTTGATGTAATTTTAATCAAATTTAATGTTTGAAAATAAATATTGTTGGTAGTCTCAGAAATGTTCTATTGCTAAAAGCTCTTACATACTATTGTAGTTAAATAAGGATAGAAAATTCTAAAGACACCTTTTGTTCAATCTCAGTCATTAATCTCGGGCGCACATAGAGGTTTTTTTTTTTTTTTTTTTAGATAAGGGAAGAAATTTTTAAAACAGTTCAAACTCAGAATTACCTTTCTCCAAAATGATTTTTTTAATCTTTTAATGTACATATTTTTTAAATCTTTTTATATACATATTAATCTTTTATTTTAATTAGATCTCAACTTGTAATTGTGATGCGAGTTTTGTCCACTTGGATCTTGATTACTCTGTGGTTTCATAATTTTGTTTTATCGTTTTTGTGTGCTTTAGTATGATTTATAGTCAGATTTGTAGTTTTAACAACAGTAGATTCCTTATTAGATGGAAAAAAAATCTACTAGCATTATATAAAAAAATGTTTTTTTATAATAATCTTTTTCTTTCTCTTTTTTTTTTTTAATTGGGGAATTTGCAAGAATATCCTAAATTTGGCACTTCCTTATAATTTTGTCATCCATAAGAGTAAAGCTGATAATTTTATTATTTCATAATGTTTAATTAAATGAAAAAATAGTAAATAAACAAAAATACTCATTTCTCTTTATTTTCTCTTCTTTTTTATTTATTAGAAAATTTGGTTTCATAATTTTGCCAAATTTATGACTATTTTCCTAATTTTCTCTTTTTAATTTAATAATAGAATTCTACTATCTCTCTTTTTTTTTTTTTTTTTTTTTTTTTTTTAGGGATTGGAAAACTTGTTATTCAATCATTCCATAACAAGCAAATCAGAAATTACAATAGATCTCAAATAATCCAACACAAAATCTAAACATAAAATAAATTAGATGAAATAGCAAAAGTAAGATTAGCAAGAAGATGAGCTACACCATTCCAACGAGAGGGTCATGGAAGTGTAACAAACATTGTCACTTTGAACTTTAAACATTTCTTCCTTAATATCTGCAATAATAACCGATTCGGGAGCACGACTAGAAGAGTCTTATAGCCCAAACAACTTTGATGGCATCATATTCAAGAATCCACCTACGGAATCCACATAGACCTGTCAACCTCACACCATCCTTAGCAGCAAAGCACTCCGCAACATGGGGAAAATTAGACGTAAGATTAATGTTAGATTATATCTGTAATCCTAATTGTAGTGTGTTGAACCGAAAAAGGAATACTAATTCATAAAGTCAAATTAAGTATTGCCAATTAGCACATAATATCTCGGCTTAAGCACTCGTTTAGAAATTTCACCGGATCATTTTCAAAATCATGTCTTACTTTTAAAACGCTATAGTTGACATTTTATGATTGATTCAACAAGTTATGAGAATATTTCCCTAAATTAGCGGTTCTATTTTTGTCCCGCTAGGTTTGTTTCTACTCCTCGTAGTCACACAAAATATATATAGGTGAATCTTTTTCTAAAAATCAAAAATATATATAGGTGAATTTTTTTTTTTTTTTTTACTTGGAGAATTCGAACTCTATATCTTGAGATGAAATCAAATGTAAAATTACCGCTAGATTATATCTGTAACTATTACAGGTGAATCTTTTAATTATATTATTTTGTGGATGAAAGCAGTTGTGCGGATTATCATCTTCATTAGTTATTCTACCCTAGTATAATTTATTCTAGCTTGGTTTAATTAGCTGTACATGTTGTGTCAGTTTCCTTGGCATATATTTTGTTTCCTTTCAAATTAAGCTAATGGGTTAATTTTAGTGCCAAAAATTAAAAAAAAAAAGTTCGAAAATAAAATTTATTGTAGATATAATTTGAATTTTTTTTTTGAGTAAAGATATAATTTGAAATTTTGAAAATATGTAAATATGTTTTTCATAATTAGTCTGAGCTCAAGGCAAAAGAAAAGGTTACAATGAGTTTTTTTTTTTTTTTTTTTTAAATGCTTTTACTATTAGATTACAGTGCAACACTTTAATATATAAAACCGATTAAGTATTCTAACATCGAAAATCCATATAGAGGACAATTGTTATTTGTTCAACGACACTGAATGGAAGGGGGGTTTTTTTTTTTTTTTTTTTTCATGACTTGGGGAAGGGGCAATTTAACGATACTTAGGCCCCGTTTGCTTTTCCATCTCATTTTAAACTAAACTGTACTTTTTTCATCATGTTTTTTGTCTTTTCTAAAAAAGTTTTTTGTCTTTTCTGAAAAAGTCAACAAAAATTACTATTCAAACTTAAAAATCTCAACTCAACTCAAACTCAACTTATACACCAAACACCCCCTTAATAGAAGTTCATTATCAAGCAACATGAGATTTTCTATTCCTAACATATATATGTTCTTATTTTAACTTTTTTTATAATTTAAACTGATTCGCGCCTCCATTAAAACAAATTAATCCATTACTCCAAAAAAAAAAAAAAAATTTTAATCCAACATCTTTCATTGGTTATAATGACATTTAGGGGGCAAGAGGAGCTCTCGTCGACACGAGCTCCCACGCCGCCCTCCACGATCTCCTTTGCACGGATTCAAACACACAAATCAATATTGAATTTCAGGGCGAGCTTCCATGGTGGACGGCGGAAGCCAAAAGTGTTTTGTTTATTTATTTATTTATTGTATCTTATAAAAAAATGTAATTAAGTGATTGATTATCCGTCAATTAAGCATTAAGCCCTATCGATCGATTATATTTTTCTTAAATTACGGCAGAATAATTCTTGAGAAAAAAAAATTAGACCTAAGCTATAATTTGTCTTTGCATGCATGGGAAAAATGCCCCTTTAATGGAAAGTTAGGTCATATGAGCTCCTGAAATATTCTTTTAAAGCTACAAGTCTCAAAGAGAAAATAGTCATGTCACTCTCAAATACTCAAGAAAAAGTCTTAAAGTTGCCTGTCACAAATCTGAAGCAGACCACCCTATTTATTTTAATATAATTTGTAGTCGTGTAAATGCCACCCTCTTAAAAGGAGAGGAAGACCAGTCTCCCTCATTAATTCCTATTTGGTTTATGTATTGTTGGCTTCACAAATTGTTGCTGGTCTTTCTTTGGGAAAAAAAAAAAATGGTTTTACTCAAGAAATTAAAAAAAAAAGTTTATATATATATATATAAATATTCATACATTTGGGCAAGTGTGATACAATTATGTGAATATGTCTATATATATATACGTACCTGTGGGCTATTAAATGCAAAAGTTTGGTATGTTGGCAGAAGTTTATTTATTTGTTAAAGAATCGTATCCGATTGCAGATTCGTCTCCATTCGGAAGTCTTTACAATTGTCAATATTACAAAACTTTTCTATGGATAATGCAACATCTACACACACACACACACACACCGTGTCCCCCTCCCCCCCTCCCCCCCTAAAATTGTGTATTTTTTCCGTTTTGATATAATTTCAATGGGATCTAATATTTAACAACATGTATTAATAATAAAAATAGCTATAAGAAAACTACTTAAAAATAAGTTGTAATTCTTTTTTAAAAGGGGAATGATCATTCAAATTAAAACAGGATAAAGACATCAATATCAAAGATGAAGCAATCCTATGGTACAAGAGACACAACTCTCGAATAAGATCAATTTCTTCAGTAAAATATGATGGCGCTTAGTGAGGAGGACATAAGTCGAGAGAAAATTCCTCGAATTCTGAATCTTATAATCGAGCATGTATAAAACTCTTTAACAAATATATCTACAATTAATAGAATATTCTGATTGATGGAAAGTCACTCGCAGTGCAGAGATCGTAATAAATTTTGCCTAACAATAATACTAACGAAACCAACAGACAAATACCACTAGAGAACAACTAGAGCATAACACACATACAAATACAAGCTAGAGATAGGGGCACTACCTACTTTATTACAAAACTAAAACAAAAACACGAAAATAAAGCACAAAAACAAAATAACATCAACTGTACAGTTCTTGCCCCACACGGAACAATCACTCCGTTGTGTACTGCAATACAGAGGAAATCGAACAGGCTTGATTGGAGGTAAGGGATAGCCATACCAACCATTGGATTACCGAGATTTCGCTTGATCCCAAACCATTGGAAGTACGTTGCTGAGACCAAAAGTTTATCGAGTTAGATCTGACCGCAAACCACCCAACTAGTACCCTCTAACTCCTTCCCCAGTGAAGTCACCAAAACACTGATCATCCTCGCTTGCCACGGCTTCGTCAGACTAGGACACCGACAACGTATGAGCAAAGGGAAACACTAACCTTAACTTATGAGCTAACTGAAGTGTGACTTCTAGTAAGTTTAACCATCTTACCCTAATTTATCAAAACAAATAAAGATTGTACAAATTACAATGTTTGAAAGATGGGATGGGGAGTATAGTAGTATTATTTTTTAGGTAAACTTTATGAAAATAAATATATTTTTTTATCTTAGTGGTATAGCTATTTTAGCTATTAAATTAATTTTTTAATGGTTTGATGTATGTATATCAATTTAAAAATTTATAATGCGACGCTCAGAAACGAGATTATTAAGAAGTTGATGAATGATTAAAACACTAGTATCTAAGAATAGAGTAAATACACACATTTTCTATAGCAAGTTTTTCTTATACTTTTTAATTTTTATTCATGGGAAAGAGTATGTTAGTATTTGTTACCCACATGGAGTTGCAGACGCAATTGAAGGACAATCTTTTATGATTACGTACACACACGAGATTTGTGCTATTGAATTCAAAGACTTGTCGGTGTGGTTCGTAGCTTTCTACGGAAGTTTTTGTTTCCCAAAATCTCAATCATTTCCAATTTGGTGGTCTGCCAATAGACTCATACATTGTCTTCTTGTTGTTTGCTATTTTAATCGGCAAGAAATAAATGTATTATACTATATTACAAGGGAAATTGTATTCTTAGTTGTTAAAATAATTTTTTAATAGTATGATTATCAATATAAACATTTTGTAATGAGAATCTTAAATTCTTAACCAAACTCATAGATCAATTCATTAAAAAAAACTAAGCTAATGATTTAAACTGTAGTCTTACCAATAGTTAAAATGACAATTATTGCTTTAAAAACTCAAAGTACAAGGGAAAAATATTTTCAAGCTAAGGAAGGGTATTTTTTAATACCAACAGTGCAAACACTTACTATCATTTTATTAAATTTTTAACATCTTGATTTACAAGTGAAAATATTTTTCTACTGAACACATTTTGAACGTGGAGACTCATAAATCAAAGTATTAAAAATTTTACCCAACAACTAAAATAACCTTCATGACTGGTAGTGAAAATATGCTTTCCTTACTATAAAAAATAAAAATTCTCATACAAAACTTCTACTCTAAGGGCTCATTTGGAACAATGGTTGGAGTTGAATTTGAAATATGTGTTTTGTTGGAGATGAACTCTAATATAAAAATAATATAAAACTTTAAAATGTGTCTAGAAAAGATACTCAATACTTATCTTGTTTTGTTCCTCTCGTCATTTTATATGATATAAAAAAATCATCTTATTTCGACTTGAAATAAAAAAACTATGAACTTTAAGTTTTTTTAAAAATAGAAAAGAGAGAAAATGATATAGAAATTTGAGAGTTTTGTAATTGAGTTGTAAATTCCGTCTGTAAAAAGGTATAGAATTTTTTTATAAATTTATATTTAAAATTATCATATTTATATACACTTGACGGTTTAAAACCAAATTTTTTATAATTAAAATAATATTCTCTCAATATGATATTTTTTAGAAAATTTTACAATAAGAATTGTCATCTTTTTACTATATTTTAGTACAATTATTCGTATTAATAGGTGTCATTTTTTTAGAGTAATTAGCTTATATAGTTCCTGAACTTTTTCAAAGGTGACGGTTTGGTCCATATTTTAATTTTTTTTCTTACCGAGATAATTCTAAATTCCTATTTTCTTGACCATTACAGTCCTTTCTGTCAGATTCCATTAATTTCTAAAGGAATCTTGCTCAAATAATCATATTTGAAGTGAAAAGACTAAAACACCATTTAATCGCCCAAAAATCCCTCTTTCTCTCCCCTCCATCCATCTCTCTCTCTCCCTCTCTCTCCCTCCTAACCCCCCCAGGTTGCCGAACCTAATCCCCCCCATCCCCCGTGCGACGACTCAGCCCTCCCCACCCAACCAAGTTTCAATCTGGGTTTTGGCCCTTTGTCGCCGAACTAGGTCCCACCCCCCTGCCGAACTGGGTTCCGCCGCCCGCCCCCCCCCCCATCAATCTGGTTCCCTAAGTCCACCCTCCCGCTACCAAACTATGTTTTGTCCCCGTGCCCCCCCCCCCCCCCCCCCCCACTATCTATTTGACCTTTAAAAAGCACGTATTGTGCTTCTCACATGATTAATTCGTTAGCTTTTTTACGGAAAGGACTATGATGGCCAAGAAAATAGAAGTTTAGGGTTTTTTCGGCCAAAAAAAATTAAAACAGGAATCAAACAATCACCTTTCAAAGAGTACAAGAATTATTTGGGTCAATTATTCTTTTTTTTTAATTATTAGAACTGTCATTTTTTTTATACTATTAGTAATACAATTCATTTGAGTGTATGAGACAAAATTACTCATATTCTCTCAACCAAAAAAAGGTTTTATATTGACAATTAAACTGTTAAAAATATAATTTAATAATTAAAATTACAATTCGTTGTTATAATGAAAAATGAAAAATCTCTTTTTTTGATACTTTATGCATACATTTGGACGTGCAATCCAAACTTTAGAATCACAATTTAATTTTTATCTTTTTTTTTTCAATTTTACTATTCATACAGTTTTATAATTTTAAATTTAAAAGTCCATAATTTTACGTAGACAAATCCAAATGAGATTTTTTTTTAAATTACATAAAATTTCAAGATGAACGAAATAAAATCCATATTAATATTTTTTTTCCGAATATATTTTAAGTTTTTATATTTTTTAACTCAAATAATTTAAAAGCTTCGATAAATACACAATCAATCTAAAATAAAATTCTATAATTTAAATCTTAACAACAAATACATGTTACGTATAAAAAAAATTCCACAAACATTATGGGCGGGTATCCTTGTTAAAGCCATATATGTGAGAAAATAAAGAAGGCTTTTTTTCCAGAGAAAATTCTCATTTTCCACCCTTTTTTTTTTTTTTTTTTTTTTGCCCTTTTTGGTGAACCGTGTGAAAACACTTCCTTGAAAAGAGCTTATGGACAAGTCCGAGTGTTATCAAAATCAAGTAAAAAAATAAAATAAAATAAAGGAAAAAAAAATGGAAAGAGAGTAAAAAAGGTGGGGGAGAAAATCAAAATGCACTTTCCACTTGGCCACTGACAAAGGGTATCCAATGACTTGGCCGTCTTAGGAGTCCTATAAATGTTGCCTTCCCTTGTGAGCACAATAAAACAATATTAAAAGGGAAAATCTTTTTTTGCTTCTATCTTCTACTCTTATCGCGATATGATAATTTCTTTGCTACGAGATATTAAAACTGTTTATGTACACGGAATTTAGGATTGTTTGCGGTAATGTCTTTGGATAGTATTTAACCGTCTTAACTTCAAAACTCTCAAATCTACTACTCGATTTCTCTCTATTTTATTTTTTGAAAAACTCAAACTTTAAAAATTTATAATTTTCTTATTTCAAACTGAAATACAATGACTCTTGTATCAAAATACTCACAACGACGTGATAAACAAAATAAGATTCATTTTATATATTTTTTCTGAACATATTATAATTTTTTTCATTGTAAATTTTTTACATTATTTTTTATATCATAGTTCATTTTCAACTTATATTAAACCTAATTTTACATTTTCAAATCAACCTCCAAAACTTCGTCTCCAAAAATCCTCCCAAATAGGCCCTTATTCCAACCCAAGCCATGTTACATGGAATTAAACTTACGTTGGATATCACTTCATAGCATCTCAAATGCAATATCAAAAGATTTTATCAATGACAAATTTTGATATTTGGATGAAAAAAGTATTTTTTAATGGTTTTGATGTCCAAGGTATAGTCAATGTCAAATTTAAAATTTGATTTTTATTTATTGTTGGCTTAGCTTTTGTTATGTAATTATTACAAAATGTTCATTTTAAATTTATTTAAATATTGAATGTAGACTTTTACAAGTTTCAAAACACAATAACGAGAACAAAATATAGAAATAGCATTTTATGTAATAGAATTTAAAGTAAAATAATACTATTTTTTCACACTTTTTTATAACAAAAAATATTATTGATATAGACCAATAGATTGGAGATGGTCTTAATAACACATTAAGCCTCGATTTTGTAAGAATAAAAGATTGAAGATTGGGAATTATGGAAGGATTTTGGTTTCTTTTTTTAAAATTATCTAGTTAAAGGAAATAAAAATAAAATAAAAAGTTCTACAAATATTATTTTATTCATGTACTTATAATATTTTAGTTAAGAAAATAATGACAAAAAAGTAAATTTAATCATCGTTAGATGGATTTATAAGTTTTCTACTCAATGGTGGAGATATAAAAAGTGGCGGATCCTACTTCCACTCTGTATTCCTTTCCCTCCTTTTTTCGGTCCTACTAAACAAATTACTTCATCATTTTTCATCTAATTATTTCTATACCTACGTATTTGCTTCCTCTTTTCCATCATACCAAACTCATAGCATATATATATATATATATATATATATTTTAAATAACAGTAACAAGACTTTTTAAGGTCATCAATTATAACTAATTGACAAGTTATTTCCTAAACCTTAATTATGAAAAATTCTCTTTAAATTGATGAATGCTGTTCAAATTTAAAAACAAATACCCACATGCTCATAACATGATGCGCTCTGATAATATTCATCCGAAAATTCTGGTCTCTTCCTCCAAATAAGTTCACATTATTTGTTAGAATGTGATATTGGAGTAGAAGTTGAAAAGATAAAATTTGCAAATTAGAAATCTAACAGAAAGATAAGTGCATTATATTGAAATTAGTGCATCAAGGAAATACTTTTTTTTTTTTTTTTGGCTTGAACATCAAGGAAATACTATATCCTTAAACCGTATACATGTAAGAGGACGAGGTATTTTTTAGAATGCTTTTAGAGAAGTACTTTACACTTCACACGTACATATCGTTGCAAAAGAAAAAAGAACCCGATCATTTCTACAAATAATGAGTTTGCAACCAAGCTAAGCTCATCAATCAACAAACACAATGGTTTTGATTTTCTCTGTCTAATGAAAGTCACGATAATAATTACCAAATATACATATGATTATCAAAATTAAAAGAGATATATTTTGAATGTCACACATACGAATCGTTGTAAAAGAAAAATAAACCAGATTGTTCCTACAAACAATGAGTTTGAAACAAAACCTAAGCTCATCAATCAACAAACATACTGGATTTTATTTGTTTAATGGTTGTCACAATAATAATAATTACCACGAGCCATGATCGTGACATCAGCCATTACCAAAGGCATATATAACTAATTGTAAGTTATTAAAATTCTTGGAACAATTTGACGTGATAATGACAAAAAATAAAAAAACAAAAAACTCAAAATTAGTTATATTCATGAATTGGGGAAATACATTTTCTGTGCTATATAAAAAAAAAATTCACACTTATTTTAATTATAAGCATATTTTTTTTTCCTTTTTATAATGTTGACACAACAATAATGAGTTATTAAAACTAGTTTCTCCATACCCTTATTTCTACTTTTTTCCGTGGAAGTTGAGTTAATTCCAATAAATGCTAGTCATATTGTTACGTAAATGTAACATCAAGTCGTGTCCTTCCAATTTCTTGCTTTTAAAAGAGTGAATTTTCATTGAGTAATGAACTTTTTAGAAGTAATGAGAAAAGTCCGAAAGGAGGGGGAAAAAAAAAAAGAGGATTTTTGATATTTTCCCAAGACTAAAAGTTACTCTAGAACTTTTTTAGTTAATAAATTATCGCTTGAATTTAATAAAAGTACTAAAAATTGTTTCTATACAATGAAAACTGTTACTTTGTGTTCGTGAGCTCATTTAAAGGAAAATTTTGGAACTTCATATGATTGTCGGAGAATGTCATCTCGCGTGCATGAATGTGTTTTTTTTTTTTCCTTCATGTTTTAAAAATATGATCTATCGCTTTAGAAGCAATTTTTAATATATATTTTTTTAATTTAGGGGTAACTTGCCATTAAAATTTCAAATGATAACTTGTCAATATAGTCGAAACACAGTAACACTATGTAAAAATTTAAAAAAAAAATGAAAGGGAAAGGAAAACTATAAATGAAAGAAAATTTTAAAAAAATATTGATTTTTTTTTAGATGTTTGTTATGAAAATGAACATAAATAAGTTTAATGAATTTACCTTCTATTAATTGGTATTATAAGTAAAAAAAAAAAAAAAACTATCTTACACATATCATTTTTCTTTCATATTATCAATCATATTTTTGTTTAAAAAATGACACAAAGGATAATATAGTAAATTTTACTTCCTTTTATATTTATATATAAAAAAAAGTTTTCATTTCAAAATTTACCAATTATGATCAGGAGTAGAGGGAGAGAGGTGCGAGTGGGCTACAGCCCCCACTTAAATTTTATATTCTTTTAATTTTGTCCTCAAAATTTTATAATTTTTATAATTTATCCCCATTAAAATAATAAATTCTCGTATAATTTATATTTGACATCATTAAAAATAAAAAACTCTCACAAAATCCTTATTAATATTAATTCTATAAAAAGAAATTTATATTTTAACTATTTTACCCCATTAAAATTAAGAATTCTCAATTAAACCCACTAAAATTTAAAATTCTCACATAACTCCCACTAAAATTAATTTTATCTCGAAAGCCCCAACTAAAGTTAATTTTATCTCGAAATTTTTTTTTGGATTACACCCCCATTGAAATATATTTCTAACTTCGCCCTTGATTGTGATAGACTAGACCTTTAATGTTAATACCTCTTTTCCTTCTCCCTTCCGTTAAGCATAAAATTATAACGATATAAATTGTTATTGCTATTAGGCCCAGTTAGGTACTACGTTCCTAGCTTTCCTATACGCTTGTGCCTAACATGGAAATCTTCTTTAGACGTGGAAGGATGAGATATGAACAGAAAACAAAATAAATGATAATTTAGTTATTTTAATTCCTTTATATTTATGTAACAGAAAAAATACATTTCAAAATCTACCAATTATGATGGACCCGACCTTCTAATTCTTTCGCCTAATTTTAATTTCGATTTAAACTTCTTTCCAAATCATATCAAGCATAATAATTTTCATCCTAAAATCCCTCCAATATATATATATATATATATATATATTTTTTTTTTACTTCCACTTTTGGTGCATACCAAACAAAGCATAAAGAAATGAAAGAAATGAAGGTATCGTGATACAACGATAAATAAAGACGGAAAGAAAAGACAGAAGGAGAAATGAAAAAATAAAAAATGAATAAATAACAAAGCAAAATATCACTGTTTAGAGAGAGAGAGAGAGAGGAGAGAGAACAGAAGAAAGTACAGTGGCCCAGAAACCCCAACCCTACCACACACACACACACAGCCTTTACCTTTTTTTATTTTTATTTTTATTTTTTTAATTCAAGGGCACTACAAATACCCCACTCCCTCCTCTTCCCCATCTTTCCCTGTCCTTTTCTCTCTCTTTCTCTCCAAACAAACAACCCCCGTTCTCTCTCTAGACAAACCCATTTTCTCTCTCCTCAATGAGAGATTAAGCAAGGCATTCATCAGCATACAACAACAGCAGCAGCAGATGGGCAAGTACATGAGGAAGGCCAAGACAACAGGCGAAGTGGCAGTCATGGAGGTCTCTTCCCAATCCTCCCTCGGGGTTCGCACCCGTGCCAAGACCCTCGCTCTAAGGAAGCTCCAGAACTCCACTTCCGCCTCGCCGTCGCCGGCCGCGAGCTCCGGCGGCTCCTACCTCCAGCTCCGGAACCGACGCCTGGAGAAGCCTCCGCCGCCGCCGCCGCAGCAGCATCAGCAGACGGCGATCGTCGTCCCGAGCGGCGGCGAGGCGAGGAAGCAGAGGCAGGCGGTGAAATTGGGGTGCGGGCAAAACCCTAGCGGGGCCAATTCGGTTTCGAATTCGAGCCCTAGCAGGGCCAGCCCGAGGCTCAGGGCGGCGGGTCACGTGGCACCGCCGGAGGGCTCACGTGCGTCCGATTCGGTCGAGCGCGAGAAAGCTGAGGAGGGGCCGACGACAACGGCGACGGCGGCGGCGGCGGCGTTGGTGGGTAATGAAGGAGAAGAAGAAGCTCAAGGAAACGGCGTTAATGGCGATTTCGGCATGGAAGAGGCTTCGTTTGGAGAAAATGTGTTGGAGTTCGAGGGTAGAGAAAGGTGGGTTTATATATATATATATGTATATATATTATATCTTTGTCTGAATTCTGTTAGGGATAAATAAATATTTCTAATTTCTGAAGGAGACGGTATGAATTTTGGATTTTTTTTCTGGTTTTTTGTTTGGGGAGAGGGAAAATTTTCTCTTAATTGAAAGTTAGTGATATAATTGCCTGAATTTATGGTAAATGTTGTGTTTGGGATTTCCTTTTTTACCTCTTAATTTAGGGTTTCTGAAACATGTCAAAGTTAGACAATGGAGATAGAAGAAATTTGGATTTATTTTAGTTTTTTAAGCAATTGCATGTTTTTTTTAAACATTATTAGGGAAGAAAAGAGCATTAGAAAAAAAAATTGCAAAACTTTAACCTTTTTTTCATCAATATATATATATATATATATATATATTTGTTTTAAGGTGTTTTTCTCTTAATTTTTTCCTTGCTAAGAAATTGGAAAATTGAAAAAATAAAATAAAATAATACTTGAGGGGTTTTAGTTTTTGGGGTTCTATCAAATTCACTTGATATTAGGATTACCCGCTGAAAGTTTTTTTTTTTTCCACTCCTGTTTTGAGGGTTCTTGCTTGCTTTTTTATTTTTATTTTTATTTTTATATTTGCTGAAATGTCACCAAACGTTTGTTCTTGATTATTACTCATTATGTGTGTATCTCCTGTTAATTTTGTGTCGTTTATTCTTGACTTGTCGCTTTTGTAGCGGAAGCGTAGTAAAACACAATATCCTGTAACAGTTTTTCCTATGTCTCTCTTGTCAACAAACTTGTTTTCTTTCTTGTTCCTCTATTATCTCTATCTCACAAATTATTACCTACTCTTGTTGTTTTAAGGTTCGTTTTCAAATGTTTACCAGGAAAAAAAAGAAAAAAAAAAAAAAAAAAAGAAAGAAGAAAGAAATCAGTTCAAATTGTTGGTCGGCAAATTGTTTGTCCTTCATGTTTTGCTGAAAAACTTGGTCATATAACAAATAACTGTTGGGGAAAGTTTAATGTTCTTTTGAGTGTGAATTGAGAGAAGAAAAAGATAGCAATGTAAACAGGGAAAAAAGAAAAGGATGGAAAGAATTGTCAGTTCACAGTCCATAAAAAGATTTTAAAAAAATTAAAAATTAAAAATTAAGTTATGGGAGTTTTTTTTTTTTTTTTTTTGTGGCTAAAAAGTTGATGGGTTAAGATTATTTTTTTACTCTCCCAAATGTTTACCTTTCTTACTGAAATCTGGCAATTGAACAATGTAATGAAGAAAATAACAGTTTATTGTTTATATATGTGTAAGTGTGGTAGTAGTACTATTGCGTACTGTTCTTCTGTGTGTTGGAGTTCTTTGATTGGTGGGTCCTTTTTACCTTTCTATTCTTGGATCAAAAATGTTTGCTGTCCTGCAATTTTCATGAGTGGATTTTTGGGTCAGGTAATAATACAGAATTAAGGACTATAAACTAGCAGTCGAATAGTATATGGCTTTACTGGTTATTGAAGGAGAAGGTGATATTATATGATAAATCTGTTGTTTTGCTTTTGCTATATTGCTGGTAATTTGAATTTGAAACTTCTTTGTGACAGAAGCACTAGGGAATCCACACCTTGTAGTCTGATAAGGGATCCCGATATCATCAGAACTCCGGGTTCGACTACTAGACCAACTAACTCGGCTGAAACAAAACGGAGAGTACAGAATGCCTCTCAGAGACACATACCAACAGCTCACGAAATGGACGAGTTCTTTGCCGGAGCTGAAGTAGAGCAACAAAAACAGTTCGTCGACAAGTACGTAACATGTCACTGGCAATTTTGATTTTGATGAGAGTTTTCGATTTTTGAAGATATTGTGATTGTTACAGTTGGGAGTGTGGGAATGTTTGCAGGTACAACTTCGATCCCGTGAACGATAAACCGCTACCAGGCCGTTACGAATGGGAGAAAGTTGATTCCTAGAAGAGATAACTGAAAAAAAGGTGTTTCCTGCACATTCTTGGTTGAAGTCTTGGGCACCTTAGTTAGGCTTTTTAGCAGGAATTTTTAGTTTTTTTTTTTTTAGTTATGAAAAAAGGTGATGGTTTTATTTCCATTTTCCATCATCCTTTTCTTTTACTTGTAAAGAAGTAGGAGAGTTTATCAAATATGTGTAGACTAGAGAGAGTACTAATGGTCTGTAACATAACAGAGGTTATGCAAGTACACAAAACAAATACAATTCACAACTCCTTTGTCTAACAGATCATCTGAGAGGGCCAAAAAGAAAAAAGGAAAAAAGAAGAGGGTATGAATGAAGAAGTTTTTAGGGTCAGGTAGGTCAGTCAGTTTATGTGGTACAGAGAAAAAAAATTACTAGATTTTCTCTCTCGTTGTACTGTATTTTCCTCTCCCTTGTCCATACTTGTACTGATGGAACTTTAGAGAAAAAAGAAGAGGGAAAAAAAAAAAAAAAAAAAAAAGTAGTCTTGAAATAAACATACCCAATTTCCCTCTCTTCAAGTTATGTCTTTTCCTTTACCATCTTCTTTTATTCTCATGTTGTATAACCAGTTAAATTTTGGCCTTTTTAACTTTAGTGGGGGACAGTGAATCTTTCAACAACCTTTTATGACTCTGTACCCCACATTGATCTGTAGCAACATTATTTAAGAACCTGCTAGTTTTTTCAATATATATGTCATATACACATTTAAATATAGATTTGAGAATTGTTTGGTGGGTTCTGTCTAGTAATGGTGGGGTAGTTCTAATTGAAGTGATATTTGGAAGAATCTTGTCCTCCACTTTCTTTTTGTTGCTTGTTACCTAACTATGTATATGACATGTTTATAAATTTTGTACTGTTTGACTTCTTTTTCAAGTCATGTTGAAGATTGGCAAATTATGTATTTACTAGCCAATAATACCAACTTCAGTGAACTTTCATAGAAGTGAGTTGTGGATGTACATTCAGGGCTTGGAGTTCTGCACAAGAAAATCTGAAAGAAAATAGAAATTTTTTTTCCATTTAAGAAATTTTTTAACGAATGTCACTTCCCAAAATTAAAAAGAAAAAGAAAATCCGGTTATTTTCTTAAATAAAGTTTTCCAAACACTTTTTATTTACCTAATTTTTACATTACATAATTCAGTCCAATTTTGCATGTTTACCGAGGAAACTACGAAGTTCATTATTAAAATGGCAGGAGAATTTATCATGTTACTGTTTTGCCATTTTTTTTTTCTTTAAAAAAAATCATGGAGATTGACATTGTGAAGCAGAAAACGAGGCTAGTGTCGGCTTGAGACACCAAATTCAAGACTTTTTCAATAAAAACACTCTTGGTTCATGGAGTCTGCGAATGTGAAAACTGTTAATCATTTTAAACACTAGAAAACACCAAAAAAAAGATTCCCATCTTACACAATCATGGGCAATATGCTTCACACGGCTACAGTGTACATTAGGCTGTGGACCTCAATTACTTGTATTTAAATATATATATATATATATATATATGAAACATATATATACTTCTTAATATAAAATATACTATCGTCAATGTATGTTATCAAACACTAGATCCCGTCAAAATTCCAGAACTGATAAATACTAACATAATTTGGATGATTAAGAACATATCTATATTGATAGTGTATTTTTTAGTATCTATAATTATATAAAATAACTCTCTTATCCGACGGACATATGTCTTATAAGAGAGAAAGATACAACTCGAAACATTGTCTCCTTTTTCACATTTTTCCTCATTATCAACGTCCATTTTTGCATCCATTGGTCACCAGCATTTCACCGTACGTGTCCGGTAAAAAGGACCTACGAATACGAGTGTTATATATATATATATATATATATATTTTTATATGTGTGGCTGTGGTGAAACCGGGGAAAATGGTGGTTATAGTGGAAAAGTTGATGGTGGCTTAAACAGTAAGGGTTGAAACCGAGGAATCTTCAATTCCCAATGGGACTTTTTCTCAGCTTCAAAATCAAAATCCTTTTCTTTTCTTTCCTTTTTTTTTTTTTTAAAATTTATTTAAGACTGATTTATCATCTTTTTTCCAGTTTTTTTCAAACTCAACATTGATTGTCTCCTCTCCAAATGGAAGACTCCAACAAACAAATTGCACCCCATCCCCCACTTGCATGATTTGTGGCATTGACTACCACCACCATAAATCTTTGTACGGTTCTACCCTTTTGAGTTGCACTCTCATCACGTACATGTGGGGCCCCTCAAATTCATCCAACCAGGGACAGAGACGTCTTTTCACCCCATGTAGGAATTATAAAAGTTAACCTTGCATTATTAATTTTCACGGTCGTGATGATGGTTCTGAAGGTTGTTTTGGACACATTGGATAAATTCAAAATGTCCTTATGAATTTGACAATTTTGCTTAGCGTAAAAAATATTTGGGAAGATCTTTAAATTGTTATTTTTCAAATTTTCGTTATCTTGGATTATTTATGGATAACATTCAAGATTTGCAACTATAGCTACCAACCTTTGGCTTTAATCAGAAAATTCATGAAATTTATTGCTGACTGTTGGATAGGTCCGTAATGTTGATATGAACTTGTTTCCGTTCGACAATAATTAAAATGTACAACACGCAAACATATATATACATCTCTATTTTTTTCCCCGTGCCCTCACTTAAAAAATTTTGTACCTCTAACACCGAAAGTGATGAACTAGTCATTGTTGTTCTTATTTCTTTAGTACCTTTAGCGACTCCTATATCTGTCATCTTTCTTGGATATTTTACAATAGATATTCGAACTCTTTGTATTTTTACAACTTTAGCTACTGCTTAGACAGGAAAATCGACAAAAGGTCACATCTAGTGTTGGATTTTAACTTGGTAACTTATCAAAATGTTGCAAATTTAAGACAAAAAGAAGAGTCTGACACCACTAAGCTACTTGAGCTTTATCACCATGCACAACTCACACATGTGATTGAACCATATTAGAACAAATCGAGAGAGTGATATTGAATCAAACTACAACATAACCCACATTTTTAGAATGCATCGTGCAGTCCAATCTCAACCTTCGGATGCCATTGAAATTCCAAGTAAAATCGAAAAGATCACAATCATAGACCTTCAAATTCAACAGTTGTTGGCCCAAAATAAAAGAATCTGTCGACACATACTTCATTTATGTCAAGGGACGAACTCTTCTAGAGATAGATTGTGGTTTCTCTAAACTCACCCGAGTGAGGCTGGTTATGTCTTTTCACACCAAAGGTAAAACACTAGGTTACGTGTCCAGTTCCACGAGAGAAATCTACTAGACCACATGTGGAGTAGATAACTCATAGCCTTCAACAGCTATCGGTCCAATGTCAAAAAGTCTATAAATATATTATACTAATATACTAAAGGAATGGGGATTTTCACTGTTTTTTTATAGTAATCTACAGTAACTTTTGCTTTTTTTTATTCTATATGTTTTTTCTACAGTAATCTATAGTAACTTTTGTTTTTTTTTTTTTTTACAGTTTAATGACTTTTTTACCCTTCATCCCTAATTATTTTTTTCTTTGCTACAATATTATTCCGGTTTTACTCTTTCTTTTTTTTAATCAATTGACAATTTTGCCCTTGGATTTTAGTTACTTTTACTGTTTGATACAATGTTGGGACAATTTTATCCTTCTAAAATTATTAATGGATGATTTTGCCCTTTCTTTGTAGTTGCTTTTTTCCTTTGCTGTAGTGTTATTCCAGTTTTACCCTTTCTTTTTTTTGTCAATTGGTAATTTTGCCCTTGGGCTTTAGTTACTTTTACAGCTTACTACAGTGTCGACAACTTTGTCCTTTTAAAATTATTTATGGATGATTTTACCCTTCTTTTGTAGTTGCTTTTTTTGATAGCTATAATAACTGGATATTGTTACCCTTTTAATGTGCATTTTTGATTTTATCCATTGAAAATGTGTTAAAGTGCAATGTTTGTATGTATATAATCTAACTAAAATTTATTTATTTATTTTTTTTTTTTTGTTAAAAACAATAAACAAAAAAATAATAGAATCTGTTTTTGATTTTAATATTTTTCTTTAATCTTTTTTTTCCCTTTTTAGTTTTTTTTTTCTTTAGTTTTTTTTTCTTTAGTTTTTTTTTTCTGCTTTCTAAGATTTAAATTTTAAAGTTTAGTTTTTTATTCATCTTTTCTTCGTATTTTTGTTATTTTATAATTTTTAATGATTTTTGTTTCCACATTTCCGATTTTTCAAATTTTTTTTATTTTCTTTTTTTGATTTGTGCTTGGTTTTTTTGGCTTTTTCATTTGTTGGGTTTTGTTTTTTTAGATGTTATAGTTAATTTTTTTGTTTTGCATGTATATAATCTAACTGAATTTTTTTTGTTGTCAAAAACAGTAAATAAAAAAATAATAGAATCTGTTTTTGATTTTGTTTTTCTCCAATTTTTTCCCCTGTTGAGTATTTTTCTCCTTTTGTTTTTGTTTTTTTTTCTATTTTTATTTTTAATTATCGTGATCATTTTTATTTCTCTATCTTTATCTCTGCATCACAGGAGAAAAGTTTTTTTATTTTATTATTATTGTTATTATTATTATTAGTTAACATTTTTATGATTGAGAGAGATCCTGAAAAAAAAAATTAAAGACAAAAAAGATGGAGTAAAATATAGGTATGATCTGCTTTCTTTTGTTTTGTCTTTGATTTTTATAAGTTATTTCTAGCTTTTTTTTTCCCCCTAGATTTATATATTTTGTTTTTCGTTTTTTGATTTATGTTAATTTGTTTTTCTAGCTTACGGTGATAATGGTTTGGAATGGAAATACAAAGAGAACTATCGAAGACCTTTTTTTTTTAGTTTATATTTTTGGAAACTTATTGTAATTATATTATTTATTATAACCAACTGTCATTATTAAATGTTATTTAATTTTCTTATTTATTTATCTATTTATTTTCCTCTCCTGTTCAACGCACGGACATTAAACTAGTATACTCTATGTCAAGAAACGGACTCGGCTAAAAATGTCTTTCCACACCAAAGGTAAAACACTAGGCCATGTGTCCATTTCCATGAGAGAAATCTTCTAGACGACATGTGGAGCAAAGAACCCAGAACCTTCATCAACTATCGGTCCAATGTTAGAGAGTCTACAAACACATACTCTACGTCAAGAGACGGACTCGGCTAAAAATGTCTTTTCACAACCAAAGGTAAAAAAAAAACTAGGGCACACTGTGCTGAATTTGAAAGTCAGTGATGGGTGGGGTTGGATTTGGGAATGGAGGTGGGTGGTGGGGTCTAATTGCAAAGTGTGCAGAAAATGGAAGAGACGGGCTGACCCATTCTGTAGACGATTTTTGGAGGCCTTACCAAATTACCAGTCTCAGATTAAAGTGTTGGAAACGTCACAACTTTGGACATTTCTGCACAAAAACAAGGACTCTCTCTCTCTCTCTCTCTCTCTCATGGACTCATTTGAGCATTTCAGATATGCAGAGCATCTTTCACGGGGCCTGCCATCTTCAAAAACCATGACAGTTCGTGTATATGTACATGTACATGTACATAATTACATATACACAAAATAGTATGCATATAGGTGGTCCTAAGCTAGCATGTTATGCGTATTTGTAATGATGATGACGGCTCTGTCGCAATGGAAATATGGAAGAAATTATAACCTCTCTTTTTTTTAGAAGAGTTGTAAGTTAAATTATTAGGAACCCATTAGGTAGAACTCACTCTTACAAAACCGACTTGCAAGGGGAGGGGACCCAACGGCTTATAAACCCATTATTTATCTTATAATCTTTCCATGTGAAACAATGGGTATCTAATATTCCACCATGCTCCATAACCGTCGTCCACGGTGGCCCATCTTCCCAGCTAGGTGACTTCACGGATCTTGCCTTCTTTCAAGTAGCAGCCCTCCTCAGGTCGCCCCATCCGCAACGACAACCACAGAACCGTAACCCATACCATGTCCGATCCCATACTTGACATGGTGGTTTGTAACAATCCACCATGCTTGGGCCTAAATCAGTAGTCCACATTATTGAAACAAACCCAACGGTAGCCCTTTCCTCCCTTCAGCGGCTTCACTCGGCTATCAGTATTCAACGCATTCATGACTCCACCAGTGTATCTTAATCCAACCTATAATGCACCTGCTTGGACTTGAACCCGTGACATGGTGGACTAGCTATGATACCAATTATTAGGAACCCATTAGGTAAAATTCACCCTTACAAAATCAGCTTGCAAGGGGAGGGGACCCATGGGTTTATAAACTCGCTATTTATCTTATAATCTTTCCATGCGAGACAATAGACATCTAGCATATATCTTATAGCTAGTAGCTACATTTTCAATCTGTCGTTTTCCTAAAATGAACTTTTTCTTTATTTTGTATAGTAAAAGAAGTTAAAAGAAATATAGGGTAGCATACGCTCACAACTCCATAGGGGCAGTGCATTTTCCTAAACTGAACTTTATCATACGGATTCCTTACAAAGTAGATTGTTCATATATTCTACTCATTACGGTGGGACTAATTTGAATCTAATAACTTGTTGAGTAGAACGAGCAGCCATAATATCCCATTAAATGATTGTTGTTCTTAAATGCACTTGAGCAAAGAGCACAAGTAAGGTTTTTGGGCCTGTTTCGGCCGATGAAAATGTGGGTCTCTCCATTATGCCTCTAGGCCCTCGGCATGCCTCATATGACCAACCCAAAAATGGTGGATAGCCTAAAGACAATGCAAAAACTCAAATTTAAACAAGTTTAGAAATAGCATTATAAAAGTTCTAACAATTTCTTAACTTGTTCACATTTGAAGTCATGATTTTGTACCAAATTCTTTTTTTTTTTTTTAAACGATATAGGCATGTGACTCCCACTTATCTCATTCTCATCCGGGCTTGTCTCATAATCCAATGTGACAAAGTAAGAATTGATTTTCATCTAGATGTTTCAGAAAACAATCTATATGCAACACCCACAAGGGTGGATGATGTGGCAAAAGAGGGTGGCACCTTAGTTTCTTCCTTTATCCACTCAGGTTCGATTCCCATGAAACTTTCGTAAGACCCCCTGCCTCAGCTTTGACTGTGGATGCATTGGGTTGATAATGTTCTGGGTAAGACTTAGGTTGACAACTGTAAGAGAATGGGTTCGAGGTCCATCTCTTCCTTACCATTCCCAGGAAAGTAGATCCCGCTTGTGGGGCTGAAAATGGTGCGATGAGGAGGCCACCACTAGAGCCTTCGTTTTATTTACCAAAATTCTATATGCAACATATCTCTTCTGATAATTAGGTACTTTGGTTTTTCTTCCAACGTCTTTACTAGGATGTTGAGCATTGAATACAGGGGTGGTTACAAAATAGTGTAACGGTAATTCCACATCTGACTCCATCATAAGGTGAAGAATTCGAATCCCTTACTCCCGAGTTCCAAAAAAAAAAATACAGGAAAAAAAAAAAAAGGAGTCCAGTTCAAATGATTTCAAATCAACAAATGATAAGAATCAACAAACTCGTGCAGCCAAAAAAAAAAAAAAAGAATAGCATGCACTTCTAATATATGAACATTCACTTTTATTTATTTATTTATTTAAATCTTATTTCAGTTTTGCCTTTGCTCTATTGCTACCATTCTGCTTCAGGTGTCATGCATAAGTTACAAACAGCCAAAGACCTTAGGGAAAGAGCTCGGCAATCGAACTCCCCAGAGCTATGGCCTATGGCGTTTGCAAGATATAGAAGTACAATCGGATGAGGTCGGCATCCAGGGAGCCCGAAAGCTTTTTTGTTTGAGAAATGGAGTCTACTAAACCATAGATGATAGATGAGGAAACTACAAACATAATGTCCGATTATATTCCTGTTTTAACTGGAAACGGATGAATTAAGGTCAGATCATAATTCTAGAAAAAGGAAAGGGAAAAACAAACACCTTCCCACTTGGATCTAATCCCGACTCGGAACCAACAACAGATAGAAGACAACGAAAGAGTCAAATTCTAGGGCATGAATGGACATCACCTAGCACTAGAACCTCAAGCTGCTTTGGTGTAGAAGCGGATGCCAACGGCCAAACCCAATATCGCAAGGGGAACTAGGAACTGCAGAAGTTTGATTATGAACTCGGACGTCTTGTCTTGATTGTAATGCGGCTGCTTTGGCGGCGTGTAAGCTGTCTTCTTCGGTATGGTCGAGGTATCTATCTCTCCGACGTAGTATTCCTTCATCATGTCTCTGGCACTATCGCTATGACCCACGTCCTCAAAATCATCAGTTGCATCCTTCCCTAATGAAAATTGAAAAAAGGTCAAAATGTTCTCTAGCCTTAATACAATACTTTGAAAAAACAATCAACTCCAAGCTATGCTAAACATTCCAAAAGGTCGATTATTTTAGTTGATATGTTAATTTTCTTATTATTTTCTATTCTCATTCCATTTTTAGAGTATTTATTTGCAAGGTTAATAAAGCTGACTCATAAACACAAAGGATTCGGCCGACTTCATACCTGTTGCAGACAACAAAACCTCATCCCCGCCAGGGTGGTCCTCCAAGAACTTTGTCACATCGTACACCTGTTACAATAAATAAAAAGGCAATTATAGAGTTTAGCTGAAGCAACAGAAGTAAGCAGGCTAAAAATATTCAATTGTTTTCTTCCAGAGGAAGACCAGCAATACCTATAAGTTCAAGAACCAAATTCAAAGACAATAATGTTTATAAAATACTGAGATGGAGAAAAAAAAACTCTAAAAACTTATTGGGCAGAACCAAAGATGAGGACCAGTTATCGTGTGTAAGCCCTTCTTTTGATCTTCTATAAGCCCAATATTTGTGTTTTATAAGACGAGATGAAGAAGAAGAATGACGGGAAATTTGAATTTCGATTTGATAAGCAACGGCTTTGGTAGAAAGAAAGCAAAACCAGAAAATTTGAGTCATAGGAGATCACGAGTAGTCAACTACAAAGACATCGTTGTCGCCAAAACACACCTCAGCATTATTTTCGTCAAAGCAATTGCTTTAGTAGAAAGAAACAAAAACAAGAAAATTTCAGTCGGAGATCATGAGTAGTCAACTACAAAGACATCAAGTCACCAACATAACCTATCGTGTAACTCTTGGCAATTATATTCATCAAAGTTCAGTTAATTGCATTTGATCCCCTAGTATCTTAAGTGTCGGTACATATTTTTACTCTTCAGTCTCCCGTGTGAACTATAAAAGATGCTAATATTCCCCTATAAGCACAATGAACATGCTAGTGTTGGTATCTAAGTCCTAATCACAATACTGTTCTGAGCATCTAAGTTATCCTTTTAAGGAAGGCCTAAATCTGGATGTGGCTAAAAATTATTTGTTTGGTACTTTAAAGCACAAGAAAGTAGACTTGCACGTTTGCCTTTTGGACACACAGTTGAATAAGTCCGAGAAAAAAGTGGCACTGTAAAGAAATTGTTCGCAAGCAAAGCGATCATAGTAACTGTACATAATACTGTCAGGGCTAACTGTTTTCCAATCATCAGGTATCTAGAAAATGTAGCTGAAATAAGACCACTTGACATGTAGTCAACCCACATCTCATCATTCTTGTGTACTTTAAAAGTTCTATTGTCCTCATTTTTGTTTTGTTTTCAGCTATGTTTACTTGATAAGTTTCAGAAACTAAATCTTATGCCTCTTTTAGCCCCTTTTTGTCGTGGAGGAAAAATAGAAGATGAGAAGTCCACTCCTTGATGATGTGTAATTAATAACAACGGGTTCTAACTTCAAACCTTACGGACCAAATAATGCAATGGATAGCTTCTAAAATATAGTCGCAACCGGAGAGCAAGACAGATTATGACCAGATTCAGATTGCCATAGAGCACTTGAACCTACATATACCTTTATAGTATCCAAATCTAATATGATACTTTTAGCTACAGCAAAGAGATTTTCAAATTACTTATACAAGACCAGACTAACAGGTTCCTCGAGGTACAGATAGGAACCAGAGAGAAACAGACAAGAACACGCACAAAAAGCACAAGAAAAGTGAGAGAATGAATCAGTTTATTGAAGAAACTTCCTAGGGCAGATTACAGAAATCCTAAGAACACTAGTAATTCGAGAGACTACTCACTCTCTGCTGCTTGGCTCACCAAGACTTTTCCAAACCAAATTCCCAACTAACCACCAATCTTCACCAATCTAAACCAGTATTTTATGCCTCAGCACCCTACTAACAGAACACAAGCTCTCTAACAAAATAACAAGCTTACAACTTTTTCAATAATCCTCACTAAAATTTCAACCGACAATCTCGGCTAACTATCAAACCGCCTAACGTACCATCAGAACCTATCAAAAACATTGTTATAATCAGTCAAAATTACATTGTTTAAAACTGGTTGTCTCAGTTTTTGCAATGTTTTCCGCTTTCTAGTTTTGCCTCCTTTTCGGATTAAAATCCTTGACCACGTGATATGGTTCAGATTACATCACGCCAATAAAACCACAAAGTAAAATATAAAACCAACCTCATAAACAATTAGAGAGCAAAACACAATCATTCTAAACTAGCTAGTAGTACATTTTGAATTGACAACCACCTCAAAGTACGACCATTAAAATCGGAAATTTCTTTCGCCATCTAGAGCCTCAACAAAATCCGTGACCATAGAAAGATGCAACCTTCGAGAAGCCATAATAACAACCAACGAGATTAAGGAGTTGTTTGGCACACGGGTTATGATTGGAAAGCTGGAATTGTGAATTCAAATCCGTGTTTGGGTGAGAAAAAAATGGGTGTGCTTCAGATTTCAAAAAACGAATCTTATTTGATAAACCAATTCAAACCGGATAATACATGTCCAGATTGAGTATCCAAACACCCTCTAAGATCATACAAAGAAAGAGACACAAGCTAAAAAATTCAGCATCAGAGAAGCCACAACCATTAGTTCGGCCAAAGAGACAACATTTAACAAAAAACCCAACAACTGATAAATCGAATTTCATGAATCAACATAGTTAAAAAACGAATACCATGCGTTAACCATAAGTTTCAAAAAAAAAAAAAAAACCCCCACGTTTGGTTGTTTAATTTGGTCCGTGAAATGCTATATTTATTCTACAAAAAGGGTAAAAATTTGACATTTTGATCAGCACCCAAAACTTCACTTGGATCAGAGGAAGAAAGAAATTAAAAACAAAAAAAACAAAAAAAAAGGAAAGAACAGAGGAAGATCATGAGGCTACTTTTACCTTGCCATCAATAATGAGCCAACAGTTCTTGGGAGAGTTGTGCTCAGAGACTTGAGCCAAAGTGAAGAGCTTCCCATCACCACCACCACCACCACCACCCATTTGCCTTTTTTTTTTTTTTTTTTATGAAACAAATACAGGGAGGGACTCGGAGAGGAAAATAGGAAGATGGGTATGCGTCAAAACCAGAGATTGTTAAACTCTGTGGGCTGAACTGAACACAGAGAGGAGAGAGAGAGAGAGAGTAAATGGGTGTGTTATATTAAGCGGTGGTGATGAGAGAGAGAGCGAGAGAGAGAGACGATTGGGAATTGAATAGAATTTGGTGGGTAGGTAGGTGGGCTAGGTGACCCTCTCTGGCCAGCCAATTCAAGACTAGCCAGTTTTGGTTGGGTTATTATTTGGTGGACAGTGAACGGTTACTTTTTTTTTTTTTTCCTTTTTTAGATTGCGGTTCATTGGTTCTATATGAAATTTTTTTAAGTTAAAATTGATTAATTTTTTAAAAATTAATTATAAATTTTATTAAATATTTAGAAAAAGATAAAAATTAAAATAAAAAAATATAATTTAGTTAGAGTTAAACTTAAACATTAAATAAAATCTTAGAAAATGTTAGGAATATCAACTATAATCTTAACTTTTAAATATCAATTTAAATGACATATGAGTTATCGTTTTTTATTGATAAGTGTTTAAAGTATTGACAGATCAATTAATTATATTTACCAATAAATATATGACATATGAATTTATATTCAACTTTGATATTAAAATTGGGATCCCTAACACTACTCTTTTTTTTTAATACTAGTTACGTAGAATAGACAAGTAAAAACAAAAACAACAACAATAACAACAAAAATAAAAATAAAAATTATGTGGAAATAAATAATCACCTCTTGATAATGATGTGACTGTCACGTAACAACCAGAAAAGGCATGACTATAAGCTTTCAAATAAATTATACATGTATAGGTAAGAGATTATTAACGTTATGTAATCAATATTTGTGATAATTTCAATATGTGTTGTTGTTTTTTTTTTTTTAAATAATGAATGTGCTTATAGTCTGTTTGGTGAAACGGTTTGAGTTGAAATTTTTAAGTTTGAGTTGGTTGACTTTTTAAAAATTAATTATAATTTTTGTTGATTTTTCAGAAAAAGACAAAAATTTAGATGAAAAATTTGAATTTAAACTCATTTACCAAATGAGGCTCTAGATTTGTTAATGTTTTTTTCTCTCCTTCTTAATGATATATTTAATGCGTGTTGTATTTGGTGCTAATGGATTATAAATGGGTTTATTTTTGGAAGTTAAAAATAATTTAACAACTTGATGGATTTTTCCCCCTATAGCGTGTACAGTTGTATTGAAGCTTTAAAAATGTTTTCATCGGAAAAAGTAAATATTTGTAGTTGTGCATTTGGTTTAAAATGAACTATTTATAGTTAAAAAGATATTAAATCTAAAAATGTGTTATGAAAAAAATATCTACATGAATTTTATTTTTTTGCTCTAGTCATTTGATACAATTAAAAAAATTATTTTCATTTTGATTTGAAATAAAAAAGTTATGAGTTTTTATAATTTAAGTTTTTAAAAGAGATTTGTAAATGTGAGTAGAAAAATTGATTTATTTTTGAAAAAAAAAAAACATTCCGATTTACTTTTGAAGAAAAGACCAAAAAAAAAAATTCATTGGAGTGGGATGACCAAATGGGGGCTTAGAATAGTGGCCCATTGCTAAGAACATCAATTCTGAATTCAATTCCAAATGACAATAGTTTAAAAAAAATTAATTTTGATGCTTCAATCTTGAAATTGATTGTGCACCTTTAAAATTTTTCTCTTGTTTGAATCAAGATCTCAATGTAATATGTGTTTAGTTGCTAGTGAGACATTCAAGTGATTTTACAATTCTAAACTAAATCCAAAGTATTTTTTAGAAATCCATAACATATTATTTTTTATACCTTGACGTTATTTAAATGTTATATTTAACAAAATTATCAAAAATATATATTCTTACATTTAGATTCATATATTCAATTTGATGATGATATTCTAAAACATTTTATAAAAATTGAGTTTGGGTAACAAATGCTTCGAAAATGAAAGCGAAAAAAAATAAAGATAGTAATTTTTGTTTAGGAGATAGAAATAGTTGAAGTCTCGTTTTTATTTCATTTTCGACAACTTATATACCTTAAATAAATATTTCAACAACAAATTCAAACAATTTCACTTTTTCTTACACTCAAACTAATTTTTGCATAAGCACAATCAACCACAAATTAGGAAAAAGATCTCAATAGCATTTTTAAAATCTTTGTTATTTCCTACTTAAAGTAAAACCATTTTCAAAATGCTCCCTCCCAAACAGAACCTTACCCTTTTGTTTACCTACGGGTAGCTTTTTGTTACAAAATTTTCTGTCGTTTAAGTAGTAAAAACGACATGTCGTATATGTTCTCGTTTTGGTTGTCGTTTAAATCTCTTAAAATAAAACTACAGGTCGTTTCAAATTAAAAATCTCTGTCGTTCATGCCTCGGAAAACGACATGCCGTTGGGTCTATATTTTTTGATATATTTATTTTGTTTTTTGACTTGTTGGGTAAGTTAAACACTTTTTTTTTTTTCAACCAAGAAAACCCAACACTTTGGAAAAGGAATCGCCCGAGTTCCGAGTCCCTAATCTCTCTCTCTCTCTCTCTTCACTCTCTCTCTCTCTCCTCTGATACTTTTTAGGTTTTCGAATCTCCTTCACTCTACAAAAACCGCCCAACCCTAGAAATCCCCTTTCCGAATCGGCAAAACCCTAGGTAATTTTCCATCGATCCGAGTGAAGCTTGCGGTTATGGCGGCGACCATGGTGAGCTCGGCCGGTGGCCTCTTGGCCATGCTCAACGAGACCCATCCCTTGCTGAAGCTCCACGCCCTCTCCAACCTCAACAACTTGGTCGACAACTTCTGGCCCGAGATCTCCACCAGCGTTCCCGTCATGTACTTTATCTCTCCTCTCTCTGTCTCTCTGTCTCTGTCTCTCTCTCTCTTACTGCAAAGCTCTTTCCTTTAGTTTCCATGATGGAATTTGGGGTCTTGTCGTTCGTGATCTGTTTGTTCGCCGGGAAACTGAGGGGAAAGTGACGGAAGATTGGGGATTGGGGATTGGGGTTTGAGTTTGGCAATGCGGGTTTTGGGGTCTGATTCAAAAGATGGGGAGAGCTAAAACAAAGTCGTTTCATTTACTACGGGGATTCTTTTAGAATTCTTGAGATTTATGGTTTGGTTCTAGAAATTGGGGCTTTGTTTTGTCCGGAGCCGTTGTTTTCTGTTGAAATTGATGTTGTTGTGTAGGATATTAGGGTTTCGGAGGAAATTTTCTCTTGAATTTTAATTTAATTGTCGTTGCGACAAACTTGTTAACAATTAGGAGACCACAAATGTGATGTGATTCGAATATAATTACCTTAATGCTATATATTTGTGTGTGTATATACATTGTGAGTTGGAAGCTGTAGAATTGGGACACAAAACGTTGAGATCTCTCACCATTTTTCTATTTTTGATCAAATTGATTCCGGGTTTTCATTTTAGTGCGTGGTTTCACTCGAAAATTGTAAGTGGTGATGGAGGATGGCGGAATTGTTGTTTTTTTCCTCGAAGCCCATATTGATTTTTCTACTTTTCTCCTTTCCTTTTAGGGGTTAACCTGACATAAATGATATGTAGTGCCTATGAGCTCCTACAATCACTCTGAATATCCCTTCGTGTTGTCCCGTAAAAACGAAGTTGATAACTTGTCGTTCTGTTGGTAATCACCAGTTTGTGTACAATAGGACTTGTAAATGTTACTCACGTTAGCCTTTAAGTTATGATGTTTCTGAGTAAGTTAAAATTATGAAATGACGGTGGAATCGGAGATACTAATTTTTGAAACTCAATTCTTATAATCATTTACTTTGTGCGAGAAAAGAAAATTGATTATATATTTTTATACAGAGAGAGTTTGTATGAGGATGAAGAATTTGATCAGCATCAACGACAACTTGCTGCACTACTTGTGTCAAAGGTTAAAAACAACTCCAGGGCTATCCTTTCCCCCTATTTTTTTTTCCCAACTAGTAATATTACTTCTTTTAGCAAGATTAAATGTTTTGTGTTTTTTGAATAACAAAAACCGGTATTTTGTTTGATCATGTTTATCCTTTGGTCTTTCATGCATCTTAAGACTGTCTGCATAGTGTTTTGCTACCTTGATCCTATACTTATTGGATCCTTTGCTCTTTCCCCGGCTCAGGTTTTCTATTACTTGGGTGAACTTAATGACTCGTTATCGTATGCCCTTGGAGCTGGTTCCTTATTTGATGTCTCAGAGGATTCTGATTATGTTCATACCCTTCTTGGTAAGAATTTTTTCTGATAGCTCCTATACGTCAATAATGAGATTGAGAATTAGTATGTCTGCTCTGCTCGTTGGTGGTGTGACTTCTTTTGCACTCGAGTTCTGTAACCTGTGAAAGTAGCAAGGGAGAATTTTTTTTTTTCTGATCTTAGGACTTAGATTATGTTCATACTCTTCTTGGTAAGAATTTTCTTTGATATGTGAGATGTAATATGTCTGCTCTTAGGCGGTAAAACTTCTTTTACATTTTTGTCCTATCACCTGCCAAAGAAGCAAGGGAGAAGGTTTACTCAAATCGAAAGGTCTACTTAGTTTTTTTGTTGAAGATTCTTAAGTTGTACTTTACTTATTTGACATCATGGTTGTTTTATTCTCTTCCTCAGCCAAAGCTATAGATGAGTATGCCAGCCTTAGATCTAAGGCAGCGGAATCCAGTGATGAAGCAACAAAGGTGGACCCTAGGTTGGAGGCAATTGTGGAGAGAATGCTGAATAAGTATGTAGATTTATGCTCCTTTGCTTTCCTCTCGTACCTCAGTTATTGTCTTTTCTTACCAATTGTTTTTTTCAATTTAGGTGCATCGTTGATGGAAAATATCAACAAGCTATGGGAATTGCAATTGAATGTCGAAGATTGGATAAACTTGAGGAAGCTATCACAAAGAGTGATAATGTTCATGGAACTCTATCATATTGCATTAACGTCTCTCATTCCTTTGTGAATCTCCGTGAATATAGACGTGAGGTAACTATACAAATCTTTGTCTTTCTATCTCATTTGTTAGGCATTCATTTGTTTATCGTTGTAGCCATTTATATTCTTTTTTTTTTTTTTTTCTGTTCTTTTTAAACACTAGCTAATTATGTTTTGGTTGTTGGATATTTTGGTGTTATATTATCCATACAACTTAGTTTTAAACTTTTAATTGCCTGCTTTAAAATAAACTGTTACATTATCCTAGTGTGTTCGTATACTAGAATATTTTTCTAATTGGTTAAAACTGAATTATGAAGGGAAAGTTGACGTTTTGAGGGATTTTGGTTGCTCTTTTGTCTCAGTTTTATGATGTTTGCTTAAATGCTATTGTGCTGTGTAGCTTTGCTTCTTCTAAGGAGATTGATGTACATGGTTTTATATTTTCTGTTCTGTCAGGTGCTTCGCCTTCTTGTCAAAGTATATCAAAAGCTGCCTTCTCCAGACTACTTGAGCATTTGCCAGTGTCTTATGTTCTTGGATGAACCTGAGGGTGTTGCAAGCATACTGGAAAAACTTCTTCGTTCTGAGAACAAGGATGATGCCCTCCTGGCTTTTCAAATAGCCTTTGATCTTGTAGAGAATGAGCATCAAGCTTTTCTCTTAAGTGTGAGAGATCGCCTTCCAGCTCCGAAAGCTCATCCTACGGAGTCAGAGCAGCCAAAATCCAGTGAGGCAGATTCTGCACAGAATGAAAATTCTGCTCCGGAGGATGTTCAAATGACTGAGGAAAGTTCACGTGAAGCAGAGCCTAGTGCAGTGGTGAGATCGCAAGAAGCAGATCCTAGTGAAGTGTCATATGCTGAGAGGCTGACAAAAATCAAGGGAATTTTGTCTGGAGAGACATCAATAAAGTTGACTTTACAATTTTTGTACAGTCACAATAAGTGAGGCATTCTTTTCCTATTATTCTTTTTAAGTTGCTTAGTTTAATAAATGCATTTTGGTTCCTAAGGAAGGGTATTGAATGGTGTCTTCTTTTTTTTTTTGGCTATGATTTACATGTAGATCGGATCTACTTATATTAAAGACCATAAAGCAGTCGGTTGAGATGAGAAATAGCGTATGCCACAGTGCCACAATTTATGCTAATGCTATTATGCATGCTGGAACTACCGTGGACACATTTCTCAGAGAGAACCTGGTAAGTTGACTTGTCACCGTTCTCGCATTTTGTCCCCTCTGATGTTATTTATTATTTGTTTGTGTAATTACTTATATTGTTTAATCCTTCAAATTGTCAGGACTGGCTAAGCAGAGCCACAAATTGGGCAAAATTTAGTGCCACAGCAGGGCTAGGTGTTATTCACAGAGGCCACTTGCAGCAGGGAAGGTCACTAATGGCACCTTACTTGCCTCAAGGTGGGGCTGGAGGTGGTGGCAGTCCTTACTCAGAAGGCGGTGCTCTCTATGCTCTGGGTCTCATTCATGCTAACCATGGTGAGGGCATCAAGCAATTCCTTCGTGATAGCCTACGAAGTACCAATGTTGAGGTGATTACTAATTAATCGGATTCCATATATTAAACTCAAGTATATTACTTTATCATCAAATTCTCACAAAGTCTATTTTAATTCACAGGTTATTCAACATGGTGCATGCTTGGGTCTTGGTTTGGCGGCCTTGGGAACTGCTGACGAGGACATCTATGATGACATCAAAAGTGTGCTTTACACTGACAGTGCTGTTGCTGGTGAGGCTGCTGGCGTCAGTATGGGCTTACTAATGGTTGGAACGGCCAGTGAGAAGGCTAGTGAGATGCTTGCTTATGCACACGAGACACAACATGAGAAGATCATTAGGTAAAAGTGGTTTTGTAATTTGGGTTTTAATTATTTTAGAGCTTTGGTCTTCCGTTCCTGTTAACATGGGTATTGTGTTACAGGGGATTAGCATTGGGAATTGCCCTTACAGTTTATGGAAGAGAAGAAGAAGCAGACACTTTAATTGAGCAGATGACGCGGGACCAAGATCCTATACTACGTTATGGTGGCATGTATGCATTGGCGTTGGCCTATAGTGGAACAGCGAACAACAAGGCCATCCGCCAGTTGCTCCACTTTGCTGTATCAGACGTGAGTGATGACGTCAGAAGGACTGCTGTTCTGGCACTTGGGTTTGTCTTGTATTCCGAGCCGGAGCAGGTTTGCGCTCTCTCTTCTCCTTTCAGTCCTATGACATTATTAATTTTCCTCTTTCTGCTTGTCACGTAAAATTTCAATCTTGCATAATTTCCTTCCCAAAATTTTTTTACCTGACCAAGAGCTGGTTGGTTCTCATGTTTCTCCTCGTATGTTTTTCTGATGCTGCTGTCCTTGTTCCTCACAATGTCTGGAATCTAATGAATGTCTGGTCGGTGTTCCGTGCATGTGACCGAGTGTTTTGCAGGCAGTATTAGTGTGTTTTTTCTTTGGTGTTCTGATAAATTGGTTGATCTCATTTTGCTTTCTTTGTGAACTGCAGACACCTCGAATTGTCTCCCTGTTATCCGAGTCTTACAACCCACATGTTCGATATGGTGCGGCTCTTGCAGTGGGCATCTCTTGTGCTGGTACTGGGCTAAGTGAAGCAATATCCTTGTTAGAGCCTCTGACATTAGACGTTGTTGATTTTGTGCGGCAAGGTGCCCTCATTGCAATGGCTATGGTCATGGTCCAGATCAGTGAAGCCAGTGATTCTCGTGTCGGAACATTCAGGTATTACTATGATTGTTGATATTCTAAAGTTTCAAGATTATATATTTTATTGTTTTATGGTAATTTTTAATCAAGCTTTGTGATTTTACGGTGATGTAGACGACAGTTGGAGAAAATAATTCTTGATAAGCACGAGGACACGATGAGCAAGATGGGAGCCATCTTGGCCTCTGGAATTCTTGATGCTGGTGGAAGGAATGTCACCATAAGGTTGCTTTCTAAGACAAAGCATGATAAGATAACTGCAGTTGTGGGTCTTGCTGTTTTCAGCCAGTTTTGGTATTGGTATCCGCTTATCTATTTTGTGAGCTTGGCTTTCTCACCTACAGCCTTTATTGGACTGAACTATGACTTGAAGGTTCCTAGGTTTGAGTTCCTATCACATGCCAAACCTTCGCTTTTTGAATACCCTAAACCAACTACGGTTCCGACCACCACATCGGCGGTAAAACTTCCTACTGCGGTTCTGTCAACATCAGTAAAGGCCAAGGCTAGGGCTAAGAAAGAAGCGGAGCAGAAGGCAAATGCTGAGAAGGCAGCTGGTGCAGATTCTTCATCAGCTGGTACAAATACTGGAAAAGGCAAATCATCCGTTGATAAGGATGGTGACTCCATGCAGGTAAGAAACTTGTTGCTGCTTTCTTCTGCTTCATAAACGGATTAATTGTGTCTTCAGTACTCAGTATCTTTGTTGCATTTTAGAGGTTTCTATAGGTTAACCGTTAAATATTGTCATATTGTTTTTTAAAAAGGAGTGTATGCCAAATTCCTCATTAGAAGGTCAAAGTAAAGTACCATGATATTTACATTCTTTCAATACGTGATAAATTTCATAACTATGTTCTCAACCTGATTCAATTTTTCACTCTGCAGGTTGATAGTACCCCACCAGAGAAAAAATCAGAGCCTGAGCCTTCATTTGAGATTCTAACTAATCCAGCCAGGGTTGTTCCTGCTCAAGAGAAGTTCATCAAGTTCCTGGAAGAAAGCAGATATGTTCCGGTGAAGCTAGCTCCTTCGGGCTTTGTTCTTCTTAGAGACTTGCGGCCTACTGAACCTGAAGTGCTCTCACTCACGGATACACCCTCATCTACGGCATCACCAGCAGGTGGATCAGCAGCAGCACAGCAGGGTTCTGCTTCTGCGATGGCAGTTGACGAGGAGCCTCAGCCGCCTCAGCCTTTTGAATTCACCTCGTGAATCTGACAGCGGTCTCGTTTTCTCCATTTCTCTGTTGGGTGTGATTTTCAGGGTCTTAACGAGGGAGAGATGATGGGGGGGATCTTTTGTCGAGGGTAAACGCAAATTGCTGCAAGTTCTCTTCTGCAATCCCGAGTAGTTATGGCAAACTCGAAGTTTGATTTGCAGCCATATGATTTCTTGATGTGCGGCTACTTTTCTTCCCTCCTCGGTTATGGTTATTATGTATGCTGTTTCTCTGTTAAAATTATACATTTTATGTTGAAAGTTAGGAGGTCGGATTCATCGGAAAACATAGTAGCTAGCTCTTGTGGCCTCTGGGAGAAGTGAAGAACCAAAATGTATACTTACTGTATAATCGCTCTCCATCCCCGAGGACATTGTTTCTTTTAAGACACTGGTGACTGAAGGAGGCCACAACACTTGCAGTTGCTCTGCTCATTTTTATTTTTCTTTTGTTTTTCACTTTCCTTTCTATGCCCTAGGTAAAAAAAAATACTCTTCTTGATTTACTCACACTGTTTATGAAGCGATATTTTTTTCGAATCTTTAGTCCTCTTTTTGATTGATAACCAGAATGGCCTGTGTGGATCTCGTAAGAGCTTGATTGCATTTGCTTGTTTCTTCATGAAGTTTGGAAGTGCTTGTTTTGTGAGGACGGCAATTTTCAAGGTATCATATCCTATCGGTAGGTTTTGCTTTGGACTGTTGGATCTGCATCAAAAATGTTTGAGCATATTTTTTTTAAAATGTGATTTTGAGTAGATCTAATGTTTCTGCCACGTGTACTACAGGTGAAGTCGAAGTTTAGAGTTAATTTTTGAAGTTTTTAGAATTTTGCACTCTTGCATCAATTTGCTTCTTGAGTTTTAAAATGTGATATTCACACTTCATTACGTTTCAATATCCTTTTTAAATTTGAAGATGTGGTAATTACGCCTTGGTCTAATGAAGTGCTATGAGCAGGACCAAAATATATATATATATATATATATATATATAGTTGTGGTTGCAAGCTAACGGTAATTCTACATTTGACTTAATCATGAGGTGTAGACTTCAAATCTCACACTTGCGAGTTCAAAAATAGTTTGAAGCCTATGTCCTAAATCAATTCCTCAAAGTTCCCACACTAACGAGTCTAAAAATAGTTCGAAACTTATGTCCATTAATCAATTCCACAAAGTTCAAAGCTTGTCTACCTTGGGTCGTGCAAAAATGACGATTCGAAATCGAATTTTGAAATGTCAATTGGGTCGGGCCGTACATCGAACACGATAGCCTAACACATAATTTTTATGGATTGACACGGCACAACATGAAGCTACTTTGGATTATGAAATGATGGTTTAGTTAAATTGTCATATCTAAACTAGATTGAAAAATTGAAAAAAGGTCGACATAAAAAGGAACATGAGATGTTTTTTGAGAGTAGGGCCAAGCGCCGGTTGTTTGTTTTAAGAGAAATTGTTTAAAAAGGTACCTGAAATATAGCAGCTTTTAGTTAAAAATATATACATATATACTAATTAGGTTAAACTATTTTAGAAATAGCATACTTACATAGTAATTAATACAATGATTTTTCACGTTTTATATTACAAAATCAGTCATTATTATAATGACCTGAATATTTGCTACTTGTAAAATCTTCTAAATTTGACTGGTCCAACGCCTATCGGTCTCCCTCTATTTTTATTTTTTATTTTTAGAAAATTAAGTAGAGTTATGTTTTGAATACCTCCTTATAATTTTTCCTACTCTAACAATAAAGTTGATAATTTTAATATTATGAAATAACAAAATTACAACTTTAATGTTATCGTGGATATAAATGTAAGGTGTCAAATTTATGACGTTCTTGCATATATACCCCAAAAAAAAAAAAAATTTCCCCGAGAATTAGTCCCCCTCTCTTAGGCCCTATTTTAATCATTTTTAGGACTGTTAGATAATGAATCATTAAACAGCTGGCAATGTTTCGAATAAATTATCAAAAAGAAAGAAAAAAGGGGGGGGGGGGGGGGGGAGGGGGGGAGGGGGATAGAATAACCAATGAATATGTCATGAAATCCTACTTTTTCTCCGTGGTAGAAAGAGGAAAACATAGCTCTGAACCGTTTCCGTCCATCGTACTTCTTAGCAATCACTCCTTTCTTTCTGATTTCTGTTGAATTCTTTTTAAAAATAAAGAGAAAACAAGAGAGCAAAAGAGAAAACAAGAGAGCAGAAACCTTTTCCCATCGAAAGTGCAAGCAAAACCAAATTCCAAAGGAAAAAAGTTTTTCTAAAAATTGTTACTTATATCGAAATATCGGATGAGGTAAATTTGGCAGCCAAGCGACAGCCTTGTTTGCGTATCCTTCCCATAGTCTGATTCTAATGCACAATAGGTGTCTCCTTCATTTGTTCCATAGTCGTAGATCACTGAGAGATTTGAGAGCCACCCCGTTCTCTATGGGTCGAAGCCCCCGACCAAGACCCATGAGACCTTGTCGTCGATGGAGTTGCCGGATGATACAAAGAGCAATTCCTGATGTTTACACCCTACAACAGAAAATGACCAGGAAAAACAGAAGCAAAAAGATAGACAACGAAAAGCTCTACGGATGAAAGCTACCTTTACTGAATAACTTTTTTTTATTTAACATCAAGTAATAAGACGGCATTGCAAAAGGCTAACTGGATACTGGAGAGCATAAAAGGATAAAGGAGAGAGTAGACCATGAAGAAGATGACAGCGGGATAATACACGAAAGCAAAAAAGGACTCTGAGGACTCCAAACGTCAAGAGGCACCATTGCACTGATATACATGGTAAGATCATGTTAACAACGTCGCATGGTTTATGCACGGCTGATGTGACTGATAGTAGCCATATGCAACATTCAACCAAAAGTCAAAAGTCTTTCGGAATAAAAAAGCTTGGTTCTGACAATGGAAAACAGACTTCAATTCAACTTAAAATGCCCGTCATGTTAATACATCTAGATCTGTAACAGACCACCAAAACAAGAACTCCTAAAACCTAAGATTAAGTAAAACAGTATATACAGCCACAAGCCCCTTGCCAGGCTCTTGATTCGCAACTGCCTTGCCACTCCCCACGATCCTGGACTATCCTTCGGTTAAATCTATGAAGCAACTGTCAAAATTTCAAATCAGAAATATGAGTAAGTTTCAGTTTAACTAATTGAAAACGTAAGATATGTAGAAGTTTGAATTAAAAAACATTACCAGCATTACTGATCCCAATCACGAGCCAGTACCATGATAGTGATGAATCTATCAACTCTGATTCAAGGAAAACAAAATGAATCCATATTCAGACTGTCCCAGAAAAGTGATCGAGAACTACACAACTCCCAGCAGTTGCTCATGCGGAACAAGTGACCCAGACTTCCAAACCAAGCAATAGAAGTTGCTCTCAAGAGAGGAAGTAGTCATCCCTCAAGTGGTTTCGTTTTACTTGTTTGAAATTCATCTAACCAATTCCATAGCATCATCATTTTATCATCCGAAGAAACAGCCCAGTCTGCAGCTTCATCAAACTTCTTGAGTAGCTTCTCATATCGTTGTGCCTCAAGATTGCTGGTCCAATCATCATAGTAACCAACTTTAACCCGCGTGTGACATCTTTTTAAATCCTTCCTCCATCTTGGTAGGATATACTTTTCTGGAACATTTATGATTTCCATTTTCATGAGAACTGAGATTGAATGCTTGCATAGGATCCCTTTGAACTCGAACAATCCACAAGTGCATTGAACTTCACGATTTTCAGCATTGAAACGAACGCTGAAACGGATCTGTTTACGCTTTTCTCCGACAAACACAACCTCAGAAACATCAAATTTTCCATCCTTCTCGTCAACAGAAGAGACTTCACAATAAAGCTTCCCGGTCAACTCCTTTTGGAATTCCTTGAACTTTGTATTAGTATAAGCCACTTGAAACTGTTTTTCTACTTCAAAGAGGGTTACGCAGGGGATCCACGTGCTAAAACATTGAAAATCAGCAAGGTGTTCCTTCTCAACCTTGTTTCTTAATGCCTTGTCATACTCTTCAATAAATTGCTTTAACGTCGTTTTCGAGTTTACACGCCCATTAAAGAAAGGAGTCACACTTTCATCGCGTTGTGTTGTTGACATTCCAGCCCAAAAGGCATCTTTCAAAAAAGCTGGAACCCAACGCTGTCTATCGTCATACAAGCTACTTAGCCATGGATTATCACACAGATTGAATTCTTTGACAACTCTTTCCCAACTCTCTTCAAATTCTTTCTTTGTCAAAGAATCATAAATAGCATCTTGCATTGCTACTTTTATTTGGTCATATGTTTTGTAACCCTTTAGGCTCTCCTGTAGCTTTTTCATTACTTGCCACAAACACCAACGGTGTCTAGTGTTGGGGAAGACAACATCAATTGCTTTCGCCATAGACTTGTGTTCATCTGTGATTATTGCATTCGGGGCACGTCCAGACATACATGCCAGCCATGTCTTAAACAACCACATAAATGTCACAGAGTCATCATTTGATAGCAACGCACATCCAAGCAAGATTGGCTGCCCATGGTGATTCATCCCGATGAAAGCAGTTAAGGGCAAGTCATATTTATTCGACAAGCATGTCGTGTCGAATGAAACTACATCACCAAATTCTTCATACATTGCCCTACTCCTTGCATCAGCCCAGAATACATTACTGATTCGAGCATTATCATCTATTTCCACCACATAGAAGAAATTTGAATTCTTGATTTGCATACGAAGAAAATAGTCTTGGATTGCTTTAGCGTCTCCCGCCCTAAATTGCAGCCGACTTCCTTTCTCTGAACAACTCATGCAGTCATTTTCTATTGATTTGACCTCATCACTGCCTCCAAGTTCAAGAGCTTGATGAGTGCTCCTCACACCAATTACTGCCTCATCATTTGGCACAAGTTTTCTCCGTACGCCTATAAGTTTATCCCTATTGCATGAATAAAATTGCGACTTACTTGGACTGAGTTCATGATTATGCTCAAGTGCGACAGAATTTATCTTACACTTTCCATCTTCAAACATCGTAGCATTAACTCTAGCCTTGCACTCGATTCTCGTTAGTGGATTTGGAGTCAAGTAATTTTGCTTATGAGATACTGACTTTCCTGCACGGGTGCATGACAAAGACATGAATTTCAATTTCCCACAAGGCGAAGGACGCGATGTTTTCTTCTTAACTCCAAAACCTTCTTGTCTACCGAACTGTCTATAGTACTCATAAAGAGAATCCAGAGAGTCGAAGACCATTCCTGTTTCAGGGGCTTTTATAACCTCATAGCAGTCCACTCCATTCTCCATCTCATGCTCATTCAAAGCTACCTTGCCACTTATATCCTTAAATGAAATCACAACTTCTTGCATTCTAAGTATCCCGTCACTGCAGCACAAAACCACAAATAAACGAAAAGAATTTAAGCCATTGTATGCATGAATAAGCCAAATGTGAACATCATTCGATTTATCCATAAGTATTTAACTGGATGTTAGTAAGAAAAAACTGAAAACAAAACCCGCTCATGAATAAGCCAAATGTGAATAAGCTATATTGTATGCAAAGGCAGTCTTCTAGTTGGTACCACTTAAAACTATAACAAAATAACTGTCCAAGGAACAACAGAACCCAGGAAAAAAATCAAAATTTTCCTAGAAAAATTTTTTTTCTTAAAAAAATAAATAAATAAATAAAACCTGCTTTTGAATCTAAAAAAGGTTACATGCTCAAATTAAAAGCGAAAACACTAAAAGTGCAAAACTTTCAATAATAGATTCCAACCCCAAAAAAAAAAAATATATATATATATATAAATTAATTAATTAATTAAATATGTATATTTATTCAAACAAATAAATAAATATAAAAAAAACTCGTCAGCCTCACTATACTCGTGAAATAAAGCCCTAAAATTTCTGAAACCCCAGCCACACTGACCCAAACCCAAACCCAAACCCAAAATGCAAGCATATTAACGAGTTGGCTCATGAATTAAAATGGAAATTCAAGCTCAAAGCAAGACATCAGAAGCAAAATTAGGAGGAAAAAGGCCTTTGCTCACCCAAAAACTACTCAGGTGTACGGGAACCAGAGCTCAATCTGGAATCAGGAGAGCATGCGAGCTTCGATTTCACGCTTTACGAGGACAAATTGGGAAAAATTAGAAACGAGGTCAAAGATGATGAACAAGAGTGAAAATGCAGGGATTTTCGATCGGATTGAGAATCGAAATGAGAACATTCTAGGGTTTCGAGAGGCGGAGAGGAGGAAGGCTTAGGAGACGATGCAGATTGTGCGTGCGATTGGAGAGAGAGTGTCGGAGAGAGAGGGAGAGAGAGAGAGAGGTGGCAGACGGAGGGTGTTTTAGGAGTCATGTTTTGTGTGAGTGGATGGCGTGGCGAAATTGACCTGTGGGGCCGAAATGTAATTTTTCAAAAACCATAATGTCATCAAATTTTAGGACTCGTTTTGGAAACATCTGAAAATAATATTTTTAAAGTTTGGTTAAAAATATATGTCTAAAGTAAAAATTTTTTAAAAAGTTCTATAATATAAAAATTTAAAATTTATTTAGAAAAAATATGTAAAATTGATCTTGTTTTGTTCATCTTGTCGTTACGAGTATTTTGACATAAAAATCATCTTATTTCGATTTAAAATGAAAAAGTTATGGACTTTTAAAGTTTGAGTTTTTTGAAAATAGAATAGAGAAAGTTTGATATAGAGTTGGGATTTTGAAATCCAGATGGTGTTTTACCATTTCCAGATGATGAACAGACCCTTAGTTTAATTTTAAAAACGGTCCTGGAATTATACATTGTCTCATGTCAGTCCCTATTTTTAATTTTGCCCATTATACTCCTACAAACGGTTTTACTATCAATATTCGATAATAAAAAAAGTTAGATAGAAATTGAACGCGTTCTAATCACATGAGTTTTGTTTATAGGTAAGTTGTAATTAAATTCTTTTGGAGGGAAATTATACCTTCACAAGAGATATTTCATAAGTAAATTATGTTTTTATCAAAGATATTTAAAGTTGTTGCAAAATATATATATATATATATATGGCGTCATTAGAGATATCTTGAGATATAGTTTTCCTCTTTAAAAAACCTTTAATTATGATTTTAGACTTAATTAGGGCTCATTTATAATAATGATTGGAAATGAAGTTTCGTATATTAGAATTGAAATATTTTTTTTACTTAAAAAAAATAAGGGATCAAAGTTGTACAAATATAAAAAGTTAAGGAATAAATAAGCAATTTACCTTAATACTAACTGAAAAAAGGATAGCATGTTGTTTCAAACTCATAAATTCTCATTAATTTCTATTTATTTTATACTCTTTTGATTTGAAACAATTTTATGTGACTTCAGATTTTAAACTATGCAATTTTCACAGAGATATTCCATCACAAAAGGACCTAAAAAGAGGATTATTTCAAAGGAAACTAGAGAAGGAACCGTGGGGCAAGAAAAACTGAAGATTTATGGCCGGATTAGGAACAAATAAATACCAAATCATGAATATTTGAAAACTATCGTATTTATTAAAAAAAATTAGAAATTAATATACTTCCATAACAATTTTGACTGAATATACGAGAACAACAACATTATTATAAAGTACATTGTTTGGTAATCTTTATATATCCATATCCTGTGAATTATTTATAACGAAAGATTTAAACTTTCTGCATTTTATATAATTAAAGTCAGGTACGAACCTTATCATTAGATATGTTTTTATTTTTTAGGAAATGCTATGAGAGAATTTCATTAAAAAAAAGTTCATTAAAAATTTTTTATAAATATATTTTTAACAACTAGTTGAATTACATATAACTTCTTATTTAAAATCTTATTACGTGATACTATTCAGAAATTAGTGCAAAAGGTAAGTATCACTAGAAAATATTACATTAGAATTACTTGGATGTCATAATATCTTATAGAATAAGTTATAAGCATCGTTTTATAAGTATGTCAGATAGCAACTCATCCTTAAATAAAATAAGAAAAAAAAATAGTAATTGACCTAAATAGTCCAGAACTATTTCAAAGGTAACGGTTTAGTCCCTGTTCTTTTTTTTTTTTTTTTTGCCGAAATGACCCTAAACTCTTATTTTCTTGGCCATTATAGTCATGTTCGTCAAACTCCGTTAAATTTCTAACGGAATCTTTCTGAAATGATCTTTTTTATAGTAAAAAGATGAAAATTCCCTCAATATCCCAAAAGTCTCTCTCTCTTTCTCCCCTCCCCCCTCCCCCCCCCCCCCCCCCCCTTTTATCTCTACCTAACTTTGCAAACAGGTCCCCCACGGCCGCCATCTCCGGCCATCGCCCCCCCAACAGTCACGATTTGGGTTCTCGACCCCCCCCTCCACCCCAAAGTTCGATCTAGTTCTTGACCCCCCACTTGCCCGCCCCCCCTCCCCCCCAGTTCGAAATCTGGGTTCGCAATCCCCTCCCTCCCCAAAGTCTGATCTGGTTCTTAACCCCTCACTTGCCCCAATCCTCGCCCTACAAGTCGCGATCTGAGTCCCTTCTACCCCAAAATTAAGGATCTGGTTCTTGGTGCCCCCGATCTAGTTCTTGGCAGCTCTCTATTTGGGTTCTCCCCCCTATGGCTCCTCACCCACGGCATTTTGAGTTCTTGGCGCCCCTAGTCTGGTTCTTGGTGGCTCTCTCTGTGGTTCGTCTCCCCTGCAGCTCCCCACCCATGACATTTTGAGTTTGGCGTTCTGAGATCTGGGCTTATCGAACCGAGACCAGATCGCCAGCCCGGGGGGGGGGGGGGGGGGGGGACACATATGGGGGGGCGCTAGAGCTCACCGACGTAGGGAGGCCGACACCCAAATCATGGGTGTCGGAAACTCACATGGGGGGACAAGAGAGAAAGAGAGAGAAAATTTCATTTTTATGGGTTTTTTTATTTTTTTAAATTAATTATTAGTAAATTACTAAAATACCCTCTCATCCTGTTAAAAATTAACGGATTTGGTCAGAAAAGACCATAATGACAAAAAAATAAGTCTTAGAGTTATCTCGGTAAAAAAAAAAGGACCAAATCGTTACTTTTAAAAAGTTCAGGAACCATTTAGGTCAATTACTGAAAAAAAAAAAAAAAGCTTTCATCCTACCGGCCATTAAAGGACATGGGACGTACTTGGTTAGGTATCGCCATGAAACTCAACGATAATTGGGCAGTGATCCTCGCCTTTATCATCATCACCACTTACTAGGAATTTTGGTGCGCCATATTTTTTGACAAATAAACGATATATGTTGCTTTCGAACATGCTCATTTCTTAACTAGTTATTCTAGATGAGCTCTTCAGGACTCATGAAAGACATTATTGACTATTTGATAATCCATGGTTTTTTATTTATTGATGCACCTTGAATGTATCTATAGTTTTAGTAATTTGGACTCCAAATTTTTAATTTTGGTAAACAAGACCCTAAATTTAAAAGATCGTTAATTATATTCAATGAAAAACAGACTGTAATTAATGGACGGAATGCCACACAATATTTTGCATAAAAAATATGAAACATACTCTAAACTTTCTTTTTTTTTTTTTATGAGAAAACATTTTGATTTTGACATTTTAAACCTTAAATTTAGTTCATTAATTAATGCCCGTGATTAACTGGATTAAATTACTAAGAAATCTCAAATTTAAGTTCTAAAATAATATCAAAATTGAAAGTTTGGGTCCAACTTACATGTGATGGAAAACTTAAAGTGGGACAATACAAATTACCTTAAACCAAGTGACTAGGAGTTCTAACAATTCTCTAATTTTATTCCGTTTCTTTTTTTTTTGGTCGTAGGTTTATTGAGGTGGAATTTGGAATGAACAATATCAGGAAGTGTCAAGTCAAAATACGCAATGACAAAACAATGGATCAAATAAATTTTAAGAATTCTTTTAAAGAATGTTAAAAAACGAATATCAGTATGTTACTGTTTGGTATCGTTTTCTCCTTATAAATTCCGATAATTTTTATATGTATTTAGTTACATTTAAAGTTTAGAAACGTATTGTAAAAGAAGCAGTACACTTAAAAGCTTTTTTTTTTTTTTTTTTGGCGCAAAATTCAAAGCTTTAAGGGTCCGTTTGGTATATACACTCATTTTAAACTAAACTATACTTTTTTCATCATGTTTTTTGTCTTTTCTGAAAAAGTTTTTTGTCTTTTCTGAAAAAGTCAACAAAAATTACTATTCAAACTTAAAAATCTCAACTCAACTCAAACTCAACTTATACACCAAACACCCCCTAAATGTATATATGAGGAGCCCCTTTTTTTTGGCATTTTATTTTATTTTATTTTTTACTTAGGGGTGTTTGGTGTGTAAGTTTGAGTTAAGATTTTTAAATTTAAATAGTAAATTATGTTGACTTTTCAGAAAAGACAAAAAATTTTTTGAGAAAAAGACAAAAACTTTTGAGGAAAAAGATAAAAAAAAGTTTAAAAATATTAGTTTGGGCTTATCAACCAAACTAACCCTTAAGAATAAGGTGGTCACTTAAAACGGAGGCTTAGCAGTTTAGAAAAGCCATATACACAAATTTTATTGAATTGAAAGAAAAAGAAAAGATTCGAGCATATCTTAGAACAAAAAATTATAACAAAACAAAAAAAAAAAAAAAAAACAACAACTTGGTCTAAATTTGAAGAGAGCAAGATCTGGACGGAGACTACGAAGAAGGAAAAAGGAGAAGAAGAAGGGTTTAGGAAAAAAGACCAAATTCATTTTTGGTGGAGAGTGTTGCTTGCTGCTAGTTACGAAGAAGGAAAAAGGAGAAGACAAACGGTTTAGGATTTTCATTTTGGAATTATGCTGATACAATGAAGGTAAAATGGGTATTTAAAAAAATTCATTAAAAGAATTGCCGAACTTAAGGAATAAGTTAAATGAAAAGGTAGGTGGAGACCAACTTTTGACTTTTGTTGTGGGAGTAGTGAAACTTTTCCCATAATTACTTTTTGGATGTTTTACCAAACACAATTTTGGGCCTAAATTGCTGAATGAGTGCTATGGGCTTTTGGAAAGCTTTACAAGACGCTGCCATAGACCCTTATTTGAAAGAAAAGACTCATTTGTTGAGCTAGAGTTTAGATTTGTACCTTTACCCTTGGGATTGAACGACTTTTGGTCTTAGACGTGGAGTTTTAGGGCTCGTTTGGAGTCACTTTGGGAGATAATATTTTAGAGGTTGAAGATGATTTGAGTTTTAAAAATATACGTTTGGTGAAAATGAATCATTTGGAGTGAAAAATACAAAAACTTAAAACATATTCGGAAGAAAATAAGTAATATGGATTTTGTTTCGTTTATCTGAAAATTCTGTGTAATTTTAAAAAAATTTATATCGTTTCGATTTAAAATGATAAGGTTATGAACTTTTAAAATTCGAGTTTTTTTGAAAGTATTTGGAAAAATGAAAAGTAAAATTTGAGGAAAATGAAAAAAAAAAAAAAAAACTTTTGAACAATATTTTCAAAATTTGTTTTAAACGGGTTTTTACTTTTATTGTCTGTTGAAAGAAAAACAAGAGCATAAAATAAAATCTAAATACATAAAAAGTATGTACATCTAGTGAGGTTTGCAGTGGCCTATATATATATATATATATATATATAAAGGAATATATTTATATAGGAATTGTCATGCGGTACCTCATAACATACTGTAATTATAACTTGTTATTTAGAATCTTATCACATACATGATATAATAAATTACTTAAATAGTCATTTTTTTTCATTTATTGAACAACATAACATAAATTTCTGTATTTTAATCAACATGACAAAAATTTAAGTTTAATTTTGTGTCATATTGATCTAATATTAATTTTTTGTGTTATATTGGTGCAATGATTTTTAAATTTATGTCATTTAAGTACTTTTTCCTTTAGATATTGATGCAAAAAATAAAATTATTGAAAAATATCACATTCAAATTACTTGATTGATATAATGCATTGCACGTCATGTTATAAGTGACGTATGGAATGGATGCCGTATAGGAACCGTATAAAGATATATACGGTCGTGGTTAGGAAGTTCACGTGTTTTCATTTGAAAAGAGAAAAAAAGAGAAATATCAAGTGCAAAGAACATCAAGGAAGATTAAAGAAGACGGGTGGAAATGGATCTTCTAATCTTCAAAAGTTGAAAGTTCAAAAAAATTGATCAAAATCTCTAGCCTTAATTAATAAGAGTCATGTGTAGGCAAAGAGCGTTGCTTGCTTGTGACCCACATAAATAAAAAGGTGGTGAAAAGTGAGGTGAAACTGTGACCTCTATATTAATCCTTTGGCTCCTCTCTCTCTCTCTCTCTCTCTCTCTCTCTCTCTCTCTCCTATCTTTCTCTCTCATGGCAACCCTGCCAAAGCAGCTGGCCCAAATTACATATAGAGACGATCCAAATCTCACCATGCATTCCATGCCAAAACCTCCACCATACCCCACTCTTCATTTTCACTATTTCTTTTCTTTCCTTAGTACATATAGACATATATACATATGTATATATATTATTCAGGTTTGTCACATAAGTTTTTGTCTTTTTTTGATACATATAAGTCTTTTTTTTGTCTTTTTTTCTAACCATATGTTACTACTATAGCTAGTTAAAATTCGTTTATTTGGATCTATTATAATCTTCCATTTCTTTTTTTTTTTTTTTACATTTTTTTTTACTGTTTCTTGAAACTTTTTGATGGTTTATTAATTTATATCAGGACTGTAATTTCATGTTTCAGGTAACAAAGGTCCAAGTCTCGTACGCTCTCAAGTTTTGTCCATACATAATTAGACACAGAGAAATGGAGAAAGAAGATAACTACTCGGTATATACTCATATATATATATATATATATTAGCTCTCTTACACTATCTACATATATAATATTCTTATACACCTTCTTTATTTATTTTTTTTTTTTCCCTCCCTATACACTAATCTCTTCTTCACCATGTTGTTTTGCCATAAACCTAATTATGATCATAATCCGTTACAGGCTCCGATGCCGCCGAATTTCGTGGCGCTCGATTACGCCATCGATCATCAACAACAACAACAATTCATGAAGTCCCACATCGACGAGAGTGAGGATCCTCACAACAATGACGGATTAATGGTGAATTACTTGATGAACAATCCTCACCACCATCAACACCAACATGGCCAGCAACAACAGCAGCCACAATTAAGCTTCGCCGACGTTATGCAGTTCGCCGATTTCGGGCCCAAGTTGGCGTTAAACCAAACCAAGATTCCTGAAGAAGACGACGACGATCAATCGGGTATGGACCCGGTTTATTTCCTCAAGTTTCCGGTGTTAAACGACAGGAATATGGAGGATCACCATTACCAATCTCTTCATGAAGATCATGTCGCTTGTACTTATGATGAAGAGAGGTTTAAATCGATGAATGTCGCGAAAGATAAGGCAATTGTGAGCGAAGATCAAGATCATGATTCGGTGCAGCTACAATTTCTCGGCGAAGATCTTCAGAAGAACCCTACAACATCTGAGCCAAATAAGAACAAGAGAAAAAGGCCAAGGACTACCAAGACCACTGAAGAAGTTGAGAGCCAGAGAATGACTCACATCGCCGTCGAACGGAACCGGAGAAAGCAAATGAATGAACATCTCCGGGTGCTCAGATCCCTCATGCCCGGCTCTTACGTCCAAAGGGTGCGTAACACAAATATTGTTATCAGTTGTTTCTGATTTCAGTTGTTTTCTCTCATTATTAATTTAATTTAAAAAAAAAAAGAGATGACTTTTGAGTGTCTATCTGTTTCACAAATTTAAGCAGGAAATTTGAACAAAAATTCAAGTTTTTGTGAGATAAAACACTATAGAATAAGAAAAAAAAAAGTTTGAATTGTGTTGATATCCGTTTTCTTTTTCTTTTTATTGATTTATTTTTATTTTTGTAAAATTTTGTAGGGAGATCAAGCTTCTATAATTGGCGGAGCCATAGAGTTTGTGAGGGAATTGGAACAGCTTCTTCAGTGCTTGGAATCCCAAAAAAGGCGACGGCTGCTCGGCGACGCTGCTCCGAGGCAAGTGGGGCCTGATTCGGGCATGAGCACTGTTCCAGCGCAGCCTCATCCGCCGTTTTTCCCTCCTTTGCCACTCCCCAATGATCAGATGAAGTTTGTGGACTTCGAAACTGGCGGCCTCCGAGAAGAGACCGCCGAGAACAAGTCGTGCTTGGCGGATGTGGAGGTGAAGCTTCTAGGGTTTGACGCCATGATCAAGATCTTGTCTCGGAGAAGGCCCGGCCAGCTCATCAAGACGATTGCTGCTTTGGAGGATTTGCAGTTCAATATCCTCCATACTAACATTACCACCATTGAACAAACTGTTCTTTATTCCTTCAATGTCAAGGTATATATATATATATATATATATATAAATTTGTTTCATGAATATTGGTGTTTGTGTTTAATATATACTTAGAAAAATATGTGGTGTTTGTATGTGATGAGCAGGTGACAAGTGATTCGAGGTTTAGTGCTGAAGATATAGCGAGCTCGGTTCAGCAGATATTCAGTTTCATCCATGCAAACAGCACTATGTGATGATATATATACATATATATATATATATATACATATAATCTAGCTGATGAAGAGATCAGATTATGATGTCAGATATATAGCTATTGTCTTTCACTTCTCCAATATTATTGATTCATGCATGCCCATATCATGAATCTTGCCATCATAACCTCAATTATTCTCTCTTGGAATATTATTTATTTATTTTTGTTTTGAGAAATAATTTTTTTAACTCTAGCTCATTAACTGTCTCTGGTACTATGGTAACTAAATTGCAACATATATATATATATATATGATCCAATTGAAAAAAAAAAATACCCTTTGTAATATTTATTTGTATGAATTCAAATGGTTTATTATATGCTTTCCTATATGTATACATACATATATGTGTGTGTATATATATTTAGAATCTTGCACATGGTAATTAGCAGGAATGTCATATTATTGTATGTGCTTGAGTTGTTATTTTCCATTTAAGTTGTGATAATATTAAGCTATAATATTATTAATTTATCTTTAACGTTATTATTACTCAAGGTAGCTTACTCTCTAAACCAAAGCTGTAACTCTTTTCTTTTTCTAATCTTTGATTAAAAAAATAAATATTGATGTCATATATTGTCTTTATTTATAGCAAAAATCCTATTAATGTATCAGAAATGACATATCTCAATTTTAATAAAAGAATAGGCGCATATATATATTTATATATTGTTGAATAGAAATTAAAAATAAAAAATGTTTAACTTTTATTATAACAAATATAACTTATTGATCGGATAAGACATTCGAAATAAAATTATAAAATCTTGAACCACGAGATGGTGTTAAATCTTTCGTTTTCATTATCTCTGATTTCCATAAAAACATATATAGTGGTTTCGGCTGAACCCACATGCTCTCTCTCTCTCTCTCTCTCTCTCTCTCTTGTCCTCATCTTTGTAGCTCGTGGGTAATTTTGAAAGGGTACTTGTGGCAGAAATCAGCATACATCTCGTTCTCAAAACAGTAAATCTTTTGTGGAAATCTTAAAAATGAAAATGATCTGTACATATATATATATATATATATGTTCATATACGTACATGATGTATAACATGAGACATAAGGTGCATGTACATGGGGAACCACAAGGTCAACGAGCTGTCCTACCGGCACGTTCCAGCGGATGGGTCCGTTGACCTGTCAGGAACGACTGTTGTTTTTTTGTCGTTTTAGCGACGTTGCCATGCTTGGAGGGGTCCCCTACAGCTTTCTGGGTTAATTTTTGAATGAGAAGGTTCGATCGATCTATCAAAAACCACTCTTTTTCCTCTTGTGGTGGTTCAATCATGCATATATATATATATATATATGTTTGTTTGTTATGTATATGTACATATACATCGTCATATTTTGTCCTAGTTCTTGTAAATGCTGGACGTTTGTGTCGTTGACCCATGTGGGAGTCTTTGTCACATTATTGGATCCTTTCGATCGACAAGCCTAGTGGCGACAACTTTCAACCAGAAAAAAAAAAAAAAACACTTTCAAATGCACTTTTTTCTTTAATAATCGTTTAAATGATTAGTGACAACTTTCAATACTTTCAAAGAAAGTGTATTGGCTTTCTAAATAAAAAAAAAAAAAGAAAAAAAAAAGGAAGAAGCTTTGCACAATTTAACAGTTATAGCCAATTACTTGTAACATGTAGATATGAACTCGTTCTTGCTTGTCGACATATATACATAAACTTAGTCTCATCATATCCAACACTCTTTGTAAAACAACGACACTTTTTGACTTTAATGTAACTTTCAATTGATTGTAATATAACTTTATGTAACTTTCAATTGATAATAATATAACTTTAAATGTTAGTCCTACATGTAAGGATGTAATATATAGTTTTTACAAACGGTATATATGTTAACGATTGAGTGTTGCTCCTTGTTAACCTTAAATGTTAGATATATCGACTTCAATTATTATATGTGTTGGACAGATATAACACTTTGGGGACCATTAAAATTTCATTTCCTATTTTGTAAGTAAATAGATGAGAAAGAAAATGACTGCTCACTCTCCATTTCCCTTTGATGCAAAGTAAACATTAGTAGTGTCGGACAAAAAACCATTCTTATCATATATAGTTTATAATTCTTAACCTTTTTATCTTAATCTTAAAACTTTAACGGAAGGAAAATATATAAGTTTAACTAAAGTTCAATAAGATATGTAACTTGCTTGCATATGAATTTCATATCACGTTGGAGATGGAATTTTGCAGATCATGATTCGAATTCGAGGAGGATTAATGGTCTAACCTAGAGGTCTTTATAGTTAAATCCAATTAATAAACGGGAAAAAAAAAAACCCTTAAAAAATATGTTAAAGAATTGACTATAAATATTTATACAAACATGATATATTAAAATATGGTTAATAAAGAAGAGAAGATACAAAGAATTCCATGGTCCGTAGAAAATTCATGCGATGTACTAATTAGGTGGTCCACTCCATGGGAAATGGGAAATTGCAAATAAATAGAAAATACAAATTATGAAACTGATATATTACAATATGGTCAATAAACCTATAGCTGGAGGAGACAAAACTACAATTACAGATAAAGTTTATGAAGGTATAATCTACAAAAACATATATGCGAATTTTACTACCTTTTTAAAAAAAATAAAAAAAAATTTAAATGATCATATAATGGAGTTAGATATGCATTTATTGGTTATATATATGTTTGTACTCACTTACAGAGAGCGAGTGCTATATAAAAGTCAATGTTTAAGGGTTTGTTTGGTGTTTAGGTTTGAGTTATGTTTTTTAAGTTTAAATAGTAAATTTTTAAGTTTAAATAGTAAATTTTGTTGACTTTTCAGAAAAGACAAAAAACTTTTTCAGAAAAGACAAAAAACTTTTTCAGAAAAAGACAAAATTTCGAGTTCAAACTCATAGTTTGAACCCGAATTCCAAACGGGCTGTAAATATTTATAAAGAAAATTTAAAACGTGCGACCAGAATTGAAAATTTGAGGTGTGGTCACTTGTGTAGGGCAGGGATAGAATGAGTACTGTCTCATCTGAGTGAGTCTTTGATTCTGATCTATGAATTTAAGGCTAATTTTCTAAGGACTGTCAGTTATTTGTCATTTCTGTCCACCGTTCTTCTTACCCCCATTGAATGTATACACATATATATATGTATATCATAATTCTACATATATATATATTTTACAAAGTTTTCAAATGAACCTTTAATATTAATTTGCGCCACTAAAATCTTCTAAAATTAATTAGGGATAAATGGTAAAATAGCAAATTTTTTTTTTCAAAACTTAAAAAAGTAAGCAGTAGATTTTAAAATATTTAAATTGATAATATATTCACCATAAATAATTTATTTACGAATAATTAAGAGTTTAAATAATACCTTTTCATTACAGTTTTAAACGTGTTTTGAAAAATATGAAGTGATTAACAGAAAACACCATAGACACAACTCTCATTGAGATCTGGCATTGTTGATTTTGGGGAGGCACCCTGATGTGGCGCGAAAAAAAAAATCGTCTATCTTTTTTCGGGTTCAATTCCCATGTCTGTCTTCTTTGTGTCCCCTTAATAATATGACGACATGTCGATTAAAAGTATGTATTTAATTATAATATCATATTACATCAGTTATACACGTGCCATAATATTATTGGAGGTACATAAATGGGTTCGTATGTCCCCTTATTCGTGTTCTTATTTATGTCTTTTCAATAATATTATGACATGGCCACCACATGCTGATAACGTGAAAAACATGTGATTGCCACATGGCAAGCAAGGAAAGGAGATGAAAACCAATGGCTCTTTTAAAGTATATATAGTATAGTTATATATATATATATATATATTAGTTGTATCATGTATGACACATGGGAACGCGTGCGGAGTATACAAGCAAATCAAAGGAAAAAAAAATTCATGTAATAATGACATGACAATCAAGTGATAATTAAGGAAGGGAGGCGAAAAGAGTCATTGTCTCGTTTAAAGTAAAATATAGATAGTATAGATGTCTGATATATATATATATATATTTATATTATAGCATAGATGTTTCACCTTTTCAACCATCCCCCACCGCCACCGACATGATTCTCTTCACTTTATAGGATTTTGCAATTACGGAGTGAGGGTTTAAATCTAGTACAACACATCCTAATCTAGTGTAAAATTTTTAATCAGTTCGGGATGTTGCTGGTTTTAGTCTTCAAAAACGAAAAGATTCCCATTTGTCAAGAATAATTTATACACATTCTGGAATGAGAGAAACAACTTGGGGGCTTCTTTGCTAGAGATATGCTAAAAATGAAGCCCTTGCTTCAAGCTCTTTGTACCTCCAATGTTGCTTTTCTCCCACAGAAGTAGAAGCTAAAGTTTTGTGTCAAGTTCTAGTTCAAATGCTTTATACTAGAAGCTTTGAGGGTCCGTTTGGATCACAATTTCCAACAATAATTATTTAACTCTAATATAATATGTATTTGACTGATAAATGTTTGTACTATTTCTCAACAAAACAATTTAATTCAAATATATATTTTCATTTTTTAGAAATCCGTATTATATTCATTTTTTTTACTTTTACACTATTGATCAAATGTTTCTTTGACAAAAACTAACAATTTAAATTCTAAATTTAAATATAAATATTCAGTTTAAATAAGTATTTAAATACAACTTATGATCCGAATAGGCATTAAGATCTTTATGCATTTGGCCTGCTCCTATCTAACATTCACAATCTTCCATCTTTTTTCGAGACATTTTGTGTTGGCAATATTTAAATCTACGAATAACGCAGCACATGACGTAGCTAAATATGAACTTAGGATGGACGAAGTCTTGAAAATGTTGTTTAATTAGATGAGATTCGTCCACCAATATTATCTGTTGTACTTTCATACTCTTCTTAACTACTAATATAGATGCTACATTCTCTAAAAAAAAAATAATTAAAAAAAAAATTTCTAAGCACATAAAATTTTCGGGATCTAAAGTTTAAGAACTCTCGGTAAATAATTAACAATTTAATATAAATAAAAGTTTTAAAAATATTTAAAATAAATAAAAAAATTTATTAAGTAAATAGGTTATGCACTTCTAGTAAATATATTATCTAGTAAATCTTCTATTTACTTCCAAGCAAAAAAAAAAAAAAAAAAAAAAAAGATCTTCTATTCAAATATTTAAAATCTTTGTTTTTTTAAGGTAAAATTTCATTTAACTAAAAAGTCTTACAGACATTAAATATAATGCGGATGACCCTGTGGTACACAATACAAAACACTCGATAAAAATCGATTCTATCAGTAAATTTTGATGAAGCATAGGGAAAACGATGCAAGACAAGACCCGATATCAGGAAAATTCTTCGACACATCAATTTGAACACGCATAAGGCTTTTTGAAACCACTACAATCGATGGAAACTTTCGATCCATCGAGAGCATGTAACATGTAGCACCAAGGTCACAAACATCTCTACCAAGTCTCATAACTAGTGGAACTTCTAACTCACCAAGATCTAAATCTGGCATACTAAAAACAAACTCAAAACGTGGGAGAACCACCTCCATTATCACAATGAAAATACTAAAAATATATGGCGAAAATATCAATACCTTTATTAGACTACAACAAAAAAAAATAAAACCTAAAGTACTACCGCTGCAAGCCTTCAATGAAAGTGCAATGGACAAGAGGACCATCAAGGTCGGAGGAACGCTTTCGGAGACAAGCGGCGAAGCTGACAAGATGCATTTAAATAGCATAACGTGAAACACACGCGCTACCACCATCAGCGCCCGGAGCCGAAACCACCACCTCCACAAGAAACCCACTATAGTTTGAAATGAAACTCCGAAAGAGTACAACCACCAAACAGGAAAAGTGTCACAAAACACCTCCAAGCCGTATGAAAACCATCCTCTAAATGATATCAGATCCACTCCAATAAAGCCACCTCGTCAAATTAGCCACCGCCATAAAAAAAACCCACAAAGATATGTGCCCCTTGACCAATTTTAGTGGCCGGAGGTCCAAAGATGCGCCCAGAGGCAATTCCGGAACTCTGGCCGATACGCTCTCTCCTTCTCTCTCTCTCTCGTTTCATAGGGCCAGCTGAAAAGATTTTTTTGGTTCTTTAACGTTGTTTTCGCTTTTCACTAAAATCTTGTATTTACTTCCTTTATTTTCATAAAGATGCTATTTATATCAATTTCCAAAAAGGGTTTTTTTGTACAGGTGTCTTTGAACTCATTACGCAAATATAATTTACTCCTTGAAATTTAATTTGTACAATTCACATATTGAACTTACCAATCTGTAGCAAATGATCTTCAATTGGTAACAATAATGTTAATTTGTTGAAGGAAATGGGCATTTAATTTGTATATGAGTCGTTAAATAATGACATGAATAGTTATTTTTATGTTTTAATTCAAATTAATTAATGTTAAGATCTCTAATTAAGTTTTATCAAAATAAAAAATTTTGAATTAACTATGCTTTAAATAAAAATTTGGATTAACATTACTTAAAAAGCATCCTTTACACTCTTATTGTTCTATGTGCAACTCAAATATCAATTTATATATATATATAAACCAATATTATTATCAATAAGGGTAAATTACTACTGATCTGTAAATTTATGGTGTAAATTATCAAAATATAAGTTTATGATGCTAATTGAAACTATGCATTAAGTTTAGAGCACATTACAATTTAGCCAAAAAAAAAAAAATTGTATCTATCTACATAGTCACATCAAATGAAGTAGGGCAAACAAGACAGGTCATCTATGTAGGGTGGGGTGAGTCAACTGAAAACCCATCCCGTCTTGTCCCATTTACATCCTTATGCATAGAATCCAGGGAAAATGCATAGATTTAAAGACAATTGTATTAACATGACACAAAAAATTAACACTAGACTAATAAAATATAAAATTAAATTAAAGTCAATTACAATTTATGTCATTTTGATTAAAAATGAGGAATTTAAATCATATTGGTTAATAAATGAAAAAAAAAAAGTTTATTTGGATAATTTTCTCATCAAACCCAAAACTAAGCCCACTAATAGCTCAGATGAATTTCTTCTTAAAGGCCCATAAGCCCAACAACAACGGCCCAGAACTCACAAATCATGGCCCGCATACATATATAACCATCGTAGAGAACAACCAAACCCCTCAAAACCCTAACTCCTCCTTCTCGCCACATTTCTCACACACCAGTCAGCCGCTTAGGGTTAGAGGTGAAGAAAAAATGGTGTCGGGGTCAGGAATCTGCGCGAAGCGCGTGGTGGTGGACGCGCGGCACCACATGCTGGGGAGGCTGGCGTCGATAATAGCGAAGGAGCTGCTAAACGGGCAGAAGGTGGTGGTGGTGCGGTGCGAGGAGATCTGCATCTCCGGCGGCCTCGTCCGCCAGAAGATGAAGTACATGCGCTTTCTCCGCAAGCGCATGAACACCAAGCCCTCTCACGGCCCCATCCACTTCCGCGCTCCTTCCAAGATCCTTTGGCGTACCATCCGTGGGTACTGATTTTCGCTCTTTTTTTCTTTTTTTTTTTTCCCTTTTTTTCCGGTGAAAAATTGTTGAATTTAAGGTTTTTGTTGATCTAGATATGATTCTCTTCGGTTTCTGTTTGCGAATTTCTGAAAAATGTGTGATTTTTGCTGTTGTTTAATATTTCTCGATTACAGTGTCGTTTTAGGCGAAAATTGTTGTTTTTTTGTTTCTTTGGAGTGTGTTGTTTTTGAGCAATGGAAGTGAAACGCAATTGTTTAAAGTGGATTGGTATATACCTAAGCCTTTGTAGTTGTAGTGTTATTATTTTGTCTCAATGTTCAGATAGTTTGCAAAATGCTTTGTTATATATCTAGGATCTTGCAGGAATGCCATGTTACTGAAAAAATGGTTGAATTTAAGGCTTCTGTTGATCTAGTTATGTTTCTCTCCGTTTTCTGTTTGCGAATTTCTGAAAAGTGGGTGATTTTTCCTCGGGTTTGTTTAAGATTATCGATTTCAGTGCCATTTATGATATATCGATACGTGTGATTGATTATATATATATTTTAGGCAAAAAATGGTTAAATTAAAGTGTGTTTTTAGTGAGCAATCGAAGATTGTATAGATAAGATTTGGGGTTTTTTTTTAGTTTTTTAAGGTCTTTGGTTTTGAGTCTGAATTTGTCTAGGGCTTATGAGATTTCCAGTGTGATTTTATTGCACATTGCTACATTTGGTTGGCTAGTCGATATGACATATTATTACCAGTTCTTCACTTTGATTCTTACTAATATGTTAATTTTTTAAATTATTCTTTAGTTTGCAATGGAAGTGAAATTTTATTTGTTAAAGTGGATTGTGAAGTTTTTATAACTATGATTCTCTCTGGATTGTGTTTGCTACTTTCTGAATTTCAGTTTCTTTTTTTTTTTTTAATCGTCCTGATCTTTGGTTTTTAGAAGTTTGGGGTATGATTAAGGGAATCTGAATTTGTCTTGGGTGTATTGAGATTTCTCGAATTGAGTGTTGTGTTATGGTACAAATTGAGATGAAACCAGATTACCGATTCTTCACTTTGGTCAGGAAGTTTACAGATTTTTGTGTTATTGAATTGAGAATGGTTAGTGAGAGTGAAGATTTTTGGTGGCCATTTTAGTGAAATTGATGATTAGAGCAAATGAAAACTGATTTGTTAATGTTTATTGGAGTACTTGGTGTTGACTCGGTATGCCATTGTTTCATTTCTATGTAATTTGTTATAGCTTACAACAATAACCCAATGACAACATTCTTGTTCACTTTCTTTCTTATTAGCTGATGAATTTGTTTTTATATTGTTGTCTAAGGAGGTGAGTTATAGAATATAGAGGTATCTGATTCTGTCATTTATTTTCTTATGGTAGGATGATTCCTCACAAGACTAAGAGAGGCGCTGCTGCCCTTGCTCGTCTGAAGGTTTACGAGGGTGTCCCACCTCCTTATGATAAGATTAAGAGGATGGTGATTCCCGATGCTCTCAAGTGAGTTTCCTCATCGGGCTGCATTGCTTGAACTGCAAGTCTCTAACGATTTCTATGTTTTATTTTATTTAAGGAAATGACTTGTTCTTGGGTTTTTTGAAAATGTAGGGTCTTGAGGCTTCAAGCAGGACACAAGTACTGCTTGTTGGGCAGGCTTTCGTCCGAGGTTGGCTGGAATCATTATGACACTATCAAGGTCAGTAACTGGTTCCCTTTTTTGCTTTTGATTTGAGCTTTGTGGCATGTCTTCTTCAAGTTTGTGTTGTTGATGTGGTTCGGGCTTTTGACAGTCGTTTTTTCAAGTTTTGTTATGCATACGATAAGTGAAATCGTTGTTTGATTGAAGATATTCTGATGACTGTAATGGTTGTTCCTCTCTTCTGCAGGAGCTCGAGAGGAAGAGAAAGGAGCGGGCGCAGTTGGCCTATGAGAGGAAGAAGCAACTGAATAAGTTGAGGGTCAAGGCGGAGAAGGCTGCCGAGGAGAAGCTAGGCTCGCAGCTTGACATTATTGTTCCCATCAAGTATTGATCCGAGGATGCCTGGTTTTCGGGATGAGAAAGTTGTGGAGGGAATTGAGTTGCTGTCAAATTTGTTTTCGATTTTGAGACTATTATGTTCTTTTTTTTGTGTTGGTTGGTTATAAGCGTTTTGTAGTAATTTTTCAAATAGATGTCGTGCCCATACATTTGTATGCGATGCAATTTTTCTTTAAAATTAGCTAAGTTATCGACTAAGCTGTGCCTTTCTTTAATCATAATTCCATAAATCTACAAAATTAATCTCATTTTATCAGTAACAGTAATAATTATATCTAATCTGGGAACTTTTCCATGGTCTACTTTCGTAAATTCATTTTGTGTATTTGATGATGTATTTTAAACCAAATGTACTGTTTCTTATGGCCATTTTTACGATTAAGTGACAGGAGGAATATTGCTACAAGCGAAGTAAAAAAGACTACTCGGGCACAAAATGTTAGTCCTATTTTTAGAGTTATTTTGGTATAGTTTTTGCTTAATTTATAAAAAAAAAAAAAAAAAAAAAAGGTGTAAAGTATTTCACACACAAAGCCTCTTTACTTGTACACGGCTGAGAATGATGCTCAAGAGAGACGGTGTATACCAGACTACACAAATAGAAGGCACCAAAAATGTACGTAAAATATCAGGCACACATAGTTCTTTAACAAATCCTCAATAATTGGTAAAACACATAGTTCTTTAACAAATCCTCAATAATTGATAGAAACATCTGATTAACCAATGAAAATAAATCCGTGGCACTAAAACCAAATAAGCAACCGTAAAGAAATAGATCTTGTGGATTAAAAACAAAAAGCAACTACTAAAAAAATAAGACACTCAAAATAATCAGAGCAAGAATCGCCTATATTATTAACGAAAAATAAAAAAACTCATAAGCCCAAATATCAAAATACCATAGAAAACGAGACCTTTGAACAATAGCAGAAGAAAATGATAGAAAAGATAAGTAATTAGTAAATACGTGCCTCTAGCAATGGCAAAGGCCGATTTGTGCAAACACCAAATAACTTGCTTCCTCATACAGACCAAAACCTGCAAAAGGAAGGTTGAGACAATGACCAACACGCTCGAAAATGCTTCATGACCGACATCAACCCAACCCCATTCACAACTTCGATCTGCTAGCCACCCTACTCCTAAACTCAGTATCTGACAGGGGACTCGTAGATAAAAATTTGAAAATCAAGAGCCCAATAGTGCACCGAACCTCGGCCAAGTATGCTCTTTTTTGTCTCTCTCACTCAATTCCTTTTTTTTTTTTTTTTCCAGGCCAGCTGTGTGGAAACTCAGCTTGGTTGGTTATTTATTTATTTATTTCTGATTATTTTAATTGTCCTCCCTTTTAAATTTAGTTTCAACCTTCCAAATATGTGAACAAAGGATTTTACCCCATATAGAACATCCTAGTATCATGATCTCTATGTCTACAAATGTCACCCCCCAAGTTGAGGTCTATAAAAATAGTAAGAACTAAGTAGGCTACAAAGCCGAAGATCTTCTCAAATCATGGCCATGATTTATATTGTTTGGGTAATTGCTTAGTTACATTTCTAACATTTTTAAGATCTTACTTGTATACTTTAAATTCCCACTTAGAAATTGGGCTCGAGCACAAAGTTGAAGTGTGAAATTTGGTTGGTAGTTACCAATTAGATGACTTTGAATTCTCGGATTCCCTTATAAATCTTTTTGGTAAATAAATTATCAAATCATGATATTACATTTAAAACCATCTCTCCAAATTTTTCCCGAAAATTAATCCAAACTTTTTAAAAAAGGATTATTTCCCATTTATAGTATATCTCATAAAATGCTTTATCCTTTTTTATTCTACATTTCCTACTTTGTGACATATTATAATAGGAAATTTCATCAAAAATTCTAGCACTGATTTTAAGTGTTTCTTTTCTTTTTATAACCTTTTGGTTCTTGAAATAGAACATTTTTATACGTTTTAACCCTCAATTAAAACATTTACCACAATTAGAAAATTCCCATCAAACAAAACGTCTTACTTTTCTCTCCAAAACCCATTACTATCCCTCCCCTTAAATTCTCTCTCCCCCTCCCTCAAAACCACATTTCTCCATTGTTTAAAAAAAAAAATAAATAAATAAATAAATTTGCGTTTTCACTCGCACAAACTCCTTTTTACAAGTCTAAAAAAATGTCGTCTCTTTCATGTGTAAGATTATTGTGCATTGCAATTTTCTTAGTTATGAGTGTAGGACAAGCAAATGGGCAATGGTACAGAAAAGTTGGAACCAAGAAATTTGCTTTCTACACAATAACAGTCGACCCTTCAGGCCGTGGCAACTTCACCAGAATACAGTCTGCCATTGACGCCGTTCCTTCTAATAACAATTACTGGGTTTGTATCAGAATCAAGGCTGGCGTTTACTGGTACATATATATATACACACACGCACATACATATATATCTTCTCTTCTTTGAACCATATGCATTTATAACATACACAAATATACATATATATACATATTTATGCATTTGGGGGTGATGATTGTTTGTGCCGTGTTTAGACATATATATATATATATATATATATTATTGTGTGCTTGTATTTTATATCTTCATGCTTATAGAGCATGAGTATGGAAATGTCAACTTGTTTTCCTACAGAAACGAAGGGAGAAAGATGAAAATCTCAGAGGATATATAATCGCCTAGCCACCTAAGGCCGAGTGAGGACGGTCGTCACTGAATTTTTTGTTTTTAAAAAAAAGCTCTAAAAATTTATGTTTTTTTTTAATATGACATGGAATATTTTTCATATGTATACTCCAATTGAACTTTATGTATACTTTCTTCTTTTTTATTTCTCTAACTTTTTTTAAAAAATAATTTATGTGTATCCATTAAAGTAGAAGGCTGGCTCCGTCACTGTATATAAATATATATGTGTGTCTATATTCTATATTATGTCCTAATGTTTAGTGCATGTGTATTGAAATGACTAATTTTTCCCCTACACATAAATTTGCATATATATATATGTTATATATATATATATACGTGTGTGTATATATGTGTCTTAATTGTCCTTAATGTGTATGCAATTAATGATTTTTTTTTTTAACTTACTTATATGCGAAATAGGGAGAAGATTATAATCCCATATGATAAGCCATACATAATTCTGAAAGGTGAAGGAAGGAAGAAAACACACGTTGTTTGGGACGACCATGACACTGTTGCTCAAAGTCCCACTTTCACTTCCATGGCTGATAATATCGTCGTCAAATCCATGAGCTTCACTGTAAGAAAAATATTTTTTAATTTTAATTTTATTCGGATTTTATTTTTCATTTTTTCTTTGGGTTTATACTTCTATGATATGTTTGGCATGATGGAAAGAGAGAGAAAGTGGGCCAAGGGAAAATTATATGTAAAATAATAGTTTAGCTTGTTTAGAATGAAGGAAGAAAAGAGGAAAAGAAAAATATGGTGAAAAAAAATTGAGTGAGATCCACCAATGTTTATTTCTTCAATATTGAGCGGAAAATTTAAATCCACTCGATGATATCTAAAATTAATTTCTTTTGCCCTTATTTCTAAACTACTAATTGCACAGCTTTTTTTATTTTATTTTCTTCCTTTCTACCAAACAATCTAAAAGAAAGTTAATTCCTTTCTATCATTCTAATTTTCTATTCTTTTATAAGTTTTCTTTCTATCATATATCTTTTTTTTTTTTTTCATTCTTACCAAACATAGTGTAAATATAATGAGTCCCACATACATTATTTTCCCTTTTAATTTCACTTCCTTTAATTTCTCATTTTTCTCTTACCAAACAACTGATTTTTTTTATTTTCTCACCTAAAATCTCTCCACCTTTCTTTCGTTCATTTTTCATCCATACCAAACAAAGCGTTATATAGTAATAATAATTGTGTACCTTTTTTTTTCAAATATTTTTTTTCCCTCTCAATTAGAATGCATACAACCGGCCGCCTAATAAAAACCCGCGGTTACCGGCGGCCGCAGCCATGATCATCGGCGACCAAGCAAAGTTCTGTAGATGTGGTTTCTTTGGAGTGCAAGACACCTTGTGGGATTTTCAAGGACGCCATTACTATAACCTCTGCACCATACAAGGTGCTGTTGATTTCATCTTTGGTGCTGGCCAATCTATTTTTGAGGTATTTTCTTTTTTTTTTTTTAAATATAAAAATTCATTTCAATTAGGCCTTTCCAATTTTTACCCACTTGAGACGTTATAGTGTCAAGGACAATATTGAAGTATGGTGACTAATAATCTTGGACCAGGGGCGGATGTAGGTGGGCCAAGTATTGCCCCCACTGAATTTTTTTTCTTTTAATTTTATCCTAAAAGTTTTGTGATTTTTCTATTTTAACCTGATTTAAAAATTAAAAATCTCCATATAGGCCCCATTGAAAATTAAACACTTTTACATAACTCCCACTAAAACTTTACCCTTTAGTTTTTATATATCAATGTTATTTATTTTACGGCCCTACTAAAATTTTTGTCTGACTCCACTACTGTCTTGAACCATAAAACTTTTATTTTTTATTTTTTAAATATTACTTCGTGTGGCACTATAATGACTTGAGGTAATTATAACATGACAATAACACAACCGAAAGTGATCAAAACTATTGTTATCTATACAATATTTTATTTTAGTGCTATGAAAAAAAAAAAAAAAAAAAAACCCTTAAGTGACAAGTGAATTTCATACTTTATTACTATTACAATTTAGCCAAAATTTTTTTTTTTTTACCTTTATTACTTCATGTGCATACAGCTTATACGTTAAGTTTTAGTACTTCAAAGTAACATTCCATTTCTTATAAGATAGTAAAGATCATTTTAACACAAGAATTTCATACGTTAAGGATTGATATTGAAAGAGGAAAAGTTATAACTTGTTGGATATCTCTAAGATGGTGTTTTTTTTAAATAACTTTCTACTTGTAGAGATGTTCCATATCAGTGCTTGGTGGAGCTTTAGAGCCAGGATTTCTAGGTTTTGTCACAGCACAAGGAAGAACAAGCCCCAATGATGCCAATGGCTTCGTGTTCAAGGATTGCCACGTGTTTGGTTCCGGTTCGGCCTTCTTGGGAAGGCCATGGAGAGGCTATGCAAGGGTTCTCTTCTACAACACTAATATCTCTGATGTCATTGTGCCTCAGGGTTGGGATGCCTGGAATTTTGTGGGCCAGGAGTGAGTTTTCGAGAGCATCTCTGAGTGCAAATTTAATCTGGACCGTTGGTTTGCGTGGACCCCACTGTACGAAACACGTGAGTCCCACATAAACCAATGGTCCAGATTGTAGTACACGTAGTATTGCTTTGCATAAAATTGGTGCCATTATAACCAAGAACTTTGTGCTTTTCTTTCAGATACCAATTGACATTCGCAGAGGAAGGCTGCTTCGGATCGGGATCCAGTACTTCCAGGCGAGTGAGTTGGGAAAAGAAACTAAGCAAGGAATCCGTGAAGCAATTGACTAGCTTGAGTTTCATCGACAATGAAGGATGGCTCGGAAATCAGCCGTTCTAGATTTGATTCGGCTTTGGTATTTTCCGGCGTTAAGCGACAATGATATAAAATATTAGGAAACAAATGTAGATAATGCGACTGAATTGTCATTGTTGAAGTCCTTGGTAAAAAGGTCTGTCAACCAAGTTGTACATGAAACAAATATTGCTAAACCAAATCTAGCTCCTGTCGTTGTGAAAATCTAAAGAAAGCTACAAGTTTCAACTTTGTTCTTTTACAGCTACAAGTTTCTACTTTGTTCTTTTACTCTGTGACTTCATTAATGGCATCGAAAATGAAAGATGTTTAATTTATAACCAACAGTAAGCTTTATTGCTTTATCGACTTGAGAAGAACGCTATTGTTAACGGTGTTTAGCATCGATGGTGCCCTAATACTGAAGTGCATTCAGTATCACACACTAAACAAGAGTGAGTCTCACAGCATCCATAGATTGGACCCACTTTACGTTACTAATACCCCAAAGCACTTTTCTAGAGAGAGCATATAATGTTTAACCCTATTTAAAGGGAAGAAAAATAAAGAGAAGGGTGATTTTTTTTTTTTTTTTTGGTATTTATATCTTACGAGACAGATCGACTACAAAGCCTTCAAGAGGAGGATTATAATGGACCTCACTAGTTACAACTTCCAGGCAACTGTTGACTGATATAGAACTTGTGACACTAAACTTGAATTGACAAGTAACAGAAACTACCCATACATCAGTACCGCAAAATTTACTGAAATAATTTTGAGAATTTATTCAAACTCTAATAAATATTAGAAAATTAAAAATATTTATTATTATTATTATTATTTTATTGAATTGATCTTTCTCGTAGTTTCTTGTTTCTCATCACATGGGAAATAAAAGAGGCCATGGACAATGATTTAAATTTGTCTACTTGATATTGTGTGTAGGAACACTGAGGTAGAACTTAGTATTCTTGAAATCATCCAAAAGGGGGTTGTATCCATCCTTGGTTCTCGTCTTCGAGGGCAATCCGAACTCCTCCATGAACGACGACGTATCGAGCTACACCATATATGAAAATGACACTTGAGCAATATGTTATTGGTATTCTAAATCAGTTGATGTGTATTTTTCATCAAGCCAAAAACAGCCATATCATCAACGTAGACTTCGATGAGGAGATCTATCAAGATCATTACATTAGGGTGGAACTTGATGTGATTTGTCCCCCACAATGATTGATGTTTTTCCTATGATGGAAGAAAACCAAAAAATTAAAATGAAACACTACGTAGTAGAGTTTAACTTACTATGATTGTTCGCCTCTTTTTTCCTCGCTTGGACGATTGGTCTTTGTCCGGTTTCATCCATCCAGAACAGTAATGATCCATGCGTTCCAAAAGCCAAAAGTCGGTAGGGAAAAAGATATCAGCATCACCCTGTCAAACAACAATGAACAGAAACTGGTAGGAATATTTGCCAAAATGACCACCTCAAAAATTGAAATTAGCAAAATAACCTTCTTTCATTTTAACATAGGAACAACCACTGTCGTTCCTGGTTATTCGAGGTCATTATGCTAATAAAAATTTTTGGATAACTTTTAAGAAAGTGGTTGAGTCATTTTGTTAATTGACTAGCCACTCAGGAAGTTTCTCGATTAATTTGAATGGCAGGTTCTTAAAAGGTAAACAAATGGAACCCCATGAACTGCTATAATCAAGAAAAATGAATTCAAACAAATAATACCAATAGAAATTCCACTAGAGCTATATATAACATTTTTTCCCCCAACAACTTTTTGTTTCTCCCTTTTGTATCGTCACTTTCCTATAATATAGTTACACCTTTTAGGGACGAGTATTTCCCTTTTCTTCATGATGTAAGGAATGAGAAAAGCGAATGTCAATCGTAAGCCCCCCACATCATTGTTTACTGGTTAATTAGAATAAATATCGAATTTACTTGTATGCACTTAACAACTCATTATTATTTAATTATGCATTAGGACGGAGGGACATTTCAGTTGATAAGATTCCTACTAAATTGGATTGTTTTCTATTCCACTGCCTGATAAGTAGACGCTAGTACGGGAATCATTGATTCTCATTCTTATTACTTTTCTTTCCTTTCCGAACCAATTATTCTTTCCCATACATTCCACTACAGTTTGGTTAACATGCCGTTAAAGTTTTTATACGGAAAAGATGTTACAAAAGAACTTTGCACTAAACATCGAAGCAAATATGTGATAACAACAGAGTCGTCCTACCTTTGCATCTAGGTAACTGCTATAATCCGAGCTTCTGCCATCTTTCTGCAGAAAGAAAATGAAATGATCAATGCCCTATTTGTACATCAACAAAGAAACAATAATGCCTAAAAATAAAAGGTAGTAGGAACGACAAAGAAATTTCTTAATGAGCAAGGTCATTATAACCGTTTCGAATGGCGAATCATTTAGTAAACCGAATTTTAGTGCATTTTATCTGAAAGTGAAATAAAGTTTTTCACTGTCACATTTTCCAGGACATATCGTGTTTAAAGATACCAAAACTTTTCCATTAAATGACAACACCACAGGCCCGCATGTTTTGTTTTCAGTTATGGACCTGTTAACGAAAAAACAATTATAGGATTTGGGCAATGCCAATCTTCCATCTCCATTAATACGAAAATCTACACTTGCTCATCACGACTTTGAATTATCCAGAAACCGCAGGCTCGTTAAAACTCAAGCACATGAAGGTTCTTGACTGTTACTTAGATGGAAGAATATATTGCAGCAAACAAAAATTTAGGATTTATAAATGGTTTCATTTAATTGAAAAGATAAGGTAAGAATTAGAAAACTGCAAAGAGAAATGATATTCGGCAATAGCTCCGCCCAACTACGCATCACTTAGAGAGCTCCACGTTCAAAAGATCAAAAAAAAGGTGGGACCTATGTATATTCATGACAATAAAAAGACAATTCAAACAACTCTCCACTATATGCACGCGTATAGTGGGAGGAGATTCTTTCATAGAACTAGAAGTATATTATTGTATTAAAAAGAAAATTATAACCAAAAAACCTGACTTGAACCTATGGTAGGTTGATTTTGGTGCAATTTTAAAAAAAAAAAAAAACAAGGGGTCAATTGTTTTCTTCCAAAAGAAAGGGTATTTAAGAAAATAAAGCAAAGCATAGTGGAATTTTTAGAAAGTTTCAAAAAAAAAAAAAAAAAAACCTCTATTGCAATCACCTAAACGAGTAAAAGCAAACTCATGAATTCAGAATCAAGTGAAAAGGTACATACCTTAGTTGAAACAAGTGGAGCTCTCTCACCGGGTATTCTTACATCGGGTAGATAACTAAAGTCTGAAGCTATTAAAGACATCTTTGGTAGCACGCCATGCAAAACCTCTAGTAGTTTCTGCATATTCAAATGTAACATTATAGCCCACGGAAATTTACATGTAGAAAGACAAAGAGCCATTCGACATTTGTCTCACCAAGCAACCGGTTGGCAGCCAACATCTTTGAGGTTTCGGAAAGGCTTTTGACCAAATGCTCTTTGCTTTTGAAATCACACTGCTTTGAGCAGTCTGACTTTTGTCCAAGTCCAAAATTTCGAAACAGCACTTAATTAATGAGTCTTCCAACGGCTTATACAGCTCATTGAGAGTTCCACTGTTGATGGAAGAAACTGGAATCAGTAAAACTAAACTCACATTGTCCCGCTTCTGATGGCAGGATGAAGATAAGCAAAGAGAAATCTTAAGGTGTTACAACACAAGTGACTAGAATATCCCTTTTCAATCAAATTTTTAAGCTCAAAAAGTTTGTTTCATATATTTTGACCGCAACGACGAGTGGACTCAACATTCACCAAAACGTAGCCTACTAACTAAGATTGCCAACATAAAAAAACAACGAAGATGCACTTCTACTTCAACACTTGTAACGGTAGATAATTGAATACTTGAGCTGAGGTTATACTGTTCCTAACAACAAAGAAGGCACAGATAAAAGATGAGATCTTATGGCATCGCATCGTAGTACATGTATATATTTCGTATATGGTAATACCAAAGACCCCCTTAAACAACTAATATCATTATCCGTAGATTAATTTAACAAAGATAAAAGTCATAATCAGTATGATTCTAAGTAGTACGACAAAAAACCAGACTAGTGTCCAGTCAAAACTTGTAAGATTTTGGAAATAGGTTCAGATCAACAAACCTTTTTGCTGTGAATGAAGATGTGAGAAATATGTTTTAATTTGCAAATTGTTCCATTAAACAAACAACAAAGTAAGACCAAAGTTGAAAAAAGAAAGATAAGGGTGTGCTTACCTATCAAGTTGTTTTTGAACCCATACTTCCATCCACGGGGAAGCCTGATCTTTTGAATAGATAAGATCATGAGGAAGATTATCGAGCACCTGCAAGGGAAAAATTCATAACCTTGATTCCGAATAATAATCTGACATATCACTCACTTCGTACCAATAGTTGGCTGTTGCTGTTAACAGGGAAAAATAAGGGCAACACTAACTGCCTCCGACTACATAAGAGACCACATTACCATTTGGTTATTCGAGCAAACAACTAAGGGATGCCAGTACAATAAGAAGTCATGTGGTTTATAATATATATACATATATCTAAAAACATCATTTGTATCCCTAACTGAAGAATAATATGTGCATTACTCTTTTAATTATAATTTCTATTCAGAATGAAGAAGAAACAGATAAAAGCAACCCATCCAGGCATGTTGAGGACAAAATGCATGTGAAAATGCACAAACTTTGTAGTGCTTTGCGAACTATTCAAGTTTAGATTAAAGGAAACATTAAAACTTATATTTATGAGAATTTAGGATTTTAGAATCCTAAATGATGTGCTAGATGTTCAGCATTCCTTCATAATTGCTACTTGTTCCACGTTATTTTCATCCCATACACAGTTCAAATTCAACATATTGGTTCAAATAAATTTTGAGCATTATGCTATATAATGTAAATAGTCGGCGTAAATGTTTTATGCTGAAGTCAAGGAAGCAAGTACCTCAAGCATTATCACCCAACATGGTTCTTGTTGCACATCCCCTATTACACGCAAAATTATGTAAGAAACAAACCAGTTGCAGACTACAATCAAAATTTATAAATTTTGGGAACATAAGGATGATAAAGATTATTACAGAGTGAAGAAGCAAGTTGATTATAGTTGTTTCAAAAATTGGAAACTATAGCATCTAAAGACACTCCTCAAAAGGAAAGGGACATATGGAGAGGACCTAATTAAATACTTTTTCTATTTTCTGGGCTTATTTGTGTACCGTGTACACATATACATTTGCATGTGTAAAAAAACTTGATGTTGGTCCATACTGCATCTTACCCCATCCACTCCTGTCGGCAGCATCACGACGTTCCACTCTAAACCGTGACGAGTGGCTTTGAACTTCTCCAACAGTTTCTCTTTGTATCTCGGCAAGAGAGGGACTGATCTCTACTGAGCTATGGCAGTAAACATAAAGTACATAATTATTAAGACGTGAAAGTATTCAAAGATGAGATTAATATCTTATCGTATTTATGTCAATTCCAGAATGTTTAATGAGGATAACACAATTAGTAGGCTGTTTCAGACATGCTAACTCACAAAATTATAATTTTAATTGAATTAAATATAAGGAACTTGTTCCTTTTCATATTATTCATGTCGCATATGGATAGACACAGACAAACACACACATAGACAAACATACACACACACACACACACACACACACACACACACACACACACACACACAGAACTGAAAGACAATTGTGTAAAAAATAAAAGAGACAAGTTAATTGACAGCAAATCAATGGCGTCATCACTTAATTGGAAAGGAAATTACAGAAGCATAGCCAGATCGGAAAAGCAGTACAATGCACAATGTCATTTGACAGTTCCAAGAAGCTAGTTTAAGTAGTACAAAGATAAATTTTTGAAACAATATCGGAAGATAACACGGTGCTGTCAGCTCAAAGCCAGCAAATGAAGGAATAACATAGATATGGGCAGTGAAGAAACATACATGTAACTCATATTGTTGTAAACTCTAGGCGGTGCATTCAACATAATGTAATCCATTATTCCCTTGGCACAAGTTCCTGATCCACCACCAATTTCATATATCTGAGCTCACATTGAAAACTGCACAGTTAATTTGAAGATTTCGTGCATGTACAATATGATTTCAATGCATGAATAGGATGTAAGATGAGACAAGATTGATAAGATTCATAACACTCTATAATGAAAGAAATTCCAAACTATGAGATGGAAATAATATGTTTTTCATACTAACACACAGAGCAATTTTCTGCATGAATTATAAACAATTACTATGAATTTTAATAGCTTGCTAATGCAGATGCTATAATTTTGAAAGTACTTTAGGAGCTTTAGTATGAAAACCGAAGAAAAGAGGGATTGAAGAAATCACATATGTCATGGTATTCGGGGAAATTGTTACTCTAACCAAACTATATAGTGTTGGCAACAATTAGGGTCTACATATATTGCTTCAGCCTTTACATTTTTCTTCTGGGGTTTCATTTCTTTATTTCTCAATTCTGTTTAAAGAGAGGAAACTCGAGGGTTCCAAAAACATGCATTCAAAATAATCCAAGACATATACTTATTTGGGTTTTACTTTTCGATCACCCTAAAAACTTGTGTGCATCATTAATGAAAGAAAAACCAGGAAATAGAGCTAGCATTTTAATAACTTTTGGATAGGTTCCAGGGACCAAGATTGATATATGTGATGAACTACACAATCCAGGAGAGAGAAAGCTTACTCTGAGTGGAACTGAAAGATTAGTAGTCCGCAATATCGCTTCAGCAATTCCATGGGCATACCAAGGCTACAAAGAAAATAAAACACACATCACAAAAAACTGAAGAAAATAGAAACACTTAAAGAAAGTTTCGTCAAATTCTTCAAAACAACTGCTTGATAATTGTTAGGATTTCAAGTGAGATAAAACTATCCATTTTCTAATAAAATGCTTGCAAATCACATCATGCCAATAGTAAAACCGATACACTCCTCATTGCTAGATCAAGAAAAGAACTACAAAAAGAATCTCAATCCAAATCTGAACCCAATAATATGGATCAGAATCAGAGGACTGAGACAGGGCAAAGAAATAATTTTTACCTTAAAGAGTTCAACTGGAGTAAACCATGCAATATCACTGTCCTTGTAAATTTTGTCTACGTGTTTCATGTAAGCTTTCCTCCCTAAAATGCCACATCTAATCAACTGTCAGCCAGGGAATGCATATATTATTTACTTGATACATAACACATAAACTACGTAGAGGCTGGTCAGTAGTTTCAGGTAGCCTCAAACACAAACACAAAATATATATTTTTATTTCTTTTTCACGTTTCTTTAACAAAATCCAAGTACCAAAAACAAACACTATATAGTGAAGGAAGACGGTAAACATATTTTAGCAAGGAGTTCTGTTTGCAGATCAGGTCACTGAAGAGAGTGATCAAAATTTTTGTTGCTTCCCAAAAAAAAAAAAAAAAAAGAAGAAGAAGTCAAAATCAAAATCAAAACTTTTGAGCTTGCTTTTCTCTTCCATTCGCCTAAAGGTAAAATGACATCTTACTACCTTCTTTACTTCAGATGTATGTAAGATTTAGTGTAGATAAAGCTAAATTTTATGCTGATATAGCCCATCAGGCATTTAGCAATAAGTCAGCTAAATATCCCAAAGAATAATGCTAGGTATCCCGACTTTTTAATACCAAATGACACGACATGTCCGTTGTCATTCTTTTACTGGCAAGTGCTTAAAATATTGTCACCTCTGTTTACAGTAAAAGATTGCTTCGACCAGTGAAAAAGATGACAACTCAAAAAGTTTAGGATCCCAGAACTGCCGCATTCCAAAACCCTGCCATTAACTTAGCTAATTTCAATTCTACGATGCGACCCTCTTTTCGATTCTCATAAACCGCAAATTCTAAAATTTTAACATCTTTTCTAGGAAGAATTATCAGTAATTTGGTCAACAATATCACTAAGCAATAGCAAGAGACACCAATACTTCAAACAAACAAAGTTAACATTCTCGAAAACGGCAAGATTACACAGAAACCCCGCAAACCGATACCCGAAATCAACAAAGCCAACATTCCATTACAAGTAAGAAAAATGAAATACCTTCGAGCTGATTGAACTTGATGCTTCTCTCAAGCACTCCAACGGAGCGAGACCTTTGCGAGAAGTATCCATGTTTGGGGTCATACAGAGCAGAATGGATGAAATCACGAACCTGCCCAACAAATTAACTTTCAAGAACATCCCATAAAAAACAAAACCCAGAATCTAAAATTGCAGAAGAACAAATGGGCACACCAGAGAACTTACGAGGATTGGTTGGTCGCCAACAATGTGGGTTGAGAAAAATGCTTGAAATGGAGAAACCAACTGAGCAAGAGGCTTCACTGAAGAGAGAGTGATCAAAATTGAGTGCCTCTGCATATGAAAAATATGATATATAAATATATATATATATATATATATATATGATTTTTTTACCTTTAGGTGAATGGAAGAGAAGAGCAAGCTTGTTGGGAGTAAGAGAACGAGGCCACATCCTCGGCGGGTGATTGGGTATCCTAGCAGAGTTGTAAGAGGGTTTATGCAGAAGACTCTCCTTAAACCCTCCGAACTTCAAAGGAATCTGAAAACAAAACGGTGAAAATTATCGTTACAAAGTTGGACACATAACACAAAAACGACATGTTTGTCGACAAACGACTTGTTCTTTGTCATACTGGTTCGCGTACGACATGTCGCTTTCAATTAAACGACATAGAAAAATTATAAGCGACACTAACAAAATGACAGCAAAGCCTACAATTTACACATTACATTAACTCAATTAAGAAGGGGAAAAAAATTAAGAAGGAAAAAAAAAAATTTGTCCAAAAAAAATAGCAGTAGGAAAAGCAAACAAGAAAGGACCATTGCAGGCCCTCCCATCCCCCCAACCGGAGCTCTCTTCGCCGGATTCGGAGTCGCCGCGCTGGAGTCCCCTGCGCCGGACTTTCCCCTCCCCCGGCGGCGGCCGCGTGCAGCCCAGCCTTTCCAGATCCATTTTGGTAATTGAATCTGGGTTTAATTTTTTTCCAGATTTCTAAATTAATAACTTTTAAATACTTTGTTCTTTTAAAAAAATTAACAGAAAATTGGAGTTTGGAGGAAAAAAGTAATTAAATACCTATTTTATTTTTTAGGAATATTTATTGACACCTCTCTATTTACTTTTCTCACATCTCTCTTAAATTATTCACCAATTAGAAATTTAGATGCCCATTATTACTTGTTACATATCTGTTATTATTTTTTTAAAATCAATCCCTATAATTTAATTCTACTCTTCATTCTTTTTTTGCACTGACCAATAAATAAATAAGGCCTATTTTTTTTAAACAATCCCTTCTTCTTCTGCTTCTTCTTCTTATATCTTGTAATTTTGTCTTTTCCTAAATAACAATTTTGTGTAACAACTATTTTCATAAGAAAATTACGAACAATAACTTACAATACATATATATATATAACAACAACATTAATATACATATATATTTAACTACGACATTAAAAAAAATAAAAAAAATAAATATAAAAATGTGAATTTATTAGTTTCATGAAATCTTATTTCAAAAAAAAAAATCATTGAATTTCTTTTTAAAAAAAGTCGAAAAATAACAAAAACAGTAAATGAGAAAAATGGTTGTTTAAGAAAATGGGGTTATTTGTTGGTTAGTGAGTGGGTACAAAAAGGATTGAAAATAGAATTAAATTGTAGGAGTTATTGTGGAATAATTAGAGGAGTATAATAGATAAAAATGGATTTTAAATTTTAATTGATGGATAATTTAAGAAAAAGAATGAGAAAAGTATATTGAGAGCTGTCAATAAATGCTCCCCTTTTTTAATTAATAAGGTGTATAATTACAAGTGTTAGAGAAATTTAGTTTGTAAGTTGAAGAGAGTCAGAGAGATTTTTTTTTTTTTTAAGCTTTTGAAGAAAAAAAAAAGGGAATTTTGAGGGGGAAAAAATAAAACAAACTAATATCTCTATTTTGTTGGGGATTTTATAGTTAAATAGTCTTTTTTAAAGAAGTTTTTTAATAAATAGATGAAGTTTTTAAAAATTAGTTAAAATACTCTTTTTTTAAAGTGATTAATCGGTTTTCTTAAATGGTCGATCATTGATTAATCATATAATAGTCAATTAATAATTGTCAATTACTGATTAATTATAACGTAAATCACTAAATTTTATAATTAATTACTGATTGACCCTTAGTAAATTACCAATTTTCATAGTCAATCACTAATTGATCAAATTTGAAAAATGACAAACGATCATTTTCCTAAATTAAAAAAAAAGTTGAGACATCTGTTAGATTATGTGATTAAAAAAAGGTCACCCAACCTAATTTTTCATTTTGTTATAAGATGTAGAATCAAGTAATAATAATATTAGGTACTAAAATCTCTATCATTCTCAAATAACAAAGGAGTTTGAGAGCAAAAACGAAAACAAAAAAATTAAAGGATAAAAATCGTATAATAAAAAATAATACTATTAAAATTAGAAAACCGATATCATTATTAAAATAAGATACTTTTAGAAGGTATATTAATTGTCCTACATTATGTTAGTGTTACTATTCTTTGGATAACAATTTTTATTCTTAAAAATCTTCTCATAGTTATGTATACTTTATAAAACAAGTGTAAATTCATAAAAAAATAAATAAAAATAATAAGAATAATAAAAAGTGTAAATTGTTCACGAAAATTAAAAAGGGATTTTTCAAAAAATAAACATAAAAAATAACGAAACCCTTTTTTTTATTAGAATGCAAATTATGATTAGAAATATTTAAGAATCAATTGAAAATGATTTTTGGAGTTAAATAAGGGTAAAAATGTCATTTTATACATCCATGCATAGCTAAAGACTTTTTTTAATGTGAGGAGGGGCATTTCTGGTATTTTAAGCACAATTAACAGTCAAACTCATCGTCAACTAATAGAGAGAATGTCTCTATAATTTTTTTAAAAAGTAAGGGGAGTTGATGTTATTAATTTTGATCAAAGGGTGTCTATGTAATTTTGAAAAAAGATAGAGTGTCAATATAGTTCTCTTTTTTTAAAGATACAAATACATTTGTTATCGTCGAAGTGAGAAACTTTTAGGGAAAAAAAAAATAAAGTAAGAAACGATGTAAATTGTTTATCATTATAACTAATAAGTTTAATGGAGAATTTTGTGATTAGCGTGGAAAAAAGAAATATATGATTAAGATACAGTTTTAAAATATCAAATTATAAAAAATAATATGATTGTTTAATGAAATTGGATGAGAATCTAACATTTTAAAAATAGGGATGACTGTCTCAGAAAAAAAAAAAAAAAAAAAGTACATCAATATGGAAGACAATATTCAGGGATGAGAAGAATGTAGTCTTTTTTTCTGAATTAGAAGAAGGGCAAAGGTAGGGGACGCACCTCCTGTCGTGTCTACGCCTCGATATACATATGCATGTTACATTATCTGTATGTTAACTTTTAAAACTTCCATACTTTTTTCCACCAAAAAAAAGCAAATAAAAGAAGTTAATTATTAGATAGTAAATTCAGAGATCAAAGTTATACAAAATTAAAATTTTAGAGATCAACCTAACAATTTATCTTTTATTAAAATATTATTTGTGTTTGTTTCGAATTTGTCTTGTTTTGTGAAATTTTTTTATTTTGGTCTAAATTGACGATGAATTTCTGTTTTTTTTTTAATTTTATTATTGTGTAATTTTCAGCGTAATTATATTAAATGGAGAATAAAGCGGGGCTTTTCTCAACTAGAAATTCATGCCCCCGACCCTTTTTAGATGGGGATGGGATGGGATGGGGATTGTTTAAAGGGTCAGGGATGGAGATGGGAATAGGAAAGCAATCCTATCCACCCAACCCTGTTGTCATGCCTATTCAAAACTGTCTATCAGTTAGATTATTTTTAAACCCTTACCATGAGTTCTTCAAGGTTAATATGTTAATAGACAACAATAGTTTTTCTAGAATTCTAATATTTCGATATCTATTTAAGTTCTCGTTTAAATCTTAATCCCTTAGGATTTGTGGATAAAATATATCAACGAGAATACCGAATAAATCTAATTATGAGATGAAACCAAACAAAAGAAAAACGACAACCATTATGTCAAACGTGATGTCGTATGTTGAACGCATCTCCATTCAACGTTGCACGACTCGGGTTCAGTGGTTCAAACGTGGTTCTCAATAGGCACACAATGGTTTGAGGATGAAAAAAGAATCTAGAAATGAATGGACAGCTTGGCAGACCAATGGTGGGTTGAACGATGGGTGGAGTGGGGAGGCCACCGGAATGGTGTTATACGTCATTAACCTTATATTACGAGTCTCGTTTTACAAAGATACTGAATATGATACCTTAATTATAAATAAGCAAAACAATTTAACTTAAAATATGGATGTTACAATTACTAATATTTATTTTGAATAAAGGTGGTGTTCTTATTTTCAAAGAAAAAACCAAATAGTATAGTTACATATTCAAATTTAAAATTATAATATAATTTTTAAAAATTAGTAATAAATAACATATTCATGTTAATAATATACGAAAACACTGAAATTACCTATACAACTTCTAGTGCCGTCGTGAGAGCCCATTGTTACTCATAAATCTGTTATTTATTATAAAATTCAAAGATTTACTAAAAAATCCAAATATTTACCTATAAAAATATACTATAATTTATCATTTTAAAACATCTGTTATAATTTACTTCAATTGGATAGAGATATGTGTAGATTGAATATATCACCAATCTTACAAAAAATATAAAGAAACCATTGCTTAGTTTATCGTACTCAGCATGTTGTGGCTAAATTGTGCCGGTGACATGACGTGTCTGCCTGCTATTCCCAACAATATGAGCCCGACAGGCCCCATCACCTCATGTCATACTCGACCCAGTTCAAAATGTATTAAGAGAAATTCACAAGAATGTCACAACCCAACCTTTTTTTTTTTTCATCCAACCTAATTGACAACTCTAAATCAATTAGATGTATGGTTTTTCAAATTCAGGTATTATTCCAATTGGCAAACGGTAATAGCTTTAAACACTGTCATTTTTATTAGAGAAAAAAATATATGACGTTTTGGAAAATAATCATGTATATGAAAATACTTATTTATTGTGAATAAAATGCTCGAATACGTATATATGTGATCAAAGCAAGTCCATTATTGAAAGAAATAAAAATCAGTGAAAAAGAACAATTCAAAAAAAAAAAAATCAGAGAAAAAGAAGGATAGAACTAAGTCAACATCCAAATGCTCGACTTTTCAGATTTTATATTAAAGTACGATCTTTACTTTTTATTCCGCTTGAAATAATTATTTCTTTTGAGGAATATAATTATTTTTTTACTATAACTGAAGAGTCTAACAATATATTTTTTCAAACATATAGATTTTTATTTGTAATTAGTACTTGTTACATAAAGAAAGATAATTCATGTTCCCATTTTTTTATAACCCTTAAAATAAGAGATTGGAACCATATATTTATAATAGTATCAGGTGACCGGTGAATTATATTTGCAACCGCTTTATGATTATGTTTATATAAAGAAAATATCATTTTGGATTCTTTCCTGGTAGGGCTCTGCTCTTTTTATCATCATTATCATCCTATGCATATTCATTTCATTAATTTGAAAGAAAATTTCTTATTTCCGTTGGATGAAGTCATTTGAATGTTAACATTTTGAATGGAAATGTTTAAAAAATTTTGAAGTGTCATATAAAATGGTGTTTGGATATTTGTAATTTGAATAGAAATATTTGAATAAAGCATTTGAATGTTTTATTTGAATAGATATTGAAAACAACTCTAACAAATCTAACAAAACCTCCATGCAAGGGCGAAGTTAGGGGGGGGGGGGGGGGCTGTAGCCCCCACTGGAATTTTTTGTTATTTATTTTTGCCTCAAAAGTTTTATAATTTTTATAATTTATCCCAACTGAAATTAAAAAATTCTCATATAGTCCCTATTTTGTCCTACTAAAAATAAAAAAAATTCTTGTATAATCCCCACTAAAATTCATTTTATATAAAAAAAAAAGTCTATACTTTTACTACTTTGCCCCCATTAAAATTAAAAATTCTCACATAACCCGCTTTAAAATTTATTTTATCTTGAAAAAAAAAATTTGGTGTATGCCCCTACTGAAATAGATTTCTGGCTCCACCCCTGCCTCTACGTGCATGTCAAATTTTGATAGGGTATAAGATGTGGTTTTGTTCCTCTTTTCACTCTGAATACATAGAAAAAAAAAAAAAAGAATCATCCCAGTCAGATTTGAAACGAAAAAAAGTTATGACATTTTGAAATATAGATAGAGGAAAAGGAATATATATTCATTCTCAAATGTTTACCATGTAAAAGCATTCAAATGACATACATTTGACAAGGACTTCGATTCTCATTTTTAACTAAACGGCCAAATGCAGACATTTCCAACATTTGACTGTTCCATATTAATTTGAATTGCTACATACTAATTTAAGTTGACAATTCCAATGGAATAATCTAAATGTTGCAAAATGATTCTCCAAATCCTGACCTTAAATTTCGAATCCGAGACTACCCCTTTTCACTTATGGGAGTCTATTGACACCCATCTGTTTACTCTTCTAATCTCATGTAATGCATTTTATTATTACTAAATTGCCCATGAATAAAATTACTTTTAAGGATAAAAGTGTTCTTAAAGATACACACCCCACTCTAGTAATTAAAAAAATAAAAATACATCCTTTGAAATAAAATGCATATTAATCTTTTAAAGCAAATTTGTAACGAAATATATACACAGTTTGTCTTCCGATGAAAACGAATTTTATAAAAGTTATTTTCTTTAAAATACATGATTATCATTTTCTTTGCAGAATTTTTCTTTTTCTTTTTAAATAAAGATGTGATGTAAAATACGAGGAAATTTATTTATAAAAAAAATATGAGGAAATTTGACATGTATTATGTTTGCAGAACAAGATTTTTTTAATAGCAATATATTGAGACAAATAAAACAACCCAGAACAAAGAAAACAAAGGAGAAGATGTAAAATCGAAGTTCAATTAAAAAAGCATGACTTAAAGGAAAAGAGAAAGTTAAATCACATCGGCAAAATGAAATTATACCGATATAAAACAGAAAACTATGTATATATACATATGATTCTATTAATTCCTGAAACAAAGTAAAAAAAAAATTATGAATAAATCTTATGATGTTGGAGAATTAAAAAAAAACCTAAAAACGTGGAAAACAATAAAATTGGCCCAAAAAAAAAAAACCTTTGTTTAAAAAAAAAAGGAAAAAAGAAAAAGCAGGGAAGGTTATTTTTTGATTGGTGGGTGGAAAAATGATTGAAAATACAAATTAGTTATAAGTATTTTTTTTGGAAAAATAGAAGGGTGTAAAAAGCAATAATTATAACTTATACTTTAATTGATAGGTGGCTTAAAAAATAATACGAGAAAAGTAGAATAAGGGGTGTTAATAGACCTCCGTTCTCACCTATTGAGTATTATTATTTGTACATTTTTTTTCAAAAATGATGTCCTAAGTGGGGTTAGACTTGGGCCAAGGGGATGAAGCTATTTTGACAGTGGTCCTGCCCACAGCCTATAGGTGAGTGGAGTTTGACAATTGATTGAATCTGGTCCCAAGTTCTTCTCACTAACATCCAATATTTTTACTTCCCAATAAATAAATAAACAAATAAATAAGTAAACAAAAGTGGAAAAAAAAAAAAAAGGAAGAAAAAGATAGAGATAGCAACTTCCATTTACTAAAGTCCTATCGTAGACAACAAAAATATATGCCCAAAACTGGTAGTTGTTAGAGGGGTCCATAACCCACACATTATTATCATATAAAATATCCTTAAATGTTACTAAACATTTAACAAGTGGTTCAAATCAAATTAAAATTATAAGTCAGAAGCCTGTATATTATATAATTATTTGGTTTGACAACTACTTGTCAAATGTTTTTATTAATGTTCTTATATTATATGGAGTGTTGGGTGTACCTAAAAAAAAAAAAAAACTATTTTTTTAAGGCTAATATTCATTGGAATATGCATTGCATGAATTACTTGTCAAATATTGGACTTTTTTTTTAATTCCGAAATATATATATACATATATATATATTTAAGTTTTTTTTTTTTAATGCTGCTCATGTTTTTTTTTTCAAACTGAGTTTTTAAATACATGAATAGTCAGCAGCTAGACTTGGCATCTCATTATAATAATTAAATATTAAATTATGTCGTTAGGAAGAATCATAATCCTCCCCTTTTGGGTAGTCCCGGATTGATTGAAACTTATATGTGTCTATCGGTGTAAAGCCGTTAGATTAAGTATTACAGTATTATCAAAATCTCGAGTTGTTACAAGTGATACTTAAAAATTAAAACACACATATGTTTTTTTTTTTTTTTTAACGATTTTCATGTTATAATGATTTTTATTCTTTTATTTTCATCAAATCACATTGAGTACATATATAAATCTTCGTAATAATTTAGTATTTTCATTCTTATATCACGACGATCATATAGTCTTGTATTATTATCAATAATACATCACGGAATTAAATATTATATGTTATCAAAACGACGATATTGTTAACGCAAGTGGCACTGATGCAAGTGAGCTGCGCTTGCCGTTCATACTTCCAATTACGTATTACTAGTGAATAATATTTATGATATGGGAAGAAATAAATAAATAAATAAATAAATATAGCAAAGTATATTTTCAGCAAAAATATAAATGAAGGCATATGCAGGGATACGTTTATGGATTTGAGAATAACAAGTATCTACCAACTTTTTGGAAATAAAAATGTTATCAAAAGGGTATAATATGTATTAGAAATAATTCTTTTAGATAATATTATAATGAAGAAGAAAACTAGACATTTGTCGACAATGAAAGCACAGCCACATGGTTTTGTTGCATTATTATTTTTAGGATAGTCGATGTTGTATGTTTGCACTTTTATTTTTATTTTTATTTTTTTTCCTTTTTTCTCGAGGCAAGGGATTTCAATTTAAGATCTTAACTTTGTAAGTTAAGTGTGAAATTTTTATTACGTTTGAAATCTGTACTGTTTATGTAAGATTCTTAATAGTTTACGTTAAACAAATTTAAAAAAAAAACACATGTTTCCAAATCGTATTGTTTGTTGGGTTACGTCCTTGAAAATTTTTTATGATAATAATTGTCTTTTTAGGTACTACTGTTTTAGTTATTAGATCAATTTTTTTGCATTCTAATCTATTATTGAAAGTACTATAAATTTTTGATATAGACATTTACAGATCAAGTCGTTGAAAATTTAATCTAATTACTAAAACAACATTACTAAATAAGCTTTTTCAGCAGTGACAGCAATATTATCTCAATTTCTTTAAGGAAAAAAGAAAAGCAATAGTATCAGAAAAAAAAAAATGCCTAAAGCATTCCTTGTGTTTTAGGTAATTCGATTACGCGTGGTAATTGTATATTTGATCTCAGCCTTCCTTTTTGAAAAATAAAAATAAATAAATAAGAGAATAAACTATAGAAGAAGGAGACAAAAAATTAACGTAATTTTTTTCACGGACTAGGAATAAAGAGAATATTTAATGGTAAGGAACACTAAGAATAAGCTCCCATATACCTTTTGAATTCCTTGTAAAAGGAGATTTACCTAACAAAAAAGCTTTCAATGCTACCCAATATCTTTCTTTTTCTAAATATTTTTACGAATCTGCTTTTTTGAGATAGAAGTACGTTTTTTTGGAACTGTCATTAAAAATTATAATAAGTTTTTAATCCTTATAGTTGGATATCAAGTTTACAAGTACAAAAAAACAAGTAAATTACCTAAAAATATCAAATCTTCTATAATCAAGAAATCATATTTCCTAATATGAAAATTAATACAAATAAATCTAAATCTCCTATATTATAATCAATCAATCTATAAATTGGAAAGAATCATAAAGAATAATTTCAATCAATATTTGATAGTCATATCAAATCTCAACACTCCTCCTCAAGTTGGTGCATACCAACTTATCTTGAATACTTCGAGAATAACTTCGCAATTCTTACACTCTGGAAATATTCATCATATTTCAACACACCCATTCAAGTTGGTATAAAACTTCTAAATCCGAAAATAATTATCGGATTCCAACACATCTCCTTAAGTTGATACCAATCTTCTAAATCCGGAAATAATCATCAAATTTCAATATACCAACTATCAATGAGATCAAGAAATGAAGGACCAAAGGATTAAAATGTTCATTTTTTTTAGGGACTTTTTTTTTCAACTTCAAATTGTTTTTGTTTTTGTTTTTTTTTAAACTCTCTTTTTTTGTTTTGTTTTGTTTTGTTTTGTTTTGTTTTTCTTATTTTTCCCCCCTTTTCACGGTTGTATGCCAAAGAAAACAAAACAAATACTATGAACATTATTTTTTCACTCATTTTTTTCTCCATTTTTTTTCAATGTATATTTATTTATTTTTCCTTCGTTTCTTTTTCTTTTACTTCTTTACACATTATGATGGCATGCGCACGTGTACTCATATAAACAGTACCATTTAGTTAAGAGATCCGACCAAATATATTCACAAAAGTATAGGATTCTAAGGTGACCATCCATTTTAGACGACGACGACGACATCATTGATGGTTCGACAACGGATTCAGCAATAAATGTGATGATGACACCTCTTACATAGTGGGAATGAATTATCTACGGGAGTCTTCAATGAGTTGATTATATTGGCTCTGATACCATCTTGAAAAATAAAAAATAAATAAAAAAGAGAATAAACTATAGAAGAAAGAGACAAAAAATTAATGTGGTTTCATCAACTGATTAGGAATAGATAGAAGATTCACTAGTAAGGAATACTAAGGATATGCTCCCATTTAAATACAAATTTACAAGTACAAAAATATAGGTAAATTACTCAAAGATATCAAATCTTCTATAATCAATAAATCATATTTCATAATATGAAAATTAACACAAATAAATCTAAATCTCCTTTATTACAATCAATCAATTTATAAATTAAAAATAATCATAAAGAATAATTTCAATTTATATTTGATAATCATATCAAATTTCAACATTCCAAACAATCCCAAAACTCCTCGTGTTTTTTTAAGTGGAAAAAAAGGTCTATAGTTTGTTTATATTTATATTTTTTATTTTTTGATAATGGACCACTTGAAAAAAAAAAAAAAAAAAAAAGGACAAGAAGAACAACAACAAAACTATAGCAATCAGAGGCAAGCCCATGTTACCATCCAACAAATTTGTGGTAGGCTAATAGTACTTCATCTTGATTCAGAGTGATATGGTCAGGTCAGCTTTTGAAATTAATTTTTGTCAGTCACATGAATGAAAAGAAAAAAAGAACTTGGCCAATAAACCAGAAAAAAAAAAAAAAGAAAAGAAAAGAAAATAAAAGAAAAGCAAGAAAGAAAGAAGGAAAAAGAAGAGAAAAAGAAAAAAGAAATCCCTTTTTTCCTTTTCCTTTTATTTTTGGTCATATATATATTAAATGCAAAACCCTTTTTCAAAAGTTGCATTTCATTGTAATTCTATAAGCAATGTTGTTGCTACCCAAAAAAAAAAAAAAAAAAAAAAAAGATGATAAAATCAGTGTGTGTCCTTTATTTTCTTCTTCCATTGTCAAGAAGACAAGCAAAACCCATTGCATATAATCTCCCCAAACCCCTATAATTGGAAATCTGGAACGTGTCTTTGTCTGAAAGCTAATTGTCAGCTTCTTTCAAACCTTTTTTTTGAAATTTTTTTTTTAATTCACTTGGGGGTCTTCAATTTTCTTTTTCTATACCAAAATGAATGAATAGTAACCACTAGGACAAGAATGTGGAGGGGTCCAGAGTGGCTGCCCCTTTGTAATTTATTTCTGGCCTTTTAAGTCCTATTCATTTGGTCTAGCTTTGTCCCCCTTATCCATCCAATCTGCCCCCCTAATTACCCTTTGTAAACATCTTACATTTGATTTAATTGTTTTCATTTACAACCCCGAACCTGAATTTTAAAATCATTCTCATTGTGTTCATGGATTTGAAAAACTCCCATTTTGTCCCATGATTAGCTATTGTTTGCATCTTCAAAAGGATAGGCCTGAATCTTCGGTCTTCACATGATATAGAAAAACTATGCTAGCCTTTATATTTCTTTTTCTCTTGTTTAATTATTATTTTTTTAGGTTAACTTTAAACTGTTTTCTTTGAAAAGGGGGAAAAAAAAATAGAAAAGAAAAAGAAGTGCATTATACTTGTTGTTTGCTATACTATTACTTGGGCATCGTTACAACTATATATATTTTTTAATTCGGGGGTTTAGGATTTTGTAAACACCACAATGATTATAAATATATATAAAGATGAGGTCAAAAGGCTTAATATGAAATGGATTGAGAATCACTATAGTTTTTAGAGAAAGAAAGAAGAGAGAGAGACTCTGACAGAATTTGAGGTTTTTTAGAGCTGGGGTCAGTGGTTCAGCTTTTCACTAAGCTGCTGGCTTTCGTCGCTTGCAGGGGAGTTTACCGTGGTCTTCGGCACCATGCTCGTGCCATCGGAGGGGTGGGTCAGGGCTATTTCGGAGCCGAGTATGGAGAGTTGATCGCCATTCATCGTTCTCAGATCCGGGTGCGTCCGTCACAAGGCCTCGTGGATACCACGAGATTTGGGCTGCAGGGCGATGGTGAGGGGGTTGTGTCGGTGTGTGGGCCTGCGTTGCTCATTGTGGGTGGGGCGTGTTCCTCACGCGCAGCTGATTTTCCCTCATTGTTGTTGGCCTTCTTTCCGCGATGGTCCGATCGCGCCGATGGTTGCTCTAGTGTTGATGGGCGTGGCTTTGCCGGAGGTTGCAGTGGTTCCCCTTTTTTCTTTTGTCTGTTTTCTGTCTTTGTTTGTAATATGGGCGGAGGTTTCCTCTCTGGTCCATCGTCTAGGTTTTTGTGTTGATCTAGATTTTATTGATCGAGTTTTAGCTATTGTTTGACTAGGTGTTGTTTGTTAGGCAGATTTTGCGTTCGCATCATCCGTTGTAGGAGTTTTCCTCCGAGTTTGGGATAAGGGATTACTTCGGCTTTCCCTGAGTGGGCTAATTACCTGCGAATTGTCCCGTTGGTTTGTGGACTTTAGGTCCATTTGGTGGTTCCCTAGCCATTCGGTGGCCTGTCAATTAGCTTATTCTGGATTCTGTTATGTGGGCTTGTTCCTTTAATGGTGTCTGTCTCTTGTCCTTTAGTATCTTGATAATAAAATTTCTTATTTAGTCAAAAAAAAAAAACAAAGAAATGAATTTAAATGATTGTATTTTTAAATATTATTAAGGTAAGGAGTTTAAAAAGTAACCAAATAGAGAATACTACGATGGAGTGTTCCGTTTAACTTTGTTTTCAACGGTTGGAGATTATATAAGTTTTAAATATATATTTTTATTTTAATATAATTTTAATCGGATCTATATTTTAAAATGTATGTTGCATCGAGAAAAGCTCGATAATGTGATTATGTCATTTATTTTGCTTTCACTCACTTTCAAAAGAATGTATATATTATGATTATTTTACTCTTAACACCAAAAGAAAAACTAGTGGTTGTTTCAGTTGAGTTGACTGGTGCCTAATTCCATGATTTTAGTAATTTCCTGTGATTGTGGAGATGGATTGCAATCCCATTAATGTATCATGATCTTTATAAGTTGTTTCAAAATATCATTTAATACAAGAGGTCTATTAGCAGTGCACTTTTTATGTAAGAGATTATCGATGATAACAAAGATTCTAGGCAATTTACAATTTTTTTAATTAAATGATGTGACATGTGAATTATTCTTTTTTTTAATCTATTCACAAAAATATAATATTTTAGTACTTGATAACTAATTATTTTTTTTGAGTACACAAGGAAAGTAACACGAGTATATCTATTGGCAAATCGATCACAAACAGCCTTCAGGAGGAAAAATTAGATGGACATATAAGTTACAACTTCTAAAAACTAATAATTTGTGAGGAAGGTACCTGAATGATATAAATTTAAAGATTATTACATCAATATAACATAAAAAAATAATAGTATATCAATATAATACAAAATCAAACTAAAATAAATTATATTTTGTGTCTAATGAGAATTTGTGTCATGTTGATTAATAAATAAAAACAATAATTATTTGGGTAATTTTTTTTTTTCATAATTTTGTTTATTAGGTCAATGTTCTTAACTTTCTCCTAAATAAAATGGCATAAAAAACAAAGTAAAAATTTATGCATGGCAGCATGAGTCGTGAAATATGATGACGAAACTTTTCTTCTAGCATTAGTTTTTATTTATTTATTTATTTATGCATTAAATTTATTGACGTGCTCGCCAAACAAAGACACAATTATTTTCTGTTGTACTTCTTTTCTCTTCGAGCATTATCATGTCAGGAATTGTTGCTATCTCATACATGCCATTTCAACTCAAACTAAGTCCTTCTCTGCCAACTTTATACAACATTTGAATTTAATACATTGAAGTTTCTATTAAGTTCATATATTTAAATGATTGCAATTCGGATATAAACATTTTAACGATAAGGTGATTTAAAATTTATATTTTATGATAAAATTATATATGAAATTATTATTAAATTTTATATTCAATAATATTCAATGCGAGAGTAGTCAATTGGTAGAACTTGCTAGTTCCCAATTGCCTAAAATCAATGATAGAATTGTCTTTGGGTAAAACAATATCTAAAATCTCTCATCTTTGCAAAGTCACTTTAATGTTAGTTGCCCTTTTTTGCCGGTGAAATGTTTATTTATTTTATTTTATTTTTTCATGGAAAAGAAATCTTACTCCAACACAAAAAAAAGGTCATGTTTTCTAGAGATATATTAAAAAGTTATTTATCTAAGAGAGGAAATTTGAGACTCTAAGCATTTCCAAAGAGAGAATTTGGACATGGAAGACAGCCATCTAGTTGCATATAAAAAACTATTACCTATTTTTTTTGGTTGAAAAAAACTATTAACCCCTTCCCAATTTATAAACGTTCTCTCTTTTTTTATTTTTTTATTTTTTTAAAAAATTCAAATCCCATGCTTTGGAAAGGGAAAAAAATTAAGAAAGAAAAAAATAATAAAATAAATAAAGCAATAATAGAAAACAGAAAAATAGTAAAAATTGATTAAAATGGAAAAAAAAAATAAAAAACACGAAAACAATCACATGCCAGCCAAAATAGTACAGGTTTTGCCTCCTTTCATTTAGGCCTCTCTCTCTCGCTCTCTCTCTCTCTCTCTCTTCTCTCTCTTCTAGAAGAGAGAGAAGAGAGAGAGAGAGACTGAAGACAGAGACACAACAAAGACATCGCTGTCTAAAGTCTCTCTTCACTTGCATGCCTGCCTTATTTGATATCCTCTCTCTCTCTCTCTCTCTCCTCTCACACTTTCTCTCTCTAAACACGGCATAACCCATTTGAGTAAAACCCACCACTGATAATCCTTCTCCGCTTCTGAAGCTCTTTCTTCTGTCGATTTCCGGGGCTCCGAGGACCCAAACCCAGGTACCCATTTCCCCCAAACGGGTCTTCCAATCTCTCCTCAGCTCATTTTTCTCATAAACATTTTCTGGGTTTCCCTTTTCTTTCTTTCTTTCTTTTTTTAAAGGTGGAGAAGAAGAAGAAGAAGAATGTACTCGGCCATCCATTCTCTGCCGTTGGATGGAGTTGGTGGACACGTGGACTACCAGGGATCGTTGGATGGGACGAACTTGCCCGGCGACGCTTGCCTTGTTCTGACCACTGATCCCAAGCCAAGGCTTCGCTGGACTGCTGAGCTCCATGATCGATTCGTCGACGCTGTTACCCAGCTCGGTGGTCCTGACAGTAAGTTTCATTATTGTTATTGTTTTTTTATTTTTTTTTATTTAAATTTTTTGATGAATAATTTGTACTTTTTTTTTTTAACTTTAATTCTTGTCCAAGTTAATTTTTTTTTTGTTTTTTGGTTTTTCATGTTCTTGGTTTATTGGTTTGGCCATGGGGTTTAATGGGTCTGTTTGTTTGATTTTATGAGTCATGCCATTTCAATTCTTTTTGTTTTTTGGCCCTTTTTGGTTTTTGTCTATTATTTTTAAATTTCTGTTTTTAAATGGCGTGTGTTAATAAATTTAATGTGATGAGGTTTTTTGAAGAGGTTAAATGTGGGTTTGGCACTTGGGCTAAATTCCAGTGATTTGACAGTGTTCTTATCCTTGTTTATTAGAGGATGGTTTCATAATTAATGTTTGTGGTGTTGACTTTCTTTTATTTCCCATGATTTCTCTTTTCACTGTTTTTATGAATTTGCTTTGTGTTGCCCATCACAAAACTCAGGTTGCTTCGATATTGATTGTTCCATGTTTTTTTTTTTTTTTTTTGGTTGATAAACTGATTGTTCCATGTTATGACGTTTAAAGCTATTTTCGTTATATTTCCTGTCTATTTCAATTCCCTATATGTATATACACAAATTTATATATAGCGATGTAGCTAGCCTATTGTTTTAATCAGGACATATATTAAAGGATAAAGTTTTTAAGGAAATTATATAATAGGAAGAATCAATTCTTAGTGGGGGAAAAATGAGAAAAAATAGAAAGTTTTTAGAGGAAAAATTGGAATAAAAATAAAAGTTCACTAGGGTTGGATGCCCTCACTCTGTCATGGGTGGCTCCGCCCTTGCATATATATATATATATATATATATACACTCCTAATACATATATGTTTTTTCTTTAAAAGATTCTTCTGTTATCTTTATGATGTTTGGTCATCCCTCAAATTGTAGTGCTTAGTTTAGAGGATGCTGTCTAGAGCTGTTTTTGCTTTCCTAGACGATATCATATCTATCATCCATGTAACGTCATATTATACGCTGCAAAACAATTTTGTATAACATCTTAGAAACACTCCACCATAGTAAGGGCAGTTAAATCAACTCTCACACAAGCCTATCTATCTTTAGCCAAAAAAAAAAAACAACTCTCACACAAGCCTCTGGCGGTTCCTTTGTTGAATAATAGACTTAGGCCACTTTTGATTCTGCAATGTCATGATGTTCGTTAATTTGCCAGTTTCTTTCATTTCCTTCACGGGTACGGTCAACTACTACGCTAAACATGGACGAGTGTCCATGATCTTAGTATAGTTTTACTGCATTATTCTATCTCAAAACTGCTTTTGGCTCAGTTTAATTTGTTTCATACATTACACAATAAAGGACCTCTCTCATCTAGTGCCATAGTTGAATGTCTGGAATCATAAAATATAAAACTCGGTGTTAATTATGCTAGCCTGACCCGAATCATGAGTCGGTAAAAGGACTATGTAGGACTGCAACTTTTGTTGTTCCTTCAAAGTGAATCTGTTACTTTTCCCTACTTAACTCTCCTCAGCAAGCATAGGTAATTCTTTTTATCGAGCATCAAACAAATAATGATGTCATCTCAAAATGTCGATGGGTTTCTATAACGTTGCACACTCTAATAAAATTGGTTGATCCCCAGTTTTGTCGAAAAGATAATAATTCCTGGTCTAACTTTGATGCTATGGGTTTTCTGCTGCCTGAGTCTTGTGAAAAATTGGTTGCAACACTTTTTTTCCTCTCCAAGATAGCACTTAAGAGAGAACATAGGTTCACCAATCAACCGGAAACAATGATTCATCTGTTTTTAATCTCAGAACAGTTTAGCCAATTTAATCCTGTCATTTTCGTTACTTTTCCTGAGAAGTATTTGTCGAACAAATCTGAAGCCTGGCTTGTTAGATTTGCCAAGATTCATTAGTCACTGACGATTATATGTTAGATCATGAGTTGACCCGATTTTCTGGTTTTTCATCTCGTTATACTTTGCAGAAGCGACGCCCAAGACTATTATGAGAACGATGGGAGTAAAAGGCCTTACCCTTTATCACTTGAAATCACATCTTCAGGTTTTTTCTAATTAAGATAACTTTTTTTTTTTCCTTTACGGGAAACTTATCAATGATAACTATCCCAAGGATAGAGATAATTTTGTTAAACTTCTCTGAATGATGAACTCTGTTTGCAGAAATACAGATTGGGGAAGCAATGCAAGGATTCAACTGAAACCTCTAAGGATGGTATTGACCCTGAATTTTATGTCATGACCGTGTTGCATCAGTTTTTTAGCTCTAACAATTACCATATTCGGCATGATTTTGTCCTTGTTTCTCAGAATTAATACCATATTTGGTGCTTTGAATCTTCATGACACTAGGTTAAGCTTTGAAATACTAATCAGTTAAAGATTAATGTGTAGTTGGAGCTGCAGCTTCTTGCGTTGCAGAAAGTCAGGACACTGGCTCATCTACGTCGTCCACGTCTAGAGCTATAGCACAAGATATAAACGAGTATGTTATATAATTTCATGCTTTCTATTAATACATATCGATTTTTAATCTTATAAAAAAAAATATCGATTTTTTAAGTTTCACATATTGAAGCTTTTCATTTCTCAAATAGTGGTTACCAGGTTACTGAGGCTTTGCGAGTACAAATGGAAGTCCAACGAAGACTTCACGAGCAGTTGGAGGTTAGTCTTCTTTATCTGACTAATAAGTTTTCGCATTACGAAAATCAACTTCAGCAACTGAACAAGCAGTCTCCCCCAAGTAAATATTTGCCATACGAACTTTTACTCGATGATCCTATATCCCTTTTGCGAGGATATTTAACTTTTTTCCTTCCCAACTTGATGACTACATGTATATATATTTTATGAAACATTCTTGGATGTTCAGTTTTTGTTCTTTTCTGTCTTGGGTGGTAATACAACTATAATAAGCATTTATTTCGTGGTTTAATCAATGAGTAGGTGCAACGTCGTCTTCAACTTCGTATTGAAGCACAGGGCAAATACCTTCAGTCGATACTCGAGAAAGCTTGTAAAGCCTTGAATGATCAGGCTGCGGTATCTGCTGGCCTTGAATCTGCGAGGGCAGAGCTTTCTGAACTAGCCATTAAGGTTTCGAGTGACTGCCAAGAAATGGCTCCAAACGACGGGCTAAGAGTGCCTTGCTTGTCTGACATTACCGTGGCTTTGGATAACAAAGCGTCTGCTGCCAGCATACTGGCCCGCCTAGGCAACTGCTCGATCGACGGCAGCTTGACATCAATCACAAGCCCGGTTTCTCCAATGGGTATGAGTTCACAAACCGCCATGATGATGAAGAAAAGACCGAGACCCTTATTTGGCAATGGAGAGCTAATGCCATTGGAGGGCAACATAAGGCAAGAAGTGGAGTGGATGAGTAATTTTGGGTGAATGCTCGTAACCGTCGAAAAGGGAAGCCGAAGCCAAAGCCGAAGATCTAAGTTATCTCTTTAAAAATGGAGTCTTTTTTAATTTTAATTTTATTTTTTTCGATTTCTTAATTTCCTACTTGTGTAGTTGTTCTAAATGTATCATCTATTTTCATGGGTTTTGTACCACTAGTGGTTTGTATATTGGTAAAAGCAGGTCCTTTTGATGTGGGGGAAACCTTTAAATCAGTTTAGATTTGCTAGTTTTTACACGTCGACCGGCTCTCACTACGTTCTACTTTCCTTTCTTTTTTTTTTTTTTTTTTTTGTTATTTTGTACGGACGCACCTGAACTCTTCGAACTTGGCACTTTAATCCCCAAGCTTTTTTTATTTTTTATTTTTTATTTATATATATATATTTTTATTTTTAACTTTGACAATCAACCTCCTAAATCTATAATTTTTTGACAAAGTTTATGTTCTATAAAGTTTAGATAGTCTCTCTGACTTGCACGTGATAATCCAAGAAGGGTATTGGTGTCATTTCAATTTATTTTCAATATAAATTTCTTCTAAAGCTTGGGTTTAAGCTTTGAGTTATTATTGAATTAGATTCAAGTTTTCAAATAAATGCAACAAATTAAATGAAAATGACTAGCAATGTCCTTGAATTATCACGTGCAAATAAATAGAAGACAGAGTAAGAAGGACCGACAATAGTAAAAGTTATACATTTAGGATGTTGGTTGTCAATTAAAAAATATATATAATAATAATAAAAGGTAAAATTGTAAAATTCGAAAATAGTATCCTATCCGATATATATTCATAAAGCTTATGCTTCTCATAAGTCCTAAATAAATGTACATTGAAACCAAAGTCAAAAGAAATTAAGCAATGACTCTTTTTTGCTAGCTTGTTTAATGTTTGATATGGATTTTTTTTTTTCAAAGGGTATTTGATGTTTTGTCCCTTGAACTCTACATTAATACAAAAATTACATCATAACCCAATTTTAACAATGCTTTTTGAGAAACCGTCGTCTAGTCTAATGTCCTCTAAAAATAAGGCGGTCAATTGACAAAAATATTCTTGTTTTCTTTATCATTGTAAAAAGTTACTGTTCATCATGAAACCATTATTGAAGGTTGTGCTGAAATAAAAATAATAAAAAAAACGTTTTGGCGTTGGAAATTTACAAACCACTTGAGTTTCCCCTCCAATAATTTCTGAATTAACTAAGAAAATCGTAGTAATCCTTCATAAGCTAAATTATCCAATATCAGAGCTTCAATTACACATAAAACCCCTCAATAAATTTATGTGTGCTCCAACCACACATAAAATGCCAATCTTTTTAACTTTGATTTAATTTTAAGATTAAGTAAAGTTCAAAAATTAGATCAAAATTAAGACAGAGAAATTGTAACACAGGCTACTTCTTAAAAATATTTATATTGTATTTTTTTTAATGAGAAAATTAGGTGGTGAGTCATGTTTTGAGTATCTCCTTATAATATTGCTCACTTTAATATTAAAGTTAATAATTTTTTCATTTCATAATACTAAAATTATCAATTTTAATATTACGGTGGGTCCGTTTGGTAAATGAGTTTGAGTTGAAAAAGTACAGTTTGAGTTAAAAATTTTTGTTGACTTTTCAGAAAAGACAAAAACTTTTTCAGAAAAAAATAAAAATTTTTTCAGAAAAAAATAAAAACTAAGATAAAAAAGTATAGTTTGAGTTCGAACGTCAAACGATGTCTTAGTATTTAGTGTTGATCCACACCATATTTAAGGAATCTGCCTTATATTTGGAACACTTGGGCCTCAACAAATGGGCTCTAAGAGTTGCTCTTGCCCATTACATGAGAGATTTCTCCCAACTCTCCCTCTCCTCATTACCACTCTCCTCCCTTCTACATTTACTAACCGTCAAGTACTAATACGCCTCCATTATGTTATTTATCATTTATTTATCGAGTTACGCTCATTTTTCTCAAAGATTCATATTTGAATTAAGAATTAACCATCAAAATTCTCTTGGAGAGCACCCCCTTGGGCGGAGCCAGGAATTATCTTCAAGGATGGCGTGCAATAAACTAAAATTACGATTCAAAATTTTTAATGTTCATTTATATTTTTGAATTTTTTCTTCAAAATAAACTAATTTATAATCGAGTTTGATTCAATTTGTAAAGTTCAGAGTTCAATAAATTGTTAATTTATATAGCAATATACTATTTTATTATTTATTTGAGATTTCACGTTTAAAATATGAAAGTTAAAAATGAAAACTTAGGTTATCATTGCAAATTTTTTTTTTTGAAGAAACGTTATGCAAATTTTTTTATTAGAAAATCTCACCGGAGAGGAATGAAAAAAAAAAAAATGAGAAAATTACTTAAATAACCACATTTGTTTTTATCTATTGACCAACATGATATAAATTCTCCATTTTTCATCAACATGATACAAATTTAAATTATCTTTAGTTTAATTTTGTGTCATGTTAGTTTAGTATTAAATTTTTATGTCATATTGATGTAATTATCTTTAAATTAATGTCTGGTGTTTTCCAAAAAAATAAAAAATAAAAAATAAAATAAAATTTACAACTAAGTCCAAAGAGCCAGGGGAGCCCCTGGGCCCAAAGGATGCATGTTTACTAATATGCATTCTGGATACTATTTTAAAAATTATCAATTGTACTCTTTTTATTTGTGCTATCAAATTTAGATGCTACGTTTAATATAATGATTTCCAAGATGGGATGTTGTCACGACAAAATTTTTCCGTGCATAATGTCTACTTTAATAATGAAAAAAATAAAAAAAATAGTAAATTGGTAATTATATTAATATAGTAAAGCCAATACATCTACAAGTCAAATAAAAGACCCGTTTAAAAGAGTTTTTAACTTTGATTTTTAATCGATGGAAAAATAGAAGTAAAAATTATGACCATTCAGTAAATATTTAGAAATCATATTTTTAAAAGAAGTTTTAAGGTCAAAATAATTTTAGAGTTTTTTTTATAAGTTATAAAAATATTTAAGTGACGTTTATAATGCCTAAATTAAAGTCTGATATAAGTTTTAAACTCTATTTAAAAGAGTTCTTTTTAGAAATCATATTTTTTGACTTTGGTAGAAAGCTTTTTAGGAGACTGGAGATTCTTTTGATAGATCAACCAAACAGTTTTTAGAAGTATTTTTTAGACTTAAGAAATCAAAAACAGCTTTTAAAAAACTATGCTAAACTGACCTATGCTTCTAAAAGTGATTTGAAACTATGTCAGAAGAACTACATATCAAAATCAGAAATTATGACTTTCAAAAAAACCACTTCTAAATAGTTTTTGAAAATTAAAAAAAAGTTTAAGATAGATATTTTAAACTCTATTTTAACATTTTTATAACTTATTAAACTTTATTTTTATAACTTCTAAATAGTTTTTGAAAATTAAATAAAAGTTTAAGATATATATTTTAAACTCTATTTTAACATTTTTTTTTAACTTATTAGACTATGTTAAAATTATTTTGAATTTCATTTTTTTTGAAGGAAAAAAAAACAATCAATTTGACTTAAAAACTCTTTTAAAAATATGATTTACAAACACCTGCGAGAAGCTCATGTTTTTACTTTTTTTTTCTTTTATTGATTAACAAAAGTAAAAACGTTGTAAAATGGACAAATATACTCTCCCAGTCAAACAATACCGTTAACTGATATTTTGAAAGTGGAGGGATGTAGAATTTAATTATTCTTATTCTTATTTTCTTTTTAGGACCAAGGAAATGCTGCTTTGTTGTCAAAAAGCCATAATGGCATCTCCACTATGGCATCTCTCCTTTTATTCTTCTTCTTACTTCTTCTTACTTCTTCTTCATCTTCCTTCAAAGTATATCTTTCCTTCTCTTTCTCACATTCTCTCACCTTTATTTTTCCCTTTTTTTTTTTTTTTCTTTTTCTTTTAGCAATAACTATGAAGCCCTCCTCAGGTGAGTTCAGTCTCTGCTTCTTCTTCTTTATTTTGATTTTAAGTTTGATTTTTTTTTGCTTTTTTTTTTTTTGGTCTGCAGTTCTTTTTCTGAGTTGCTATTTTGATATCTTTGGAGAAGACCCAAAAGTTGTTTCTCCCATTAACGACACTGTTTAAATGGGGAGAGAGAGAGAGAGAGAGAGAAACTGTTGATATTTAGGATATTTTTTTTTATTAATATTATTTTTCTTGTTTAATATTATTATTAGTATTATTTTTTTGGTGAGAATATAGAGTGTAATTCGAACTGGGGTTGCAGTAGTAAACTTGTTTTGAGGAGTTAAAGTTGGGGTTTTCTTTTTCTTGCAACAATTTGACACTATGAATTTCTGTTATTAATGCAAATATATAAGTATATGGGCACGCATATATATCCACACACACACACATATACATATATATATATATATATATTTATGTCTACTATGTGTGTTGATAAAAAGAGGGTGATATGATTTTGTTAATTTTTTTCAAAAGATTTTCTTCATTGCATAACGTTTGGGTGGCCTCGAATTTCTTTAAAAAATGGGATAATAAGAGAGAAAAAAAAAGCTCAAATTTGCTTCGTGGAAGTTCTTCTCTGTTGTTTTGTTTTTCATTTCTTCTTTATCTTGCTGAGACAGAAAGCAGAATTAAGAACCTGGCAATGGCATTTTTCCCTTTAGGAATTTGTGATAACTGATAGGGATGTCAAGTATCTTCTACATTTTCTGTACCCCGTGACGGGGCTACTGAATCGTCATTTTCCAAATCGGTGAATCTATTTTAGAAAGTTTCATTCTTCTAATTGAAAGTATTTGATTCGTTTCCCACGTAATCTGGTAGTTTAGATACTTTTTTCTTTCAAAACATGGTTGAGCCACTAACTGTTTTACATTTTGAACAAATTTCTATAGCTTGACCAAACAGCAATTTTGAATCTAAAGTTAAGAATAAGTTTCAATAGCACTCAAGAATTCGCATTGTGGCACTTTAGCCCCCGTTTGGATCTCCGTTTTAGACCCACTTTTCAAACTGAAAATTCAAAATTTTGTGAGAAAAAACACTGTTAGAAAACGTTTGAACGGTGGGTTTATATCGGAGATACTTAATTGTAGTAGAATTAAGAAATATTTAGATCCAGAATCTGCAAACTTCATGTTTTTTCTTGAACAGGAGAATCTGCAGATATATTTTGTCAGTTACAACATGGTTTAGAATAGGAAAATAACATCCAAGTTCTATTCATGTATGATTAAACTAGTGATATATATATATATATATATATATCAGTATGGTTTGAGTTTTCATGTGCTTTGTTCGGTATATATTGCTAACACCTTGTTTATCCTTGTTAAGGTACATCTCAGGTTTGTCCTTCTCTAAAGTCTTTGTCCAGTAAAGTAGGAGAAATGCTCTGCCATTGTGGTTCACCGAACAAATATAAGAGGTTGGACATGAAGCTTGAAAGGAAACTAGTTGAAGTCAAGAAAGGTTCACAAGGAGTCGGTAATTTCAAGTCGATGAACAGCATAATCATGAAGTTCCCTCAGTTCAAAGAGGAGTTGAAAAGGATAAGAAGTGTATTTGAGCAGTATGGTAAGTTTTGCCGCTTTGTTTTTTGCACTTTTTTTCATTTCAAAATATTAAGTGAATGACTATTTCTCTCTCTTGCAGATGAGGATTCGAACGGGACTATTGATCGTGAGGAGATGAAAAAATGTTTACAACAACTTCAGCTTCGTCTGACGGAGGAGGAGATCGATGATCTTTTTCATTCTTGTGATATTGACGGTAGTGAAGGGATACAATTCAATGAGTTCATTGTTCTTCTTTGCCTCATCTATGTCCTAAAGGACCAACCTTCATCCTCGAACACAGTACTCACAATCAACTTGCGTTTCATGACTACAAGTGCTAGCAGTTTAATTTAGTCATTGCATCTGATAACTTCTTTGACATGTTTCAGACATCGAAGATGGGGTCGCCGCAGCTTGAAGCAACTTTCGATACTATAATTGAAGTGTTCTTATTCCTGGATAAAAACGGTAATGGAAAACTGAATAAGAAAGACATGGTCAAAGCACTTAACGATTCTTCTACTTCAGGGAGATCCCCTGCTCATATCAGCAGAAGCCGATTCAGTAATAGTTTATTTTCCTTATTTAACTTTCCTTTATCTACATTTATCACGAAATGCAGTTATATTTACGCTTTCTAATTCATTGAGTGCAGGAGAAATGGATTGGGACAGGAATGGGCATGTCAGTTTCAGGGAGTTTCTCTTTGCTTTTGTTCACTGGGTTGGAATCGACACCGATGAAGAAATGGTCGTCTCAGGAAGCGATCATCAGTAGTCTACAGAGTACATTTAAGCGGAATAGCCGTTCGAAATGAAGTCTGGATATTGTTAACACACAAACATCTCGAATATGTCAGTCAGATGTTAGCAATTTATTCATGCTTTAGTTCTTTTTTAATGGTTTCTTTGGGATTTTGGTATGAACTATTTTGTGAATAAAAAGTCATATTCAATAAATTATATGATATTCTCTTTTTTCAGATTCTGTTTCTTTAACTTATATTTACATGTTAATGCACAAATTCTAGTAAATACAACTTGTAGTTTTTACAGAAAGTGTATGAAAGAAAAACATGACTGAAAAAACTCTTACTACGAAATTTTTTTTTTACATGACTTATATTTCAACCTATCATGGTGCTTTTAAGATTTTCATTGTATTCCTAGAGCTTGTATTCTCTTAACTAATGACAAAGAAATAGCATTCACTTGTTTCCATTCTTCAACACTCTCCTTCTTTTGCCCTTGTTCCACAAAGGATTGGTCGTTCCCGTCGAGTACGCCAATGATCTGTCTCATGCTCGGTCTTGATTCGGGATCAGATCCTGTGCATTCGATTCCCAATTTTACCAATCTGATCAGTTCTTTGTGGTTGTACTCTCCTTTCAACCTAATGTCTGCTAGCTCCTCCAACGGTCTGTTTCGCGCTAAAAAGTCGTGAACTCTCTTCACCAGTAGCACCTCAGGCCGTCGAAAATCGACTGCCATCTGCCCGCTGACCACCTCAAGCATCACCACGCCGAAGCTGTAAACATCAGCCATCGTGGTTGCGTCTCCGGATTGTATGTACTCCGGTGACATGTAACCAAAAATCCCATGAACCGATTTGTTCTTGTCGATAACTACATGATGGCCATGCTCGTTTCGTGTCAGAAATTCAGCAAGAGCGAAAGAACTAAGCCTCGGGTTCATGTCTGGATCGAGGATGACTGCGGAAGAGGTTATGCTTCTATGAATAACTTGCTCTTCCCATTCCTCGTGAAGATAATGAATCGCAGAAGCCAGTGATTTGATAATGTTGTATCTGTGATGCCACTGCAGGGTTGAATTGCCGGCTCTGTTGTCGTTATGGAAAAGCAAGTGGCTTAGATGCCGATTCACCGAGTAATCATAGACAACAAGCATTTCGCCTTGCTCGGTACACCATCCACGGAGCTGCACCAGGTTCCGGTGTCTCAGCCTTCCCAAGTTTTGCAGCTCATTCGAGAACCTCAACCGCAGTGCAGGACACGTCTTCATGCCAAGGCGTTTGACGATAATATGTTGCCCGTTGTTGAGGAAGCCATGGTAGGCAGTTCCAAAGTCCAATTCCGCCACCCTTCTCGAGTCCGAGAAGTCATTCGTGGCGGAGATGATCTCTGCATAAGATATTTCTCTCGGAGTTTGCACCATGGGGAAAATCTTTCTGTTTCTGAGGCCACCACGAGAAGCGTTTGATGTATCGCTGTTTCCGTTCTCGGCAGTTTCGTAGATGGTTTCCTCTTTGGCCGTCACGTAAATCGATGAGACAGAAGTGGCTGTTGTGCTGGTTGTGGTTATGGTTGCGGTGGAATTGGCATCGCTGGAGCTGGAATTTGTTGGAGAGGACAAAGAGATATACGGCGGATGAGACTGAAACGACGGCAGAGGAGGCAACTTTCCGTGCAAATTCCCGGAAAGTGCTTCCACAACCCACTTCATGTTTGGCCTTGATTGCGGATTTTGGAGCGTGCAAAGCAGACCAATATGAATCAACCTCTCCATATCAGATAGACCATAAGATCCATCTTTAAGCCGAGCATCGCCCACTTGCAAAACCTTCCTCTCGTCCGAAAGCCTCCGAATCCAATCGAGCAGAATGATCTTGTCATCAGCATACGTGAGGTCCACCGCCCTCCTACCCGACACCACCTCCAACACCACAATCCCGAAGCTGAAAACATCCGACTTCGCGGTGGCAACGCTCCGTCTCTGGAAGCTCTCTGGCGGCAAGTAGCCTATCGTGCCGCCGATTTTCGTTGTCTCAGCCAGCCTAAACCGACGATCTTCCTTCGTCACCGGTGTCACACTCATGCTTTGGTACTCCAGCTCATGCTCCAGCCACCTCGCCAACCCGAAGTCGCCAAGCCTCGCGTTGTAATGCGAATCGAGCATGACATTGCTCGTCTTCACGTCCCGGTGAATGATCTGCGTCTCAAGCTGCTCGTGTAGATAGAAAAGCGCCGCAGCCAATCCATTGACAATCTTCCTCCGGCGATCCCAGCTCAATGCCGGCGACGCCGCGTTCTCGGGGCTCCGGAAAAGAATCCGATCGAGGCTGCGGTTCGGCATGTAGTCGTAAACCAGCAACAGGTGATGATCATCATGAACACACCAGCCTCTGAGCCTGACAAGGTTCCTATGGCGAAGGTGAGCCACGGCAACGAGCTCAGCCACAAAAGCCTTTTCGAACCTCTCGCCTCTCTCAACCAAGCACTTGACGGCGACCGTGGTGCCGTCGCTTGGCAGAACCGCCTTGTAAACTCTGCCGAAACCGCCACTTCCGAGCAGTTCCTTGGCGCTGAAGCCATTGGATCCTATGAAAAGCTCGGCGTAACTGAAGATCCTGGGGTTGTCACCACCAACCTTGTCCGTGAGCTGCATTCCTTCTGTGTCATGAAACAGAACACCAGAACTAAGATGTTTTGTTCTTCCTCTGTGGTAACAGAATCTGACCCATCTAGACTCATAGAGCCTGGATAGAGAATCCTTAATCAGATCGAAAATCTGGGACCCACAGCCTATCTGGGCATGTTTCTTGGCCTCTTCTTTAGTGGGGTTTCCTTGGTTTTTATGATCTGATAATGGTGACGAGGAGTGTTTGATTCCATCAAAATCTGCAGGTAAAATCAGGCAGAGCTTGTTCAGCTCCATTTTGGTGATGGTGGGCAATGGATAGAGAGACCAAAACAAGGTTTATGGGTGTTTTATAGTCCTTGATATATGTACACATGTACATATATATATATATATATATATTTCGCCTTTTTGGTCCCTTTATTTATTTTTTTTTTTTTTGGGATTTCAACGCGCTTAGGTGCGCATGGTTGAATAGAATTCCAATGAAGCGACCAAATAAGAACCTGATTTTCCGTAGCGTTATGATTCATTGTACAGGAAGAAACTTTTTGAACTTAAAAAGTTCTTCTTGTCCTTCCCAAAAAAAAAAAAAAAAAAAAACAAATAGAGGGTTCTTGGAACAAATTTGTAGTTCTAGAACTAAAAGAAAATTCTGTGTTCTCACGTTAAGAATTCAAAATTTTTTTTTTTCAAACTCGTGCCCTCGGAAGTGCGTGGGCACACGCTCCGGATGAAGCTTCTTGACTTTGGACCAACCATTTGCCGATTTGCCAGCTTTGCCTCCAGTTTTTCTCTGTCTTTCGGTGCTAAACTTTGGATAGTGGGGTCAGTTTTAACTTCCTCTGTTTTTTTTGTTCTTGTTTTATTTTCTTTTTTGGTCTTTTTATGACAAGGCTTTTTTTTTTTTTTTTTAAATTATTATAATTATTTTTATCGATAGAAATAGTTTTTTGTTTGAAGTGTTCATGTCACAAATCTAAGGTAAGAAATGTTTCAATCATAGGTTAGATTATTGAAATTTAAATTTAATAACTAAAATGATAATTCTTATTAATAACGCTGTCAGTCAAAAATCGCCTAACAAATAATACAGTAACAAGAACTATCATAGCGGCAAGCAAATCAGAGTTAATGAAAGCAAATCAGTGTAAAAAAATAGAGAATACAAAAATTTGTAAAGACATGCCTTTTGAAAAATTACTACGGGTTTGTTTGGTGGAGTAGTTTGAGTTAAGATTTTTAAGTTTTAATAGTAAATTTTTTTGAATTTTCAGAAAAGATAAAAAACTTTTTGAGAAAAAGACAAAAAAAAAAATTTAAGTTGAATGATTTAAATCATTATGCCAAACACCCCCTCTTCTCTAATGCCAGAGGTTTTCACTATTATTCCAAAATTAGATATGGAGGTGATCAGTGTTCTCTACTAGATTATTTGTTAAGCGATTTTCACAATAAATTATACAAAATAAAAAGTCCTACATAAAAATTGTTGTATTTTATTTTATTTTAATTTTTGAAATGCTTGTTGTTTTGTTTTTATTTTCAAAAACTTCATTTAAAAAAGAAAAGAAAATAATAATTTGACGATGTACCGTTCCCACCTATAAATACTGCTGGGCGGTAAAGTTGGTTGGCATTTATACAGTAAGCCACAAAAGTAAGTACGAATTAAATGCTTTCTTCCTATTGGCCATTGTCAATAATTGTCAAAGACGATAAGAACAATTAGGTCTCTCGTGTATATTTATTTGGGGGGTTTTTTTTTTAATTTAATTAAAAATTTTTTTTTTTGAGTTGCCGTTAATCTTAGTTTTAGTTTGTGAATTTTAGATTAAATCTTATTTTGGTCACTCATTTTCCAAGCGTCTTATAATGAGCCTTCGACTTATGAAGTTACCATAAATTAAGGGGTGTTTGGTTCTCCATCTCATTTTAAACTAAATTGTACTTTTTTCATCATGTTTTTTGTCTTTTCTGAAAAAGTCAACAAAAATTACTATTCAAACTTAAAAATCTCAACTCAACTCAAACTCAACTTATACACCAAACACCCCCTTAGTCCTTTTATTTATTTGAGTTTTTAAAATCTCATGGGGTGTTGGGGTACCATTTAGAGAGGACAAAAGGCATTTTGTCACTTGAATTTTAAATTTTCAACTCTACATCAAACTATGTCTCTCTCCTAGTTTCAAAAAACTCAAATTTTAAAAGTCCACAACTTTCTCATTTTAAATCGAAATCAAATGTTTTTTATGTCAAAATATTTGTAATGATAAGATAAATAAGAGAAGATCCATTTTGTAATTTTTTTTCTGAACACATTTCAAATTTTTATACTATTTTCTATATCACAGTACTTGTCAAAAGTTTTTCTCTCAAACATATATTTCCAATTCAATCTCGAAAATTCCATATTCAGATGTTACCCTAAATGGGCCATAAAAAGGCAAAAAGAATGTGGTCCTTGCATAGTTTAGATATGATTAATTCTATAATTTCACATCCGGACATGACTATTAGAAAAGAAAACCATAACCTTTTTTGGGCGAGAGCAATTAATTTGAGACAATTTGATAGAGCAAGGATTTATTCTCAAGTATTTCTAAAGTCATACTATAGAATAAGGTTTAGTCTATAATTGGAGGACTAAACATGGGATCCACCTTTTTTTTTTTTTTTTTTATTGATACTTGGTAGAAATCTTTCTACTGAGAGTTGCATTTTCCTAAGTTTCATGTAAGGGTAAAGTTTTGAGATAAAAACAGAATTTAATTCCAATAAATCAAACACGTCTACTCTTACAAAAGCACTCATAAACTTAGACAAACTGTCTATTCAAAATAAACTAATAAAAGAAAAAAGAGCACAACTAGTCAAAAAATGGGCTACAGCATTCACATTATGGAGACTGCAACAAATATTACCACTACTTGTTTAAGAGGAAGTGTCTTGAATATCGTCAATAACATATTTAGATAATGCAAAACAAAAACCAAATTAAGACATATTTAGACGATGCTTATGAAGTGATTAAAACAGTATATTACAATTCTCTTTATCGACCTTCATATAATAAATTCATCATATGATTTAAATCCTGCGTTCGCGTGATCTAAAATATATATAAAATCCTGCTATTAGATGAGGTGTCTCCATGTAAAATCTCTCAATATTTTGGTCTAGTTGTCACCTAAATCATGAGTTACTGCTGCTTAGTCTCCTGTGAATTTATATAAAGTGGGAACATATTTTATCAAATTAATCAAACAACCTTTTGACTATGTGCACCAAAACACAAGACATTGACGTTGATTTGGGAAGTTCTTAAAAAAGTTAATTTTTTACCTACTCAAAAGGGTGTTTAGGAATCTCAATTTTTATTATTAAAAAGAAAAATGACTTAAAACTAAAGGTGTGAATTAGATAAAAAGTGAACATGATAGATAAATCACCTGAAAAGTTTGAAATCCATAAACAAATGCGTAATTAGTGTGGGTTTTTTTGCACCAAAGTCCTACCATATGACGAGGATAGTGGGACCCTCCAAGCATGAATATCAAAAAGGTGAGTTAAAGACAATTAATTAATTTGTTGCTATTGTATAGTGGGATATTGTTGTAGTTTTAATTATAAAAAAAAAAAAGTTGTAGTTTTTAATGATATATGAACTGTAACCATTCTTTCAAAGTAGTAAGCTTAAAAGATTATTTATTTAAAATAATACTGGTATTGTTAGATACAAAAACAGTCTGAGATAATCAGCGACGAAGCCAAAAAATTTACTTAAGGAGGGCTTGAATTGAGTCAAATCTTAGGAACAAGCTAGGAGACTTGGAGACTTAAAGGGGAAAAAAAAAAAAAAATGCATGGAAGGGGTGGTTTGGGGTTGGTGATTATTGAGTTGTGATTCGGTTGCCTACTTTTGAATCTTTTTCCTACTTATTTCAATATCTTTTGTGTTTGGTGTCGTTTTGTTTTTATAGGGAAATATCTTAATGTCTTTTTTGTTTCCACTGAAAAAAGAAAAGCGAGAAAAAGAAGACTTCTAGTTTCTTTCGTAGCTGACCTTTTTGCTTGACTACGAGAGATCTACGCTACCTGCAAAAACAGGTGTAAAACCATGATCCACACCCACACTGACTATATATATATATATATAGCAACTTTTGTCAAATAATCTTACATTATAGGTGATGCAAAACATGTGCAACACATTTGCATTCTATTTATAGGTGAAGTTGCATTTACATATGAGTACTGTTAGGGAATATTTTCATTAGTAGATATAATCAATTGATGTGTCAATATTTTAATAATTTATCAATAAAAAAACGACAACTCGTATGCCACATAAGTTGATACTCAAAAATTGAGATTATATCAGTTGGTGTCCCTAATATTTTTGAGTGTAGAGATTTTCATTTTGTGTAGATTGTGAGAAATAGCTTCATTTAAACAAGGGCAAATTGCATTTGCACTCCTTTGGACATGACTGGATAACTGAACGATTTGCAAAAATTTATTGTGATTAGATTGGATATCTAATTATAAATTACATTTGATTCGATATTAGACTTGTTTCTATGTGTATTTGTTGAAGAAATTAAAATAAAATAATTCCTATCTATTAATTTAGGGAGGAATTAACAATAATATGCCATTTGAAAACGATGTAAATTTATGTTTCTTCAGAATATTGCGATCTCTCAGCTCACATTACCCATATGGGCGGACTAAACACACCCATTTATGCAAGGCTTGACCTTAGAGCGATGATGATCTAATCATTAACAAGGATTATAATTTTTTTAAAAAAATTTACTGTATGGAACTTATTAAACAGAAATAAAAAATTCAAAGGCTAATTCGAACTTACATGCTCTTATTTAAACCACTTCCGTCCCACCTACCGAGAGTAGTAATGATTCCATTTTTTTTTTTCCTTTCTTTTTTTATTTATTTCTTTCTTGAAATAAGGATTCTTAATAAGATACTTTGATTCTGTATTTTTTTTTTCCTTTCTCTCTTGAATATATGCATTATTATACTTTCAGATCACTACGTGACTTGAACATCATTATGTTTTGCGGCGGTCTTTTCCGGAGAAAAAAAAAATTTAAGGAGAAAAATAAGAGACATGCATGAATATATATATATATATATATATATATATATAAGTATATATACATTTCAAGGTAAAAAAATCCAGCAAAGTAGTTGGTTATCTTACTTAGCTAGAGAGTTAAAGAGAAGCTAAGCAGTATTTTTCTACTCTCTATTCTCTCTGATGCACTGCTAATTAATCCGCTATTAAAAATAAACATTGTTTTTTGTGGATTATTTTACGTACTTTGCTTGCATTTTTCGCTTCTCATGATGATCAACTAGGTATAAACAATTAACACATAATTTTCAGAGAGCTGTTTGAATAGGTCAACCAACTAAAGACTGGAATTTAGGAAGTGAAAGTCTACCAATCTGTACGACTTTTGTTGCTAACAAATGGTTGGTAGCATATAAACTTAAAGAATTCAGTAACTTATTAACCAAAGGAAAAAAGTCCAAATAATTTGATCATATGCAAAAAAAATAAATAAATAATAATAATAATAAAAAAATAAAAACTTTTACTAACTCAACCATTTTCAATAAATTAGTAGCTCACTAATAAAATAATCTTATTCTAAGCTTTGCAATCTCAGAAAGTTTCTTGAAAATTATCAAAGTTGTATGAAACCAAACTATTTTATTCAGTTGAGTATACGTTTTGTTTTGTAAACCAGAATGTGGATATTCACCTTTTTTATCCATCGTCAATTAGTAGTAATTAGTTAAATTTCCACCATTTCAAAATTCTCTATTATTAAATTGATACTCTTAAAAAATATATCTCACACTAAATTTTCCACTCAAATTTATTATTAATTAGATAACGAAATTGTAAATTAACATGCAAGTGCGATTCCTGTTGATCGATTTCCAAGTTTTTTTGATAAAAAAATTTAACGGGCAATTTTTTTTTAAATATTTTATTTTATTTTTTTCACTTTAGCAATGACCTTATAACATGCAAATGCAATTGTTACTTTAAGTTTCCAGTTCATGCATTTTTTGATCGACTGATTCGAACAAGTACATGATTGGATCCTCATGATCACTAATAATATTAGCAATGGTTAATTAATTATAATTGTCTTAGGTTTTGACTAAAATGTCACACCTGCAAAAGTGTTATATTAGTTAAACCAATCTATGAAGTATCTATCCTATATATATATATATATATATGTATATATGAAGTATCTACCAGAACAACTGATAATAGTCCAGTTGATTGGGTTTGGAGCGGATCGACTAAGGGAGATATTTCAGCTTTGATTCATGTGAAGAGTCAGCATTAATGTTTTCAAAAAAAAAAAAAAAAAAGAAAAAGAAAAAATAAGAAGAAAAATCAACCGAAATGAACCGGCTGGCCAGACAAAATTGTGGTTGGTCTAATAAGCTATAATTCTTTTACGGATGTTTAGTTCCTAATAAATATTAAAAAGAAAAGAAAATTGGGATCTGTTTCGTTTTGTATAAGCTTCCTTGCTTGATCGTGTTTGTGTCGTATTTTTAAACGGATTTTAGATGATGATTTTTAAAAAATTGTCGTCTAAACATGGTCATTTATTGACAAATTTGTTGTAGTGTAAACGGGTTTTGATATGAATTTGCATTAAACAATTCCGTAGCTGCGCTAAATTACTAACTTGTATTAGCTAATTGGACCTAACTGCTTTCAATATTTTTACTTTTCGTAATGGAAGTTTCTTTTTTTGAAATATATATATATATATATATATATATATATTATATGGCAATGCGTTGAAGAAGTTGAGTTTAATAGATTTGATGCATATATAACAATACTTGAACACCAACATAAACAATGAAAAGTCATTGACAAATTAAGGAACTTTAGTTGAAGATGGAACTTTAATTAATCAATTAAATTAAGTTCTGGTCAAGGCATAAACTAGTCAAGTACATTAACACGAAAAATACTAATCGATAAGCATAGTTTTTTTTTTTTTCCTTTTTTTTTTCTTTCTTTTAGCTAAAGATGAAATATTCATGACTCAACGAAAATAAAAATATACTTGGAAATTTCGTAGAAATACAATGATCGATTCAACAACTAATTGATTTACTATAAAAACAGTTAAACTATTAATTTTTATTAAAGAAGAGGAAAATTTTTTTGTATGCACTTTTTTTCCCCCCAAAAAGAACGTGCACATAATTTTGTAGAGTAGACAAATTAAATTGAGATTCACAAGAAATATATATTTCACAATACCATTAATCTTTGTTGTCAATTCTTCTCATTATAAATACGACAAAGAATCTATTCACAATCTCAATCTTAGCTCCAGATTATCAACTATTAGATGGTACAAATGGAAACCATATAAAAACACAAAAAACAAACAATTATAACTAAACTGAAACTACCACATCCGATTGGATAGCTTTATTAGCTAAAAGATTGAAAAGGAAAAATAATTTTAGTTTCCATAATATAATGAATGGTTTGAACTCTACATATTATAATAAAGAGTTATTATTAGTTTATATCTACAATTACATATTTTTGTATGAATACTTTTAGACCCTGAATTGATTTGGTTTGGTTTGGTTTTGTTTGGTTTTTGTTTGGTTTTTGTTTGGTTTTTTTTTTTTTTTAAATCAAATTTGGTTTCATTTCATACTACATGCATGAAAATTTTTTAGCCTCTGGGGACCAGTCAGATGAAGAATATATATAGACAAAAGAGGGGGGGGGGGGGGGGGGGGGGGGGGGGGGGAGGGGAGGGAAACCAAGAAACAAAAAACAAAACACGATTAAAAAAAAAGATTATTTGTTGAGAAAACTTGGAAAAAGGAACATAAAGCAAAACTATATCTGTCCACCTTTTTAGCCGCCCACTTTTCGCGATATATATTGATCAACATGGGAATTATTTAGGCCAAAAATCATGGAGAAATTGACTACTAATTTTTCAAAAATTAGCCGATTTTGCTACATAAGTACCTAGACCCCAGTACACATTTGCCCTAGTTTTTGTGGTTTGTTTTTCCCAAATCTAATTAATATGAACAACAGGAAAAAAGACTGCACAGTTTATATAAAAATATTGAACCCGTTTACATCTTTACGAGGGATTATATATATATATATATATATATATATAGCTACTAGAAACACTTACTGGAAATTAAAAAAAAAAAAACGTTTGAGTGTTAAATTATAAAGAATATATTGGATAAAAAAAAAATATGTGTAGCAATTTTTTAGAAACAAACGTGATGATAATTTGACCACTGAAAAGTTTATTATCATTTTTTTTTGAAGTAGCTATAGAATTTCCGATTATATTATATATAATAACTTCTGATGTCAAGATAGTGTTAGAAAACAATTTATATTATGTATTCATATATTGCGTGCCAACTACTTTTTTTCTTTTGTTATACTTGGAATATTAAAATCGGAGGTCCTAGAAACAAAAAAATAAAAAAATAAAAAAACAAATTTCTCCTAAATTATAGATTTAATAGATCTGACATTTTTCTTTAAAGTTAACTCTGAAATGTGATTAACTTATAACACAAAACTGAAACATATCATTAGCATTTTAAACAATATCTAGAAGTGAAAGAATTTTGAGAAACAGAATTCTATAAGTATTTATGATTTCAAACCTCGTGCATGTAATTATCAAAGAGATGATGTTTATTAGTCGATTGAAATGTAAACACGTAAAACAAGAAGATTTTTAACTTCTATCAACAAGAAGAATATGATTCATGTTATAATATCTAACTTCAACCATAGTAATTGATTGTTAATTAAATAAACTTATTCAACCATTGCATTGCAGTTTAATCCTTAAATAATATTGCGTGCTAATGTCGCCACCTCTATTAGCCTCCCTTGTTATGTCACACACACACACAAATATATATATATATATATATATTTATTATTTGATGGGCGTCCAAAATCACAGTCGATTCCAATGTGTATTCACATTGACCATTGTTTGAGAAGTTAAATTTGTTTTTTAGATTTTAGGGCCACATGATGTCATGCATTATTAAAGGTTTAATCATTTTTAAAAAATGGTATGGTCCAAAAAGCATACCATATATTTGTCATTTGGCGACCCTCGACTCTAGCCAAGGCCCCGCTCAATCATAATTTCTTTTCTCGCACCCACCCGGACAGAAGTAGGCCCTAATTCGACCCCAACCTCAATCTTGTGCTAGCTAGCCTCCACCCCCACTAACGGTCCTGGTTCCAACCCAACAAAATTGGTCCTTACCTAACCCTAACCTCAGTTAGGGATCGGGTTGAGGTTGAAATACATAGATAATATTTGGTGAAAGTCTAAAAAGAGTAAAAATATTTAACTATAAACTCTATGCAAAATATTTTAAAAAGTTTTAGTTTAACGTCCATAGTTTTACTTTTAGTTATTTGGTGTAAATTTTTTAATTCTAAAGTTTATAAACTCAGATAAATAAAAATTGAGATAATTACACGAATTTATATATGTAAAGTAAAGTATACAATTTATATCTCTTACTATATTATAAAAGATGAATGACTCTTTAGACCTGTCACGTGACAATTTTATTTTATTTATTTTAAAAATTTGTATCTGCATTATACGCGCTGTCCAACCAATATATATATATAATGCTATATAATCTATAAGGGAGTTTTCGTTTGTCGTCCACGCATAGTGCTAAGAATACGAATGAAGTTTGGATATCTGATGGGCGATTTTGATTATGTTATAGTCAAGTCTTCTAAGTATTTTCCGACTCTTTTCTTGATTTTGATGAATTAACAATCAGAAACACAAAATGCATAAACAAATCTAAGTTATCAGATTTCTAAGTTATCAAAATATAAAGAGGAAAAGTTTGGAAAAACAATCATAATACATCTATTTCCTTAAAAAAAAAAAAAAAAAACATAAATACATGTATGATAAGGAATTTCAGTTACGGTTGAACTATACACACTAATGATAATGAAAATTTAAAAAAACATAAATAAATGTATAATAAGGCATTTCAGTTGCGGTTGAACTATACACACTAATGATGATGAAAATAACCTACAAAGGAAAAATAAAGAAAGATGATGAAAAGAAAGAAAAATTCCATTCTCCTAATGGAAAAGTTCAAATCGAACAGTTTTATTTATTTATTTTTGATGAGAATAAATTTTTTTTTTTTTTTTAAGAAGAGAATGAGGAATTGAATTTTCCTACTTTAAAAAAAAAAAAAAAACAATACATTCCGATTAAATTCAGAAAGATTAAATTGTAATGATGTTCGTTTCTGAATTTAATCCTATAATAAAACAAATTTAATCCTCGAATCACAGCAATCCTACGCTCACTTTAGCGCGTGGAACCACGACCACTGAAATCTTTGGCGCGTGCTGTGGACGAGCTGAAAACTAAACAAAGTCGCTTGTGTTTGTAACAGACGACGACGTATCACCCTCGGGAAAGCAACTGAAAAAAAGCCAAAAATCTAAAATAAATAAAACACAAAACCGTCGAAAATTGCCACGTCGTCATCTCATCCTCGTCATCAAACACCGCTTTAATTTTTTTTTTAAATCTTTTTCACTAACGTCCAAAAAGTTAGGGTTTTGTTCTTGTTTAAAACGTTTCTTTTTCCAAGTTAAAAAAAAAAAAAAAAAACTGACCATTTTTCAAAAAATAGAAAACTCATCAGAAGAACACAAGTCGCTGAGTCGACTCAGACTTGAACTCGGTGAGTGAAGTTCTTCGCGAATCTTCAATGGTTTCTGCTTGACAATGGCTTCTCCGAAAGCTTAATTAGTCTTGAAAATGGAAAATTAATTGTTAGAAATGAAAACGAAAACGAAAATGAAATTGAAAAGATAGTAATAAAATTTTTTTTTTCTCTCTTTTGGATTTTTGATTTCGATTGAGTTGTACGGATTATTATGAACAGTGTTGTTTACTTCAGTACGGTTAATCGACTTTCGATTAAAGTTTCCAACTTTTTGAATATTTTCATTTTCTTGGCAACCAAACATAGTGTAGTTTAAATTCATAGTTTTATGTCTCTGTGTATAATTTTTTCATATATATTATAATTGTTTGATAATGTGCGATTTTCGTTTTTATTTATTTGTTTATTTTTTATTGTAATTAGAAATCGGTTAAATAGATGGTTTAATTTGTTGTTTTGATTGTTAATGCCAATAGGGATGATTGATATTTTAAGAGAAAATGACGGTCAAGCTGTGAATTCATGGACATTTTCTGAGCTAGTGGCTGCGTTTCTTGATCTTACAATAACCTATTGTTTGCTTTGCGCGTCGGCTTTTGCGTTTTTCGCCTCGAGGTTTCTGGCCTTGTTTGGATTGTGCCTGCCATGTCCATGTGATGGACTGTTTGGGAACCCCAGGAGCAACAACCACAATTGCTTGCAAAGGCAAATGGTGGATTGCTCTTATGAGAAAATCTCGTCGGTTTACTTTTCGGCGAAGAGTAAATTCCCTTTTGATTCTGTATTGGGAGACGATGACCGAAAGGGAAACTCAGGTTTGAAGTTTGAAAATGAGGGGAATTTTGATGGAAATGGGAATGCTGAATTCGAATGTGGGCCGTCTAGTAGCTCATTTCCGGAGGGGCGGTTCCAAGATTTGGCTGAGAGGGATCGGAGAGTCAAACCGGGTGTTGGGTTTGGTGAGGTGAACTTGGAAGGTTCCAGGGAAGAAGAGTACAGAATTGAAGGGCAGAGGCCAAGACACGGTCTACGGCGTCGTTGGAAGGGAGGCTTTGCTAGTTATGGAAAGTCGTCATCTATTTCGTCGTATGACACACTGCAGTCGGATGCGCGGAACATTCCTCAATCTCCTCCCAGCATCAGCAAAATGGGGAATGAGGTTACTCAAGATCCTAGTAATTATGGAGGTGATTCTTATTATTGTGTTTTTAGTCAGAAGCTGACTTTTCCTTCCATATTTGGTGTCTCTTGAATTTAAAAGTTTCTCCATTTGCATATTTCTGTACTTCTCAAAGCTATTAGCTTTATTGGAAAACTAAATTATCCTGTGATTTCTACGATTTAGATCTGCTTAATAATCAGTAGTACTGGCTGCTGATAATATCGTAGCCTTTGAACTTTGTGCAAATACGAACTTAAAAACGTGATTTTGAAGTTTACCGAGATGATCTAGTTTGTAAATTAGGTACATAAAGCTACTTTATAATCTTTTAAACCAATTTATTTGTTTTCTCATCTAACTTCTGTCCTTTTTGCAATCTTGTTTTTGTTTTTTTGACATTTATTAACTTAAAGTTTGGGTTTTGATGTGCTTTCATTATATGCATAAGTGCTATTCACTTCTAAAGGAATGTTTTGTAAATGAATCAGAAATTCTTTCTTTACTTGATTTATTTTTTCACCGATCGTACTGATTCTTTTCTTATGCAAATGATTGTCTAATTTTAGATGACAGGGAATCTCCAACAGATATTGAATTGAATAATTCAAATGATGACGATAAACACATGGAAAGAGAAGCGGTATCAGTTGGAGAATTAGGGTGCGGAGTGCAGGGGAATTTAGGTGTCGACAAAAATGAGAAAAATACGATTAGAGAGTTGGAACAAGCACTAGAAGAAGAGCATGCTGCTCGTTCTGCTCTATATCTTGAACTTGAGAAAGAGAGAAGTGCCGCTGCTACTGCTGCAGATGAGGCCATGGCCATGATTTTGCGCCTACAAAAGGAAAAGGCATTGATAGAGATGGAGGCCAGGCAATATCAGAGAATGATAGAAACAAAAGCTGCTTATGATGCGGAGGAAATGAACATTCTCAAAGAGATTTTACTAAGGAGAGAAAGAGAAAAGCATTTCTTGGAAAAAGAAGTTGAAGCATACAGGCAAATGATTTTGGGAAATGCCCAATCCGATTCTGATCTGCAATACGTGGCTGATTTGCAGGCGGAGACTTCTACTCTGTTTTCAGGAGTGGACCCAATCTTGTTGCTACAGGAGACAAATGCATCCATTGAGAAACCGAAGTTGAAAATTTCAGATAGTTCTTCACGTTATGAGACTCAAAACTATACTCTTGTCTTGGGGAAAGAGTTAGCAATTCCTGAACTAGACGAAGATGACGACTCTGTGAAAAAAGTTGACGTGCCTGAAAATCCGAGTATTGATAAACACTCACATTTCCTAGTAGGAAATGAGTTCAATCGTGAGAAATCTGTCACCCCATTTGCCGAAGAGCCAGACCAAATTGGCAGCACGAGTTTGTGCATAGACTTACCTGCAAAGGCATCTGATATACCGTATCGGGAAAGAAGAGATCCACCAAACTTGGTGCTTGATGCAGAGTCTTGTGTTTATGATGTTCATGTCATTGATGATAAATCTAAGATGTTGGATGCTGTAAGTGTAGAGAAAAATGCACAACAGTCTGCAAGTGCTCAAGCAAACGTTCCTAAAAATCGCGGTGCTTCGTCTTTGAGTACTATGGAAACTTGGCATAACATGAACAGAAGTTGTTCAGACATAACTGGTGGATTACCTCCGACAGGCTACTCTCCCAAAAAAGCTCTAGTTACTGATTTCCGAAGAAATTCCATGTCTGCAGTTGATTATGAAAAATTGAAAATTGAAAATGAAGTGGAGTGGCTCAGGGAAAGGTTAAGGGTAGTGCAAAAGGGAAGGGAGAAACTCAACTTCTCTGTGGGGCATAGGGAAAGGGAAAAACTCCAGTTGCAACTATTGGAGGACATTGCAGGCCAGCTTCGAGAGATTCGACAACTAAATGATCCCGGGAAGGCCGAGCGCCAGGCTTCATTACCTCCGTATTCGAAGGTAAACTTCCCCCCCTTTAAATTATTTGTAAGCCTTTGCACGCTTTATCAAGTTTGATCATCTGGTGCCAATATGTGTGTATGTGCGTGTAAATAATATTAGTTTCTTCTCTCTCTCTTTCTTTTTGGGGGGTGGGGTCGGGGCGCAGGTTAAAATAAGGCAGCGGCTAATAGTGTCAGTACGAGAATCCTTTGTGGTTGTGTGGTGGAAATTAGTGCCACTGTATTGCGATTGTCGTATCTAAGTTTGCTAGGAAGTAGTGTGTGGAACATATATATATATTTTTTGGATGAGTACTGGGGTCGGAGTTGGAAAAGAAATGCATTATTGCTCTGTTTCTCTGGTGTATTCATAATATCCTACATATATATTTTTTTCCAGCATTATTGCTCTGTTTCTCTGGTGTATTGATAATATCTTAAATATTTGTTTTTGTGCAATAGTACAACGTTATTGATTATGTTATGATTCTGCTGATATTATCGTTCTGTTCTTTGAACCTCAAAGTCTATGATATCTTCTATTTTTGATTTTCTTGGATTGAAATTCCGTCGTATCTGATTACCGGTGGATGTGGGACCTTCGATAAGTACATGAACTTCGGATGACAAATGGGTTCAATATTGTAGTGTAAATCCACAATTCTGGTTTCGCATTTTTTTTGAAGTGTTCGTAGAAGGCTAGAACTTTCGATTTTGCATTCTTGTTTTACATTTAACTTCATTCATTGCCATTCAAAGAAAAGAGAGCAAAAAAAAAAAAAAAATGGGAGGATTTTCAAGTACTTTAGTTGTATTAGGTAGATTTTTTGTTTTTCAGTTTCTGTTTAGAAAAAGATTCTTGTTTCGTTTTCTTTATTCTGATTTCTAGATTGCATTGAGAGGATACAGATTTCTATGTCTGTACGTGTGTGAAACGCATACTTGCCGCTTAACTTTCAGTTTCAGTTTGCGAATCTGTGGCATTCGGCTGACTCGGTATGATAGCTAAAATGATGTGCTATCGGTATTGTTTATTTGTATTCTCTGGTTTTGTTTATCAGAATGATATATTTGTGTATTGACTTGGTAAAAACACGAGTTTGCCCGCATTTCTTCCGTCTGTATGCATGAAATATAAGTACGTAGTTTTGGTTTCCGTTGTTTGTATTTCTTTCTGAACTGCTGATGGGAACTTCGCAATATTTGGTTAGCTTGTTCTCTGGAGCATTTTTTGCTGATAACTGAAGCTTACACTTTCAGGTTACCTCCAAGAAAAGACGCTGCCGAAGTGCGTCTCTAGGAATCCATAGAAGTTCTTAAACTAAGGTAAAGGAACCGTCCCGTCACGGACATCAGCTTTAAGGTACAAAAGCTAATTTTACAAGTAACTTCAACGTTCCTTTTTAGATGCTACAAAGGAAGGTCGGTGGTTCGTTTTTTGTAGATCCCGTGGTGCCGGTTACTCTCGCAGAACCATATCGGCTTCTGGCTACGTTCTCTTGGCATACATGTAGGGACATCTGGCACATAGTAAACAAAGGGCGATATAAAACCGTCGAGAAACCTAGTTTCGTATGTTTCATGTTGGTTAGTTTACTTCATGGGACTTTAATCTGTTTTTAACAAATGTTTTTAGTAAGTACGTACTGTAACTACCACGTGAGTAAGTAAATCTTGGACAATGGTTTGCTTATCGCTTAAGAAATAAAGATCTATGCAAGTTTGGTTCATGACATGTTTTTCTCGTGATTTCATAAATTTCGTCTCCTTTGAAATATTGAAGGGGTGAAAGAGAACTGAAAGAATTTCTGGTTACTTTTGCATATCACACCTTTCACTCTGCTGGGGCCAGCTCAATGGGTTGAAGGGGAGGCGTTTGGATAGGAGTTTTCATGTTCGAAACTAATGTTTTCGTTTTTCTTAAATAAGTGAGTGTCATAGGTCTTATAACGCCAAATTAAAATGCAATCAATTAACAAAGTTGGAACTTGGTTTCGGAATTCGCATTCTATATCTTGTAGTCAAGTCAGATTATGTGTGAAATTACTATTAGATTATAACTGCAGCTATATTATGTGTGAAATTACTATTAGATTATAACTGCAACCATAGTCGATTTCCATTTTTAAGAGAAACGAAAACAAGGAGATAGATATATATGTCTACACACCCGGAAAAATAAAAAACATCGGTTTTTACACAATCTTCACACACCATGAAACATCATTCTAAACAAACCAAAAAAAAAAAAAAAAATTTCAGTTTTTATCACCACCAAAAAAGAAAAGAAAAGAAAAACCTAGTGTGGAAACACCCTGTAGCTGCGTTGAGGAATCTTTTTGAGGATGGCCAGGACGAGATCAAAGTAGAGAGACAACTGCGCTAAACCGAAAAACGTTATAGGGAAACACAACGCCGCATACAGAGGATATGCTACGTACCTGAGCTCCTGGTTCAAGATGAAAACATGTCCGGCGCAGAACGACACCAGCATGGAAGCTATGGAAGCGAACAGCGACGTCAAACCGAAGAGAAGTTTCCTAGGCAAGTCTGACGCGAAATCCTTTTCCTGGTATCGAGAAGTGAGGATAGAGAGGAAGAAGACGAGCGCGGTAATGGAGAAGCAGAGGGCGACCAATGACGAGATGGCAAAGGCGTCGAAAGCTGGCCTGTCCCTGAGGGTTGGCGTGCCGCTCTCTGACCTGACACCGCCTGGAACGGTCGATGATGTTGTGAATGCTACCGTGGCAATGAGCGCTGCCACGACGGAGCATGACTCGGAGGTCTTGGCCAGCCATTCACTGCCGTCTTTGATAAGAGTTTCGTGTGTTCGGACAAAGATGTCGTTTGGGGTCTCGTTGTCTTTGTTGTAAAGCCGAAAGAAATTTGGTGGCATGCTGTCTCTAACGTACTGCAGGAGAAGAGATTTTTATATTATTGAATTAGGCCTTTCAGATCTGTGTGTTCCAAACTTGAATTACACTTTTAAAGTGATTTAAGAATATTAGCATATTTACATAACAAAATAAAATGAATAGTAAAATTTTAAAAATTTGAAGCGAATAATAGAAATTAGCAAATTTGCTCAGTAAATAATCGATTTATAAAAAGCAAATAATTACTTAACAAATTTGTTACTTATTATAAGTACTTTTAAAATTTGCTATTTACTGTGCTATATATTTATTTTTCTCTCTCCAATTTTGATATCATAATATATATATATAGCTTAGACATTTACAATCGAATCTCCATCACATACTCAAGAAACGGAATTATAGTAAATAACATATTTAAGAAGTTAAAATAAGTCAATAATTACATTTTTACACAATTATTGAAGTAAATAGTATATTTACTAGTAAATCAAATATTTATCTTATCAAATAAGTTTATTTACTTAATAATAATTTATCTACTCTTAGCGAAAAGTGTATTTATTTGTAAATATGTTATTTACCTCAACAATATTGTAAATATACCTTTTTTTTTTCGCTATTTACTTTTTTCTGTCAACTTATAATTTCTTTTGTAGATGACAGGTATAGAACGGAATAACAACAATAATAATTTTTTACAAGTATAACTAAAAGTAAAAAACGCTAGATGGTTGATTGACATGGTTAATTTTTAGTATGAGAAGTACTATATTATGGGTTCCTATACATCATCACAAACTTTACTGTTAAATTTTTTTTTTTTTTTGGCTCAAACTTTACTATTAATTTAATCATTTATCCACGTCGGAGCACCTATCGGGCTTCGGTTTTATAAAAAGGGGTGCTGACATAATTCTGATGTATGTTTTCTAATTTAAACAACGCATATTTCTCGTGATCAAGATAATAATAATAAAATATATAATAAATATTATTACCTCGTACCACTTGATTTCCCATTGCATTTGAAGGGCACTGCCGGGAATAAGCCAAGGCTTGTGCTTGCCAAGTTGAGCAGCCAAGTGCAACGCGCTGTTGCCCCAATTGTCAACTTGGCGGAACACGCTTTCTTTTATAATCTTCCTGGCTAGCAGCAGATTGTACACATTAGGTTGCCTGTTTTCAACTGCCAAGAGCAAAGCATTCTTACCGTCACCGTCGACATCTTGAATCGCCACCGGGAATTCATCCAATATTATCTCCACCATTTCGGTCGTCCCCGTCTTTGCAGCGATCAAGATCGGTGTCTTGGTTTTTCTCTCTCTGACGATGGGTGTCTGAGTTGTTTCTGTTAATTTGTTAAATAAATAACAATCCTAATTATTACATGTAAACATGACATGAGAAATATGATGAATATTTATTATATGTAACGACAATTTCATAAAGTGTAACAAGAAATTTACTTAATATTGACTTCTATTAAACCTACTAAAAAAAGTACGCAAAAAAATAATTTCATGTCACGATTAATTTACCTCAATATTTTTCAATGTTGGATGATAAATCTATATATAAAAAAGAAAATAATATAATTATGACTAATGACTCCACACACCCTCTTCATGAGTAATATTACTATTAGTTTCATTATTTTTAATGGTTTCAAACAGACAGTTAATTTTTTTTTAAGCTATCATTATTTTATTGGGGTATAAATAAAGAAAAGCTTTTTTGCGACCGTGATTTCGAATTTCTTGCATAGTTATAATTTGTCTCTTGAATTCTAGTTTTTGATAATTTACACCTTGAATTTTTAAATCTGTAACAATATTCTATCCGACATTAATAAAAATGTTGATTTTTTTTTAAAATTGACATTTGACTTGCACTTAAATTGTTAAGTAAGAGAATAAAAGGTAGTTTTTAACCAATGTTAAACCAAATTAATATTTGAAACAAATCAATTAAAAATTTTCTTAAACCAAATTAATATTTAAAACAAATCAATTAAAAATTTTCTAATATGATAATACTTAATTCTAGATATTAATCTCAATAAATTTGGGTCAAAATAGATAAAAACGATTATTCATGTTAATTATTAACAATTTATATACAAATCATATTATCAATTTCCTTTAAAAGATTAACATTGTTTAATAAAATGTAAATTGCTATACAGTTATAAATTTAGGATGCAAATTGAAACAAAAATAAAAATTTAGAACGCCAACTGTAACCATGTGAGAAGTTCATGATGTATCGGTGAAAAAAAAAAAGAAAGCCATAAAGGAATTAGCAAATTACCATTATTTTTTCTTTTTGAATTTGGGGATAACATGAGGTTATTGATATTTTCGAATGGGAAGTAATAATTACTTACCGTTTGTAATTTGACTAGTACTTCCTTTCTGGTATTTTCCCTGGTCAGATTTTCTTTCACCAGAGATATTCCTTCTCGAAGTATTTTCAGATGTAGTCTGAGATTTAGTTTGGTCAACACTATAAATCTCCTCCAAAATCTCTTTGAATATTATGTCTTCTTCAGCAACTTCAGTAGTATGACCAGCTTGACGATCTGTGGGCTGCAATCCAGTACTACCATAGCACTTGTAAGAAGTCGTATTTTTTACCAATTCCTCCATTACCAATTTTGCTCTGAAATGTAGTTTTTTCTTTGCTTGGATTTCCTTTATTTTTGAAGTGCCTGCGCGCATGCCAATACCGATCATTAGCGCCAAGCCAAGAAATTTTCTAAGTGGGGCTCTTGAATTGAGCCAACTTTTAGGAACAAGCTAGGGGGCTTCGAAAAAATATTTTTTAAAAGGGCTAAAAGAGGGGAAATGAAGAATAACGCTTTCTTGAAAAAAGTTCAATCGGCCACCATGGGTCAGGAGGAGCAGCCTTCCCTTGGGCCATGGTGGCTACGTCCCTGACCACGAGTACACGTTAATATTTAGTTATCGAGTCGGGATGTTTAGGTGCACGTAATAAAATAAAAAAAAACTAAAAAAAGAAAAAAAAAAGTACATATGTAGTCAATGATTTGCATCATCATCATATGGTCAAGTACATATTTAGTTATCTAATCGAGATGTTTACGTAATAAATTAAAAAAATAAAAAGAGAAAAAAAGGTACATATGTAGTCAATGATTTGCATCATCATCTAACAATAGTGGACAACAAACGGTACTAAAAGATCTAATCTTAATATGTAAACATACTATTTTTTTGGAGATTTCTTTTCCTGTCCCTTTTGCCTACTGATAGGATTTGCAGTTTTAGTATGTGAGTTAACATTTTAGGAATCTGATCTATAAAAAAATGAGAGTTGTTTACAGTCGTGTGTATTTGGAAATTTCTACTGTAGCTAGGAGTCCTTAGTTTTGACTATAGGGTAAGAATTGTTTTTTAATTGTTGAATAATATTTTAACGATCCGATCTATAAGTATTATCGTGTTAAAAATTTGTAGTGGGTGATACAAAACTATTCAGAGTCATACATAGAAGATTAATAAAATATTGATCTAAAACAACAATTCCTATTAATAATGCAAACAAGCTAGGTGTTCTTTACGTAGAACTTTCCTTTTAAAAATGTATCAAGAAAAAAGTTGATGACCTAAGTGCAAATTTTGTAAAACGTAAAAGGTTATAAGTGATCTTTTTTTTTTTTTTTTTTTAAATTAAGTTGACAACCACTAAGTAACTCATCTTTTACAAATATTAAACTCCCCACATTAATTTACTTATATATATATATATATATATATAAAACTACAAAAACAAAAGAATGTTCAGAATCCGTTCAGAATCCAGTCATGCAAGCTTAAAAAAAAAAAAAAAAAAAAATCGAAACAATCGGAATGTGAAATGATCTACTCCCTCAAAAATTAAGTTTGAGGGATTTTTTTTTAATAAGCACAAAAAAAAAAAAAAAAGGTTATAAGGGACTAATGCTATTGACTTCAATATAACCGACTAATGTGTATAATAATAAATTAAGATGGAACATGTAAATATAGAAGCTAATATGTGAGGAGAAAAGGTTCTGAAAAGAATACGAACCTACTCCAAGAATAATTAGCAATCCCTTCATCAGTAGCTTGAAAAATAGCACAAATGAAATGCAATTTGGTGGAAAATCTTGATCTCGTTTCGTTATTTTTCCCAAATCTACAAAAGTCAAAGAAGTTATTTTGATATGATTTAAAGTTAAGAAAGTTAAATTGCTTATATAATTGGCACAGTTTTTAACAAACAGATATATTATCGACTATATCATCATCATCGACAACATTGTTGTTGTTGTTGTTTTATTATTTATTATTATTGTTATTATTATTATCATTATTATCATTATTATCATTATTATGATTACATTTCCACAAAACGTTGATGATACTTACCTTGTTGGAAGATGCTTACTTGGTCCAACTGAACCTCTTCACCAGTTTTAATTTCTCCTTTCCCTTTGCCCTTATCTGGAAGGAGATTAATCCAACCCGTGAGTTAATTTTTAAATGCATTTATCATTGACATATGAAAGTTAGTTTGGTTCAATTTCTTGAATTTTAAATGTTTTTATCCTTTTCTATATATATATATATGAGTCTGGCAATCTTATTTTAGACTTCCTAAGACTCTGTACTCACTTTTGTGGATCATTCGGAACTCTGTAGTGCGAATTCCTAAAACATTTCTAATACATCTATATATATATATAGGTAGATTGTTGCAAAACAGGGGCACAACTAATTCTAAAATCAACGTTTGAGTACTAACTCATGTGTCAATAAATTATTTCATTTATAGATACAATATTTTATTTTTAATTAGAGTGGATTTTTAACCTCTTACTAATAAAAAATACTATTCATATGTTACCTAAATTGGTATACAAAAATTATAATTAGAGCTAATATTCCCATCATTTTTCATGCTAACTACATTATATACCTTGCACTGATGATGGGCTGCCCTTTTTTGGAGGATCCTCCACATCATCTGATTCACCACGTTTCTTCCATCTCCTAATTTCCAGTTGTTTTGCTGCAGAAAAATTGGTGTTGTTTTATTTAGATTAAATTCCAATATTTACACAAGTAGTTGTGAAAATAAGTAAATTAAAAACATATATATATATATATATATATATATATATGAAGCCTACGTATATCAATAAGCAACTTGAAGAAGTTGAAGCAAGTCTCGTAGTTTTCTGGATATTTTTGTGCTTCCGTGATCTCTTTTCGTCTTCTAGCCGATCGTTTTCTATATGCTTCAATGTTGACTTGTGGGTCCTCCAGCTCGTCCACAATCATACCTGAAATATATTAGATGTTTTGCAAAGGAATTTCATGTTAATTATCACGTTTAATATAGAAGTTTTTTGTAATTTTCTTTTTATTTTTATGATATTTAGTGGGATGAAAAAGTGAAGAGAGTACTACAGAGATACCGATTTAGTCGAGATATATTGGTACACCTAATGATGTTTTGTTATTGCAATTTATTAAAAATAAAAAGTTTTGGGAACGAATTTCATGTTATTATTATGTTATAATTAAAAAAATAATTTTGAAATGTAGAAGTGATTTTTTTTCAAGCTGCTATTATATTTTATTATATGGGTGTACTTTAGGGAATTCACATTTTTTGTTTTAATAGAGGGAAAAAAAAGTAAAATTAGTCCCACTAAACCCCTTTTTTTTGTTTTTTTTTTGTTTTGTTTTTTAATTAAAAAAAAAAGAATATGACTATATTCAACACCCTCTTTTTCAATGATTTACCTTCAATGGAAATTTAATAAGCAAAGTAGTAGTTTTTAAAGTTTAAAGAACAAAATAGGAATGACCTTAAAACTGAGGAAACACAGATAAGAGCAATCCTAATTTCTATATATACTGAACAGATCTTAGTCAAGCAACAAAGGGCTTACTGATATTAATAGGCGAAGATACTAATAGAAGGGAGTTGTAATTATAGATTTGTTCAATATAGATATGGAGATTCGTACACAGCATACATTACATTTTTGTTTATGAGAATTTTTTGGTTACATAGCTTGAAAAAAATAAAGTGAGAAAATTATCTAAATAGTAATTTTTTTATCCATTGATCAACATGACAAAAATTCTCCCCTCTTAACTAACATAACACGAATTTAATTTTATTTTTGTATCATATTAATCTAATGTCAAATTTTTGTATCACATTAATTAAATTTATGTCAGTAAGATACTTTGAGCTTCTAAAATAGTTTGGCAGGAATAGAGATACATACAATAGTATAAGATACGTTCAAATAGCCCGAGACTGGAGCTGCTTCTAAAGGCATTTGGTTTACTGGCTAGAATGTGAAGTGGTGATAAACCTTCCATGTTCACGTAGTTTACGAATTTTGGATAGTACTTAATTATCTTGATTGCCACACCTACAAAAATGGAAGAAAACAAATTTACACAAAATTAGTCAATACTAACTGCAATACGTTTAATTCTAAGGAACAACAAAATTTCCAAGAAAGGGAATAACTACGGGGGTGTTTGGTGTATAAGTTGAGTTTGAGTTGAGTTGAGATTTTTAAGTTTGAATAGTAATTTTTGTTGACTTTTTCAGAAAAGACAAAAAACTTTTTCAGAAAAGATAAAAAACATGATGAAAAAAGTACAGTTTAGTTCAAAATGAACTTGTGAATCAAATATAGCCGTAGGCTAAATGGTTTTGAACATTTTTTTTTAATAGTAACTGGCTAAATAGTCACTGAATTTTTTTAAAGGTGATAGTTTGGTCCCTGTTTTTTTTTTTTATTAGCCGAGATGTCCCTAAACTCTTATTTTTTGGCCATTATGGTCATTTCCGTTCAAATCCGTCCAAATCTGTTAACTTGTGAGGGTATTTTACTAGTCTAATAGTAATTAATTTTTAAAAAAAAATCATAAAAAAGTTTCCTCTCATTTCTATATCTCTCTTCTTTTCTCAAAACCCAGTTTGGGGGGGGAGGGGGGGGGGGGGGGGGGGCGCAGACCCAGATCACGAATTGGGAGGGGGGGAGGGGCTAACAAAGGCGAGAGGGGGGGACCTAGTAGCGGGGGTAGGGGCAACAGTGGTGGAAAGGGGGTACCCAAATCACGAGGGGCAAATGGAGGTGGGAAGGGGGGGACCTAGTTGCGGGGTGAGGGCCAAACGAAGGCAGGAGGGACTCAGTCTTGGGGTGGGGGGCGAATGGCGGTGGGAGGGGGGCGGCAAAACAGAGAGAGGGAGTAGGGGGGCAACTCAGTCGGGGTTGGGGGGGGGGGGGGGGGGACCGGGGCAGACAGAGAGAGAGAGAGAGAGAGAAAGGGAGGGAGTGGGCAAAAACACAGAGAGAGAGAGAGAGAGAGAGGGGAGGGTGAGGGAGAGAGCAGGGAGGGTATTTTAGTCATTTTAATATAAAAATTAATCATTTTAGTAAGATTTCGTTAGAAATTTAACGGATGTGGATGGGAAGGACCAAATCATCACCTTTTTAGAGAGTTTATGGTCAATACGGTAAAAAAAAAAAAAAGAACAAAAACCAAAGTATCGTCTCTTAAAGAGTTTAAGGACCATTTAAGCTAATTACTCTTAAAAATTTTTTTTTTTTTTGAGCATTAAATATGTCTGTCAATCTTAAGGTAAAAAATAAGATTTGAATTTTTTTTTTGTATAGCGATAATAAAAAAGGTAATGATAAAGTGCATTTCATTTGGTTTTTTTAATATTAATGTAACGACAGTAATCATCATAAGTAATTACAAAATGAATTATATTAATGAATGTCTGTAACTATAATAAGAAAAACTTGTGATGATAAAAACTTCAATTTTGTTAGACGTATCATAATATATTACTGTTTTAGTTGTTAAATTAATTTTTAAGAGTATGAGCAATTCTAAATCATGTACTATTAATAATTTATATACACATTTAAAAATTAAACCGTTGAAAAAAAAATAATCTAACTGTTAAAAATAACTATATGTACCTATAAGATGAAAATACGGTTCACAGCATACGTTTTTTATTTTAGCAAAAAAAAAAAAAAAAGGCGCATTTTTACAATAAATAGTTGAAGTGAGAACCCTTACGAAAGTACTCATTGGAGATGGCAACGTGAAGAATAGTGTCACCATTATTCCTTCTCAAATGCTTTTCATCTTGATCAAGAGAATGGAACCAAAGGAAAGGTTCGTACTTGCCATGAAGAGCCGTCAAGAAGATGGGAGTCTCACCGCCTTCGTTGCGAGAAAATGCTCCGCTTCTATTCTTCGCGACGATGAGCTCGCAGACATCAAAGTTCCCAAGCGCCGCCGCGACATGGAGAGGCGTGTCTCCTCTCAAGTTCTTGATTTGCAGCTTCGATTCGTCGACGATTTTGATCAACTCGAGCGCGATGTCGGTTTTGCCGTCCGAGATGGCAATGTGCAATGCCGTATCTTCGGATACAGTGATCTTGGCATCATGAGCCAATGGACTGTTTCTGTACATCTCCACAACCTCCTTCCATTGGCTTTTCATGGTGTTGTGGAATAATTTGTCCAATTCTTCATCTGGCAGTACAGCTTGTGTGTTTTGCTTGATACCCTCCATTATATTATACTTGGTAATTTGGTCTCTCCAAAGGAACTTGAGTTGATTTATATATATATAGAAAAAAAAAATGATGCACTTCATCTCAAAAAGTAGGTTTAGACACAATCATGTCATCGAAGTAAAGTATTTATTTTTTTTTTTAAGGGAACAAAGTAAAATATTATTTGTTATTAATGGTAAAAAAAATTAAGATAAAATAGATATTATTTATTTTAATTTTATAATTTTGATATGTGTACATTCATAACGTACATACACACAATCTGAGAAGACAACATAATATGACAATATATGTGTAAGTACATGAATATATATTGTTATTCTTGTTAATTAAAAAAACGTGTTTCTCGTTCAACAAAAAAACAGAATAAAGAACCGACAAAAAAAAAAAAAAAAAGAGTACGATTGTTTCTTTTTCTTTATTTATTTTTCCTTTGTCTTTGTCTTTTCCTTTTCCTTCATACAGAGTAAAGAAAAAGCTAAATAGTGTGAGAGAGCTATTTATCTAGTTCATGTATTGTCACGTTAGCCTAATTTCTTGTTTTTCACGCTTAGAAAAAAAAAATTGTAGGCAGATTACTAGAAAAGAAAATAAACGGCCGATGATTCAGAATTATGCTTAATATATTTTGGTTACCTTTCTTTTGAAATGCAATATTTCCACTCCTGTTGATTAGGATATATGTTCTGATAATTATTTTTTCCCTTAATTTTTTTTGGGTAGCTGTGGTATTATCCAAGGATACAAAAATAATTTGTTTTGTAATATGCATGGTGGCTTCCATATATAGGAAATACATATGGTTTTTTTGGTTAATTTTCTATTTGGCCATCAATTAAAAGACTAATCTCATTATAAGTCCCCGGACCAAGCTTTAAATCTTCTCGACCAGTCATCTACTTTTATCATTTTTATGTTTTAGATTTAAATTTGGAAGTTTTATATTCTCAAATTACTTGTTCTCTAACATTATAATGACAATATATATATATATATATATATACTTTATGAAAACACATTTAATTTTCACGTGACAATTACAGTTCAGTTTTTAACAGTTTTTGAAGGGAATAATAATTATGTGACAGATTAATAGTTTGAAGACTGACTATATAGAATGTTTTAAGAACTGAATTAATCGGACCTATAATGTAGGGACCAAAAATAAAATAAGCCTTGGTTCCCCCATCTTTTTAGGATATTACTCGCTCGAGTACAAGTAGTCGGTACAATATTAACATATATTGATGCGAAAACTAAAGAGCTTTTCGTATTGAGATTGAGGGATGGATTGAACATCAAGTAAAGAATTTCGTATCCTTAGCTATAGTAGTTGTACTCTTCAAGCTTCATGTTGTGAAACTTTTATCTATATAATATCATCAACTTTAATTCTCTTTCGTTTTCTTTATTCCTTTGTCCTTGCATTTCATTGGTGTCTCTTTTTCTTTATTTCTTTTGTCTTTGCATCACATTCCGTTTCTAACAAATATTCGGACACACACATATATATATATATATATATATATCTAATGTTGTATCTAATGTTCGACCACAGAGATGCTTCCAGTGAATTAGTTAATAAAAAAATAATAATAATATCATCACACAAATCGACGAAGATAGCACAACAAAATCGTCAAAGAAAACCCGATAAGTCATAAATATCTCAAAGGAGTTGATTACCTTCTCTTGAATGAAATAGAGGAAAGGAGAGATCAACAAATCCCCCTCCCCCCCAAAAAAAAAAAAAAAACAACAACAACAAAAAAAATCGAAAGAAGAATACGTTTATTTCATCAAAAATCAGGTTTAAATCTACCAAAATCATAAAAACCTCAAAAAATAATTTGTTATATCAATACATACATTTTTTTTAATCAACACTAAATTTTGACTTCAAAAATACATAAAATACTGTTGAAACTAAAAATGAATTTTGGCGGCAGGTGGGAAAGGGGTTGGTAGCAATGGGGGTTGGGGTGAGAAAGGATGTAGCTATTGTTTCGAAAACTAATGGTTTTGCCATTTTTTAATTTTTCTTTTTAAGGGTATTTTGGGTATTTTTTAGATCAAAATGAAGTTTTAACGGATAAGATATATTTATGTATTAAATGTAATATAATAGACTAAATGCATGATTTTAAAATGAAAGGGTATAGTTTCTGAATAATATAGAATTATAGGGTATAAAAATATAAATAATCCAAATTTTAGTTTTTCTGTGTAGGGATATTTTGGAAAATTTTCGGTAAAAAAGTTAATTATTGACCGAAAAAATGTAATTTAATAATAAAAATAATGTGATGGTAGAAAAATTAAAACTTCAAAATATAAGACATACTTTCTGAATAGAAGCAAGATACAAGGTATTAAACTGTAAAGAATACTTTAAAAATATTAATTTGAAATAAATAATAGTAAATAGCAAATTTAGTTATAGTAAATAGATTATTTACTTAGTAAATTTATTATCTACTATTATTTACTCTAAATATTAAGTGTCCGTATGGAGCCATATGGTATTTTACCATCTGGATTTCAAATTCCAAATTTTACATTAAAGTTTCACTCTTTTCGATTTTTAAAAAACTTTAATTTTAAAAGTTCATAATTTTCTCATTTCAATTTGAAATGAGATGATATTTACGTCAAAATGCTCATATCGGTGAGACAACTAAGACAAGATTCAATTTGCAGATTTTTTTTTTCCGAACGCATTTCAAATTTTTATACTATTTTTTATATCATATAATATTTTCAAAAGTTTATCCTTAAATACACATATCCAACCCAACTTTTAAAACATCATCTTCAAATGTCCCCTAAATGAGTCCTAAGAATTATTTACCTAGTTAATTTATTATTTATTGTGAAAATGTTACTTATTTCTTTATCGTTTAAGAATATGAGAAAAAGAAAAACAAGATAGCAGTAGCGGAAAAGAACATGGCGCTGGAGAATAAAAATGAAAGAAGGAAAAAAAGAAAAGTCACCGGAGAAGAACTCGATCGGTTTGGTCACTGATCGATTTCCACAATATGAAACCACCCACCGACCGACCCTTCATTAAGCGGTTCGTTTTCACCGACCGGCGGTGTCGGTGACTGCTAGTATCAGTTTTTTTTTTTCCTGGTTGGTTATTGTCGATGTCGTCGATTCGCTGTTGTTAAATTGTACACCCCTGATTCCTAGGAAACAAATAACAATAAAACAACTATAAAATAATAGTGTTGCGACTAAGAAAAATTGTTATTTTAGCAAGGTCATTTATTTATTGATAAATGAGTAATTCATTAATTTATTGATATATGAATATTTATTAATCTAAGAAGTGTTTCATATTTTAATTACTTGTGCCATCTTGATACGTACATGTACTATTCTTTTGATCTAAGAGATTCTTGTAAGTACAGATAAAAATAAAAAATAAAAAATAAAAAAAATGTGGATGTAGTCAAATATGTTTACCTATAGTATTTCAAAAGTTACCATGTGTATAATATATGTTATGTGCATGAACATAGAAGTCCAAAAATTAATGCAACTACATTGTACATAAAATATTAATAAGTACGTACATAGACATAAAATTGTACTTGTACTTCCAAATTTAATACCTAGAACATAAAATGTTTCGGATGCTTGAAGTACACAGAACATAAACTCTATAAGTACATTAGTCATCAGCTTTGTTTTTAGTCCCAAATCATTACAATTTTCATATCTTTGTCTTTCATGACAGTTGTGTTTATCAAATGTTTATGCAAAAGAGGCCTTTCAAGCAAAAATAACCTTAAATAATTACTTTCTACAACAAGGAAAAAAAATACAGCAACATGCAAAAATATAAGGACGAGGTTGAGTTCAATTTAAGAACAAAGAAAAAACAAACAACACGAGACGTGTAATTTGGAAAAGAATTGAATAGAGAAAATTGAAGTTCTTAAGAGGAAAAAAAAAATCCTTAATATTGTAAATTTTATCTGTAATAATATTATAATTATTTTGTGTTTGATTAATAATTAATTTATATTTTCATTAGGCCCTAGAGAATTCAAAATAATTATTATCTTATGCATTTTGCAATATTTTTAATTTAATATATTGGTCTGAATCAGCATTGAAAGATTTTATTATTTAATCAATGTTATTAATTTATCGAACATTTATTTATCAAGGTTTAATTTATAGTAAACAACACCAGTTTTTCTTGAATTGTCCTGGAGCAGCTTGAATTATTGAGAATCAAATGACAAAATATAGAAACTAATTTAAGAGAAAATTAAAAACAAAAAAAGACTGTTATTTAAGTAATTTTTTTAGTTAATTACACTAGCACCTGTTATATTTTTCAAAATTATAGAGAAACCCCTCGATCAAAATTAATAACACCAACACACACTCACCTTAACTTTGTTAAATTTATATTCGGAATGACTAAAATATCCTAATAAATCTCAGTCATTATGACTAAAATATCCTAATAAATCTCAGTCATTAATCTTATCAAAGTAAATAATAACTCTTCATTTTTTTTTTGGTCTCACTTAAGAGTAAAAAAAAAAAAAAACCCTAGGAGCCATGGGAAGGAAAACGGCCAGCAACCTCCCACCCCGACTCTCCGTGGATCTGACACCCTCTCGCCGTTGTGCTTGAGCCGGAGTTCTTTTGCACCGAACTTGCAACGTCGAATCTCCTGAAGTGCGAGGTCGTCGGTCCCGAGGTGTCGACCTCCCGTCATGAAGCCCCCCCACTGTTGACCTCTGTAGCCAGGCCGCCATTCGCCCACACCTCCCTCGCGTGAACCAGCCTCCCCCGGCCCTCACCGGTGCAATCCTGCCTTCGCCTCCCTCCCCGGCACGAACGACCTCCGCCTCCTTCCCCCGCAAGAACCTGCCTCCATTTCCTCTTCCCGACACGAACCACCTCCACCTCCACTTCCTTCCCCCCGCGCGAACCAGCCTCTATCTCCCCTTCCCGGCACGGACCACTCCCGTCGGCCCTCCAGCCTCCACCGTCCCCCTAGCCGTTTACAGATCTAGTTTTAACCCAGATATTGATTTCTAATGTTTTTATACAGTTTTGTTTAAAAAATAATAATTAGTTTTTTATTTTGAATTCTTTTTAGAAATGTTTAGTTCGTTTAAATAAAAAGTAATGAAAATCCCTTATAAAAATGTAAAATATATATTAAAGATAAAAGGGAGAGTTAGTGATTTTGTAAATCATTTTAACATTTATTATTGAAGTTGAAAAGGGATTTTTGAGGGAAAAAAAAATCAGAAGAATACAAAATATGATTATAGTAAATATTTCATTTAAAGATAATAATAACAATTTAATTAAAAAAAAAGAAGACAATATAGTCATTTCAATCTATTATTTGTTCATATTTTATTTTGGGGCTAAGAGGAGTATTTTTGGTGTTTTAAGTACATTTAACGGTCAAACCAATGATCAACTAATATAGAGGGTGTCTTTCTTTTTCTTTATTTTTTATTTTTTTTAAAGATAAGGAGTGTTGACGTTATTTATTTTAGTCAATGATGTGCCTTTGTAATTTTAACATAACAAAACATAGGGGGTCTAAGTATAGTTAACCCTTTTATTTTTTTTAATTAAAAATGAACAAAAAAAAAAAAAAAAAAGAACCGAAAAGAAAAAGAAACATGAGTACTTTTCACATACAAAAAACATTAATTATCATCAATAATCCTCACTCTTAACAATAGATAGTGAATATAAAGGCCGGTATGGTTTCTGAAGGAAAACATGATAGTAGCTTTGTTTTATTTTCTACTCCCTGAACGTGCCGAAGATGATCGTCAAAAGATCAAGATAGAGGGTCATCTGTGAGAAGGCATAAAAGGTTAATGGGACGCATAATGCTGCATATAAATAATATGTAACGTCTCTAAGTTCATCTTTGAGGACAAAAGTGTGTCCACCAAAGAATGAAGCCAACATGGCAATTACAGAGGCGGAGAGAGATGTAAACGCCAAGAGAAGCTTCCGAGGCATGTTTGGGGAGATCAAATCTTCGTATCGGCGTTGAGACATGATGATGGAAAGAAAAACGACCAATGCAGTGATAGAGGAGCAGAGAGCAACCAAGGAAGAGACGGCAAAGGCGATAAATGGAGGCTTGTCTTTCAAAGTTGGCTCACCACTTTCCGCCTTTACTCCGCCTGGCACGGTGGATGCTGTCGCATATGCGACAGACGCCACAAGTACCGCAATGATAGAAGATGACTCACAGGTTTTCGAGAGCCATTCGCTGGCGTCCTTGGTAAGATCTTTGTGTGTAGCGTGGAAAACTTCCCTTGGGGTTTGATGCTTGTAGTTGTACTCGGCAAAGAAATTAGGTGGCATGGAGTCCTTGACAAACTGTATTCACAAACAGATATTAGTCCCAAATCTATGAATAAGGTAAGGACTTCACATATATAATAAAAAAATTAAAATTTTGGTAAGCTGTTTGTATCTTCTATTTTATCGGATTGATAACTTGTGGAGAGGGGATTTTCTTCTGTACTTTTTTCTTATACTTGTTGTTTTCTCTACAGGATCTGAATTTAAGATCTAATTTTGATACTTATGGTTGTTTTGCTTCGATCTTTGACATTTTTAATGAGACGTTTGTAACTTTTTAGTTTTTCTTTCTGAAATCAGCCGAGTTTTTTTTTCTCTCTCTCTCTCTCTCTCTTTTTTTGGGTAATGTTTTAATTGATTTCAAAATTTAATTTGATAGATTGTTGTTTTTAGCTAGCATACAGATTACTCTCCGGCAAACGACGTCGAGGATTAGAACAAGAGATGGTTGGCAATCTTTGCAATTTCATTTATCAAATCGTAGCTGTCCACTTATCATGGTAGATCCAAACTGCACTATCTATTTGAAGTACAGTTTTGACCTAAACCTCGTCATTTGTGGGTTGAGTAGTGTGGTGTGTGTGATTTAAGCAGTTTGCAGTTATTTTTGTGCACATATATGTTGTCAGCCCATTATTTTTTCCTACAGAAAGGGGGTTGGGGATTGGAAATATTAGAAAGAAAATTTTGGCTCTAGTAAAAAATTGTTTTGCAGATCATTCTCTTTGGAGCAAGTACTGTTCTTGGGCTATGGTCATTTGAAGTAACTGTAGGGATGTAATTAATAGAAAAGTGATTATATTTACACCCATAATATTAATAAATACTCTCACTTAATATATGCTTCTTAATATTATCATAGTAAATCTATCTATTTATATATTTTTTATTTATTTACACAATACTAGATTTAACCCTCTTATACACCCACTTCTATTTTAGTTTTAATTTGTTTTTATTAAAAATTAATTTAACAAATCTAAATAAGAAAAAAAAAAAAACTTTTTTCATTCTAAAAAAGCAAGCATAAAATATCTCTCTAAAAAAAAGAGGAAACAATAAAAATACTTTTGTGGCAACATCACTTCCAGCAAAATGACTTAAAATCTAATCCATAAAAACACATAATACTAATGAATCAAAAAATTAAAAATTAATATTTTAATAGTTGTTGGCTCTTCAAAGACATGTTTTCATTTATTTTTATTTCACTTGAATCCTCTATTGAAAATTTTCATATAGTTATAAAGATTTCCTAAAATAAAAAAATAGATGAACAATTCAAGATTTATAAAATGAAATTAAGGTTAATCAAATTTGTTGGAAATTTTTTGGTTTCTTTAAAAAATATTATTTCCATTATAGTTAATGTGGTGTATTTTTTTTTAAATTATTTTATGTAAAAATAATATCTCTATATAAAAGTATGTGGGGATATGAGCATTCTTAATGAATTTTAAAGTAATTTTATTGTAGGATAAAAATATAGTAAAAGTCTTTAATGATTTAGTAGGGGTATTTATCAATAATGTGGGTGCAAATAAAATCTCCCTGAATATAATATGTTTATTTTTTTAATGGTATCTAACTAGAGATTTCTTTAAGTCTCGTTATGTTGTTGGGATAGAAACATAGGAATTACTATAGAAACAAGTAAGGAGAGGTCATAGTAAATATTTCCATGTAAAAGTAATGATTACAAGACATAATTTAATTTAGGTTTAATTTTATGAATGCCCTCTCAACTATATACTATATTTCACTTTGTCCTCTGAATTATCAAAAATATATTTTACTTTGTCCTCTAAATTATCAAATATTGTTCATTATGTTACCTAAAATATACAAAACAAGTCAAAGAACCCACCCCCTCCACCCACTTCCATCTATTAACCCTAACGATCATGCTTAAGTGGCAGGTCATTAAGGAATTATAATGAAATTTTAAAATCAAACCGAACTAGTAAAAAATGGAGAAGTCTGTGGTAAAACCTTTTTTATATACTCTACCGATAGAATTCATTTTTTAACCGTACAGATATAATCGAACAGTTGAGATGTTCTTTGTACATAATATGCACCTTAACTCATAGTATTATAGATTAAGAAATTAAACAAATAATTTTTTTTAGAAAAGAAGAAATTAAAAAAAAAAAAAAAAAAAAAAAAACCTAACCTTCATCAATGGAAGATTTTTTTTTAGGTGGGGGGGAGCTCCTCGCCAAGGGCTCGACGTCGATGGGCCTGGGGATGGTCCATCATTGGGGTGGGGGGGTGGCTTGTCAAAGTCTTTTGGGGCGGGGGGGGGGGGGGGGGGTGTTCTGGTCGCCGGGGGGTCGTTGTCATCAAAATCAAAGCCTGGGTTGGGGGGGGGGGGGGGTGTTGGTGGGGGGTTGGAGGGGGGCTCGCGGGTGGGTCATTGGGAGGGCCTGGGTCGTTTGGAGGGGGGGTGGATCTGGTTGCCGAGGGTCGGGGGGGATCTGACCGGTGGGGGAAGTGGTAGGTCGTTGCATGAGGGGGGGGGGGGTGGGGGGCTCGTTGGTGTGTCATGGTCACCGAATTTTTTTTTAATTTCTTTTTTTCTTCTTTTAGTATATAATACTATAAGGTAAGATACATTATAAATATCATACAAAAGTAATATCTAAACCGTTAAAATTTATTGAACAATTTATAAAATGAGCTCTACCAGTAGGGTCTCTAAATGAGACTCTACCACAGTCTAACCATTTAATAATATTTATAGAATTAAAAATAAGCTTAGATTTTAAAGACTTTTCAAGTCAGAAACAAATTGATTCAAAAAATTTTAAAAAATATTGTAAAGCTGTTAAAAATTTTAAAAATCCGAAATATCATCACTATATTATGAGTAGTACTATATTAGTATGAGTAGTACTATATTATGTGTTCCTATACATCATCACAAAATTTACTGTTAATAAAAAATAATAATAAATAAAATAATATCAGCACACAAATCGACGAAGATAGCACAACAAAATCGTCAAAGAAAACCCGATAAATCATAAATACCTCAAAAGAGTTGATCGCCTTCCTTCGAACGAAATTGAGGAAAGGAGAGATCAACAAATCCCCCAATAAAAAAACAACGAAAATCGAAAGAATACGTTTATTTAATCAAAAATCAGGTTTAAATCTACCAAAATCATAAAAACCTCAAAAAATAATTTATTATATGAATATATACATTTTGTTTTTATCAACACTAAATTTTGACTTCAAAAATACACAAAATACTGTTGAAACTAAAACTGAATTTTGTCGGCAGGTGGGAAAGGTTGGTGGCAATGGGGGTTGGGGTGAGAAAGGATGTTGCTTGTTTCGAAAACTAATGGTTTTGCCATTTTTTAATTTTTCTTTTTAAGGGTATTTTTGGTATTTTTAGATCAAAATGAAGTTTTAACGGATAAGATATATTTATGTATTAAATGTAATATAATAGACTAAATCCATGATTTTAAAATGAAAGGGTTTAGTTTCTGAATAATATAGAAATATAGGGTATAAAAATATAAAGAAAACTAATGAGCGAGAAGGAAAATAAACCACCAAATTTAAAAATAAAAAGAAAAAAGAAAAAAGAAAAAAAGTGCCCATAAAAAAAATTTTCCGCTTTGTTTTCTGAAAATTTTGACCACTTTTAGGGATGACTTGTGTGTAAAATAGTTGTTGAAGTCTTCACGCAATAACGCGCGAAATTGTGAGATGGGGCTGCGACAATAGAAACATCGTCGTTGTACATCTACCTGCAGTGACAATACTGTCAACTAGTGAGGTTCCTGAAATCCTTGTAGCGTCAATATTAACCATGAAAATTTTCATGAATTCCTCTTAAACTTTATTAGTAGTATTGATATGCTTCTTGAACTATAATACCCTATAAATGTCAAAACACCCTATAATTTTTTATTTGCCCACTTTATTAGTTTCCATTAGTTTTTGATTATTTTAAATGTCAAAATACCCTATAATTTTTAATATTCCTGTCAAACTGTCCCTTAATCTCTAATATTTGTGTCAAATTGCCCCTGATCTTTATTGAATTAGAACATAAACATATTTTTCAAACTTTACTAAGAACACAATCAAAACTCTTAAAAATTTTACATTAAAAAAAATTCTTAAAATCTCAGTGAGACTGCGGTGTGTGCTCCGCCACATCACACGTATGTATACATACATATATATATATATATGTATGTATGTATTTTCTAAGGTAAAATACTAATTGTCACACACAACTAATCCGAGTTACGCGGACATAGGCACTCAAACTCAATGCAAAAATAGAAGCGTAATATGATTACAGACGTAAACCAACGCTAATTACACATCCGACATTATTATAAAATAAATAAAAGGTAAGAGCTAATGTGCAAGAACCTCATAGCTACGTTGTGGAACCTTTTTGAAGATGGACAAGAGAAGATCAAAGTAGAGAGACAACTGCGCAAAAGCAAAGAATGTGATGGGAAGACACAAAGCTGCATACAAAGGATATGCTACGTATCTAAGTTGATGATTTAGGACAAATATATGTCCCGCGCAAAACGACACCAGCATAGAAGCTATGGACGCAAAGAGCGACGTCAAGCCGAGAAGAAGCTTTCGAGGCAAGTCCGAGGCGAAGTCCTTCTCTTGGTAACGGGATCTTAGGATCGAGAGGAAGAACACGAGGGCAGTGATCGAAAAGCAGAGAGCCACCAGGGACGAGATGGCGAATGTGTTGAAGGCGGGCTGCGCTACTAGGGTTGGAGTCCCCTTGTCCTCGTTGATTCCGCCGGGAACGGTGGCTGATGTCGCAAAGGCAACCGTCGCCACTAGAGCTGCGACGACGGAGCATGACTCCGAGGTTTTTGTGAGCCATTCGCTTCCGTCCTTGATGAGTTCCTTGTGTGTGTTGACGAAAACCTCATTTGGTGTCTGGTTTCTTTTGTTGTATTGACGGAAGAAGTGTGGTGTCATGCTGTTCTTCACATACTATGAAGCAAATTAACCAATATTAGAAGTATTATAGCTTATGAAATGAAAGTATGAAGAAAATGGAAATGGTTACAAAACATAAAAGTAAAAAATAAAAGCTAACATATTGAAGAAATAGTGTACCTTTGCAAAAACAAAAATTGCTACAACTTTTTATCACAAAAATTACAAATAACAATAATATAAGGAAAAACATATAACTAAAACTTTTATTAATACTAGTCGAGATGCATATGATTTATGTATGTGGAATAGACAAGTAAAACATAGGAAAACAAAACAAAAAATTAATTAAAAATCAATTCCTTAAAATTTTTTTTAATTTTAAAAAATTAATTTTTTATTTAAAATTGCCACATGGTTGGTTTAAGACCAATGCGGAGTAGACAAACAAAGCAAAGTAAATAAAAAAAATAAAAAAAATTAATTTTTTTTATTTAAAAATGTCACAGGGCGGGCTTTCGACCCGTCGCGTGGTGGGAATGTAATAATAGATAGATAAGAATACAAAGCAAAGTAAAGCAAAACAAAAATAAAAAATTAATTAAAATTTTTTGAACATTTTTAAAGATTAATTTTTATATTTAAAAATATCATGTGGTGGGCTTAGGACCAGCCACGTGATAGAAAGGTAATAATAGATAGATAAAAGTGTTTCACAAAGAGGAAGAGAAGGTGAAAAAAAAAAAAGGAAGAAGTTAAGGCAAGAAAAGAGAGAGAGAGAGAGAGAAGAAAATGACAAAATATATAGACCAAGTTTTTGAATAATGAAAAAGTGTAACTTTGCTTTAGTTATAGATGAAATGACAAAGTATGAAAGGTTCCTGGCTCATATATATGTTTGAACATAGTTGATTTTTGTTTTTTTTAAATATAATTCGTCTATGGTCCTCTACCATCATGTTTATTCAATACAATACTGACGTCAATAGCTATAAAATTAATCTTGTATAACTACATTTCTCGGTGATTAACAGAGAAGAAAAAGCACATTTCTCGGTGTTAAACCATTCTAACATTAACACACTGATCAATTAATTAAAGGGTGTAATAATATTATGAGATAAATAAATTTTTTGATGTTACATCTTTACACCATTACAATCAAGTTAAATAAATATCATGTAAGAATTCTCATTTTTTTATGTTACCTTTTAAGTATGGTCTTCGGTGAAAGAGAACAAAAGCCTAATATATAGAGTAATAAAAAAAAAAAAAGGGGCATACCTGAAACCATTTGATTTCCCATTGCATTTGCAGGGCACTTCCAGAGATGAGCCAAGGGCGATACTCCTCGCATTGAGTGGCGGCGAGGTGCAGGGCGCTGTTACCTCGGAAGTCGACGTGGCGGAAAACGCTGTCCGTCGGAATATTCTCCTTCTTGAGAAGGAACTTGTAAACATGTGGTTGTCTGTTCTCGACCGCCAAAAGAGCGACGTTCTTTTGCTCGGCGTCTTCGTCCTGAATGGCCACCGGAAATTCTTCCAAGATCTTTTCTACCATCTCAGTCACTCCATTCTTTGCAGCTATCAATATTGGTGTTTGCGCTTTGCCTCTCTTACCTTTCCCTGCCTTCTTTTTCCCTCTTTGTTTCTTTCGTCCTTTCTCTGCATGAGACATGCACAATAATTAAATTATAACATATGATGAAATAAATGCTAGTATACATGTGTTAAATACACATGTTATATAGGAAAAATAAAAGATAAATATAATTACTAATAAAATGTGACAAAAAAAAAATCAAATTATAGATTAAAGGGAATATTATATATCAGTATTGTATTATTAAGTTTCAAACTTGACAGTTCTTATTCAAACCCCTTTCTACAATTTACAATTGAACTAGTCTAAACAGTTAAATTTACTGCTATGTAAAAAGCAAATTAATTAACTATATTTAGAGATTACTTTTTTTAGCTCTTACTATTATTTGAAATTAAATTTGCAAGTCGATTTAAACGGCTAAAGTCTATACAATATCGTCAATATATACCTCACAAGCACTTTTAGTAATTGGCGGTTGATTGGAAAATTAAGTGACATAATTAAGTTCGCAACTATAATATATATTTATATGTATATATATATAAGCCTCCTACACACAAATGAGTATAATATGCAGCACATATATATATATATATATATATATATAATTCAGTACTTACGACTTCTGTTTGATTTTTCTGCCTCTTCAGCTGCCGCCTTTAATGGATTGAAATTAGGATCGGCCTGAACTTCTTTATCTTCTAACATGCTTATGCTATAATTTTCAGCCATAATTAGTTCCTGATTATCACTGCGTCGGTCGGGAATTGATCCAGTGTTACCATAGGACTTGTAGAATTTGGTATACTCCACCAATTTCTCCATCACAAGTTTGGCCCTTATGTGTAGCTCTTTCTTTCTTTCGATCTCATTTATCCTCCAAATTCCTGCCCGCATTGACGCGGCCAATTAATTAGTATGTTATCAATAGTCAGAAATTTTTTTAAAAGGATATTATATATAATATTTAGTGAGGATTTTTCTTATAATTAAGTAAGATCACAACAGAAATTTTCTTACGGGTTCTAAGGATACAGATCCAAAATTTTTTAAAGAGTAGTTCACCCTAATTTTAATCTCAATTTAAATCTCAACTCACGTAATAGTGAGTTATCACATTTTATTGGTAGATGCAATTCGTTGATGTGAGAATGTTTTAACCAATAATAAAAGAATTACAATTTACATACTATATAAATTAGTACATAAGAGTTTGGATTAAAGTTGATATTCGTTACATTTGTTGATTCTCTACTGCGATTTTGTTTAATTATTCTAAAATTGCATATATTTATATATTTTGAATTTCAGCAATAAGATCTCTTATTTTGTATTATTAATATGAAGTGTTTGAGTTGTTAGATTAAATATATAACAGTTTAATCTATCACTAGATCAGTTATATCTAACACCTACTAAATTTTTAAGGGGGACAATCATGGATTAGGTTGTTAAAAAATCAATTTAACCGTTAAAAAGCAGTTCCTACCATGAAAGTACTTAAAAACACCCTTTATGTATAGCCTAAATGCCACTTTTACCCCTTTAACTGTACAAATACCCAAAACATCCATTGTGTTTAAAAATCAGTTGCAAAATACCCCTAAATGCGATAGTTTTTTTGGAAAGAAAAAACAACACTAGCTTGCCCTTCCCACCCTAAATTAAATACAATTTAAATTATTAACTAAAATACTAAATAAAATAAAACTTAAAAACTCCTCAAAATAATGAAATATTTGTTTGATGATTTTAATTTTTTATTTAATTTTTTAGTTTAGTAATGTTCAAAATAACATATAAGAAAAAATTAGGAAGGATAATCTAGATATTTTCAAAAGTTTAATCACGGAGTATATTGTAACAAATTTAATAAACGTGTAGATATTATAATTAATAAGATAATTATAACAGTATTAAAACTAATCATAATGTGTGTAATTTGAGTATTTTTCCCATATAGTAAATGATGGATAATCATATATAGAAAACGACCATTCATAAATGAAGTCGGTTACTTACTGCATCAGTAGAATTCTCGCTTTATCATGATTGCATAGCATTTGTTTGAACAACAATTAGAAGTCAATTTTTTTAGGGAATAAAAAGGTTTACTTTTTGTATGTACATGCATGTGTAATAGGAACGATAAAGTGACGATATGTACTCACCCACTCCGAGGATGATCAGCAAGAACTTCATCACAAGCTTTAAAAAGAGCACGAATGAGTCATAATTGGGTGGAAATAATCTTTTTCTGTTCTTGTCCATATCTACTTCCTCCACACCTTAAAATAAAAGGTTTTTATTAAAAAAAATTATTCTAATAAAATAGTGAATAGAAGCTTTTCAAAAAAAAAAAATTTATTAACATCTATTAGGTCTAATGGCATGGGATCGATCTCACTTTTAGGTTATATATTATGCATACACACATATTTCTCGAGTAGAAATTAACATCTTTTTTTTTTAATTTAAAAAATGACCTGTGTCTTACAAAATTTAGAGAAGCAGTTCCCTTGCATGGATTGTTTGTTCTCCTCGGTGGTGTTTTCAGTCTTCTCTTGGCCCGTAGCTGTACGATATTGAGAAATGCATTTGGACAAAAATAGGGAAAGGATTGAAACATTTTATATTTTGTTTTCTATCCAACCAAAAAAAAAAACATTTGATAAATGATACCACAACAAAAGTTTCCTATTTATTATCACGAAAAATTCCCATTCAGAACATGTGCTTCATTTTATTTGATACAATTTTTCCTTTATTTCCGATATTGACAAGGAAGAAAGAAGTAAACAGTAGTTTTTAGAAAATAATTAAAGCAAATAGCAGTTTTAAAGTATTTGTAATAAACAGTGGATGTACCGGGAAAATGATTTTTTTTTTACGTTAAATATATCATGTAAATAATCATTTACGTGAATATGTCATTTACTTAGTAAATTTTTTATTTACTTGATAAATTTGCTAGCTCTTCAAATATTTTAAAAACTTACTATTTACTTCAATTATTTTTGTGAAAATGCTATTTACTACATAGTACCTCTTACGTACTATATATCTAAATGATATAGAGGCACCTAAACTCATCTTTAATTAAATTGTTACTTGATATTAAGCATAGTTAGTGTTTTCGCTCTAAAAATTATTTCCTAGAAAATGAATCCATCATAAGAATATATATATATATATATATATGCACTACTACATGCATACATATCTATATATATATATATATATTATATTTGATGGTAATTATATATATATGATTAAAAATATCTGAATTGACGAAAATGAAACCCTTCATTATAATTGATTAATAGATATAGAAATTACAGAACATAAAGAGATAATTAATAAATCCAGTACTGGTGGAAAAATTTTGGTAAGATGGTGGATCGCTTACCAGATGAGCTACTTGCAACAGCTTGTTCATTATCTTTTCTTAATTGATTTGAACCCAACGTTGTCGAAGACGGCCCTTCAGCCAACCCTGCAATAATTTATATGACGTCATCAAACCAGCGACTTACTAGGGTTTTTTCTTCCTCTTAAAATAGAAAATTCTTTCTCACTAAGCGCTTATGTAGCCTTTTTCTTCCAACCGAGAGAGAACAACTAACTTCAAGAAAACATAGAAGTCGGCATTTGTTAGGTCTCGCCTATCCTAACTCTAACTCTAACCCTAGCCCTTCTCAACTCGAAGGTTTACATGTTACTGTTGTAGGATTCACGAGGGTTTGTGTAAATAAATGTTGTTATTACGTAATTGTTTGGAGCTACTCGTTTGTTGGGCATTCTCTTCATCATCAGAGTTACCCTTCTTTCTTTTATTGAGTACCGGAAGGCAGCGAGTACAGCTCTCGAGCAGTTTGTTCCACTGACGTCTTGTCCAAGTCTTAATTATTGTAGGTACGAGATATCCAACTACAAAATTAGATTGACGGAGAAGTTCTAATAAGTATTAGGATTTAGAAATTGGAAATTAATCTATAAAAATTGATATAAAGTGCACAATAATTCACCCACTTAAGACTAGACATAATTTGTTAAGCAAAAAATCGATCAAGTTCATGCACGTCTCGTAGTTTTTTGGATAATCTCCGATTTCACCGTCGTCTCCACCAATGTGTTTTCTGTACTTCTCAATCTTTTTGTTGCCCTGAGTTACAACTTCCTCCTTTGTCCCAATGTCCACAAACATACCTATAATCCAGAGTTGACGACAATGAAGCATGTCTTAAGAATACATAAATAAATGTGCACATATATATATATATCCGAGAATGAGAACAATACAAGCTAATTATTGTAAATACTGAAACTAAATTTTATTTTTAAAAAAAAAAAAAAACAGACGCACAAAACGATGAAAGATCAAAAAATGAAGAAGTACTGGAAAAGCAATTACTGTCCAAAGCTTAATAAAAACTAAAAGAAACACTTCAAAGGTGCAACCTTATAGAATATATATGAGCCAATTTGTTGCATTAAAATCTTTATTCATGTTTATGTCAATGTTTGTCTCAAAGTAATTAATGAAAGCCGGTATCCTAAGGTTCTCCTTATTTTTGTGAGCATTTTAGGATATCATGAAATGATACTTAATTGATAATCATGCCATAGACACTAGCCTCGAAAATTGCTCTTGGTTCATATATGTAAATATACATACATATATATATATATATATATATATATTACGATCGGGTCCTATGAACTTTCACTTTATTAATTTGAAGAAAAACCTTCTAGGTTTTCAACCTGGGACCTAAGACCTAAGATCCTACATACCACCGATTGAGCTAGCACCGGGTTATTCCGCTCTCAATTTATTTAGAAAGTTGAAAAAGATGAATTTTTTTTAGGAATACAAAAGGTATGAATTTGTATGTATAGTTTTATTTTTGTTTCACAATATATATATATATATATTTGCAGACCTTTAATTTGCTTCTCTAGAACACAGCTAAAAATAAAACGATAAAACATATAAAGTAATAAAATTGCTAAAAGATAGAGTAGGAAATTAAAGAAAATCATACAGTAATATATAAAACGGTCAAAAGTTCCAAGTTGAGTGCTGCTTTTGAATGCATTCGGCTTGTTGGCAAGAACATGAATTGGAGTTAAACCGTCCACATTCACTGTGTCAACTAGATTGCTGTGCTCCTCAATTATCCGCATTGCCATACCTATAAAAAAATAAAATATTAACACATATGCAAAATAAAACACTAATTAACCAAGCCTTACTTTTCAATGAGGTATATACCTAAGATGCTTAAATTAGAAGAAGCAAAGTAAATTAATAATGTCATAGTGGGCATAGCGGTAATACTTCACATACTCCATCAAAATGTGTAAAGTTTGAATCTCACACTCCTAAGTTCAAAATAATAATAATAATAATAATAATAATGTCATAAATCAAACAAAATAGTGCAACATGGAAGCCCTAAACAATCCTTATTAGCCAAATGTGCTAATTCATGAACTAGGGACTGAAGGCCACCACAAATTAATTCATTAATCAAGCACGATTAAAGTATCATTTTATATTAAAAACTGTGAAAATTGTAATAATTAAGTAGAATTTTTTAAAAATAATAAGGAAATGGCAAAGTTTTAAAATATTTGAAATAAATAGTAAATGTACTAAAAAAATTTTGTTAAGTAAATAGCTAATTTATTAAATAAATAGAAAATTTACTTATCAAATAGATTATTTTTCATAGTAAATTTGTTGTTTACTGCTATTTACTCCAAAAAATTTTAAAAACCTGCTATTTTACTTCAACTGGAAAATGCTATATTTACTTCTCTATCTCTAAAAATGACTAAATGGCCGTACTGAAAAAAGTTATTAAAAAAAATAGATATATAATAATTGTATTCAGTTAAATTAGCAAAAATGTTCAGAAAATCTCCCCGCCTCTCCCATTGTCTTTATGCTTTTTAAACGAAAAGCATGAAAAACAAAAAAATTTTAAGAAAAATGTAAAAAGAATTCAATTGAAACAAGCAAAGAAGCATTTTTCTTAATTTTTCCTGTTTGTATTTTTTCAAAGATTAAAAAAAAAATGTGATTGAAACAAATTCTCCTAAAGCAAACATCTCCAGAAAATCATCACCCCGCCCGGCCTCTTGTATTCGTTAAAACTAAAGCATGAAACTCTTTGGAAAAAAAAAAAAAGAAAGAGAAAGAGAGAGAGAGGCTAATTTAAGAATTAAATCCAAACAAGCTGGCTAGAAACTCTTCATGCAAAAGTGAGTACTTACTGAAAAATTCACCAGAGATGGCAACATGAAGAATGGTATCCCCATTACCTCGCCGTAAATATTCGTCGTTTATGTGGAACTCCTTATGCAAGTAAAAGAAAATTTTTGACTGGCCATGACGAGCTGCCAAGAAGATTGGGGTCTCTCCATCCTTGTTGCGAACACCCATCAGATCGGGATTTTTTGATACCATTTTCTCGCAGATTTTCAGATCCCCATGCACGGCGGCTAAATGCAACGGCGTGTTTCCTTTCGCGTTGCGAATTCTCTTCAGCAAATCTTTATCGATCGTATCCACCAAATTCAGGGCATGTTTCGTTTGCCCGTTCGACACAGCTATGTGTAACGCGGTGTCTTCCGACTTGCTTATTAGCCCGGCCTCTTGAGCCTTAGGGCTATTCTTGTATGCAGTCACAACCTCCTCCCATTTGTTCTTCATCACAGCTTGGAATAATTTGTCGAATTCAACCAATTCCTCTTCTGTGTGGACCCTAGATTTCGGACCTTGCACATCGGATGAATTTTGGTTTTTGTTCGGCTCTAAAGGATTCATAATTCTAATGTTGAATGTGTATCTTAAAAATAAAGTTGATGAGTTGGTTTGGTCATGTTTGGCCAACCTTGAGCTTATATATAGACTAGTACTCCTACCTTCACTTATAATTACTCATCTGGTTTACAATATCTACTTTGGCATATGCTTTTTGCTTTTTTCCTTGTTCACACTTGTTAAGAAAAAATAATAATAATAACACTCTTAAGTTTCGAATCTGAAAACTCCGACTGAAACATCTCTTCTCACCCATTTATGTTAGCTCCATTGGCATACTTTGGCATGTGTGTTTACAAAAGGCAACACAGCGAATACTCATGATTCACAAACACCATAAAAATAGATAAGTACATAGTTGCAGGATATAGTTTATTTTTCACGTTTTATTTCTTTGTTTTCGCTGTTTCCTTCCCCTCCTTTTGCTTTTTACTTTAGAAAAATCAAGAACGTTAACGACTAAAGTGTGTTGGCTAGATTCTTGCTTTCTTTTGAGAAAGAAAGAAGGTGGAACACAAGTAGCTGTTGTACAGAGGAAGAAGCTAGCTAGTTAGCAAATCTGACAATAAAAATAGATGCCATCAATCTATCAATCTATTGATTGATGCAGACTACCATGAACAATGTTAAAAGAGAATTAGCGGTTAAGCACTGTCCAATAATAGAATGTGGATTTCACGAGATGAAGCCCACAAATGTAATTAATTATTTTCTATTAGTAATGGTATTTAGCATCGGTAATATCCCTGAACAGTTTTCTAAATATAATTCCAAAATTCATTAATTGACAAAGAATATTAATATGAAAAAGTTAAAAAAGATAAATCACAAGTAAAAAAAAAAAAAACTCAATTTCAATAATAGTGCTTTTTTCGCCGAATGAGAATTAAAAATATCAAAATTACACATTCTGAAGTGAAATTACCAAATCTATTTATCATCATTTCGTCTCCTGTACAATGCTGTCATGTGGTACTTCTTTCTTTGCTTTTCCCAGACCATTTCGTTAGCTTCTTCTTTTTTTCCCATCTTCCACGTTCTCTTCCTCCCGCTCATCTTTGTTTTTGCTTGCCTTTCTCTATTGTTTTTTTTTTTTTCTTCTTCTTCTTCTTCTTCTTCTTCTTCTTCTTTTTCTTCTTCCTCCTCTTCATGTTTCACGTGGGATTTTTTTTTTTTTTTGTTTGTCTATTCCGCTTGCACAAAGTACGTGCTATACAACTAGTTTTTTTTAAAATAAAAAATTTTGAACACAAAGTAGAAGTTCAGTATTTGGCCCAAAAAGGAGTGACAGGTGGAATTTGCCTGTTAATTTATGTTTGAAAACTGTATTTTTATTGCCAAAATATCAAACATAAAATTAACTGTCGAACACTAACTAGGCTTGTAATGGTCCCAACATGCTATAACAAACAAAAAAGTTTTTATGCCCTGCTTTCTTTTTTTTTTTTTTAAACAGCATAAACATTATTTAAAAAAAAAAGAAAAGAAAAATAGTTTACAAACCTAAAGCAAAATGAGTCTTAATACAACCAAAAGCAAACAAATTAAACAAGTACCACAAAATAGTAGCAAATTTCCCACCATGATAAATTTAGTATTTGACTTTGTCAATTTGTGTCTGATCAAATTTTTCTTCGTATTAGTTTTTTCATTATAAAATTATTTATGTATTAAGATTTTACTTTTACGAATTTCAAAGTTTTAATGATGATTCCAAAATATAGATATCAGATTAGAAATTGCATTACATATTGGAATACAAATTTTAGGTCTGCTATTTTCATACTTTTCTATAATAAATATATGCGATTTTCATACTTTTCTATAATAAATATAAATATAACATGAACAAATACATTGGAAATGATCTTAAATGTATAATATGATAAATAATTCTACTTATGCGACTGACACAACATTTTATATATATATATATATATATATATTTTGGCATCTCGTACTGTTTTTGCTATATATATATGTTAACCCTCTATATTTAATTTTCTAATTAAAGGTCAAAAAATTAAAACTATTATAATTAAGATAATGTGCTTTATGAGGCGCAATCTTACGAATCACCGTAATAATTTTAGGATAGTACTATAATTTCAAGGTTAAGCGAATAGGTTGCGAGCCTTTTTTTTTTTTTTTTTTTTTCCCCTTTACCTTGGTATGTTAGGGTTGTGTATGATCCAAGCTGGGCATCAACATTGCTCCACTCGCAAGCCTTGTTTGCCTTTTTTTACTTCAACCCTAGAATGTAAAAAAGTGACCTTCTTAATGTGGATAAAAAATAATAATAACAAGGGAATAATCCTTTTTCGCATATCCTTTTTCGCATCCCTTGAACTTGTCGTTGATTGGGATATCATTTCTTGAAAAATATATATATATATATATATATATATTTATATATATATATATAAACATATATTTAATAAAAATAAAATCGTTAGCAAAAAGTAACGTAATCGGTAAAGGACATCAGTTTTAGATGGAAAGATGCTTACATGGGAAAAACAAAATGTTAACCAAAACAAAAACGGAATAATAATAATAATAACAACAACAATAATAATAATAGTGACAGTGTAAAGTACCATGCATATATATACTTGCAGAATTTGATCTTTAAGTAGAGATAGATCCTTCTTTATATACATATATATATATATATTCCCTTATGTCGTACGAATAATATGATTAATTGAAGAAAGCAGAGAGCTTTTCAAGATTCACTCACCACTGGATATAAAGGACGGAAGATTGTGCATTCAGGAAAGAATTTTAGCATCTTTTAACAAGATCTAGCCATTCAAGCAATCTACGACTCTTTCTATTTTCAGTCTTATGATAATTTTTTCCCCCTTTAATTTTTTCTCATGTCGGATTATATAATTGTTATCTACTGTGACCTTAGTTTGTTTGGAAGACATATTTAGCATACGTTTGGTCCGCCAGTTGAAGATGAAATTTTTAAGTTTGAGTTAGTTAACTTTTCAAAAATTAATTATAAATTTTTGTTGACTTTTCAGAAAAAGATAAAAACTGATATTAAAAAATACAATTTAGTTGGAGTTAAACTGAAATGTCATTTTTTATTGAATTTGAATATAATATATGCAGTGTAATATGCATTTGAATATTTGCTTTATACATTTTTAATAAATGTAATATGTGTTTAGGCTGTTTGCATTTGAATAGTCATTTTAATGTGTATTGGTATGATGAGAGATAGAGAATATATGATGTGATTGGTAAAAATAGACAGAAAAGTAAATTGATAAATACTAGTTTGAGTTGATTTATTTTTTCAAATATATTTATATTTAAATGGAATATGTGAGATAGCCAAACGTGCATTGCATTGCGTTGGGAAATAATATACAACGACGGTGTTTTCCAAACGAAACAAAATATTTTTTTAAATTTCCCCCTCTTTTTTAACGAAGAAAATCAGATGAGAATTTTTCTTAAGTGTAAATTGACAAGTTGGTCGCTAACATTTTTACAAAGTTACAATTTGGTCCTCAATCTTTCTATTTTTTTTATTTATTTTTTTGTTTATTAAAATCTCTCTAAACTCCTTAAAATGATGCAACATAGTAATTTTTACTAACAAAGTTTAAAATTGGATAAACAAATCACATGTATGGCACATGTAAGTTAAATCGTACAAAATTTTATCTTAATTGCCCTTGACGCATGATTTACGTAACATTTTTTGTAAAATATTTTAGTTTTGGTTAACAAAAAGGAATGTTTCACCATTTTAAAGAGTTGAAGCAACTTTTAGCAAATATATATATATATATATATATATATATATATATGGGGAACCAAATCACAACTTCATAATAAAAAGAATGAGGATTGAATGTGCACTTTGCCCTTTTATAAATGAACAGTAAGAGATGACAACTAGCATCAGGGTGAATCAAATTTATAAATAAGATCATTGAAGCACGTTCAGAAATCGTAGTCACTGTTTAGAGATTACGGTTCTGTATAATTATTTACGATAGTGAAAAACCATTATAACGAAAGAGGGTGTAGCCATTTTTCAATCTCAATATATAGTTGTGTTCTCTACTCTCTGGTATTAATTACTTTTATTGTTTCTCGTGATTGTTTGACAGGGATACAAACGAAGGATACCACCCGGAACCAGCTACCGATGGTGCAAAAGGATGGTAAGCACCTACATGGAACCATAAGGCTTTAAATAGGCCCACTAACATCCAAAATGGACCAGCTACCGACAGTGCAAAAGGATAGTAAGCCACTTGGTTACTGTAGCTTAGAAAAGTCCAAAAAGCCCAGTTAGAGTTCAAAAGGCCTAGTAACCTCTAAACAGGCCTTGAATACCAAATAGGCCCAATCAAGACAGTTAACTGCATCAAGAACTAACCAGTTACTCTAAAATGCTATGTAAAGCAACAAGCTTCGGCTCTCGTTTCAGAGCAAACAAATGATGCAAATAAATTAAAACTCAAATATAAGAATTACGATGTCTTAGATTCCTTTCCGAATATGAAGGTAATTTAAGTCACAATAACTAGGTGTCATAAATTTCAAATCAAATTCCAACAAGATTCACTCAGTTCCTCATAAGGTCATATATCGGACAATTATCTAAATAAAAAATTCATGTCTTTAAGAATTATGAAGACTTGATTTCATAAATGGATATGTAGGCAACCTACAAAATGGATGTAGTGGTAAGTCTAGAATTCAGTTCAAATCTCTAAATTTTCAATGATTCAGAAAAAATTCAATTTCTAATCAGTCCTTTTAATTTCTCATAAGGCCATACATCGTTGAATATTTGTCAAATCCCTCATATATAATCCAAACTCATAAACAAAATTTTACAAATACAAAATATGGTCTAATGCCTCAAAATTTTCCAAATTTTAAAAATCCTTTGATTTCACTTGAAGTCATTCACTATATGATCTTTCAATCTCAGATTTGAACTACAAGTAACTCAATCCCTCGATGGAATAGTGTAGGCAACCCGGTTAAATACATCGAACTCACTTACAATTTCAAGTCAATCTCAATTTGCTTTAAAAAACCACAAGTAAATTTCACATAGTCAAAATCAGAATAAAAGGATATTCCCTTATACTAAGAAATTATAATTAAGAGGTTAATCTTTTAATGTCGATGGATCGTACATAAAAGTAATAATAAACTTCTATGCTACCAAATCCTAGTAGGTGTGAAATTATGTTGTACATCTTAACAAATTACTATACTAGGAATTCAAAAAGAAAAAAGACCCTCTATATTACAGAACAATACGAACTAGGAGTTATTGAAGCAAAATCAAGAAAAATTACTATTTATTATGTAATCTTTTAGACGTGGGTTTTAGATTTAACATCGCTTTATGAAAAGTGACGTTAAAATCTTTTTAAACGGGTATTTTAGACATCATTTTATGAAAAATTGACATTATAAGAGTGATGTTTATATTCCTTTTTTGCTGGTGACTATTACAAAAACCATAAATTGGGGGAATTTACTGATAGATATCCAGGCTCAAATACAACCAATTATTTTGACAAACGATTATTTTGACAAACAATATTTTTGAAATAACTTAACCTCCTGAGTACGATATATATATATATATATATATGCATATACGTTTATATATAAGTTCACTATATAAGCATATACATTGATAATTGCGCAAAATTAGGGAAGATATGATCTAGTGAAGAAACGCCTTGTTGCAACGCTGCGGAACCTTTCTGTAGATAGCCCAGACGAGATCAAAATAGAGGGACAACTGTGCGAGAGCAAAGTAGGCAATGGGAAAGCACAAAGCCGCATATAAAGGATAAGCAACGTGCTTAAGATTATCTGGAAGAATGAAGACATGTCCATCACAGAATGAGATCACAATGGAAGTTATGGAAGCGAAGAGCGACGTGAGGCCAAGGAGGAGTTTCCGAGGCAAGTCCATGGCGAAATCCTTTTCTTGGCAACGCGACGTGAGGATCAAGAGGAAGAAGACGAGTGCGGTGACGGAGAAGCAGAGAGCGACCAGCGACGAGATGGCGAAGGCGCTGAATGCCGGCTTGTGTAACAGGAGGGGTATGCCGGTGTTTTGATCGGCTCCGCCGGGTATGGCTGATGATGTGGCGAACGCGACGGTCGCGACGAGTGCCGCCACTACGGAGCATGACTCGGAGGTCTTGATGAGCCATTTTCCGCCTTCTTTGGTGAGGGCTGTGTGGGAGTTGATGAAGATCTCTTTTGGGGTCTCATGCTTCAAGTTGTAGCGAGGGAAGAACTGTGGTGGCATTGACTTCTTGACAAACTGCATTGATAAAACTATGTCAAATTTAATAATTTAACAAATTGTATACAATTAACCAGTCTTCTACTTCAGTTAGGACGTATATTTATTTGTTTTGAAAAATAAGAATTAAATACATATCCAGATAGTAGGATATAAAAAAATTCATTACCAATATGATTATCTTGAACCGTCAAATCTGTATTAAAAACTGTTTATTAAACATACTTTCAATTTTGATGTGATTTTGATATTTAAAAAGTTCTCTTTTATGGTCGAGATATCTTATAATAGAAAACTTATATAAATATAGCACCTCATAAATAAAAAGATCAAAGTTCTTTATTAACAATATGTATTATTAATGATAAATTTTTAACAGTCCAAATTTTTCAAAACATCAGTAGGGGCTGTATAGCCTAACACAGCACAGCCCCCAATCAGCATATGTCTTATGTAGTTTAAATAAGCTTAAACGAGTTTTTACGATAAAAACTGTCATTTTTTACTATCGATAGAAAGGCTAAAGGGGAATAAATTCATGATAAAAGTAAATAGGGTTACCTTGTACCACTTGATTTCCCATTGCATCTGCAAAGCAACGCCAGGAATAAGCCAAGGGCGATGCTCTTTGCACTGAGCAGCAAGGTGCAAAGCGCTGTTACCGTCCTTGTCCAGATGGCGGAACACACTCTCCTTCAGAATCTTGCTCTGCAGAAGGAGGTTGTAAACCTGCGGCTGTCTATTCTCAACTGCTAAGAGCACCACATTCTTGTTTTCGGAGTCCAAATCCTGGATCGCAACCGGGAATTCTTCTAGAATCCTCTCTACCATCTCTGTCACTCCCATCTTTGCTGCTATTAGTATTGGTGTATGTCTTTTCCCTATTAATTTCACCATTTCTGTCACTCGCAATATTTGAAGTCAATTTTGTGTTCTTAATTTGTACTAGTACAAAATTTAATATGCATACAAGATATAGAATAATATGGTAACAGGCACAACTTGTTTTGATTTGTCTAGTTTCGATTTTTTTTTCCCCCTCAATTTAGCCATCCTTTTGTTTTAAGAAATTAGTTGTCTTGCACGCGCTACGCACGTGTGAAATAGATAAACAAAATATTTAAGCAAGATCTTGGTGTCGTAAGAAGAGGATCTGGAGCACGATTAAGTAGGTGCAGGGGCGAAGTCATCCATAGCCGGTAAGTCCAAGTGAACTTTTATCTTTTTTTTTTTTTTTTAAATCACTTTCGCATTTAAAAAACTTTATATTTTTATCTTGTTGTTGCCACTAAAAGTTGACTATTTCTATATAAGTGCCTCTAAATATTTAATCTTTTAACATACATTCTCACTGAAATAATTAATTGACCGGCTCTATAGTTGAATTAGGGTGTTTGGGAAATCTGACAATCTGAGTTTTTTTTTTTTTTTTTTACTTTTTTTATAGGCACATTTATGTTTTTCAAATGATTAAAAAAATTTTCAAAACTATTTAACGATTTTTTTTTCTTTTTTCGCCTAGTTATCTTTTTTTCTTGGCACATTTTAATATGTTTTTCAAATTCAAAAGATACTTCCAAAGCAAAAGAGATTAAAACTCACCTGCAGCCTCATCTTGACCTTGCCCTGCTTTAATCTCACGTTTGAAGCTTGAAGAAGTTTCCGGAATGTTCTTCCCACGATCCGACAAAAAGTCGGGTGGAACATCAGAAACTGCAAGTTCTTCGCCTCTTCGAGTTTGGGTGGGATCCCAACCGGAGTTGTCATAGAACTTGTAGGAAGTTGTATGCTTTATCAACTCATCCATCACTCGTTTTGCCCCCATATGAAGCTTTTTCTTTCTTTGTATTTTCTTTATCCTCCATATACCTTCATTAAAAAAAGGAAAAAAAAAAGAGAGAGATCAAAATATAACTCTTGTGTTTTACCAAAATACCATATTTTACATTTCATTTCGAGAAATGTCACGATCATCTCCCATATTTTTTATCTCATGTTAGAAATTAAAAAACCAGCTTCCTTTGTTGGCCAATTTTTAAGGTTTGAAAATAATGTTTTAACCATGATATTGACTAAATGATCAAATAGAAGGTATTATGAGATTGTTAAATTGATTTTTTTTCGCATTTAAGCTTGGTCAGATTTTATCAAAAAGGTGGTTTTAGTATGAAATGTGCGAAAATAAAATAATAATAATAATAATAATAGAAGATGACTGTAATACTTATGAAAATAAATGGTAAAAGATAATAATTCAGATCATTCTCATCTATATTCTTAAATTTAAAGTTACTTTTACTTTACCCCATGAACTTTATAAATTTTCATTTTATTTTTTAATTTTGAATTTAACCCTACTTTACACCTTTATCAGTATTTCAGTTAAAAACAGACAAAAAAAAAATTTTTGAATTAAGTGCAATCATGTTATTATTTTTCTATTTATTTTAGCAGAAATATTAATACAATAGGTTTAATGAGACTAATTTCCTTATTTTTCTATATGTTTTTAATTAAAATTCTGACAAATAAGTTAAATGAGATTAAGTTCAAAGTTCTACCGGGAACAATAGAACTTTTTAAAGTTTAATAAGTAAAATAAGAGTGATTCTAAAATTTTGGACAAAGATAAAAATAATCTTAATAATTTATTTAAAAGGACACGACAGATTAATGTAATTATTTCAATAACAAGTACCCTCATTAATTAGAAATATTAGCATATTAATATGTTCTTTGTCAAACGAATAATCATGACAATATATTTATTCAATGGAATGTACTAACCAATTCCGAGGATAATTAGCAACGCCTTCATCACGACGTTGAAAAATAGGACAAGCGTGTCATAATTAGGAGGAAAGAAACGATCTTCACTCTTCCGACCCTCAATTTTATTGACGCCTACAAAAGAAACTTCCAGATGTAACCAGCTCCAACCCATGATCATACATATGTATATATATATATATATATATATATAGATCTCAGAAAAACATATATTATACGCCCTCAAAATATATACAAATTGTACAGAAACATTTATTTTTGTCCAAGGTTAAATTACAATGCTTGCCTTCTGATTCACTAGTCTTTTGCATATTCTCTTCACCGGTTGTCTTTTCGTTTTCTTTTCCCCTGGCTGGAAGGAGAAAACTACGGTTAATTAAGCCTAACTTAAGTTTAAGAAAAGTTGGATATATAAGAAATCAAATTGTGATTAATTAATATATAGGTCCAATGACTTTTTAGAAAAATTTCAAAAGCCGACTAGGCTCGTTTAGACACGGTCAACTATAGGCTATCAAGAGGCATTGGCCAATCATGAATATTATTTTCACACTTTGCATTTTTCTAGGCGAAAATATTTTAGTATTTATCACGATCAGGATGTGTTAAGTCTCTCTAATAAATCACTTAAAATACCTTGATTTCATCAACTTTGATCAAACGAAGTTTTTTTTTTTCCCTTTTTTCTCGAGTCTATATTAAAGGAATATTCTACTCAATTATCATTCATGAACAATTTAACAGCGGCTAAAATCATCCCATAATGAAGGCATTTTCAGCAAGGCTTTTCAATCCTAATTGTAAGGAATTTTAGTATTTCTACCATGTTCTAAGCTCCTTTTCTGCTGGGGATTCTCTTCATCTTGCTTTCCATGATCTTTCTTATTTCCTCCCACAATTCCCAATTTAATGACTGCAAATAATAATAAAAATAACCCAAAAAAAAAAGTTATTCTATTAGAATTCAAACAAGAATAATCAAACAGTGGTGGAAATGAAATTATAATATTATAGGCAATAAGAACTTGTATATAGACATGTATAAATACATACATATATATATATATATATATAATTCACTCACATAAGACTTGAAAAATATTTGACAGCATTAAAAAGAAGTTCATGCATGTCTTATAGTTCTCTGGGAATTTAAGAATGTCCTTCCCCTTCTTGCTTGCTATTTTTATATATGTATCAACGTCAGGTGTTTCCTCCTTAAGCTCATCCACAACTAAACCTGAAAATATAGTAATATTGTAAAAACAAATTTTTAATCCCGTTATTGGAAGAATAATAAATCAAGAGGACATTTTATTTATGATTTATAAAATTAAAGTAGTCGTACAGTGGTAGATGATACGGTCAAAGAGGCCAAGGCGAGAGCTGCTTTGAAATGCATTGGGTTTGCTAGCTAGAATGTGAAGTGGAGATAAACCATCCTCATTTATAGCGTCAGCAAGGTTGGGGTGGCAATGCATTATGCTCATTGCCAAACCTACAAATATTGTGACAACATTAGTAACCGATCGCCGGTGATGATGTCATAGTGACAAAAGTAAAGGACAGTGGTTATATAGGAAAATCGTGGTAAATAGCATATTTTATAAATATCTTTGAAGTTTATAGTATTTTTTTTAACAGATGATAAATTATAGTATATATTTTTGATAAATCCTTAGATTTTCATGAATTTTCTATAAAATTTCATATTTATGGTCAATTGTTAATAACAAAATTATGTGCATTTATAGTTTCATGTTAGAGAGAGAGAAGACGAAGGATGATGGGTTTTTTTGGTATAATTATATAATCACAAATTTGATTTTGTAATTTATTACTATGTTTAAGATTTTATACTAAAATTTGCTGTTACTCTCTCCAAAAATGTTATTTTGCTCTTTCTCCCCATTATATTTATCTTTCTTGCATCCGTAATAAGTTTGATTGATTATATTCAAATATTAAACTCGCTCTGAAATAATGAGATTGTGTGATTGATGTGTATGGATCTGTAGACACAAAATCCCTTCATGTTTCACCTATTGTTCTAGTAGATTCCAAAAATGTCGTTGGGTGAAAACTTGAGGATATTATCGATTCCCTTTTTCATAGCAGAAGGGAAAAAAAAAAAAAAAAAAAAAAAGGGTAATTGCATATAGTACTTTTTGAACTAAAACTTACGGAAATATTCGCCAGAAATCGCAGCATGGAGGACGGTATCCCCATCATATCTTCTCACAAGGTAAACCTCTTTGTCTAAAGAATAGAGATAAAGGAAAGCCTCTCTCTTTCCATGAAAGGCAGCCAAGAAGAGGGGAGTCTCGCCTTTGAGGTTTCGGAAGGTGATGAGGCGTCGATTCTTCGAAATCATGGTCTTGCAAACTCTCAAGTCCCCCAATGCAGCGGCTATGTGGAGAGCTGTGTTCCCTTTGGCATTTGCAAGCTCCAATGTATCCTCTTGACTCTTTTCCACCAATTCCAATGCAATTTCCGTCTGGCCAACCGAAACCGCGGAGTGCAGCGTGGTGTCTTCCGATTTGGTGATCTTCGCCTTTTGGACCTCCGGGCTCTTGTTGTAGATCTTCAGTACCTCATCCCACTGGCCTTTCATGGCGTTGGCAAACAAGTTATCTATTTCCACCTGTAAAGACATACTTAGCTTGCTTTCTTTTTCTTTTTTTTTTTTTTTTTTTTTTTTGAAATTCTTCTATGATACTGCATGAAACAAAGATTTGGTTTGTTCTCTCAAGACCGAAAATCTTCAGTTTAAATAGCATACACAAGTAGTCTCACTTCTTGTTTACACCAAAAAAAAAAAAAAAAAGTCTCACTTTTTGTCTTGAAACTAGAATATAAAATATTAATTGCCACTTTAATTTGTTTTTCTTCAGAGGAAAGAAAGAAATAAAATCGTGCAAAATATAGTTCAAAGATTGAAAGAATACTCTAGTCCTGCTCAGCCTATAATTTGCTTTCCTTTCAAGTCATTCTTTTATTCTTCTCTCTCTGTCAACTAGTGTAAAGCATGTGCCATGCACATATTGTGGGATAAATTTAAGAAAATTTATCTAAATAAGGAAAAATTAAAATAATACGTAAAAACAATATACATAAAAAGACATAAGAAAGAGGCATGGAAAAAAAAAACTAAAAAGATAAAATGACTAAAATAAAAGAAATTATCAACATGAAAAATGACTAAAATGAAAAAAAAAAAAAGACAAAAAAAATGAAGAAAAGATTAAAATGAAAAAAAAATGATCCGGGAGAAAACGAATGACCAAAAATTAAATACAAAAGTAACAAAAAAAAAGGACCAAATCAAAAAAAAATGGCCCAAAAAGAAAAAAAAAAAAGGAACTAAAATGGAAAAAAAAAAAAAAGGTCCAAAAAGAAAAAAAAGGACTAAAATGAAAAAAAAAAAAAAAAACAAAATGATAAAAGGATTAAAATGAAAGAAATTTTAACTTGAAAAAGGACTAAAATGAAAAAAAAAAGTTGGGGAAAAAAAAGATTAAAATGAAAAAAATGATCTGGGAGAAAACAGATGACCAAAAAATAAATACATAGTAAAAAAAAGGGACCAAAATGAAAAAAAATTTGATCCGAAAAGATAATAAAAAAAAGGACTAAAATGAGGAAAAAAAAATTGATCTGGAAAAAAAAAATCAGAAGATCAAAAATAAATACAAAAATTTTTCCTCTCCGACGGTTCAATAAGAGAAACTTTTCTTCTTTCTTATATATGTATAGATACGAAGTTTTCAAAAAGCAAATAGTACTAATAGAAGACACTTTTTCTTTTCTCAAAATTAATTCTTGTAGTGTACAACATTAACAACAAAAATAATAAAAGGGAATAATTTACGGTTGAAACTGTTTTTTTATATATTAATCATAAGTACTAATGTTTTAACTATTAAACTAACTTTTCAATAGTCTGAATTATGATTATAAATAATTTTCGCGTATTGCGTTATATTTTTTTTAAGCATAAACACTTATAAATCACACAATTAAAATGTAAATTCAACAACTAAAACTACCTAACGTAGGTGCCTTAGTTTTGCAATAAACTAGTGATTATAAAATTTAATTTCTGTCCATTTTTTAAATGTGGCTGTGCATCCAAAGACAACGTTTGACAGCATAATTAAGCATCGAGTAAGGTACCCATCTACAAAATTAATGCACCATGACATGCTTATTACCTTTTTTAGATTCCATACAAATATATGCTTAAAGCTTTAATTTTCAATTACTTTATTGCCTTTTTTAGATTCCATACAAATATATTCCATAATTAAAATGTTAATGTTTGATCAGTACTTGTGAAAGATGAAAATATAGATAGCTTTGCTTGATCCAAAGTTATTAAATTAGCAGGGAAAATAAGCTCATATAAGATAATTAATTGCTAATTAACCCGGAATTGAAGCAATCTGCTTCCTTTTCTGAATGCAAGCTGTAAAGGATTTCCCAAAATACTAACTCAAAAGAATATTAATTAGAGCTCATGTAATCCAATCAACTGTTGAAGAATTACCCGCATGATTGGCAACCAATTAGATGCCCTGATCCTAATTTTTGTATGATATGATTTCTTATTTTGTATTACAAAAATTGCTTTCTAATCACGAAATTATTTTTTGTATGTTTTGATTTAAGAGTGTACACTTTAATATTGTACAACAAACGACAAAATCACTTTAATCATAGATCAGACTGTTAAAAAATTAATCTAATAATTAAAACGACAGTAGTACAAAATATAAAATCCTACCGTGAAAACTTTTTAGTACTCGTATCAAAAATTTAGAAAAAAAAAGTAAAATTTAATACTATATGATATAAATTTAATTAGTAAGAGCTATGTTCTTTCAGTAAAGGCATCTTGTCATACTTTTCAAAATTATTGGTAAGACGTAGTTTCAAACTATAAAATGGAATAAAAATCATATTAAATATAATATAGTTTACCAAATTCCTCATAGTTATGTGCATTTTGTCATATCTTACTAAGTAGTTTTCTTTTTCTTTTTCTTTTTTTTCCCTTTTCTTTTTACATGAAAAGAGTAAACAATGCAGGTTAATGATGCTTAATATTACGATAATTGTATAGTAGACCATATTAGAGACGTTCCTCTTCATAAATATATATATATATATATATATATATATATATATTTCCTTTCCCGGAGAAACTATTATAAAATAAGTCAGTGGTATTAGTTTGGTTATATCTAGACGCAGAATTCTTCGGTAGTTGGTAGGATAATTAAAAATAATAATTCCCTCATTAATAGGGTCTTATTTTTACATGCTTATTTTATTTTGATCATATCTGACGAAATCTAATGCTAATAACATGTATTATTGATATAAATATCATACCATAGAAAGTTATATAGATGTTTTCTTTATAATCTTATCAAAAAGAGAAGATATATTAATCCAAAAATGGTTCTTAAAATTATACTTCTATAATTTTACACTAAAATTCACTTGGATTCTCAATGTTTAAAATGTTCCAAAACTGACCTCGATTTATATTTTAATTATGACTAGTCCTTTTGTTATATTTAGGACTGGCACAAGATCCAGTAATTTAATATATTCAATCGAACCATCCAAAAAAATTTTGGATATCCAAACACTATTAGATTAGACTTGGATGATAATTTGACTCATCCAATTGGATTGGATTAGATTGGATATTTGATTTAAATTTTGAAGATCCAATTAATCCAATTTAATCGGTATACTCATGTTATATATTAAAGTATTTTACAATATACATTACATAATATATTTTCCAATTTATTTCTTACTTTTTTTTATAGGATGGCATTTTCTTTTTTGCCTTTCACCGTTTTTTGGGCCTTAAAAGAACACCACCTTATATTCTCTCAAAATTCAAAAGAATTAAAATTTATTTTCAAAAAGAAAAAAAATCACAAAAAACCCATGTTTTATTAACTTAAAGTTTTTACTTTATTTAATATTTACTATTTCGGTGATTTGGTATATGGTTATATGATAAATGGACGATGGAGAATTGAATTCATGTTTACAAAATGTTGTTAGTATTTTTTAGTACTTTTAATAAGTTTTTATAAAAATATAAGCAAAATCTAATTTCCAATCTAATGGATTTTGGATTGAATCGAATTGGATAATAAAATAAATTAGATTGGATTAATTAGATTTGAAAAGGTTTTTTCACAATTGGATTGAATAATGGATGGTAAAAAAAAGCTGGCTTAGATCCAATGCGGATCCCCTGTTATATTTTATCATAATATAGATGAATTAGATTGTGTGTCACCCATGTTTTATTAATTGAGAGTAAAATAGGCATTTTAGTAGCTTTTTGAAAAAGGATTAACCGGATGTTATATTTTATTTTGAAAAAATTATCTAAATAATTATATTTTTTTCATCTATAATATAATATAAATTCTTTTAATTTAATCAATATAATATAAATTTTAATTTATTTTAATTTAATTTTATATTATATTAATCTAATATTATTTTTTATATCGTATTAATATAATTATTTTTAAATTTATATCGATTAGATACTTTTTCTTATTATTTTTGGTTTTTTGTATACGGTCTTCCGCCGCCCGAGTATGTGGTAAAATGCCTTTTAGGTCTATTAAAAAAAAATCGAGGATTATAAGGGCATTTACACTGAGCAAGGTGTACGAATCTTGTCACATCAAGATAAATTGGGAATAGTTTTGGGATGTTATTTACTGTGAAGAATTAAATTGTGATTTGGTAAAAAATTCGAGGAATTAAAAAAAAATTAGATTAAGCCAGAAAAGAAAAAATTAAGAAAGTACAAGGCAACTTCTGATGGGGTGGTGTTAGGAGCTATGGCCCCCGTCGCATGGCAGGTTATTTTTCACCCTTTTTAAGTGAATGCATGACTGTAAGAGAATATGTGTTGTACACTTTTTTTTAAAGAAACTCGAATTAGATCGTTAGATGGATATTCTGAATATTATACACATCGTCAAGAATTCAAAACTTTGATCTTTGAAAGTAAATTTCATTCAAGACATTCGTGATACTTTTGAATTTTCAAAAAGTGATAGTATTTTCTATAATTCCCATTGTAGGAATTCGATAGCTCGCTTCTTAGTTATTTTTGCTTTTTTTAGTACACACTCTCATGTGTGGTATGATGTTTTGCCCTCCTTTTTGGGTTGTTTTGTAAAAACTTATTTGAATAGTTTAAGTTAAATAAAAGCATCAAAACTTACTCTCAAAAATATATATATATATATATATATCTTTTGTGACGTAGAGTATAACATTTTTTGTTTCCAGGAAGTGCATTAGCTACAAAAGAAGATCTCCAGAAAAATAAATAAATAAATGCGTAAATTGTTTGTTTGATTTCTAATCGTTCTATGAAGTTGACTGTTATGATTAGGACGTCAACCTTTTTTTGTAGCTAAAAGATCCAATAACTCTTTAAAAATGTACAAATGGTCATTTTTGCTAATAGCCATTAAAATTTAACAGAAAATCTCACATTGATTTCACATGATTTACTACTTAATGGTTCATTTCGATCACGTATTCACTTGATATTATATTTCAATGTAAATGATGTCTTATTTAATAATTGTATTCAAATAAAATGTATGTTTGAATTATTTTAATTTGAATAATCATTTTAATATGTATTAGTAAAAGTGACAGAGTATGTGATGTGATTAGTAAAATTATATTAAAAAAAAAGAAATGGATAAATACTAAAATGAGTTGGTGTACTATTCAAATGAAGGTCTATTCAAGTTGAATGGATGATCGAAACAAAACATATGGGTAATTAAGAAAAGAAATTTACATGATTTAAAAATTACGTTCTTTTTAAGAGTTTACAGACCTTTTAGTTAAAAAAAAAAAAAAAGATTGGGACTAAATAAAAGATTAGGAATCAAACTAATAATTTACCCTAAATAAATAATCTAAAAATATTTTAAGTACATGAGATATTTACAGTGTAGTTACGATTAAGTAAAAATTATTTACCTAAGAAATAAATTACTCAATAGTAAATTTATTATTTGCTATAAATATTTTAAAATCTGATATTTAATTTAAATATTTTTTTAAAATTACCTATATGCATGAATTTTTTTTGGATAAATTACACTTTTTCCTCCCAAATTTTAGGCATTGTCATAAAATGCCCCTTAAACTTCAATTTGTAACATTTTTTCTTGTGAATTTTGAAAAAGTTTGTGAATTTTCTCCCTCAATTAAATTTTTGATGAAAAAAATATACATAACACTGGTTGGAAGTATGAGTTGGGGATATTATGGATAAAGTTATGAAATGACATACATTGACAGCACTCTATACACTCGTTACTCTTATTAAGTGTGAAATTATAAAGTTCTTTATACGAGATAATTATGTGAAAATAATGATAATCAGCCCTTAGTATTTACTCTTTTAACTCAATTATAAAGGTTTCTCATTTAATATCAACATCCCGTGTGTGACTTTAGCGGGGGGGGGGGGGGGGGGCATTTTTAGTCAAAAATTTTAATGAAAGGGGAAATTTGCTAACTTTTCTAAAATTTAAGGATAATAATGTTACAAATTGAGATTTATAGAATATTTTGTAATAAAACCTAAAATTCGGAGAAAAAAGTATAATTTATCCTTTTTTTCTCCTTTCTTTCATCCTTTTTTTTTTAAAGGAATTTAATGAAGCTCTGCCCGTGGCCGGTTACTTATTTCATGTATTTAAAAATAAATTTTTTTATAACGTCCTTTATTTTATTTTTTTTGGTGAGTAAGCCTTTTTTTTTTATTTTTTTTATTTTTAACTTTGGTGAATAATTCCAGTAAAACCAGAATTATTATGAAAACCTTAACTGAATTGACCCTTTTTTTCTCTCTTTTGAAAGTTGAATTGATCTTTTGGGATCATCTTAGTAATTTGACCGCCCAACGTAACCATAAGCCTAATTTTTTCCCTCCCTTTTATTGAACGAATGCGGTAGGTGGTGAATTTCTGTTCACCTCTGTCTATCTATTCACCAAAAACATTCTTGAAAAACAAATTCAAAATAAAACAAAGGGAAAGAGGTCTTATTATTATAATTTTTAGATAAAAAGAGGCTTTATTATTACTATTTTTAGATAAAAAGAGGTTTTATTATTTGAAACTAAACAAAAATAATAATAATAATAATAATTTGAATGCGGATATTTATTTGCAGTCCCAATAAGTTATTGTTTGTCATTTATTATTCATCAAACGTAGTACTGGTTAAATAATACATGAGTATTGAATTGAATATTTCTAAATAAGGTAAATATAATGAGGGAGTGGGACAATATTAAATAATATTAAAAAGTTTCATAGAGAGCATTTTGAGAAAAATAAAAAATAAAAAAAGAATAAAAAAAGAAGTTGAGAATTAATTCTGATGTAATAAATGTGTATATTAAATTCCAAGGTGCTGCCGTTACGGTACTGTTATCTACATCCCAAAATTGAAAACACTAGTTTTCTTTTTCTTTTTATTTTCTTTCTTTTTTAATTGTTCCGTTTCAAAATTCATTCACTTGGTAAGTCGGTAGGACACGCCCTGCTAATCTCATATAAAAAAACGCCTTTTTACCAGCTTCCGTTTATTAAATGTACCATATATATACATGTATCTTGTATATATTTTTGGAGTTTTCAAATAAGATATCTTATTCTTTTTTTTTTTTGAGAATAAATATCTTATTCTACAATATTGATTTGAATTACTATTTTTAACTGTTAAATTAGTTTTTGTAATAATTTAGTATTTATTTAGATCACTTATTTAATTTGGTATTTAATCAAAATGCAAAATTTATATTTAAATATGTATTTGGTTAAACAATTATTTAAAGGCTTTTTTGTATTTGGTGACTTTAAACTTATTATGGAGTAACAATTTATATTCTGAACTTTTAATTTTGACAATTTGTATCCTAAACTTATAAATTTGTAGCAATTAACACCCCATTGATAAACATTGTTGATTTTTTTAATGAAAATTGATACTTCACTTGCATATAGAATATTAATTAACAAAGATAAAAATAATTATTTATATCATGAATTAAAACAACCCATGTACAAATTACATATTAATTTTCTTCAAAAAGATTAATATTATTGTCAATGGGATGCAATTTGCTACATATTTATAAGTTTAGGGTGTAAATTATCAAAATTAAAAGTTTATGGTGCAAATTATAACTCTACGATAAGTTTAGGGTGTATCAATGCAAAAAAACCTTATTCAAATACAAGCATTAAATATATTTTATGGTATTTAGCATTAATGCCCTAAATTTATCATCTTTTGATAACTTGTCTACCGAATTTCTAACTTTAACAAATTTCCCTCTAAACTTGTTAAACTGTTGTAATGTACCCCAGTGAATTAATTAGTCATAAAAAGCCCACATGCACCTCATGTGAAGATTGAAAACACTAGTTTCGACAAAAAAATTTCAAGTCTAATACAAATCTTGATACAAATGTTCCAATTTCAAATTCCAATTTAAAGTAATATAAATTAAAAAGAGCACATCTCAACAATTAAGCAAATTCAAGGAGTAAATTATCAAAATTAACAGCTTAGGGGGCGGGGCAAGTTGCCAAAGGAACTTAATGGGATCTACTTATGGGTTCATTATGATATTTCTCCTAAAGACCTTATAGTTGATTTGGCCCGTGAGGAAAAACTATACGTTACTCCGTTTGTATGTGTATGTGTATATATATAACAAGTTTAAGGTGAATTAAGTTTGGTGTTTGAGTTGAGTTGAAATTTTTAAGTTTGAATAGTAATTTTTATTGACTTTTTAGAAAAGATAAAAAACTTTTTCAGAAAAAGATAAAAATTTGAATTTAAACCTTAAGTTTAAACTTGAGCTCCAAACGGAGCTGCTAAATATCCTTCACTATTAGACAATAATTCAACTTAAAAACAATTATCAAATTTTCATTTGTTTCGAAATTAAAATCATATAAAATTTTTTACTTTTGTACTATCCAAATATTACAGTAAATAAAAAATATTCAAATACACATTTTATTTGGATATCCTACTCAAATTCTATATTTGTTTGTAAGTAGTCAAGAAGAATTAACATTTCAATACAAACAGTGATATAAAAAATACTAATAAGGGGGAGTTTGGTGTGTAAGTTTGAGTTGAAATTTTTAAGTTTCAATAGTAAATTTTTTTGAATTTTCAGAAAAGACAAAAAACTTTTTAGGAAAAAGACAAAAACTTTTTAGGAAAAAGACAAAAAAAAGTTTAAAAATCTTAGTTTGGACTTATGGGCCAAACACCCCCTTAATCTATAACTAAAATATCTCTGCATCGCGAGCAAAAAATATTTGAAGTAGATATTTATATATCATATATGGTTAAAAAATTTTATTAAATTAAAAAATTCCTAACTACGACATTTTCTCTCTTTTCTTTTCCTATTTTTTTTAACACTTTCTTGGGGGCACCCACTAAATATTTTACTTGTTAAGGGCACTCCCTCCTAATTAATGGGCACCATATCCCGAGACTACCCTTCATCATCTCTACATATAGGACAATTAATGTGCCAAAAATTGTCTTTTCATTAGTGAGCTATCCTATATTAAGCTTAACTTTTCCTTCTCTATATATTTCCACCGTCCAAATAGGAGAAAAAGTATTATTAAAAAAGAAAAATTTTAGTTCTAACAGAAAAAAAAAAGAGGAAAATTTTGGAGAGAGATACAAATTAATAAAGAATAATAATAACCTTCCATTTGGGTTATAATAGGCAGGTTAGTCTTAAGCTTTCTTCGTTAATGTCATTTCATTTTTATTTTTATTTTTCATTTTCAATTCTCTCCCTTTCTCTCTCTCTATCTTTCATTGTTGGGTAAGGTTTTTTTTTTCATTATTTATTATTTTTCTCTTTTATTTATATTGAAGCTTTGTATATGTTTTGTATGTCTAACATTTCTTCATCTGGGTTGTCTGCATTCTTCTTTTTATCTAGTTTTATACTTAATAATCTTGGGGATTATTTATATAATATATACGAAAAAAGAGAAAGGAAATAGAATAATAAGGAACAGAAGTTAGTGCATTTCCTATTATGGGTAATTCTTAATTTTTTTTTTAATTTTTCTTTGGCCTTCCATGGAAGTGTACACAGCTCGGATTTGAAATTTCAAAAAGCATGGTTTTTTGGGCAAAAGGTAAGATTTTGGGGAGACCCCTCTTTTGATTGATGGGCACTACCCCACAGAAGAAATCCAACCATCTATATATATACATATATGTATTGTATATTTGTGTGTATCTATATTTAAATATTGGTATCTTCTGAAACAGTGTCAGAAGGAAAATAGGAAAAAGGGGGAAGAAGAAAAGGCGTTGGACTTTGTTAATAGGATAACATACTTGTACAATTGTTTGGTGACCAATAGATATTCTCATATTATCATATCTTTGGAATGTCAGGGAAATATAATATAGGCCTATTTATATATGTATATATGTATATATAGATGGCGTAGCGTAGGTAATAGATAAATAGATAGATAGGCCTGTTTATGTCTGTCTGTAATGTAAGTATTGTTCTGTGGTAAGTAAAAAGGAGTGGACAGAATAGGGTGGGGAAGGGACTTTTTGTATCTGGGTCTTAATTGCTAGAAGAGGCCTAAAAGGGTTTGTAATGAAAGGTCTGATCTTGATGGGTTGTGGTTCTTCCTGTTGTTTCATCCTCGGTACTCTGATGGAATTCATGGCTTTGACAGCTTTGCTTTTGTACCTTTTCCTTCTCTTCTTCTCTTTTTTCTTCGGTTTTCATGATATTTTTATTGTCCAGCTCTCTCTCTCTCTCTCTCTCTCTCTATATATATATATATATATGTATATCTATGTATCTATCTCTCTCTCTCTCTCTCTCCCCTTGTTACTGGGAGTTATTGTTATTATTACACCTTCTGGGGTTTCACTCTCTCAAGCTCTTCTGCAATCTGCATGGTGACTTTATTTTGTTTCTCTCTCTCTCTCTCTCTCATTTGCTTTTTTATCTTCTGGGTTTGTCTCTTTGTTCTTTGGTTTTGGCTTTTCTGATATATATAATATATAAATAGTTCTTCTATACATATATATTGTGCATGGAAAGATGCATTTTTTTCCCCCTTTTCTTGTAACTTTGTGTTGTTTGTTGTTTGTTGTTTGTGTGTTGGGTCTTCATGTAATGTAGAGAAGGGAAGGTGAGTTTTGGTAAGGCCTGGCTATGGCTTCAACATCTTCTGGTGGTGGTGATGGAAAAACTCCATTGTTTGAGAGAGAAACTCCCTCCAACTTTCATCCATATCCACAACTTGATGGTAAATATGAGGACATTGCAGCTGATCCTAAGCTCTTCATGGACAATTTGGAGAAGCTTCATGCTTCCATGGGAACCAAGTTCATGTACACCTCTCTCTCTCTCTCTCTCTCTCTCTCTCTTCATTTTTTATGGAAACTATTTAAATTTCATATATATTTTTATTTTGTTAGTTTAAGGTAGACCATTTGAGATTGATGATTATAGTAAATGTTTCCCTTTTTGCCTTTTCCTTTTGTGCTATGCAATGTTACATCATTATCATGGTTTGGTATCTTGTAAAAGGTTATTGAAGATAAAAAAACAAAAAGCGTCTCTTTTGAACTGTTTTGATAGATTGTAACATGATCTGAGGGCCAATGTCTCACTCTCTGATTGATCTAGCTTTTTCATTCTTTTCTTTTTCTTTTTCTTTTTAATTTGCATTTCATCTTTAAGCATAAGCGAAGAAATGTGCCAAGTTTTGAGTATCATGACCAACTTTACAAAACTGTTCCATTAGTTGGTTCAATTTCTTGATTGGTTTACAGATTTTGCTTGAACAATAGTTTAAGTCAATCTTACTGGAGATTTACATCCTAAAAATTTACTAGTTCGGTCAATAATCCCGTTCTTTGTCTCGTACCTTCTAGTTTTTAACTGTTAATAAACTTTTAAGCACAGCATTTGAATTTTATATATTTGTTCTTGTTCTCTAAGCTGCCAATAATTTTTGTTAATTTTATATTTGTTTCACTTGTGTAGGATCCCAATCATAGGGGGAAAGGAGCTTGATCTGCATCGACTTTTTCTTGAGGTAACTTCACGCGGCGGTATCGAGAAGGTAAGAAGAAACTAAACTGCATCTAATATCGTCTTTGTTGCCGATTGTTTCGACCGTAATGTCGATTCACCAGACCAGTTATGTAAAAGTTCAATGTTATCTTCGTATTCAGTCCACCACTGTGTTTTATGCACAACCTTTCATTAAGTTCCGGTTGGTTTTGTGATAAATGCATCATGAATTGTCGACTCGGTTGTTTATAATCTCTTGGCAGATTTAGGGACTTCTCTTCGGTTTTATGTTGCAAAATGATGCTGTTTTGTGCTTTAAATTTATTGTTACAGAAGATGGATTGCTATACCATTGATTTTTCGAAACGAAACTGGATTTTTACAGATTCTTAGCGATAAAAAATGGAAGCAAGTGACTGCTGTTTTCAACTTTCCCTCCACAGCCACTAATGCTTCTTTCGTGCTCCGAAAGTACTACATTTCGTTGCTTTACCACTACGAACAAATTTATTATTTTAAAGCCCGAGGATGGATTTCCGTCTCTGGTGGTACGAACATGCAACATTCGCTTCCTTTGAACGACTCTTTGTTTCCATTTATTTTAGTTGATTCAATTAAAAAGTGCAGGTACCTTGCAAAGGACACCTCTTTCCGCTAAGCGCACGGAGTCTTTGCAGTCATCACCGCCAGAAATTCAAGCAGCTACGCCTCAGCAAGCTCAAAAAAGCGATGCAGAAATGTCTGGAGGTCTGTGGTTCTTCTTTTCAACTCTGTCATTCAAAGATGCACAACAACGGGAATAATTTTTTGTTTAAGAGTAATGCATTTGCGCATACGAATTTGTTACGATTTTACTTCTGTATTTGGATATAACTGCAATTATATAGATGGCGAATTATGTTTTCGGTTTGTCATTTTGAAATGCAGCAAGAACGCCTGCATCATCAGCTGGAACTTCTGTAATAGGGGTCATCGATGGGAAGTTCGAAAGCGGGTATCTTGTGACAGTTACAATAGGTTCGGAGAAGCTAAAAGGTGTACTTTATCAGTCTACACAAGATCCGGTGCGGCAAATTCCACAAGGTGCACCGCAACAAACACCATTTTCTAACAGGAATGACAATGTCGGTGCCTCCTCTGTTGTGCCTGGTGTCCACCGGCGGCGACGCAGGAAGAAATGCGAGATCAAGAGGAGGGACCCAGCTCATCCGAAGCCCAACAGAAGCGGGTACAACTTCTTCTTCGCTGAGCAGCACGCAAGATTGAAACCACTTCACCCTGGGAAGGACAGAGATATAAGTAGAATGATCGGTGAACTGTGGAACAAGATAACGGAATCCGAAAGAGCGGTGAGGACTAAATCAAATCTAGTATTTCAATCAAAAGAAAGGAGAAAAGACCAACTTTTCTTAACCTTTTCGCCTTTGTGAAATGCAGGTTTACCAAGATAAAGCTGTTAAAGACAAGGAAAGATACAGAATAGAAATGGAGGGCTACAGGAAAAGACTGAGGACGGGCGAAGTGATCAGCGACGCAGTGCCACTACAACAGCGGTTTCCCGAGCCAGACATTGGCATGACAGAAGCAGAAGACTCAAAGACCGAAGAAACCGAAGGCAGAGACTCTCCTACCCTGGACAACGAGACTAGTTCGAGCAAAAGTGATTCCGAGGATGTCGAAATCGCGGAGAAGAATTCGAGTGATGCAGAGGAGTCTCATGAAGCAGCGGTTGGTGCTGATTCTGGGATTGTTGTGACGGAACCGGAGGAGGGATCTGAGCGGACGAAACACGAAAAGAATGCTGGAGACTCGGGGATGGAGAAAACCACCGAGGAAAGGGAAGAAAACTTTGGGAGTGAGGAAACAAAAGAAGAAGAATCAAAAGACTTGATTTAGCAAAGTCCTAACATAACTATATATATGGTTTTTTAGCAACTATTACAAGTTAAGCATATTTTTAAGAGACGGCTCTTAAGGAAGGTTTTATTTTTTTCGTTAATTTTTTTTTATCCATTTTCCAATCAAATTAGCTTTCTCCATAGTTGTAAAGTTGGTCTACTTTATTAACAAGCGGTATTACTTTCAAGGAATGGGGGCAAAAATTTTGAAAGACCTCTCAAATTTTTGTAGGGAAAAGTTTCCGGTTCATTAATTATGTGTAGTTGCATCTCCTTTAGTGAATCTTTTTCCTTTTTTCCGAGGAAGTTCATCTTGCAAATTGTTATCCCTGTTAATATTTTTCGGTTTTTGACTGGTCCAAATCGAGGAAATCACCACCATGGTGGTGATAATCTAGTGGTGTTCGGTTTACTATCAAGTGGTTTGGTAGGCAGGAAGTGCTTGACGTTTGGAGATAATATTTTTGAGATTGAAGATGAATTGAGTTTTGAAATTATGCCTAAGGTGAAAATACTATTTGAAGCGAAAATATGTAAAAACTTGAAACATGTTTCCAAAAAATGATATTGTTTCGATCCTCAAGAAATTTTATGTAATTTAAAAAAAAATCTCATTTTAATTTAAAATAATAAAATTATGGATATTTAAAATTTAAATTTTTTAAAATTATTTAAAAAAATAAATAATAAAATTAAAAGAAAATGACAAAAAAATATTTAGAAAATGATTCAAAACATTGATCCCAGAGGGGATCTTAACGGGGTTAAAAGGGACGCATTTTGTCTCTTATAATTTTGACTTGATACGGATATTTCTTAACGTGTGACTGTGGGGTCCTTATAATCATGTTGGTAACGTTAATCACCCATGCACATGCTTTCAAATCACCTTATATACTGGCACAACGTTATACCATTTACATCTCAAAGTTCTCTCTCTCTCTCTCTCTCTCTCTCTCCTTTTTTTATTTTTTATTTTTATTTCCTTAAAATGTTCATTTATTATGGATGGTTAGTTTGTGTTTTGGCCCTGAATCCACGTAAACTTTTAAATGACGTGATATGTTATGGATGTTTGGATACCATTTGTTAAATGAAAAATAATTGGCCGTGTGAGGGTTATACTAGCATGTGAATTCCAAATCTTTAATTTGTATCAGTTTAAAACTTCTTTTTATTATTTATATTTTTAAATATCTATAATAAATTTAAAATTTAAAATATTCATAATTTTATTATTTTAAATTCAAAAAAAAATTTATTTTATTTTATTTTATAGAATTACAAAGAATTTTAAGAAAAATGAAAATATCCATTTTGATTTATTTTTTTTTAACTTATTATAAGATTTTGTATTTCCGAACATATTTTCAGAAAAATAAAAATATCCAAACAGTTTTTTTTCACCCAAATACATATTTTCAAAACTACATCTTATTTTTAATCTAAAACGCATATCCAAAACCTCCTTCAAATAGACTGTACCTATATTTGGTATTCAAGTTTATTTTCGATTCAATTGTATTTTTTTTTCCCAGAAAAAATCAACAAAAATTGTAATTCGTTTTTAAAAAATCAACCAACTTTAACTTAAAAATTTCATTTCATTTCAAACTCAATCCGAGCACCAAACACACCCTTATCTGATATGAGTCTTTGATGATTATAGGTCTTGTCCAACAAGTGTATTCCAATAAAATTGGTTAGGTTTTTTTTTTAATTATTTCAATGTAAATATTTATTTTTTCTCAAATAAAGAAGATCGGTGTACACTCATGCTCTCGTCCTCATATGCTTTCGTTTTATTTTTATTTTTTAAATTTATTAATCTGTAGACTTATAACATCACAATGATATGTTAAGTCATGATCTGTCAAAGATTATAGGCTAGTTGATGCGGGTCTTTAACGAAGATGTGGACATAACACCAACAAAAAACAAAAAACAAACTTTCAAAATCCGATTGGGTTCCAAAATAGCAGCTTTTTGGTAGAAGTTTTGCCCCATTCTTGAGAGATCACCAGAAGAAACAATCTAGATTTTGATGCTGAGATCTTGTTTTCTCCCCACCTCACCTAATCCCACTGTTAGGATCGATAATTTCGGATACGACACAGTAATATAATACGAGAATGACATAAAATAAATAGATTTGGATTACATGTTTAATAATTGGATCGACACATTTAACACGAAAATAAACGGACTAACATGGTTAACCGATTGATTTTAATGAATATTATAATAATGAAGAATTTGATAATTCTAATTGTTAGTTTTATATTTTATATGAATATGATGAGTTTCTTGTATTAGTGAATTCAAAATTTTAAGTGATTTTTTATCTAAAATTTTTGTGTTAAATAGGTCAGAAACCAGTTTTCGTGTTAAATGGGTCGTAACCGAGCTTTTCGTGTTAAATGGGTCATAAACGAATTTATTTTCGTACCAATCCGTCGTGACCCGTTTAATAATCATGTTCGCGTGTCTTATCGTGCTATCTGTTTATTAAACAGTTTGTGTTTGTGTTTAGATTCATGGTCTATTTATTAATAATGTTATATTTATATTCATGCTTATCGTATCATACTGTAATCAGGTTGATCTGAATGCAGTCCGTGGATACAAATTACCAGCCCCATCCACTGCTTTTGGCTGTAGGTTATAATAAGCAACCTTTTCATTCTTACCCGAGCCAAAACAGTTTATATATATATATATATATATACACATTTAAATATCTTTTTCCAAAGTAAAATGAAGAAAAGAGGATCTGCAGAGGTGTTGTCCCCCTGCAGTAGGTAGTATTGTCAGCGTCATGAGCTTGGGTTCGCGTCAAACTTTCTGAGAGATCATCATCATCATCATCATCAGGCAGACTGTGACGTAAGAAAGCCAAAATAATAATAAAACCTTTATTAGTATTTAATTACTTTTGTCATTGATTGAGGTGTTTTATGGTTGTCTTATTTGCACAAAAACCAACTCATGTATGTAAACCGTACGTACATGAACAGAAAATTCAGATACTTTTATGTCTTCTAATTAACTAACGAATAATAATTTTAGGAATAATCTCTCAGCATCCGTCCGTCTGAGAAGGAGAGAGAAAGAGAAAGACGAGGGAAGATAATTCAAAAAATTAATCGGTACAATCTAAAATATTATCTGATAAAATTTAAAATATTAAAAAGATGTTTGATAATAAAGTTTAATTTTAATTAAATTATATTTTTTTATCTTAATTTTTATTTTTTTTTTCTGAAAAATCAACAAAATTTATAATTATTTTTTAAAAAGTCAACTCAACTCAAATTTAAAAATTTCAACTCAACTCAAACTCAACTCATTCACCAAACACCCTCTAATTGTTATAAATATTGTTTATATCCGATAAAAATGATGTGTTGAACACAATAATAGTCAAATAATTTTATGATTGATAAATAGTTTTACACTGTTAAATCTTTATCGAATTTAAATTTCATTAAATTCTAATAATTTAAAATTTGAAATGATTCTAAAAATTTTACTGCTAGTTGAAAATGTAGTAGTTGTTGGTTTGATTTGGTTCTCCATTTTTTAATTAAGTTGTAAGATGCTTACCTTTTAAAAAAATGTTTGAAAAAGTTGTTTTTTTTTTTTCCTTCTTTTAACTTCAGGGTATAGGATTCGAAATATTGATTTTATGATATAGTAAAATATGAAATTACCATTATGGCTAAACTATAACTACAACCAATGTTAAAATTTAATTTTGATCGTAGGATATTTTGGTTATATCCTTACACAAGATTTCCTTGATGGAAAATATTTGTATATAGTTGTATCAATCTCAAAAATTAAGAAGATATAGTCTAATGATAATTTTATACCTGATTCTATCATGAAATTTCCTGTGGTAATTCATAATTATTATTTGCAGTGCAAGCAGCCTTGTTGACTCCAATGAAATCTAATTAGACTTTGTATTTTTAAAATAAGTTTTTTTTTTAAAAAAAATAAGAAATGAGAAATATATCCAAACAATTAAACAAATGTTATATGAGATACGATTTAGAAAGTGGCTGGCTATATATACATATATAGTTATGCATATACAAATATTATCAGACAAACGAAAATTTTAAAATGTATTTTCATGTTCATAGACATAACTTAAATTTAAATTTAAACATCCGTTTTAAATATTTTCAAAAAAAGAAATAGAAAGAAAAAAATCTTGTGTCTATCTGGGATGCACCTTGTTATGCCTTCTTGGTTAAGAGTGATTGGTTTATCGTTTAGTTTTCATGAATGAAGCAATTGGATCAATAAAGAATGTAATGGAATAAAATGATGGTTTTTTTTTTTTTTTTTTTAAAGCCCTTGAACCTCTTTTAATTTTCAGTCTTTTCATCTTTGTACTTTTGTTTTTGCCAATTTAATGCTTGATAATATAGGTTAAAATAAAATTATGGGCGAAATAACAGTAATTTATTAGCATTTTTATCCCTGAATTTCTTGCAGTTTGGCACGTTATCCCCTGAAAAATTATTATTTTTGGTTATTTAGCCCATGAATCAATTGCAGAATCCCCAAAAATTTTCCGTTGATTATTTGAGTAAGTTACTAATATTTTTGAAAATTTAGAATTTCTCTTGTGGAATTAGAATTTCTTTGATTATTTTTAATTTTAAATTCAAGGTATTTTGGATATTTTAAATCTAAAAATTAAGTGTTGATTCATAAAATATATAAGTTTATGTGCTAAAATTAATCTAATAATAAAAATTTTAAAAGTTTAAAATACATTTTATACTATTTTAATAAAAACAAAATATATGGTTTAAAAATATAAATACTACATAATTGTAGTCTTTTTTTTAAGAGTAATTTAAATATTTTAAGGTCAAAATTAAGGTTGATCGATAAATGATATAAATTGATATATTAAGCGAAATCTGATAGTATATAAATGTAAAAGTTCAAAATACAGAATTTATTTTCTGAATAAAAATAAAATATAAGATATAAAAACATAAATAACTCAAACAAAAATACACTTTTATTTTATTCATATATTTTCTGAATAAAAATAAAATATAAGGTATAAAAACATAAATAACTCAAAGAAAAATACACTTTTATTTTCTATTACAAGTTGGAGAATAGACTCATATATTTCCCACTCGTTTTCATCGAATCAATTCTGTGAATGCATTTTCACACTGTAGACAACTGTCCTTTACTATATTTACTTTTCATCTTAAATTCTTCTGTCTTCACAACTCTCTCTCTCTCGAGTATGAAAAGAACATTTTTAGCACCAATAACTTTTGGACCCCACCAAATAATACTACCATTCTTGAATCAACTCTATGTTAATTATTCGCAAAATCAAGGGCACCAAAAATTAATATTTACTAGAGTGGCATAAAATCTTTTTAGTTACAATTTTACGTGGCACTATAAAATAGATTAATTTAGTAGAATAACAAAAAGGAGTGTTATGAACATTTTTGGTATTTATTCATGATGCTGGTAGCTGGAAGAATCTTTTATTTCCATTTTCATTTTAATACATCTTTGCTTCAACTGGGAAAAAATTGGAGCCCTTCATGGACCATTGAGAAAATATTGCTATAATTATCCTCATTCCTTGCAGACCCAAATGTAGAAGACCCTCTTGTAGCCCCATCTCTTCAATATACCTAAATGATAGGAAATCTTACCTCCAGAAAGCGAGAGAGTGGACTCTAAAGTATGCCATGTCATAGTTATATATATATATATTTGTATATGTATATATACATATTTATAAATTTAATGCTATATAGTCTGACATATAGGTCTGTCTATACATTACACACTTTGTCATATAAAATGGTTGCTTAGTATAGTTCTTAGGTTGGTATGATATGACTTCTGTTTGACTTGACTGCTAAGAGGACCACAAGATCTAAGGAAACATTAATGTATAGATGGCGTGCAGCGTTTCAGCAAATATATAATTATATACACACACACACGGTGTGTTATGACTTTACTCATATTATGTAAAAATAATCTCGTATGTGTTACAACATGTTATACGGCACTTGTAATTTTTCATGTATATATGATGTGCAATGTTTCAAAAAATATATACACATATCTATAAATATATGGTGATCTAGGAACAGTCTCGTATATAATATAACATATCATACGATACTTATAACTCTTTATGTAAAAGCTTATCATAAAGAATTGATTTACATATATTTTTTTATTTAGAATCTTGTATCTTGTTACATGAAAGTACTGTTTAAATATTTAATATAAAAGATAAATATCACTGAAAAATATTATATTGTTATAAATCAAAATTTTGTAAATTACACATAATCAGTCCAATCTAGTGTTGCAAATATGGGTCCTCTCGCTTGGCCCATGCAGGCCTATAAGAAAAACATGGGTTGGGCCAGGGTCGGCCCAGACAAATATCAGGCCGGGCCAGGCCAGGCCGAATGAAGGAAATGGTTATCTAACCTCGTCCTAGAGCCCGGCGGGTCCCAGGTTGGCCAAGTCGGACCATTAATATGTAAATATAAGGTCCGTTTGGTGAATGAGTTGAGTTTGAGATGAGTTGAAATTTTTAAGTTTGAATTGAGTTGACTTTTTAAAAAGTAGTTATTAACTTTATTGATTTTTCAGAAAAAGACAAAAATTGAAATGAAAAAAGTACAGTTTAGTTTGAGTTAAACTTTGTTACCAAACGTAGCAATAATATTTTTATATGAGATTTTCAAAAAAATATATAAATATTTAGTATATGGATTGGTAAGACCCGTGGGCCAAGATCACCGACCCTACCCGACCGTACAGTTGGGGTCGGGTCAACCCAACCTGAAAATGCTGACTGGATCAAGCTGGTCCGTACTCCAAAGAGGTGGGCCACAAGCCAACTCTAATCACACCTCGGTCTCGGATGGTTTCTACCTTGTGTTGTGTATGCTATTGAAACAAAAATGATTTCTAGTAGTAATTACAAAGTGACGTGCCTGATTGAAGCGTTAAATCAATTTATAAAGAACGACATCATATAAGTGAGGAAAAAAGTGCTCATTTAATTATTTTGACTCATCTAATTAGGACACCACTGACATGTCTACAATCATAAACAATATTGTTATATCTATAGATTAGTGACCACATTGGAAGATATATTGACGAAATGTCATACCCAATTTTCCAATAGTACAAATTTGTGGACCAAACTTGGCTCCCTAACATGACTGCAATATATCCAACAATAATATTAGCAAAATATGTGACCGAGACTAGAGATAAGGAAGGTCCAAAAAAAAAAAAAAAAAAAAAAAACTTCCCCATCAAATTAAAACTTTCTACCGGTAGCGATACCTGATTGATAGTATTTTTTTGTTTAACGTAATAAAATCAAGTCAACACGAAAAAATATGCAAAATTGGTAGATTTTGATACAAATTTGAAGGTTAAAAACAGAAAACATCTCACAGCGTCCCCTAATTATATTTACATTTTGCTCGAGCTCAGTATATATAATAACCGTACTCGGTCAAACACGAGTGACCCCCTAAAAGTAAGAATAAAAAGAAATAAAAAAGAAAGAGATTCAATTTTGTGACATGAAAGGAAAGAATATCTCATTGACAGAACACAGAAAATCTGACGGTTTAGAAATTACTTTGTCCAAACGATAAGGTATTATTTCGTATTCGACTGTGGAATTTCTGTGCCCTCGTCAAAGTCTCCCATTGCATATTTTCTAGTCCACTCTTTGGCCGTTTTGTTGTATTCTTCCCAGTCAGTCAGGTACAGAAAGCAGCTCCTATTGAAAGTGTCCACTGGATCCGGATCTGCTAGGAGCGAGCATATGGAAACCAACAGTGTTTCAATGGTCTGAATGGGTTTCCATTGGTCCTCCTCTAGAATGTCAACGTATATCGTTCCGTCGTCGCCGATGTTCGGATGAAAAACCTGCCAATTTCGTGCAGTCAGTTTGGTCTGATACACGTTATAATAGCCAAGCTAATCCATATAAAGTTTCGGATTACCAAATTAGGAACTTAATGTTGATTTAACTTTAGAAATAATTTTACAATAAAAAATACATTACTAATAGGATATAATTCTGACCCGTTCTAGTCTTTGAAAACATACAATTCAATAAACATAGATAATCAGCATTTCAATAGAGAAGCTACATGGGAGGGAGTGTGGGGTCCAAAAGAGGTCCAAAATTTCCACGCGTTTTTTATACATTTGCCTAAGTGATTATATGAAGTTTTCAACTTAAAAATTATGTTTATAAAAAAGTTGTGATAATTCTATAGAGTATAAGTTTTGCAAAATAAGAAAAAAAAAAAAAAAAATCCAACGGTTCAAAAACTATTAGTAATGGTAAAATTTGTGTGCAAATGTGGGGAAAGTAATAAAAAAGTACTGCTTGTGGGTTTGATGAAAAGTCTTTTTCTACACCAACATGAAAGACGGTGGAAATTATTGTCCTTTAGAACTTGACATGAGCCTCTTTGGAAAATCCGATCACCATTTGATTCCCAAATGAATGTCACAGTACTATAAAACTTATTTGTATATTCATTTTCTGTTTTTCTTTTAGATTGGTCAAGAATTCTACTAATGTTGAACCTAATTAAATGAAATTTCACAAAACTATTTCTCCAATTTTTTAGCTGTTTTTGCATACAAAGCAAAGAGAAGTACTTAGATCTTAGAATAAAATCATCATACCATGAAAAAAAAAAATCCAAAAATGAAGAAATGACATAATAACTTGTCATATTCACACTTAACTATAAAATAAGATCTGATTCAAAATTCTACCCAAAATCAAGAAAAAGAAGAAAGTGATGAAAATCCCACAAAAAAAAAAAATGAAGACTTTAGAAAACTAGTATAGAGAGGAAGTCACAAATATTGAAGGGGTGTTTTTGAAAAAAAAAATTAAAAAAAAAAAAAATTAAAATTTACCTTAGTTTTGAACTTGATTGTGGGAGGCTTGGAAGGGTAGTCAGGGGGCAAATCTATGGAAACAAAGAAGACACCATCTTCATAAGGAGAACCATGAGGGCCAAAAATAACACCTTGCCATTGGAAAGGATTTTCCCAGCTGACTGGTCCATAACTGCAACAATCTGGAAAATCTGCTCTCTCTATTTTCTCCCTTTTGTATATCCAGTGCCTCATCACACCCTCACTTCTGTCCTTCCCAACAAAACCCATCATTATATATTTCAATTTGCACTACTTGAATCTCACACACACACACACACACACACATATATATATATATATATATATATAAACACACACACACACACACACACACACATATATATATATATATGTTATTTATGTATGAGTTTGAGGTTTTAGACAAACCTTGTATCTTCCATCGCAAGGCCCAAGACCATTAAAGTGTTGCAAGAAAGGAAAGGTGGAACTCTAGGAAAAGTTGTTTGTGAAGGGGAAAACGATCATAAAACTAGTTTTTTTTTTTTTTGTTATGTATATGTATATAAACGGGAAAAAGATATATCATATATATAAATATGTGTGTGTGTGTGTGACTAATAATTTTATTGATTTTTTGGCATGTCAAAATTTCCCAGAAGGTGAAGGGGTTATTTCGTGTTACTTGGTGTTCTCCGCGTAGAAGAGAGAGAACTTAAAATTATATATTACATATAATAAAATTAAAATAAAATTAAAAATAATAAAAAAAAAACAGAGGGAAGAAGAGCTATTGACTGAGTAATGGGTATGTTAACAAAGCTTAAGTGTGAAAGGAAGACACTGGGCAGCTTCCTTTTATTTTGCTTTTGGGCAACGCAGAGAAGACTTGGTATTGACTTGGCTTTTTTTTTCTTTCCCTAAATCTGGAATTAAATTTTTTTCTACTCTCATTTTTCCAATATTTTACAAGCTCTAAATGTTTTTACTTTTCTATTTTCTTTTGAGTCTGAAATTTTTTTTGGGTTTTTTTTTTCTCCTGAATGTAATTATTATTTTTGGATTAATTACCAAAAAAAAAAAAGTACAAACTCCTCACCTTTATTTTTTTTTAATATTTCTTTCTTCGAAATTTATAACAATCTCACAATCTCTTTATTAATATTCCGTCAAAAAAATAAATGGAGACTTCTCATGCAAGGAGTTACTTCAAAATAATTCCTCCCCCCGCCCCCTGTTTTTTAAAAGGTCATATCAAAAAAAAAAAAAAAAAAAAAGCTCAGCCACGTGTCACTCGAAACTTGCCCACTACTAATATTGATCTACACAACCAAATACTATTTGTCACTAAGTAGTGAAATGGATCATAACCTTCTATCTCTACTTTTAAATACCAATTCACATTACAAGTGAATTGTCATTTATAAGAAATTTTAATTGATGTGTCTATTTTCTAAACACTTGATTAAAAAAAAAAGAAAACGAAGATGCTATATAAATTAGTATTAAAAAATTAGGAATAAAATTAAGTATCTTTAACATTATTCTTATCACAACTATACATATCAACGGCAGAAAGTATAAAGTAAGATGCTCACAAGCAAAGCAGAAAACTAACCAAACCCCCAATAACCTAAAGCCTCCATGGTCCTCAAAATCATAGACCTTCCTTGACCCATTCAAATACACATGATCTAACTCCATTTCGAGATACCTAATAACCAACCCTATTACCCACCTGACAGCGGTACGATGGTGAGGAAATCTTATTTGGAGCCTTTACTTCTATTCGTTCAAAGATTCAAGTCAATATCACAAGCAAGAGTCTGCTCCTTGTCATAGATTATGTGCTGGTGGATTCTATTTTTTCTTTTTGAACCTTGGACGGATTGCTGTTGAAGGTCTAGGGTAAAGATCCTCTCCATTTTATTTGTAGTCCCACTAGATTTCTCAAATGACATTGAACATGGATATGAAGACACCACCAATCTTTTTTTTTTTTTTTTGCCCCCTTAATAAGTGAATAATAACCAACCCTTTTCCACTGCCCTTAAAGTTCCACCACACGTAACCAAATATTATCTCTTTAGTTTTAACTCTCTCACTTTGTTATAAAACAAAGGGAAGATCAAAGCTTTGGAAAACAACAACAACAATGTGGGTCCAATCGAAATTGTGCTTTTCCACTTTTTTTTTTTTAAATAATTTTTCAAACAATGCTTTTGGACTTTAGAATCTCCTTGAAGATAAAACATTTTTCAGGGGCAAAAAAAGTCCCATAAAAAACCTTACATGAGACGGGGCATTTCTGTCTTGGCACAGAAAGTAACTCCTTCTCAAGCAAGGAGTAAAGTCCACCGATCAGAATCGACCTTCTCAGTGAAGTAAAAGTCTTTCTTAGTTATTTCCTGACACTAATCTCAATTATTATTAATCCTTATAGATAGAGCATAAGAATCGTCATATTCTCAGTGGAAAAAAAAAACAAAAAAATTACAAAAAATGGCACAAGAATCAGCCTCTGAAATCACAAGCGTCGACGACTTCTACTTCTCAGCCCTGTTCGACGAATCTCCATTCCCAATATCAGACTCCAAATACGCCGAAGAGCTTCAGTTACAAGAGGCTCTCATGTCTTCAACAGTCTCCAATTCTCAAACGACAACTACTTCTTCTGTGTTACTCTCATCCGCTTCGCCGCCATCGCTACAACTAGTCCAACTCCCGCCTCTAGACGACAAAGACCATGACCCTCAGAAAGAAATCGGACAATCGTCCCAGATCTTCTGCGAAATCTGCGCAGAGAGAAAACCCGTCGACGAAATCTTCAGAAACGAAAGTTCCGATTGCAAACACTCGTTCTGCTCCGACTGCATAGGCAAGCACGTCGCCACCAAACTCGTCCACGGAAACATGAACGTTATTTCATGTCCCGGTGTGGACTGCAAGGACGTACACGTCCTCGAGCTCGAAGCCTGCAGGGAGATTCTGCCGAGAGAAGTCGTGGAGAGATGGGACGAGGCGCTCTGCGAGGCTCTCATTCCGGACTCGCAGAAATTCTACTGCCCCTTCAACGACTGCTCGGCCGTTTTGGTGAACGACGGTGAGGAAGAAGGAGAGGTTATAGTGGAATCCGAGTGTCCTATTTGCCATAGACTCTTCTGCGCGAGGTGTCGCGTGCCGTGGCATTCGGGGATCGGATGCGAGGAGTCCGAGACGCTGAACGAGGACGAGAGAGGGAGAGAGGATTTGATGGTGAGAGAGCTTGCCAAGGAGGAGAAGTGGCAGAGGTGCCCTAAGTGTATGTATTATGTGGAGAAGATTGATGGTTGTTTGCATATCACTTGCAGGTCAGTTTCTGGCTTTCCACAAAACGCAATTTGCATGCCCATCTTTTAAAATTTTTATGTGTTTTTATGTGTTAGACACTAAATAGACGATTTCTTATCTTGTAGAGAAATCAAAAATATCATAATTGGTATTTTGTCACTGTATCATAAATATGTTGGTTTCTGAATTGACGTGTGTGAATCTGATTAGCTTTGAGTTTGATGTTTTAGATTAGACAGATCAATATTTGTTGGGTTGAGAAATGCTAGACATTACTGGTGGTGTAAAGAATTTGTGACAGTTTATAGGTCTTAAAATTGACAGTGTGAATATGTGATCCTGTATTATAATATGTTGATTTCTGAATTGACTTGTGAGTATGTAATTAATTTTGAGTTTGATGTTTTAGATTAGACTGATGTATATTAGAAACACTAAATAATACCGGTGGTATTGAATGTTTATTGTGTAAAATTATATGTGTCGCAATTTTTAGGTCTTAGAATTGATACGTGAATATGTGATTATATATTTAGTTAGAAAAGAATATTGTTATGTAGTTGCTTGTTTCTTTTTGTTTGGTAACATTTTGAACACGAAAAAGATTGTTGTGATTGTTGGAGATTTATTTTTCCCCTTTGAGAACTTGGCCAAATTTTCATCATCTCTGCAATCAACTCTGTTTAAAGTTATTCTGGGATTTTGATTGTGGTTTTTTACTTGCACGAGGAGTATGTTGGGAATTGGATTGTTTCTTTGGTAACATTTAACCAAAGTACAAATGGGTTTCCTTTTTCACCTTGAAGGTCCAGGCCTATATACTCTTCAGCCCTTTTTTTTGTTTAAAAATTATTGGATTTAGGTTTTTGTTTGTTTACTTGTTTGGGTAGGAAGTAGCTCTGGATTTACATTGTTTTCTTAATTACCTTTCTTATAAGGCAAGAGACAGCGATGGGAATCAATTTTTACCTTGGAAAAATTGGACTAAATTTGATACCCCTTGTCAACGACTCTGTTTTAGACTAGTAAGGAATGGATTAGCTTTGTTGGTTGGATACTCGTTTGGGAAGTAGTTGTTTTGGAAGCGGACGGGCTCGGAGGAGCGGAGCCCCAACTTTGGAAGAAACGAACACTATGTGTATTTTCCGGAGTTGGGGTTTTGCGGAGCCTCCTAACAATGCTGTTGGACGACTGTTAATCAAATTTGGTGTCCTTTGGTTGCAGGTGTGCATTCGAGTTTTGCTATGCATGCGGGTCGGAATGGAGTCAAACTCATGGTGGTTGCCAGGGAGATTAAGATGACTAAACAGATTGAAAAAAAGGGGATATCATAACTTGTAACCATGAATTCTAGCTACTACCCTTTTCTTATGTTATTGGCAAAATTGTCAATGTTATTGGCACGATTGTTATGCTGTGATTTTACTTTTTTGGTATCAAGAAATCTGTCACGAACTGTTTAAATTATTATATCCAATGTCGAGTTTATGATTCGATATTTTTGCTCTGTTTTTACTTGGACAACAACGGCACATTCCCCAATTTTTTACTTTTAATAGAACATTCTTAAGATCCCTACGCAACCCTGTCCCCCCGAAATATAATATCAAAATTTTAAGGAAGTGTGATGGTTACAGGCATATTTTAGCAGTAATTTCACATTTAACTTCACCATAAGGTGAAGAATTCGAATTTTCTCACCCCCAGGTCCAAAATCATTTCAAGGAAGCATTGAGATACTCTGACTTCCCTTTCTTTGGTTTTGCTTGGTTTTAATACAAATTTGTTTTAAAGTTTAGATTAATGTTTGAGTTATAATTAAGTTAAATACACTGACTTGTTTCTTGTAGGTTTTGGCATTTTACAAGAGTTTCTGCTACATCTCATGGACAAATTTGCAGCAAAGTTTGTTTTAAAAAAAAAATTTCTAGTATCCAAGTGGTATCCATATAGTATCCGGATAGGACATTCATGTTTCACCAGTTGTATTTTTTTCACTTGAAAAAAAAAAAAAAACAAACAAACACAGTTATAGGAGGAGAAGTTGGAGTTCGTAGATAATCCTAGAGCCTCGGCAGTCCACATGGTATATGATACATATTTTCTTACAATATACCTCGACCAATACAGTACGAGCAATTCGAACCCAAATCACATGTGAAGAGGATGAATATCCTATCAACCCACCTGTTAACACGTTGGAACTTGGAACATTGCTTGTTTCTGCTAGAAAAATTCCAGCAACAACGTGGTAGCATGCTGGCATTCTGATAGGATACGATGTTCAGCACATATGTAGTACGAGTATGGCTGATTTAAATGAGATTTTGTCATTAAAAAAAGTAAGAATCAAAAGTAATATCTTACCTTCAAATTTCACAGAAAAATTGCGCTGCCATATTTCAAAATTTTTTGATAACCAAGTGGTAATCTGATGGTATTCTGACAGGACCTTCGGTTTAACGGTAAAAACGAATGCAAAACCTATTTTTTCTTTTAAAAAAAGTGCTGCAAATATAGTCTATTGTAATTTTATACTTGATTTCATAATAAGGTTTAGAGTTTAAATTGTTCCACTTCAAATTTATTTAAAAAAAAAAAAAAAAAACAAACACAAGAACTTTCGCTGTTCAACATTTATCCGGTTTCTTAACATTAATCTTATTGCAAAAATAATCAGTCAGCCATTTTTTATAACTTAGGGAAAGGAGGATTTAGACTCTGCATTTATACTGTAATAAGATGTTAAATTATTATTAGATTATGCATGCAATCACAATCAGTCTGCCATTAAAAAGAACAAAAAATTTGTTCACAAAATTTTAATTGTTAATTGTGTGATTATTTGTGTAAAGAGACCAAGATTTACGTTACGAACCACATTAGAAATTATATCTGGCAATTACATAGGGAACGGGGGGCTCGGGGCCATGCCCCCCCCCCCCAAACGTTTTTTAAAATTTTTATATAGAGGAGTATGCATATAAATTAGTCTTGACTCCTCTTAAATTAAAAGTTCTCTATATTTTATTAGGCAAACAATTTGGATTTTAAAAAAGAAAACAATTTTATTAAATTCATATACATTGGTGGTCCTAGTGGCTTGACCTAAAATCTAAATCTGAACTGCAATTTTAATAGCCCATTAAGCTAAGTAATATTTTATCTACACATAGCTAAAAGCTTCTAAAGGAAGCCAACTCTTCACTTTCCCATTCCATAATTTCCAAATAAATTTGGAAATTTGCTCTATTGTTCAAGGTGTGTTTTTTATTTTTTCTTCGGTTTACTGTACTAGATTTCTTCTCAACTTGAGACAATTTCGCCTTGGTTTGTCAATTAATTCTTTTTCAATTTCTCGTTTCCGTTTTAGGTTTGTATTTTGTTTTTCTCACTTCTTGTTATGATTCTTTTCCTTTTCTTTTTTTTTTTTATAATTTAATTGTCATTTTTCTATTTATCTTATTGTGGAATTGACGGGATATGGTATTCTGAATTTTTTTTGTTTGTTCTTATGTATTGAGGATAATATGTTAATTTTGATTAGAAAATTGAAATATTTAGCTAGAAATTAGTGATTTTTAGTTTTAATTGTGGATTTTAGCTGAGAAAATTATAAATATCATTGCTTAATATTCTTGATTTAAATACAATTTTTTTTTTTCAATTTAGTTTGTGATAAACTTAGTGCCCGTTTGGGGTCATGTTTGGAAATGGTGTTTTGAAGATTGAAGATAGTTTGAGTTTTGGAAATATGTGTTTGGTGAAAATAAACTGTTTGGAGTAAAAAGGTACAAAAACTTGAAACGTGTTCGGAAAAAAATAAGCAATATGCATCTTGTTTCATTCATCTCGAAATTATATACAATTTGAAAAAAAAATCATCCCATTTCGACTTAAAATAATAAAGTTATAGACTTTTAAATTTTGAGTTTTTTTTAAAAGGTTTAGAAAAATGAATAATAAAATTGTGGGAAAAAGACAAAAAAAAAAATGTTTGGAAACAATGGGTATCCCAAATGGATCCTTAGAAATGCTTTTGTTTTTTTTTTGGTGAAAAATTTTGGGCTCATGAGCTATTGGTGTTGGTGCCGTACATAGAAGATAATTTTTTAAATGACTGTTTGATTGTCTACATTGAGAAGGAAATTACTGTAAAATTTAGTAGTGAATCAATTATAGATGAGTTTGTCTCTATGAAATATCGTCGAGCACAACTTATATTTTAAAAAAGAAAATAATATTTTGAGATATATGAATTTAACGTAGCCGCATTTTTATTGAGAAAATAATATTATTTGTAAATTTATAAATTTTTTTTTTCATTTTTATAGTTGATATAAATGTGAAACTTAAATGATTATAGTATTGTGAAGATATTAAAATCAATATTTTAATTTCATGTTCTTTCTTGTTTTATTTTATTTTTAATTACATATAACTAACAATGATATATTATTATATTTAGATATAATATTGATAATTTTGTATGTCAATGTATCATGAACTTAATATACAAAGACCATTACATATATATATATATATATTTGTATAATCTTGATTAAAAAAAATTTGGCCCCATTAATGAATCATGTCTCCGTTGGACAAGATTTTGTAAGTAAGAAGGCATTGAAATAAAATTCAATAAAAAAAAAGCATTAAATAAAAAAAAAGGGAAAAAAAAAAAAAGAAGAAGCCAACTTGGACCTTTTTTTTAAGTGGGCCACGATTAAAAGTCATGAGCAAATGTACTAGTTGGAAGCCTTTTTCTTTATCTTTTAATTAAGAAATATTGGTACTAGGAATGTCTTTTCCCTTTAGTTAATCATTTTCCCTTTTCCTCTTGGTGTGATATTCCTGTGGGTGCCTACCAGCACATAAATCACTTTAGTGCCTTCCTCTTTGATCAGAGATAAATAACATAAAATTTTTTTATAAAACCCTTTAGCTTGGGAATCAGAATTTGATCAATTTGATGACATAAAGAAAGTTAATGACGTGAAACGATCATACTACTTTGCAGACCTAATATTATCTTTCCACAACATGCACATCCATCTTGTAATTTGAGAGATATGTGAGTTTTTCTTTGCAATATGCTTTTTTTATCCTATTAAATTATGATAGTAACTGTAAATAGACGTAACTCTTATATTAAACGTAAAGTATTATAAAAACATATGTATGTTTATTTTTTATCTGTTTTCTTTTATTTTATTGCTCCTGATAATAAAAAATTATGACTTCTAAATTCTGAACAAAATGCATTTTTAGTCGTCGTCATCATCAAACAATTGTAGATAGATTAATTATAAGATTGAGATTTGTTCCCAAAGTCGTTGAGAAACACAAATCCACCTATTATTGTTTATCCTGTTATTTTGTCATTGGAATTTAGTCCTCACTTTGACCTATCAAATTGGGAAAGCTTGACCCTATGTTTTCTACAACTTTCTTGCGCTATTAGAATTCATAACAATCTAAAAAGTATTTTTGGAACTTTCAGTCAAAAATTTGACTTGGAAATTGAGATTTGCACACTTATCTTCCCAATTTAAGATGCATGATTCACTTTTTACTTTTTAGTTCAATGTTATTGTTGGTTGGAAACACGAAGAATAGCAATGGTTAAGACGTTCTATTTTACATTATTTAAGAAGAACTGTTATTTAAATCATATAATTAATTTCTCAATAGTTTTATCTATGATTCAAGCAGTTTTATATTATATGCTATAAATTATTAATATATATTCTCACAGAGCAGAGCGTTAAAACTTAATCAAATTATTAAAATTTTTACCAATACTAATGAAAAATAAAAGTTCCTATTGTTAAAAGTCCCTGATACATAATAATGGATCCTTACAGAATTTGAGAAAACTTCTCTAATCTGCGTGATTTTCTTCTGTTAAAAGAAGAAGAAGAAGAAGAAGAAGAAGAAATATTTATGTGCTTGATTCTCGGTTGATGTGCTTGATTTTCGGTTTACATTAATCTTGCTGTAGGGATCGCTAATGAAATTTCCAGTCGAAAGAAAATTGCTTTAACGCGGCATGGAATTAAACAAGGCTTTTCTTGACCTTTATTTAATTTCTCATGACCAAAAGTTATTCATCTGTGTCATCTTTCCGTATGTGGTTTGAAAAATTAATAGAAAATCCCTTTTTTATGACAAAAGACGATTTCACCTACTGTTTATATCTTTAAAAAATAAAAAAAATAAAAAAAATTCAAAGTCCGTTCGAGTTGTTATCTGGCGGTACCTATCTGTTAGTTCTGTTAGTTGATGGTTACATGAGGTTTGTTATAGATTATGGGCTGCGAATGAATGTCTGTTGATCACTAGGAATATACCATCGATTGTAGATATTTTTCTGAAATGAGCTTTATATATACTCGACGATAGATTGTCAAGATATTAGAGAAATTTTTCCATCACCGAATATCGATTTATGTCCTCCTCACTGAGTCTTATTAAATTTTACTGATAAAATCGGTCTTAATCGAGAATTTTGCCTCTTATGTTACAAGGTTATTTTATTTTTTCTTTTAATATTTGTATTCTGTTTTAATTTAAATAATTATTTTCCTTAAAAAAAAATTCAAAGTAGATTTAAAAAAAAAAAAAAGCTTATTAATATTTTATTTTTCTTAAAATTTTGTTTTCCAAACCTTCGACAAAAACATTATATTGGAAAACCAAATATTTCAGAAGTGTGTATCTTTAGACCATCTCCAATATAATACCATTAATATAACATTTATTACAAAAGTATACAGATAGTATATTTGACATGTTCTCTTAATGTTAGTGCATTATGTTATATCTACGTTTTGTTATCACTTCAAGATTTAAAATACATAAATTGTAATGCATTACTATGAATGGTGCCAATCAATAACAACCAAATATTAAAGTTTATGATTCACTATTTCTTGCGATAAAATTTCCATCAAATTCAAAATTTACTATTTGTTAAATTTTACACAAAAGATAATACTTTATTAAATAACAGTTTTTTCACTTAAATGTCTAATTTAAATTGATTCATCAATTTTGCACTCTGAGATTTCATAACACACTGGCATTACAAGTAATAAGTAAGTTTGCTTAATATCTACAAGAAAATATCAGGCCTCAAAGTCAAGTTTATAGTCTTCATGCTCAACTCGGCTTCCAAGATAAAAGGATTAAAAAAACAATTTTTCAATATTATTGGATAAATTTTTGTATGCATATTGGAGAATTAACGGTACATTTCAGGCTTCCCAATATATCTGTGCAGCTTTTAAATATAACCCTAAAATTCTTCTGAAAATATTTTCAACTACTTTTCAAGCTCTCTCTTCTTACATCTCCCTCTAGCTACCTGTTTTTGGAGACATCATCCCCTGCCCGCCATGCGACAGGTGCCGGTTAAATCATGTTGTCGACGTTCAGATAATTCGTTGCAAGAGATCTCCCCAACACGCCATTGTGGTTGGATCTCTCCCGCACAAGGGCCAGGATGGCAAGCATGCACGGAGCTAGGTTTAGATGAGTGGGGGGCACGTGCCTCTACTGAATTTTTTAAAATTTACAACTTTACTTTATAACTTTATTTAATGTTTTAAAAGTTCCCTCAAGAAAATACTTTTTTTTTTTTCAAAATGGCCTCACTTAAAATTTTTTTTTTTTTCTTGAATCAATGTCAACAATCCTTCCACTGAACTAAAATCTTGACTTCTCTTAGGCAGCGAGATTTCCCCAATGCAGGACTATCCTGACTGGATCTCCCAACACGAATGCTCATCTATCTACTTGGATAGAGCCCTAATTCATCATTTGTGTGTATGGTTACAAATGATTTTTTTTAGTGTTTCCATAAGAAACTGCCAATCTCACAAGTAGGCTACTACCGGTAGCACACTAGCAGTCTAACCTTTGGTTACACAGTTGACTATCTTAGTATTACGGTGAGCTAACTTCAATAACCTGGTAGATTACCGGTGATAGGGAAGTACTTTGGTAGGTTTCCACCAATAACTTGGTAGGTTATTCGTTAGGGGTATATCCTGTATCATCTAGAAACTGGATTTCTGATTGTAACATTTAATCTAAAAGTTTCTTTCCCACGACAGAATCTGATTTCCTTTTTTTTTTTTTTTTTTCAACGCCTATTCCCTTGATAGTGTTTTGACAATTGATTAATTTATTCACAAATTTTTAGTATTGAACTTTTTTTTTATGGCTAAATTTTTAAATTTAGATGATATGATCTAATACTATCAGAAGCAACCAATGAGACAGGAATTTTGGGATAACATATCTTGATTCTAATTCATGAGGCCTTTTTGTGAGATTTTCTCAAACCTCCGGTTTGAAAAATCAAGACACGGAATGCACTTCAGAAACTTGGAAGCCTGCTGTCCTTTAGGTTTTTATTTTTATTTTTTATTTTTATTTATTAATTAAAATTTTCCTTGCAGCTTAAATTTAACACGAGAAGTCGTATTTTTAGCTGTCGTTTTCTCTTTCAAAGAAACACGACATACTTTTGCCGTGCATTAGAAACGTATCACGTATGTCGTTTCTTCTTAAGGTATATTAGTGCTGAAGGAAGAACAAGTTCTGTATGTAGAAACGCATTTCATTGAAACTACATTTTGTTTTTGAAGGATAGTACTGGAAAGAAACGACATTTTCATTTCTCATGAAAAAATGGACGACACGTCGTTTTTGTGCTTGGCTTCGTTTCTCTGAATTCAAAGACACTTCGTTTGGGACAACCCAGGCAATTGCGGTGCCAATTTAAGACGATGTTGTTTTTGCTACATTTTTAATTTGATTATCTTTTGCTCTTCAAATTCCCAATTTACTTTCTATGGCTGCCCAAAAATTTGCAAAGACTAACATAACTTACCCACAAATCCATGTTTTATTCTGAGCTTGATACCACTTCCACCAAAAGCTTAAGGCATGTATTTTCGATTGAGCATTTTTTTTTTTTTCCCTTGGGAGATAGAGCAAAATAACATTTTTGAAAAAAAAAGTAATAGTAAACTATAACATAAAATTTTAAACATACTAATGAATGGCACAATCAAAATTATGATTACATAATACCAAAAAACCAGTCCTCCTTCCTCGTCTCTCTCTAACATGGAATTATACATATAAATTTATTGTTCAAAATTAATCGTTCAAAATTAATCGTAAATCTAAAATTTTATAGAAAATCTAAAAAAATCTAAGAATTTGCTAGAAATATACGTTATAACTTATCATCTTTTAAAAAATATGTTATAAACTTCAAAATTACCTATAAAATATGCTATTTACTACCAATAACGAATTTAGGATTCGAAACTAGTTGGGGCACAATATAGAAAAAAAATATATAACAAACTCATATAAAACTTCCATCATTTTTAGTAACAAAACTTTTTTGAGTATTATGCAACTTCCAGAAAATAAAAAAAAAAAAACAATATCATTGCTAAAAGTATAAAATATTAAACCAAGGTATATATTTTAATGATATTTTGCAAATAAAAGTAATTCAAATAAAAAATAACACAGAGAGAGAGAGAGACTGCAGGAAAAAAAAAAGAGTATACATAATACAAATTGAATAGTTAGAACTTTAATAAAGAGAGAGTGAGGAGTCCAAACAAAGCCCAAGTAGACTCTCTTAGAAGCCCAAGTCATAAAGAGCTCAATATACTTTCAAATGCCAATATATATTTGTTTGTTGTCGTTTTATTCAGTGGGGCACTTCATAAACCCCAATTTACATTAGTTGTGTGTCATTTTGATCAGGGGGGGCACGTGCCCCCACTGGCCCTATTGTGCATCCGTCACTGTTTCTTACAATTTCCCTTTTTTCTCTTTTATGTCTTAAAACAAGAACTTTGAGAAAATAATGAAAACAATCACTCAAATAAATAGGTTCATGTTTTTTCCCCTCTTTTAATGTTTACTTGAAATTTGATATCCCATACTTATCTAATTAGAGGTATAAAAAATGAAGCTATTGTAACTAGGTCAATAATCCAAAAATATAGTTTTTAAGGGGGCAATCCTATAAATCACCCTACAACTTGCTTCCCACAATTTGTTTTTGTGCTAACCTATCTTTTTCTTAAAATTCTCCAATCAATTCAAGCCATTTTTTTTTGGCAGATGAAATGTTCTGGGAGTGACTCCATCTTCTGCAGGCTTTCAGCCCCACAGACAGAAACCCTTTTCGCTAGATTTGGCAGAGAGACAGTTTTTTTATAGTAGTTTCTCTCAGTTGCCCATCTGAGGTCTACTTTACCATCACCAAACCATGCTTCAACAGTCGAAGTTGAAGCGAGGCCTAAGGAGAATCAGTGGGAATCGAATCCGAATGGACGAATGGGAGAAGCCTAACAAAGACAACTACCCTTGCTAACGTATCTATCCCTCTCCCTCTGAGGATGTAATTCAATTCAAGCCATTTTATCCACATATATTCTTTGGCCCATAGTAAGCTAATAATATTAAGTAGCACCTTTGACCTGTAGAAGTGGACTATCATGGTGCTTCTTTGGCCAGTTCCACATTCAAAATTTGGCAGCAATACAATTACTTGCCTCCTAGATATTGCTTAGATTCTATTCCACTTTGTGGTTCAAAATGGGAAAATCAAATAAAGCGGACTTACTATTGAAAATAAAGCTAAATCACACAATAGGAAAGAAAAAAAAAAAAAAGTTGTAGGGTACACTAAAAGAATATTTTGCTACAAACAACCAAAAATTCAAAAGGAAAAGAAGGAGCTAGAATTCCATGTAAAAAGAACATCATGTTAAGAAAGAGAGAGAATATATATATGTATACATATATATTTATAGAGAGGGAGAGAGAGAGCCAGAGAGAATTAGACAACAAGGTGAAAATGACAGAGAATGTGTAAAGCGACAATTCAAGTCCCCAAAGCAAGGCAGAAGTAAAGAAGGGACAAATCTATGTTGCCTTTCTACCAAAAGAAGAATATGTATGTGTTGTCCAAATAAACCAAAACCCAAAAAAAAAAAAAAAAAAAAACACAGAGGCATACGCTCTTTTAGAAGAATAATCCACCGTAGCATGTATTTCATATTACATAAACTGTACCACATGAACTAATTCAGACTGTGGAACTACGATATCAAATAAAACACTCCACATGGAATGAAAGTGAAAAGGGACACGTGGCGATGATGATCATGATTGATGATCATGAAGATCTTGATTGATGATCATGATGTATCAGAGACCAAAAGAGCATCCCAAATAGTGTCCATATCCAAAGAAGGCATTTTACTTAGCTGAACAGCTTCCACATCAGAAATTAAATAATCCTGATGAGTTTTCTTGCTTTCAATCACTCCCTCACACCCCACCTTTCCCACCAAATCATTGGCTTTCGAGTTCCCGGAAAAGCGCTTTTTCGGTGAAATTGTCGTCGTCAGCGGCAAGGACTGATCATGATCAACCAAGCCAGGCTTGTTCTTCTGATGAGAACCCGAGACGCCGTTCGACAAAGCTTGTAACTTTGCCTCAAGAAGAGCCGCCGTGTTTCCATTGTGGGAATTGGCCTTGAGTTGGTGCTTCATGTCCGGGAAGTTCAAATGCGCGTACTCGCCGCGCAGCATGTAAGCCGCCGTGTCGTACGCCACGGCGGCTTCCTCCGCCGTGTCGAACGTCCCCAGCCACACCCTTGTCCTGTTTCTCGGCAGCCTTATCTCGGCCACCCATTTCCCCCAGTGCCTTTGCCTCACACCTCTAAACAGCTTCCCCGGCGACGTCGACGATGATGAAACCGATGCCGCTCCCGCCGAAAAGCTCGGTTTCTGATGATGATGATTGATCTGGAGGACCCTTCTTCCCGCGTTCTTCATCGGCTGTGTCTTCGTGGTGCTGAGCCAGTACTCATTGAAGCCTTTTGATTGACAATTATGCAATTCTTGGCTCATTTTCAACCACTCTATTCCTTGTTGACGAGGCATTGGAATCGAAAGAGGGTCAGGGTGGTTTTTCGAATCCAAATCCTGCAAAAACAGCGTTAAATTCGGCGATTTCGGTGTGGTCGACAAGGAAGGAGGAGAGTTTGGTTGAGAAACTTGGTCAGCTCTAGTCAGCTTTGGATCAAACACTTTGAAGAGGTTTAGAGGGACAAAATTAGGAGGAGTACTATTTGTGTAGAGTTTATGATGATCAAGCGATAAATCGCGGTTATTAGTAGCGAAATCAGGGAGGTTGTGGGAAGAACTAGAGTCAGAAGAAGAGAGAATTCTGTCTGGTGAAGAAGAGAGTGATCTTGATGAGCTAATTGTTCCATGTAATGAAGTTTGAGTCAAAGAACTCGACATGTTTGGATCTTCAAAAAAACTTGACCCTGTTGTTGAGGATATGCCTTGAAAATAAGATGGCAAAAATCCTCTTGGCATGAAACTTTCCATCTTGGGAAACTGGTCTTCCATGCTTTATGTTGTTGAGAATTTTTGGGTGAATGAACAGACAAAGGAGAGAGAAAGAGATGGAGTTAGAGAGAGAGGGATTTAGAAATGGTACAAATTGGAAGAAACTATGCTATATATTTATTTCTTCTCCTAACCTCATGTGAACAAGTGTCAAACTTTTATTTTAAATTTTAAAGGAGGGGACCTTGCTTTTTGTTTAATTAAAATAAGTAGTGTTACGATAATAGTTCTAATTCTAATTTTTAAATATTAACTTGTGTGAAATTGAGTTATTATTTTTTATTAGTATATCTTTTAAACATCTGTTAATAAAATAATATCAACTCACAAATCATATCAATAAAGATATTGTCGGTCTTCTGTTATATAGATATTCTAACTAGTCGACCTCTGATAAATGTGTACTTTTTTTTTCCTTTTGATCTTTTTCCTAATGAGTTTTGGCTAAAAAGTTTTTAATGAAACATATCTGAGATTGAATCACAAAATGCAAGTTTACGCTTAATTCTTTGGTATCAATCTCCGTCTACATAGGTGATAGGACTTTCAATTTTTATTGTTTTGATGTCCAATATAGTGCTTGTTTGTTTTTGTTTTCCCTCATGCAACTTTATTGTATTTTTGTTTTATTTTATTAATAACAGAATGGGACAGGTAAGGGTTTGTTTGGTGTAGTAGTTTGAGTTGAGATTTTTAAGTTTCAATAGTAAATTTTTTTGAATTTTCAGAAAAGATAAAAAACTTTTTGGGATAAAGACAAAATTTTTTTAAGAAAAAGACAAAAAAAAGTTTGAGTTGAATGGTTTGAACCATTCAACCAAACTCCCCCTAAATGAAAAAAATATGCGAGATAAGTGTCAATCTAGTTGGAATGTCTTGTTACATTTATTGATACTTGTTATTATCATTTATCTTAAAAAACAAGTCATGTATATTGATAAAACTGATATTAGAATTGATATTCTTAATTTTTTTTAAAAAATTAAAATTGTCCTAGTCAAATCTGCTTGTTAAAAAAGAAAAAGAGAAAAAAAAGCCGATCACCGCATTCCGTTTTTCCTCCTCTCTGCCAAAATGATTCGAGCAAGCCATTTTTTCAAAAAAATGGCTTTGAGACAAACCAATGAGAACATGACAACTCAATAATTTTTTGGGCTTACCTGTTCTCATCCGGGGTTCATTGGATGGGTGGTGGATATTCCCTTTTTGGAAAGTGACTAGCTAGTCGGAAAACCTGAAAGAAAAAAAAAATAAAAAAAAAATAAAAGAAAAGGAAAAAAGACAGAAGAAAAATCTTTCCTTATTTTCATGGCACCAAAAAACATTTAATGTGAGGTGTGGGGGACTTTTTTTTATATTATTTGATCATGTGGTTTTCTCACACACCCACATGCCTCGTTCTCTCTTTTTCTGTTTTCTTTTCACTTTTCCTTACTGAAAATTAATATCAAAAGATTAGGCATGTTAACGCAAAAGAATATTGGTTATTATCATAATTCTCAAGCTTAGTTGACATACAATGCACTAAGGTTTCATGCTTTATGAATTCATAGAATACACACATATATATATATATATATATATATGGTTGAATTAATGCATTATTAGTGTGAGTTTTGGAGCTTGATTAGCCATATTATGACAAAATCATTAGTTAAACAAACCCCTAATCCAACTATCAATGGAACTATTATCTTTTTTCTTTTTTGATATGGAAGTTTATGGACACCCACTGTATTATTTTGAAAGAAAATCTTTTAAATTTGAGACCCAATATCCTAAACTCTCCATTTTCACATGCTAAGCTAACCCCAATGAAATTAGTGTGATTTTTTTAGCTTAATTAGCAACATTATGACATAATCATTAGTTGAACAAGCCCCTAATCCAACTATAAATGGAACTAGAATATTTTTCTTTTTCATATGGGATCTTATACATGAGCACCCGTTTTTATTAATTTGGAAGAACATCCTTCGAATCTAAGACCTAAAATCCTAAACTTCTCTTTCCACCGGTTAAGCTAGCCTCAACAGGATTAGTGTGATTTCTTGGAGCTTAATTAACAGCATCATGACATAATCAATAGTTGAACAAGCCTCTAATCCAAATTATCAATTCTGGAATTATTATCTTATTTTTAAGTTGGGAGGAAATCATGGCAGTCTTTTTCTAGATCTAACATCAAACTAATGGTCAAAGGCTCTCCTCTCTCTCTCTCTCTCTCTCTCTGTGTGTGTAAACCAAGGAATCCCTAATTTGGCTTTTCTTGGGGCATTCCCATGTGTCTTTTGGGAGTCTTCTGGAGACACTCAAGCACCTCATAAGTTTCAAGCTATAAAAGTTGAAAAGGAAAGCATGTGGGGGTCCATGAAAACTTGAATGTGGGCCCATCTCTCCCCCCCCCCCCCCCCCCCACCTCTTCACTAAAAAGAGCCTAATATGAAATGATTAGAATTCCCCCATTGGGTGGTGTGTGTTTGCAGCAATCTTAAGCTAACAAAGCTGAGTCAATGACACTTGAAGATACTCATTCTAATGAAGCTAAATTACCATTGCTAGAGGGACATTAGAGAGAGAATGAGTGAGAGAGAATCTAAAAGAACTCTTTATTTCACACTTTTGGCAGTTCCCATTACTTTTTGGTTTAAAATATAGTCCTAAGAATGTGAATTTTAATTTTAATTTTTGAGTAATATTGCATAGTGATGAAGTTAAAAAGTTTGATAAGATGGCTAATGACTAGAAGTTTTTAACTTTCATAAGAATAAAATGAAGATTTTAACTTTTTAAAGGGGTTATTTGTAAATTTAAGACAAATACATATATAAAAAGATAGATAATAAAAAGTTGAGGGGGACTTAAACTCTCCTTTAGGCCTATGTGCCAATGTCCTTGTCAATATGTGTGGTGGTGTGTTATTATTTTTTTAATAATAGATGTTTTCAATTATTGTGATAATTATATTAATAAAAAAAATAAGAACTCACATATTATATAAAATAATATTTAAAAATTAATATCAGAATTGATGTGTTTAATATTTTACTTTTTATAAATATCCATTTTATCTTTTTAACGGTCTAGTTGTTTTGGCATTGGGATTTTTCTTTTTTAATAGACCAGCACATGGGCCTACCTAATTAAGCTACTAAACCTATGTTAAGGAGAGGCATGAGACCACATGTTTTCCTTTTGTCTACATACTATACTTTTTGCTTCTCTCTCTTTCTTTTTTTGTTTTAAAATTTTCTTTTTTCCTTTCCCTCGTCATATATCTTTATTCCTTTCCTATGTGCTTGGGCCTGAAAACAAGAAAAAACATGAAAGAATTAAAAAAAAAAAGAAATTCCCTTTGCACACATCACCAAAGCTTTTTGTTTAAAGGAGGAAAACATTAGACATGTGAAAAGGGGTGCTTAGCTAGTCAAGTAGTGGATGACAAATCATGCATGAAGGTTTCATTATAATGTTCTCTTTCTGACATTCCTTGTTTTGTTTTGTTACAAACTCTGGAGTTGCCGAGTCAAGAAGATAAGAACTTTAGCAGGCTCCAACAGAATTAAGAGATAAAAGATTTTTATGATTTTCCCGGTTATTTCAATTCATTAATGGCAATCAGTATCTTGTTTACTTGCTCATTTTGTTTCAAAAATGAAAGTGAAAATGGTGAATCCCACACCCGCTTGGAACTGAGGAATGTAATTGGCAATTACATACCCCTGCTCAATAGTGTCTCACAGTCCTGGTATTGATGTTAATTACTATTTTACCCTTAGTTTACTTGCAAAATATTATATTAAAAAACCCCCAAAAAATATTGGTATTGATATTGGCATATTAGTTTTTGTTACAGTCTTATTTCTAACGTAACATATAAAGTGAGAAGTGTAACATGACATTTACTAAACATAATGCTGATTTTGAAAGGTACCACAACAGTCCAGGACAATTATATTTCTTGGTTCCACCCTTTCAGCAGTAGTGTTTTATTAAATTCTTGTTATGCTTATCACTTCTATATGTTAGGTCGGAAAGATGGTCCTAAAATATCATGGATAAGTCTTATATAAGATTTATTCCTTTGAGAATTTTATGGTACTACCTAACCATACTATTTTGAACGGTTGAAATTTTATCAGGTTCTATCAATTTACATATATACTCTTTTTTTTTTTTATTATAATGTGCAGACTTTTGAATTGCCAACTCAAACAAGTTTGATTCAAAGGTTGAGACTGAGAAGACATGGATATAATAACAATACTATAATACTAGAGGGAATACCCAACTGGTGTTCATTGCACATAAACAACATAATCTTGATCGCTACTACTTTTTTGATATATGTGTGTTATATATATATATATATATATATATATAATTTATTGAAATATTCTGCAGAAGTGGTCCTGTCTGTTATGTGTCTTTGATAGAGGAGTTAATAGTTTGTTTTGTTTTGAGATGTTGGCTTGTTAACCTTCACAACTACCTCTTAAGTATTTGGATTAATATATATAATAATATCATGTAAGGAATGTATAGTTATATTATATTATATCATATATTTATATATATTAGCTTAGCTTAAGCTGACTATGCAGAAAACACAAACCCAACTAGTTCATATCTGGTGCAACTACTCCTAGAATTTGACTAAACAACTTCCCTTTATTCCTCCCACTACTTTCCTTTTAAGGGTTTTTTAACAAAAAAATAAAAATAAAAAAGATTATCAGTACCTTTTTTTTTTTTTTTTTTTAACTAAGAAGTTCCTCATTTCATGCCAACTGCTTTTATCTTTACCTTCTAATCCAGTTTTGATAAAGAGCACGTAGAAACCCTAAGACATATTATAATATCACCCATACATAAAGCTAAATAAGAAAAACAAATTAAAAAGGGAAAAAAAAAAGAAAAAAGAAGGAAAGAGTGTGAAATAGGATAAAACAACTATAGCAAAGTGGAATTATTGATGTACAAATTATTCCCTCTTTTATCTTACATCACTTTCTTTCCATCTTTTAGCTCACAATATTAGAACCTAGTTTCCTAACAATGGAATCTATCTACAAAAATAAAATAAAATAAAATAAAATAAAAGTTTAGTATCCTTGTATTGTACACAATACCATGAATAACCATAATTCGTCACCATGTATTAAATATTAAATATGTTGTTTAGTAACACTCTAACATTATTAAACACAAGTATAACTCAAATTAATATGGAGGATTTTGTGATAGGTTTCAAAATAATCCTATTATAAGACATAAATTTAAACTGTTAATTCTCTATTAAATTATGATAACACTAATGTGATATCATGATACCAACAAGGATTTTATATCTCATCACAAAATTCTTCTATTCATAAAAACTCGAGAAAATTGCTGAAAAACTAGAGAAAAATATGCATTCATACATATTTACTTATATAAGTACACATGCATAAAGTATATATACACATATATGTATATATACACACACATCATGAACTTATTGCTCCTCACAAAATGCATAAAATACGTACGGAAACGGCAAACTTTTTAGGAGGATGGACTAATGAATGTTATCCCCAACCTGTTTGAAAACCAAGTTATACTAAATTATCTCGTATGAGCAAACATCATGACTTCCACCATTCACAAGTAAACTCATTAAAATAAAAATAAAATAAAATTAAAAACCAAAAAAAACAACAAAAGAGTGCACTTTATGGTTTATTTTAACAAGGCATGATTAGGTATGTCGTTATTGTTATCTTTGGCACTAAATTAGCTAAATAATCAAGGATAGAGTGCACAAAAACTTGATTAAGTAAATGATTAATTTATCTCTATTGAGTAAAGAATTTAATTGTGGTCCAAGCCAGCCGGAATTTCAGAAGCTGAAATATACATATAGTTTATTTATTTATTTATTTTTGCTTGTAGAAATATATATAGTTCGGTGAAGAAAAGGAACATGCCAAAAAGTGGAAAGCGGCTAAGCAATAAGCTCTTGCCAAGTGTTGGAATTCTTGTGGTTGTTAAATAGTGTCCACTCATTCTTTCCTTCCCTATTAATCATGGTCATAACTTGAATCTCAAGGCCATAAATGTTTTAGGATTATTTTGATGGTGATACTCACGACTGAAATACAACTTTAATACTGTTATGGATAGTAACCCTAATCTCAATTGTTGAATATCAATTTATGTGATCATGAGTTATTATTTTTTTATAGATCAATATGATAAGTTCTTATGACGATCTTTTAAACATGTATTAATAAAAACGACAATTCACATATATCATAAGTTATATTAAAAATTGAGATTAAAATTAGTGTCTCTTATATTTTTTTTTATTAAATTATAGGTTTAGTCTTATAATGACATTCTCTGTGAAATGATACTTGTAACTTTTTTTATTCATAGGACTTTCAGTTGATAATAATATTACTTTATGTGTAATTAAACAAAATATAACTTTATTTGTTAGGTTTGTACTTTTTTTTTTTAAGGGAAATTAGGTTTGTATTTAAGGATGTTATATTTTTTTATATGTAAATATTACATGTTATTGATATGAGCTGCATGTCATTAATATAATATTACATATATTGATTTCAATTGTTATATGTGCATGTCATTATTATATGTACCGGACAGACCTAACAGTCGAACAAAATAATATGCTTAAAATTATAGTAGATGAATAAAACATATAACATTAATTTCATGACGTATTGTTAGATTTTTTTTTTTTTACCTGACAACATAATTTTCTCAATGTTCATTTAATAAATATATATTATATTGAAACAAAAAATAAAGCCCGCATTAATTTGCTCCTAATCTCACTCACAAAGACACATTCCAGCACTCTAATTAGCTATTTGGCTTCTTTCATGTCAAATTAAGGTGTTTTATTGGTCCAGTTCATTCTCCATTAATATTTGCATATGTACTAGGATAAGTTAGTTTATTCTCCACAAATGACAAAGAAAAAGTCTTCAATTAGTTTATCATATAAAAAGAAAATTATGCAAATTCACATTCACAACAACTCCAACATCACAAATAGTCATGTTTAACCACTTAAAAACATTTTTCCTCATTGACTTTGTTTTTTTCCCTCAAAATTAGAAGTGGAGGCAGCAAAAAAACCATTGTTCTATTTCCAGAAAACATGATTTTTTAGGGAAAATAAACCCCCACGAGGAGATATTCTTCTCTCTCTCTCTCTTTTTTTTTTTGTTTATTATTATTATTTTTTGTTTTGAGGGTTTTTTTATATGCATGCATGTGGTGGGAGACCAGAAAGAGAGTAAAAAACAAAAATAAAAAACAAAAGAAGAAGAAGAGGAAAGTAGGAATGGGAGAGTTGTATTGGAGACGTATGGGGTTGTTTATAACTATATATATATATCACCCATATAACGTACTGTATAAGAGGCGTGGGTGGCACGTCAAAAATGAATATATGTACATCCATACCAAGTTCTAGACACGAATTTGTTCAGTATATATAGGACCACACTACTGTATACCTGTAGATTCTTCCCTTCACCACACGATACAATTATACGTTGTTCTTTTTTTTTCTTTCTAGAAAAAATTATAATAAAAACTTCCCTTTTATCGTGTTACTGTTAGATTTATGAGTGTATGCATTAAAATAATACGTTATACGATACAAAAGTACTCTCATTCTTTGCATATCTCCAACGTAACTCTATTTTGAAGCTAAACTTCAAAATAAAGCTGGGTTTTGTCTCCAACCAAGCGCCATCCCCTGTGCTATTTTGGAGAGGAGGAACAGTGTTGCACCAACATTGCCGCAACACTGAAGCTTTTTTTTTTTTTTTTTTTTTTTTTTTTTTTTTAAAGAATAAAAATTGACCAATAAAAAATTTAACAATTCATGTTTTACTCCAATTACATATATATTTTTTTAACAAAAGTACTTCCTTCTGTATCTTTTTTATTACCTAAATGGTTTTATTTAATTTAATTGTTTTAATTTTACTATTTTTTATAAAATAAACTAAATTTAATGTCATGTGAATTTCTTTAATTATTGTCATGTTTATCAAATATACTATTTTGATTTATGAAACGGAAAAAAAAAATTGTAAGAGTTGGATAAATAATATATGCACTAATATGTTAACAAAAATATAAGTAGATAATTGATGAAATAAATTAACTGTTATAAATGAAATAAAAAGGAATATAAAGGAAATTCTTCTTAGAATAAAATTTGAAGTAGATGAGTTGGAAATGAGTATTAAGTCTGAAGTTAAAATTGCATAATTTTGGTATAAAAGCAACTCTAAACTAGAGTTATAAGTTGGAGATGGTCTTATATCCGACTAGTAAAATTTAGTTCAATGGTTAAAAAAAATTTGATCTATCATTAGGACAAAATTACAATTCCTATCATAATTTTTTTTTTAGCTTAATGTCTCTTTCACACTTTCTTGTTCTTAAGAACACATCCAAATAAAGTGAAGCATACCACACAAATGTGTTCTGTTAATTTCTATTTTTTTAACCTTGAAATAAAGTGTGTGTGTCTCTCCTTTGTTGTCCCACTAATAGAAAATTACCACTTTCATCTTATTTTTTGAGTTCAAAGACCATTTTGTTATTAGTTTCAAGATTTTGGGATCATAAACCATACTAAGAAAAAGGTAAAAGTAGATTTCAATTGGATTGTGACAACCTAGCTTATTATTCTGAAGTACTAGGAGCAACTCCAACCCACGCCAATTTGGAGTCAAAAAGTTGGAATGGCGTGGGCTTGGAGCTCCAACCGAACACCAAATTTTTAAAGCCATTTTGGTGTGAATTGGGGTAGTGTCTATTTATATTTTCAATGTTCATTCCACGCCAATTTTGGTGTTAATTTTAATTTTAATTTTTTGTTTTTTTTTTTTAAATTCTCAAAGAGTGGAATTAGTAAAAAGGAATAAAAAAAGAGAGATAAAAAGAAATCTACATGGAATATTCTTTTTGGTGTTAGAAATGGTGTAATGGGTTGGAGATGAATTTACTTGTTTTGGGTTGGATATGCTCTTAGAATAGTTATAAAAAAAAAAGGGGGGGAGGAAAAAAAAAAAAAGGAAATTAGCAGCTAAAAAGGAACAAGAGACCAAGTAAGGCTAATACTTTCACTACGGATCCATGGTACATATTGGTAAAATTGGAGTTTTGTGACAAAGTATGTTTAGGAGAAATATGGTTCACAGGAAAAAATCAGTAAGATAAATGTGAAATATTTGAGGAAGGACTAAAGTACTTTCAAACGAACTTTATCCCAAGAAACATTCTTAACGGACTTAATTTGAAAAGGCATGACTAGAATGGTACCATTTTGTATTAACCTCGAGCCCTTGAGAAAATGTAAATCACCCTTATTATTCTTGACAGTCAAGCTTATTACTAGAATCAGTGTTTGGATTTTCTCTTAGTCCATAGCAAATATTATCCTCCTTTACTTCTGCAACTGTTGGATTTCTTATATATATATATATATATAGTTATATGTGTATGTGATAACTGTTTGAGCTCTAGAATACTTTTCTTGTGTGACATTTCAGATGAGTTGTTGATTCAATCATTTACATTTATACGGCTTATATATTAAATACTCCGAAACAGAGTACACCTACTAGTAGTGTGCATTTGAAAGCACCAATATCGTATCAAAATTATTTACCAAAAAAATATATCGTATCAAAATTAAATAATTAATAAGTAAATTAATTTGGCAGTTCATAAACAAACAAACATTCATCGATTCAGATTTGGGACTAGCTAATTACTAATCTATTAAAAGTGGAAATTTCTTATTCTCTCCTTCTCTTTCTCTCTCTGAATACGAAAAAAAGTTACAGTGTTTGGCCAGAGCTTTGGCGCTGCCTTTGGATGAGTCGCTGGGTTTTCGACCCTGAAGTTTAGTCCCCAGACTCATCTCAATGTTGGCTTTCTTGTGATGGTGGTTGTGTGTGGAGCAGCGCATCCGTTGGGATGAATCTAACCTGTCTTGGAGGTGGGTTGTCCCTTTGGGGTGGCTCTGCTTAGATCTGACTTCCGTTCGACGGTCGATAGTTTACTACTGGTGGATCTTTCTTTTGTTTTGTTGTAATAAAGGCGCTGATGTTTTCGCTCCTTTGGTGTGATTTTTTTTATTTACTCAGGTGTTTTTACTTCAGTAATAATGGAGGCGATGTCCTCCACTTGTGTCTCCCATCCGTTTGTTATCGGATACCGTGGTGTGAGTGCCTCCATTACGTGGGGATTGGTCTTAGTTGACTAGGCTAGTCCATCAACTGTTTTGGTGTTGTTTAATGAGCAAAGGTCAAGCTCAAAGTTTTTGTGCCGAGCGGGTCTTCCCCCATTTGAGTCTCAGTACTTGTATTTACCCTTGGACTATTTTGGTATTTACTGGTAGATCCAGTCTTTAATTCGGAGTCGAATTCCTTTGTATTTGAGACCGTTTATGTCTTATATATTTTGTTTATTGTGAAATGAAATTTCTATTTAAAAAAAAACATTATAGTATTTATTATTCTTTTTTTTTTTTCCCCTTTTAGTCATACCTTGGAATTTCACCTTAACATGCTACTTGACTTGGTGAAATTTTTATTGAATAAATGCATTTTCATTTGTCTTGTGGATTTTGAAACTGGCTAAATTTCGAAGGGCAAATATTTCTAAATTAGACATTGGATGAAACAAAATTTTAGTGATCAATAACCAAGTCAAAAATCACCAGATGTAAATTCAATTCCTTTAATAACCAAGCTTTACTACAACCAAATATAAAAACATAGAATTCTGAGCCGTAGGGGGAGACAAGTGGGTGCGAATGAGGGTGGTCGTCCCTATTGAATTTTTTGTTATTTTAAATTTCTCACAAAAATTTTATAATTTTTATAATTTGCCTTTATTAAAAATAAAAATTCTCATATACTTGTATTTTATCCCCATTAAGAATAATAAATTCTTACATAATCCTTATAAAAATTAATTATATTTATGGCTCCACCCCTAAGATAGGTTACCTCATTAGTAAAGTTTTGTTTTGAAACTATTTTATATGTATTATATGTCTACATACGCTTTCATTTGATGTGATTTTAATTTAAATCTAACATTAAAAAACTTTGATGTGATTTTAATTTAAATCTAATTTTAAAAAACATGTATTTGTAAGTCATTGTTATGAAAAAAATAAATAAAAATTCCCTCAATAACCAAATTACATACCATAATATATAATTTTTTTTGCGATTCAGCGATTACAATGACAAGTCATAAAAAAAACTTTACCGGTAAGACTTATTTGAACAGTAAAATATAAAGAAAAAACTATCTGTTTTTCGTATATTTTTCACATATTTTGATGTGATTTCGGCCGGTTTAAATACACACTGCCCTATCATATATAGAAACCTCTAAATTCTATATATATGTGTATATATATATATATAAACTCTCGTGTTTGTGTGTGTGTATGTGTGTGTGTGTTTCTTTCCCACGCCAAGTCCTTTGATTGTGGAAATACATTGGCCTTTCAGCCTAGCTTGAGCCATTTTGCATAGTTTTCTTGTGGTACCAACGGAGGCTGGTCATCATACAATACACCTGTACTCGTGCGTTTAAACCTTTCTCGCCCTTTTTGAACCTAATGATTCCCATAGTTTTGTTGTACTTTTCACGCGTTGTCTTTTCTCCACATATCAACTTCCTTGAATGCCGCCCTTATATACATGTATATATACATATATATATATATATATATATGTATATGAATATTTTTTTGTCGAAATAAGTTTTTGAATACTAATTTTGAAATTATGAAAAACTACCCTAAAATATATGTCTTCAAATTTTGCCATAACTTGGTTATGTTTTTTTACTCGTTCGACTGTTTATCTACTTTGGCCTATCACTAAAATCACTAGTTTAATCTTAATATTATCAGTTCAAGTTTCATCCAATATTCCCTGCAACGTTCACTATTAACTTGAGCCCATAGCATCGACAATGCTAATAAGCACAGTCCATTATTTCAATTACATACTTATTTGGGATCTTATAATTAGTCAATAAATAGTGCTAAACAATTTAGCAGGAGATTTAGAAGGAAATGCAATAGTTTACATCATATCAAGTATGGTTCGTTTTCTCCCAGGATTCCCTAGATGTCGTGCCGAGTCGACATGCCTTTTTGTTAAAGAGCATTACCATAATCAAACATGTTAATCAATCATATAGTACGAGCGTTGTGGGCACCACAAGACAGAAAGATGTGATCCTCGCATATGCAAAATCCACGCCCACATGTCATCAAGTGCCTGGCACCAGCGGTGCCAAATGAGAATTCTAGAAAAATGTATTTTCACTAAACGAAGTTAAGGAACACCGATGGCATTCAGCATCACATGCTAACAGAATGTGAGTTTCACAACATGACTCACAGATGAAATCCACCTTCTACTAATAGTAATGTTTAATACAGATGATGCTGCCAAGCATTTTTCCTTTTCTCTAAAGGGACATAAAAATTTATGCAACTTCTTTAAACACAAATCCTACGTCCCTCACTCTTTACTAGTATATATCAACTAGAGCAAAATTTTTGAAGAAAATTACACAAAACTAAAGAAATTACTTTTAAAAAAAAGGGGCAAATTTCCTAATTGCTCAAGTAATATTTTTCTTCATTGAATTATGTGTTTCCTTGGACCTTAAAATTCAACATAGTAACGTAAGTACCTGTTTCTGTTGGGATATTACTCTCTCAAGGTACGTTTATGAGAACCATAAAGAATTATAATGAGAAAGATGATGAGTTGAAAAGGAATAAGGAGGATCGTTAATTCTCTTTCAGTGTTTACTTATCTATTAGATAGTTCAATGAGAAACAATCCAATTCTCTTTCTACCATTTACTAAACTTAAGAGAGGTAATCTTATCAATATAATTACTAAACTATCTTTTTACTCAACAAATAAACACAACATGAACAAAATGTAGAGGGAGGACTTGACGTACTGCCTCGTCTTTCTCCTTGAGGAACAAAGAAAACTAAAAATAAGCTAACAAAGAGATGTTTGCATACGATCTAGTGCAGTAAAGCTCAATTTTCTCTTCGGATGACTACATATGACCGATCTAATATGGCCATCCCTCTTCCCGTTTATCCATAACCCGTTTCTCTTCGATCTTTTCTAGTACATTCTATGGAGATGAACCTGCTCATGCAAGCTATAAGAGGATGAATAGTGATTGTCAATGCTCGACTCTTGCTATCTCTATAAGTGAATCTTGCCTAAAGACAGTTGATACTACAGTTACTGATCCTCTCCGTATAATTACTCAAAAGATTACGGAAACAAAACAGACATAAGTGAGTTGCTAGGCAGGAGATCTAGCAACTAGCAACAATCATTCTCAGTTCATGGAATCACAATCCAAATTCATCCATAAGGGACTCAAGCCAGAGACAAGCCTATTTCTAATATATATGGGACCCCTAAACCATCTCTAATCCCCAACCCTGAATTTCAAGCATAGAGTAAATACGTAATCCTAAGTGTGCTCCATAGCTACCCTACGTATACATAGACACATTGTAAGTTAGCTAAGTCCTTAGTTTGGAAAACAGATAAAGCTAGCTAATGTTTAATTCTTTCCCAAACATCCCCGCTATATTCCTATGCTTCTTCAAAGATTCTTTCATTCCTCGCTATCCATAAAGGTCATGTAACGGCTTGTACGGCCGCATTCCATATGAAGGAATCTCAAGAATCGCTTCTACAAACCTAGGCAATCGGGTGACACAAAACTTCTCTGTGACACAGCATCCGTTAACATTTAAATTTTGATTCCCAGTTCCCAATTTTTTGTAAAAACTAAAAGGATGTAAACACAAACAAAATGATAACTAGTATTTACAACAGAAGAACTCCGTGACTCTCTTTCAAACTAGTTCAATCCATGCTAAAAGCCCGTCAACTACATGACTATCTAGCAAATAAAAAAATTTTCATATTTGACACAAAACCTATGGCTAAAACGTGAAAGACATATAGACATATTGAACCTCCAACAAGAGTGGAAAAGCACGAATCACGAGCACGGATCAAAAACTTTGAAGTTAGTAGGAGTAAGTAAAAGCTCTAAAGCAGCATTCGTCTTAAGTCCAAGGGAACCAAGTTAATCTATACATCTATGAAAGGAAAAACTGTACATGTCTTAATGCAACCTCAATGCAATTTTTCATCATTCCTCGGAGTTGTGAAATAAAATGATAAATGCAGATCCAAACAAGCAATAAAGGTCGACAATCATTAGAAACTATGGCACCAAAACCTAAAATAAAATATCTGTATATTGGAACTCATTTAAAATACAAATTCATAACGATTATTTGGAGCAATCCATAAGCAAATTTCCAGTATCAATAATTAACATAAACCACAGCATCTCAAAAACCAAAAAAAAAAAAAAAAAGTCAATCTAAAATCAATACAACATTCCAGATCAAGCAACTTCTTCGCTTATTTCTTATTTTTGTTGTTACCTCCGGACGAGTCCCCGCCCGCAGCCTGCGCCGCCTTCTTCGCCGTCTTTTCTTGGAGGGCCTTCGCATCCCTGCTCATAAACAAAAACACAAAAAAAGAAAAATCATACAATTTGAACCGATCTCAGTTGAATAATGTCAGATCCGGTACACGAAATTCTCCGAGGGCACATCTCTCGGAGCAGCTGCTCATGAAAAATAATAATTAAAAAAAGGAAATTAAACAAGTTGAATCCAATTCAGTTTTATTTTTTATTTTTTATTTTGATACTGAATTCAGTTTTATTATTATTCTCAAACAGATTCAACTTTCAAGACATGAAACCTCATATGCACAATAAAATCAACAACCAAAAAAAAAAAAAAAAGGAAAAAAACAAAAACAAAATTTAAGCAAATTGAATCAAATTCGGTTCAATAATGTCAACAAGTTGCTTATGCAAAATAAAATCAACAACTAGAAAAATAAATAAATAAATTCAGTTTAATGGTGTCAAATCCAAGGCATAAATTTTTCTCGGAATCCCTAAAAAAATCTCAGAAACTCCAAAAAAATAAATAAATAAAAACCTCTCACGACGCTGCTCGGGAGTCAAGCCATCGTCCTTGCCCTTGCCAGCCTTACCGCCCCGAGCCTGAGCCCTTTCCCGATCACGTTCCCTCTGATTCCCGCGTGCCAAACAGACTCATTCGTCAAGGATAACAAATTCCAAACAGATTCCCAATTTTTTTTTCACAAAAATTAAAAAAAAAAATCAAAAAATTTTCCAGAGTAGAGAAAAATTTTCGGTTTTGATTAATAATAAAAAATAAAAAGAAAAAGAAAAATAACATAAGGAAAAACTAAAAAAGGATATGAGTCATTATTGTAGCTTCGAAATTGAGTTTGTGGTGGAGAAGAAACGCAAACGAAAACCAAACCAAAAGAGCTCAAGTCAAATTGGGGACAAAACAGTCTTGTTAAATTTGATTGACGATCTGATCTACAAGCACTACTCTGTTTCAACGAGGGTATTTACGTAATTTCAGTTCGGCCAACCACCGGCTCATACATGATAAATAATAGGAATCACACAACTATTTAATGATTTGATGATTATTAATGTTTATTCAAAGCAATAAAAATAAAAATAAAAATGAAAAACAAATAAAACCAAAAAGTTTGATCTCGATTGTTTTTCCTATTTTATTTTTGGATAGTTTAGGTATATCAAAAAAATCTGAATTTTTTATGTTGGAAATAAATTTAAGCTTTTGTTTGGTATTATAATTAGAATTCAAATTTTCATCTCAATTTTTTTTAAGTTAACAAAAATTTTAATTAATTTTTTTAAAAATTTCATCTCCAATTAACGAATTAAATGGAGGCTAAGAAAATGTAAAATGGTTTATGAATGTCAAATTTATGTTTATTGAGTAAATATGACTAAAATAATGGATGAATTATCCTCAAATGAGTGCATGAATTTTCCCACAAGAAAAAAAAATGGATAAATTTTCCTTTCAAAAAAAAAAAAAGATAAATGTTATATTTATTGAGTAAATTCGGTCCTGGAACTTTTATTAAAACGAAAAATAGAATAGTTACTATGATATTTTCATTTCAAAATTGTAATGACATTCTTGCACATAAGTTTTCAAGCGAAAATTTATATTTTTTCTTTGCATAGAAAGCACATAAGTTGAACGTTATTTTAATGATGTGTTTCAAACCATCGCCCCTTCTGTAGAGAACTTGTCCAGAGTTATACATCATATTAAGTCTAGTGTGTCGGAGAAGATGATGCATCAGTTAGATAATCCCTTTACTAGGGAGGAGGTTAAAAAAGCTCTTTTTAGTATGGGTCCTACAAAAGCTCCAAGTCCGGATGGATTTCATGCACTCTTTTTTCAAAAGAATTGGGAACTGGTGGGCAATTGGTTCGAGTGCTAAATGCAACACATGTGGTTCTTATTCCAAAAATTAAGAATCCCAAGAGAGTGGCCGATTTCCGACCGATTAGCTTGTGCAATGTTACATATAAGATTATCACTAAGGTGTTGGCTAATCTACTCAAATTATTTCTTCCAAAGATTATTTCTCAATAGCAGAGTGCTTTTGTTCCGGGACGATTAATAACGGATAATGTTATAGTAGCTTTTGAGGTTTTGCACTCTATTAGAAGGAAGGTGGGTGGGAAAGAAGGTTTGATGGGCATAAAACTCGACATGAGTAAAGCTTATGATCGAGTTGAATGGACTTTCCTTAAGGGAGTTATGCGGAAGATGGGCTTCAATGATCGATGGGTTAACTTGATTATGGATTGTGTATCCACAACTAAACTCTCATTCATTATTAATGGGAGTGTGGAAGGGCGTGTCATTCCCAATAGAGGGCTTTGTCAGGGTTGTCCAATCTCGCCATACCCATTTTTACTTTGTGCTTAGGGTCTATTGGCTATGATCAAGGCTATGGAAGTTGATGGCAGACTTCATGGGATTGCTGTGGCTAGGAGAGCACCCACGGTGAGTCATTTGTCTTTTGCCGATGATTCCATTATTTTTGGAAAGGCCAATTTGGGAGATTGTCAAACAATTGTGAGGAATTTGAATAGTTATGCTTTGGCTTCGGGTCAAGTGATTAATTTTTCAAAATCCTTGATCACCTTTAGTCCCAATGTTGTGGAGGAGGTTCGGGGGGGAGATTTGTAGAGAGCTTGGTTTGGTGAATAGTAGCCAAGTTCACGATAGGTATTTGGGCCTATCATCTTTTGTGGGTTGCAATAAGAGGAGTGTCTTTAATGCAGTTAAGGAATGAGTCGTGAAGCATCCACAAATATGGAAGAGTAAAATTTTCTCCATTGGGGGACGTGAAATTCTCAGTAAGGCGGTTGCCCAAGCTATGGCCACATATACTATGAGTGTGTTCCGAGTTCCTGCTTCACTTTGCCAAGAAATTCAGTCATTTGTTGCTTGATTTTGGTGGGGTGGTTTTAATGAGGATAGGAAGATTCATTGGCTCGGATGGGAGAAACTATGTCAACCAAAAAATAAAGGAGGTATGGGTTTTCGTGATATTAGTAATTTTAATAAGGCTTTCATGGCCAAACAGGGTTGGCGTATTCTTAAGGCCCCAGATTCCCTTATGGGAAAAGTATTGAAAACTAAGTATTTCCATAACTGCTCTTTTCTGGATGCTAGAATTAGTGTGAATACATCCTATACTTGGTGATCAATTATGTGGGGGAGGGACTTATTGGCCTCAGTGTTAGGTGGAGAATTGGCAATGGAAGTAATGTTGGAGTTTTTTCAGATCCGTGGCTCCCCCGACCTCATAGTTTTAAACCCATTACGAGTATTCCTAAGGGTGCATCAAATTGGAAGGTGGCAGACCTTAACCAAAATAGGCAATGGGATCGTGAACTTATTTCTCAGTCTTTCTTGTCAATGGATAGCGAGGCGATTTTGAGCATTCTTTTGGGGAGATCCAATTGTCTTGATAACTTGATTTGGCACTATGACTCTCGGGGTCTATACACAGTACGTTCAGGATATTGGGTGGCCATGGAGGCTAAAGGATTGGAGGGCTCATCTAATGCAGTGGTCAGTAAGGCTTGGTGGGGAAAACTTTGGAGTTTGAAATTACCAAGCAAGGTAAAAATCTTCTTATGGTAGGCTTTTCATAGAGTCCTCCCATGTTTTGTTGTTCTAAATATAAGAGGTGTTAAATGTTTGAATGAATATACGCAATGTTGCGAAGGGGTTGAGTCAGTTTGGCATAGCTTGTGGGAGTGTCCAAGAGCTGGGGAGGTTTAGGATTCTTCTGTCCTTTGGCCCAAATTGAGATGTTTCTTGGCTGTATCATTTACTGAGCTTTGTTTAGAGCTCTCTGAGAAAGGGACCTAAGAGGAGCTAGAAATTTTTACTAGTATGGCTTAGGCTATTTGGAGGGCTTGGAATATGTGGGTTCATTCCAATCACGTAATTGATGCCCTGAGTGTGATGGAGATGCCAGGTAGAATGTTAGGCGATTTCCAGTAATGTTTTAGATTTGAAGTTCCAGTGGTTAGTTCACCCACTGTTAATAATCAAATAAGGTGGAAAAAACCAACATATGGCTCTTTGAAACTGAATATAGATGCCTTGGTACGCATTGGAAAGGAAGAGGTTGGCATTGAGGCTATAATTAGAGATTCTGAGGGTATAGTAGTTGCTGGCTTTGCGAAACATGTGACTGGATTCTTCTCACCCCATATTGTCGAATGTCTAGCTCTTCGGGAAGGCCTCTCTTTTGCTCATAATTTGGGTTTGCATATCGAGATAGCTGAAACGGATGCAGTGTGCTTGGCTTTTGAGGTACAAAATCCGTCCTCAATTAGTGAAGACAGTGTGTTAATTGCTGATATTGTTGAGTTGTCTAGATGTGGTGTTTTTAATTACTGTTTTTATGTTCTTAGAGGAGCAAATGGAGTAGCTCACACCCTTGCTACCTCAGCGCTTAATCTTTCTTTGGATTGTAGTTTTGTGGACTATTGTCCTTTGTTTATTGTCTCGTCGGTTTTGGCTGATTTAGCCTAAATAATGATATCCGAAATTCCTCTTAAAAAAAAAAAGCTTCAAAGATTAAAACGTATTATTTTCAAGTATTTTACAAGCTACATCAATAATTGATCGATGATGAGAGTACAACAGCTACAAATGCCTTAATTAATTATACTTTATGAAATAGATTACTTGGCAACCATGATTTATTTTCGCCTACTAAAGGACAAGGTTTCGATTGAAGTTCATTTTCCAACTTTTATTCCTTTTTTTTTTTTTATCATAAATCTGCGTGTTGTAAAAATATCAACAAATAACAAAGATACAATTTAAAAGATAATAAAATTCACTCGCTCTCACGACCCCGATAAACACACTCGACGCAAGTATATATTAAACACACCATTGGAGAGGGGATAAAAATAAATAACATAAAAGTTTTCCTTTGTTAGTAAATAGTAGATCTACTGTAAATTTTGAATTTACGACTTCAAAAATTCCCAAATTACTCTCATCTCTCTCTTTCTCCTCCACCTCCCTTCCTTTCTCTCTCCTCCATCTATCTTCCCCTCTCTCTCTCTTCGAACTTGTTAGCAGCAAACCGTCGTCGCTGTCACGACGTCATCTCAGTCCGGCTGAATGTCGTCGTAGGTTACGATCTCGTAAAACCCGAAGATCGACGATGTAATTCTCCAGAGACGTGTCGTCGTCCAGCACTGTCGGTCGCCGTTGCATTTTGCAACACCGTCGTGTCGTGCATCGAAGCTTGCGAACTTCAATCTCGCAAACCTGATCTCTTCTCTGGGAACGACAAAGGGCCAGGTTTGTCGTGGAGACGGTATCGTTCTCTTCTTCAGTGACGATTTATCTACAGCGCGAGTAAATCAAAATATATAAATATATGTTTAACTTACACTTTAAATTTACAGTGTAAATTATGAAATTACTATGCTCTGTACTGTAACTATAAATTCTTCATTTACATTATAAATTCTAAATTTACAGTAGAAACTGATTTATGTTTTGTAAATTACTATAAATGCAAAAATAAAACTGCAAAACAAAATTTCTATGATACCCGGGATTAAAATTTACAGAAGTTTTAAAATTCAAGTAAACAACAAAATATATTATGTGTAATAAACTCAAAATTTATAATGCAAATCCAAAATTTACGAGATGAGGATTGTCAGAGAAGAAAATCTAGTTTGTGGCGGTGAGGGCACACGGGATCATGATCTAGATTTCACGATTTTCACGATTAGATTGGCGGACTCACTATTCTCGTTGTCACTTTTGAGAATGTCGTCACCGAATAAGACGACGAGTTCAACCATAATGTGAGAGTGACGTCATAACGGTGGTGCGACGTCGACCGACGGACTTCAGTTGGCTGCCATCCAATCACGGATGTGGGATGAGGCTCCCTTTTATTTTGCTAAAATCCCAACAATCAAGAACTTTTACCTACTGGAGGCACTCTAACTCATAAAACGTAGACAGGAAAATAACGTAACTTTTATACGAGAGTAAATATCGCTAAGGACGGAGACAAATGCTTGTTCGTCCTTTCTTCTTTGTCTAAGTGCGAGAGATTTCGGCTGAGATCTATTTTTCGGTTACTTCATTTGATTGGATAGTCTTTCAATAAGGAGAAAAACTACTATCAACAAAGAGATTAATGAAGATTTCTTTTCCTTTTGACACATGCATTCCCCCCCCTTTTTTTTTTTTTTATTTAATAATACTTTTTAATTCTTTCACTTTTCCTTTTCTTTCTAATTTCTTTCTTTTTAATTGTTAAAAATTTTTTTCCTTTACTTCATTGCAAAAAAATCTCTCAGTATACTTATTATTTTCTTTTCATGACCATAGATTTACAATTATTATTTTTTTTAGTAATGTTTGATATATATATATATATATTATTCATTATACTCTTTAAATTTATTCTTCATATTTGTTCACGTGCTAATCTCTTATTTGTATGCTTTTTTTCATCATTTTAAATTTTTATTTTTCACTCTTTTTTGCCCATACTGAAATTTTTTTTAAAAAATGTAGCCTTTCTTAAACATGTTATTGTGATCATGTCAACTATTATTTTCTCATAACACTACTTAATTAATTTTCTATGTGATTCGCTAACTTCTCTGATGTCCCTTACTACTTAAAACATTGTCTTCTCAATGTTCTCTGAACAACTATTTTCTCATGATACCTCATTATTAATTATTTTATTTAACAAATTAATTAAACACCTGCATGGCACGTGTCTACAACTAGTAATTCATAAGTTTGCAATTATTTTAGTGATAATTCCATATTTAACTTCATTAAAAAATATAACATTTCATAAAATAAATACAAAGATTGCATTGAGATGGTATTATTATCAAACTGTTTTTTCTTTTAATTTAGAAAATTCGAACTCAATACCTCAATTTTGAGGTGTGTGTAAAAATACCTCTAGATTAAGTATTAAACCAAATTTATTGATTTTTCTTTCGGATTTATTATCCATTTTTTGTATAAAAGAAAATGAAGTTGAAAACATTGAGATGGTATTTTCTAAGTCGTGATGGAGTTATCTTAATCTATATGTATTTTCCTTATCATGGTGTCGTCATATATTGATGTTGTCGTTTTTCTAAGATGAGGTTGTTTCAATTTTTAAGTTGTCATTTCTTAGGTTTTTGTCTTGGACGTCTTCCGCCAAGGCATTATGGTTCTTGACTAGAGATAGCAACTTTCCTGTTAACCCGTTAATTCGTTGAGATCCGCCTTAAATAGGACAGGAAAAACCCGATCTAAACCTGTTTTGGATCCTATTCTCCGTTTATCTGCCCTGTTTAGTTACATATAAATTTTATATTAAAGATATTATACAGAATGTTTAACAACATATAAGATTTATTAAATTTTAACATATTTGATGTATGAAAAAGTGAATATTATATATATATATGTATTTTTATTTTATTTTTATTTTTACTTTTATATGATGGAAATAGATAATCGAGTAAATGGGGTATTCCTATAATATACTGAATCTGTGACGGGAAAAACCCACCCTATTCCGACAATTTAAATGAATTACAGGACTAGTATATGGAGTATATTTATTATCGGGTCAGATTATCAAAAAGATTATCCAATCCCAAACTCGCCTCATTGCCATCCCTATTCTTAACCTCTTGTGGCTCCGGAGATGCTGTTTGTTTTCTAACCCTATTGTCCCTTTTTGTGTCTGTCATCTTTCAAAATGATGTGGCTTTTTCGGATGGTTTTGGGATATCAATCCTTTCTTTTGAAACAAACAACACTTGTCCTTTTCTGTCGTTAGTGAATCTATACATATATATATATATATATATATATATATATATGAAAGCTCAAAATGAGCCAATGTTCACAAACTTTCATCCAAAACGTGCGTTTTGGTTGAAACACGCGTTTTGGGGAGGGGGAGAGAGAAAGAGAGAGAGAGAGAACTTGTTTTTGGGGTTTGGTTTTCTTTCTGAGTCCTAACACACGGAAGGGACAAGGGAGGGGGAGAGAAAGAGAGGAGGGAGAGAGAGAGAGAGAGAGTACTTTTTTTTCGGTTTTGTTTTTTTATGTTCATTGACACATGCAAGGCCGCAAGGGAGGGGGAGAGGTGGAGTTTTTAATCCAATTTTCTTTTTCTTCTTTTTTTTTTTTTTTTTTTTCCTTTTAGTCTTAGAAATGATAAAATTATCAACTTTAATATTATGATAGTCAAAAATATAAAAAGGTGTTAAATTTATGATATTCTTACATATAATCTTATTTTTTACTTCTGTGTTTTTTTCTATTTAGATAAATTTTCTCAAATATGTCTAATCATGTGTATCGCATATGTTTTTAAACTAATAATACTTAAAATATGTATGTAATATACCTTTCAAAATATATGTATATATATATATATATGTACGCAATATAGCTCTAATTGGGACTTCCCTTTTACTGGATAAGGCACAATTCCAAGATAATTAAATTATGATTTAAATTTAAAACTATTTAGTTTTAAGATGTTGTCTCTTAGGTTTCTACCTAGGATGTCGTTTCCTAGGTGCCTATCATCTTTCAAAATGTTGTCGTTTTCTCCGATGGTGTTGGGATATCAATCTTTCCTTTTGAAACAAACTGTGGTAGTCGTTGTCGTTATTATTATTATTACTTGCCACTTTGCTGGAAGTTGCCGTTATCGAATATTTATATTGTTTTGATGGGTAAGATATGAAGCTTGTAGGTATAATCTAATTATAATTACAAATCTAATTATATTAAAAGATATAAAATTCGAATTCCATATCCCATGTAAAATATATATTAATAACATGGAAAAAATTTGGTGAAGAGCTCTGTGTTTAGTATTTTTTTTATTATATAGTTTTGCTCATTTTAATATTAAAGTTGTAATTTTAATGTTATGAAATGATAAAATTATCAACTTTAACGTTATTATGGATATAATGATATGTTAAATTAACGACATTCTTGCATATAACCGTAATAAATAAAACCATAATTAGGACTTTGATCAGGTCAAATCCAAGATAATTAAATTATGATCAGATTCAAACTCCAAGCATTAAATAACAATATTCAGTAAAACACAAAAATTGCTTAGACCTCAATCAATTATTACTTGCAAGGGAAAACAATACATCTGATCAACACCGACAGTGAAATCACATATAGTTGACTGATCACACGTGGCCCAATCAATTTTCTAAACTTCAAATTGAGACCTAAAATTTTTAAACATTTATATGTTACCTATACCTCCATCCATTCAACTTTTGGACTTGGTAGTTTTTATATTTATTGTCTTTAAATATTTCAGTCGTGCCCTTCTGTTATGAGAAAATTTCCACTCATGCCTCTCCTCGATAATTAAAATATTAAAATTTATGATTCAAATAAATGAAATTTATTTTTTAAAATTCGTCACTGATTTACAAGATCGAAATATCAAATACGTAATTAAAAAAACATAGGTTTCATGAAACAAACTCAAAGAACATTGTAACTTAGACAAAGGAAAATTAAAATGCAATTTGATTTAGGGGCATTTGGGAGTGCCTTCCTTGGTTTTCCACGTGTCGTAGCAGGGACACTCTTCCTTGTGTCCATAGGTGCCAGAGGGAACGCAAAGGCATTTCTGGCAGCATTTGTTGCAGAAGAACAAGCATGGCTTCTTGTATTGAGTCGCCGAGCACCTGTATGCACATGCCCCCGGGCACTCTACACACATTTTCAATCAAAACCACCAAAATTATAATAAATAAATGACGAGAAGAAATAACGGATCAAAAAAATATATATATTTTAGTAGGGCAATAATAAATTCAAAAGTTATATACAAAAACAATATAAAAAATATGTGGTAAACTCAAATTTTAAAAATACATAAATTTTATACTTTAATTTTAAGTAAGATGATTTTTTTTTCTTTTAAATTGCATAGAATTTAAAGAGAAACGAAACAAAATTTATATTGAGCTATTTTTTGGTACATATTTTAAGTTTTTACACTTTTTCACTACGAATTATATTTTTAACCAAACACATATATTCTAAAATCATCTTAACTCCAATTTGAAAATATATATTCAAAACTTCATCTCCAATACCTTCCCTCAAACATGTCCTAAAAAAAATTTGACTGCGTACCTTCGGGACGAAGCGATCCCTCCTTGCCAGCCTGGAAAATGTATCAAACAAGCTATCATAATTTGGCCACGCCAATGATAATCAAGACAAAATAATTCTTCCAATTTAAATTAATACGTATAATAAAGAAAACCAAAAATAAATTTAACTCTTTTGTGTCAAATTTGCAGTGAAAGATTACTTACAGGGTGATCATACGATAAAATACGGGCAATATTTTCGTTCCCTTGAGTCTACAAAATGCAGAAAAGGAAGATTTAAAAATATATAACACAAGATAACTTAAAACAAAAAGTGACATTCTGACCTCATTTCGATAATATACATTTTTTTATTATGAGATTTGATCAAAATCACGTCAAAATTAAAAAAAAAATTACAAAACAGACAATTTCATATATACATCTAACAATAAAAGATTTAGAACACAACTGATAGTGATTTTTTCATGCGGTCGAAATCTGAAAGAAAGAAATACAGAAAGATATAGCACAAAATACCGACACATAATACTCACACACATACTACATACTACACACACACACACACACAAATATATATATATATATATATATATATATAGATCTAAGGAGAGAGAGAGTACATTTAAAGCATCAATAGCAAAGGCCGAAGCAAAGACAAGAAAGAGAATCACAAGAACACTAGAGAAGCTAGCCATCAGTTTTTTTTTTTTTTTTTAATTGGTTTTTTGTTTTTATTTCAATGATGATGAACAATGCATATTGGTCGTCTTATATAACAGTGCAATTTAATGATCAAGATTAATGACATGATTTACTGCTTAATGATACCCTTTCAAGAGATCCAACCCAATTATATATATTTGGTACTTAATTAAATTATATTAATTAGGTGCATTAATACAATATTTCATAATAACAAACAAAAAAACAATTCACGATTTCTTTCCCTTTTTACTACTACTCCGTTTGATAGGAAGGAAAGAAAATAAGATGATCATGATTAACGACATTGATTTAATTCTTAATGATATTCTTTCAAGAGATCCAACCCAATTATATGTGTTTTGAACTTGATTAATTTCATTCTATGCTGTCATTAATTACGTACATTAGTAGAAGGTTGCATTAATAGTATAAATCACAATTGTGATTAGCTAAATATTTCACAATAATAAACAAAAAAAACAATTCAAGATTTCTTTCTTTTTCTACTAAGAACAGGAACTAATTCCTCACAAATTTACCTTCCATAAAAAAAATTTTAATAAATTTATTAGAGATATTATTTAGTTTTCCTAATTTTGTGTCAAATATAAAAGGTAGTTTCAGTTATTGTAGATATAATGTAGAGGTAATTCTATACATGATTCTATTATAAGGTATAGAGTTTGAATCTCTCATCCTAAAATAATAATTAAAAAAAAAAAGTTCAACTTTCAAGGAGTTTGGTATTGATTTGCAGAGACCCATTATTATTTATTTATTCTCCATAAAATTGGCATTTATAACTTGTTTTCAACCCATCGTGGTGGAATCTTTTTTAGAGTAATGCGGGGACTCAACTCTTCTGTAAATTTTGGGTAACTAATTGTAATGACACAGTATTTGAGTCTCACATTATTTAGTGGTCAAAATCTAGTAGGCCAGGCTATCAAAATAATAATAATAATAATTATTATTATTATTATTATTATTAATATATCATCTTTATATCATGTGAAAGCATGTGTTTGATATAATACAATTATTTTGACAACAATTAAAAACAAATTAAAAAAAAAGGTATAGAATACCACAATTATTTTGATATTTTACGAAAATGTTCACGAATATTGTGTAAAATTTTGTCATATTATACTATGCTTTTTTACAAAAACTGAATTACGGATAATAATACGAATATTTCCAAACATGCTCTGGCAAGCTGCAGAAAAGATTAATGCAACCTCTCTTTTGGTATTGCTATAATGTCAAAGTGTGGAAGTTTTTAGAGAAACATCAATGAAAATGTCGATTTTAAAATCCTTGATCGCTATATTTGTATGAGTCAATTAATTTGAAAAATTAGTAAAATTTTGTCGACGACGATGATTGAGGCATGTAGATGGAGAAAGACACCTTCATTAAAAAAAGTAATCGCACACTGCTAGAATAGGATAATATATAATCGAAAACTTCCATCGACTAAAATTGTAAATGGCCAATTTTAGTATGACTTGAATAGAAAATTTTACATCTTGCATTTTGGGTGTTAAAAAAAAATACTAATTATTTTCTTAAAATATAATTCCACGGTGTTATCAAAGTTCAATCAACTTTTTCTTACTATTCATTCCACGGTCGACACCTTTTACCACCCTCATCATCTATCCATCTCATATAAAAAAAATTATAAAAAGAAAATAGAATAAAGTAAGACAAAATAAATAAAACCACTCCAATTAAGAGAGATAACACCGAAACAACTACTATACTAACATCATATAGAATCTACGTGAACATGCCTTGTGTCTCATTAAACCTTTTGCCAAAAAACCCTGAATTGAATTGACAATACTGAATTGAATGATTTGTTAATTTATCTATAATAATATTAACCCCACGAAAATTGTAAGAGACCCTAATCACTAATACCTTTTCATAGCGTCAAAGTTAACCATCTGCTATAGAATTTCCGAGGAACTACAAAATTATTTCAGTCGTTGAAATAAAATAAAAGATGCAAAAGATAATTTAGCAAGACGTGAGGATAATAAAACTACCTAAAGATAATTACTTCATTCTTTTTCTCTTCTCATTTTAATCCTACACTCTGATAATCCTTCCCATTGAAGCGGGAGATCCCCTTCTCTCCAATAACATCTTTTTTTCTTTTTCTTTTTTTTTTTTTTTAAATGGGTTAAAAATAAACACAAGTGACTAAACTCACAGAAACAACAACTAAAAAGGCAAACACCATAAAGCTATTGAACGGATAGAGAACCTTCTGATAGTACAACAATCACCAAGAATCATCTGGGTATGATGCAGGTCATCAGCCTACTCGGTGAGTGCTGGAACACACCCCTATCCCAAACACAGAGCAAAGCTCCTATCAAGGGTGAAGTGGAAACAAGTTCCACCCACAAAACCAAACCTAACCATCCACTAACCTATTAGAAAATAATGAAGTAAAAACAACGAACAAGTATGATATGAGGAAAAATTACCACAACTGAAATACAATTTAACTAGAATGAACTAACACAAAGATGAAGAACATCAAGACACATGAATCATGCTTTCTTTAAAATAGATTTGCCCCCTCCGATAAGTGCATGAGGTATCAATGGACTTCTGTCACCTAGGATATAACGACGAGTAATGGTAGTCTAGCACGATCGAAAACTGCTTCCGACGAACTTGAAACCAAAGTCTTCCCTCTATCACCAAAAACTACAAAAAACCAACTACAAGAGAAAAACAACAAGAAAACAAGAGAGAAAAGAACTTGTGATGTGTGTTCTGTATGTGTCATCATGCTTATGAGGACCTCTTTTTATAGGCTTTAATGAGAAAACAAGAGAGAAAACAAGATGAGATGTTACAAAACCAAAATCAATAGATTTTTAATCTGGATTAATGAGAGATAAATCAATCCATTCATATTCAGATTAATCATTTGATCAATTCTGGATTAATTATGCACTAATGTTCATATTAAACTGCACACTAAAGCCATAGAATATTAACAGATGGCTGTTGATATTCTGAATTTGTTAAAAATAAATAAATTTGGATTTATGTTGAAAAGAGCAAATAAAAATTTGCAAAACGAAACCCGTGCGAGGGCAAGCTCTACATTTATAAGCAATTTTTCAATAAAATTTTATTTCATTAGGCACAGTTTAAGCATCAATTTCTCATTCACCCGAATACCATTTTGAGCGAATGAATATACGATTTCGATCTCCTCGCGACGGAGAACACAAATGCACCAAGACCATTACTTTTACTAAGTAGGTCCTACTCAAATTTGAACCTCAAAATTACTCCTCAAAATGATTTAAACCCATTTTTTTCAACATAACCTTCTATCTATTGTCAAGTTCCAGAAGAGTATACAAAAGCAAACTAAGAACTGGTGGGGAAACTATCGTCCTTATTACAAAAACAACAACAAAACATAGAGGAAATCCACAAAAGCAACCAAAAGAAAACAAGCCCGTCAACATCGATACGGTGAGAAGAGCGGTCGGAGCTCTGATGAGGACCAAAACCAACGGCGACGATCATTCCTGCAAGATCTCTACAATGCATGGGAATCACACGCCACCGAAGTTGGCGAGCGAACTCCACACGTGCCAACCCCTCCGCCTCGCCTCCCTCCCTCCCCGGTGACAACCCCCCGATCCGATAGCCCGAACTCGCTCCCTGTTATCTCTGCCACCTCCCTTACGAACGTCGGAGGCCGGCAGCCCAGCGGAAAGCCGAACCACCCACCCCAGCCAACAATATCTCACCCTTTGTCTAACAGCCCCTCTCTCTCTAGATTCTCTCTCTAAAAAGTCGCTACTTGGGTAGTTGCTTACCCTTTTTTTTTTTTTTCCCTTATATATTTTGGTGATCACTTTATATTAATGATAAATTGGCTATCTATTGTAGTAAATTAATTCAGATCTTTCAGATCTCAATCAGAGGCGTAAAGCTTGATTTACATGCACGTTGGTTAAAATGATAAAAAATAAAAAATAAAAAAAAATCCTTCCATTCTCAAGTAAAATTAATGATTTAACTATTTGTATTTGTTATAACAAAATAATTGACCTATTGATTAGTATTTCTTAAAAAAAAAAAAGATTATTTGTTTTAAAAGGTGGTTTTTATTAAGACAAAAAAAATTTAAGAACGAAAATCCATTCTTGTTCATTTCTTCTTGGCTTACTCAGTTTTTTTTTTTTTTTTTTTTTTTTCCAACACTTTTCTTAGGAAAAGGTATTCTTTGGCATCCTTTTTACCCTATTCAAAATATTTAATTTTTATAATTACAAATATAACTTAATAATAATTTTATATTTTAAAAATATAAAATTTGAATATCCTCATCTATTAAAAAAAAATCTCTGCTCTTTTTTTAATTTTCCCTTTCTCCCTCTCAAAAAAAAAATGACATAAACAAAATAAAAATTAAAACCCAAAAAAATAAAAAAACCAACAATAACAAAAACAAAATTAGACCCCAAAAAAAAAATTTTGTTTTAATGATTACATCCTTGGCAGCAATAAAAACCCTTTTTTTCTCCCAAGCTCCTCTCTTTCTCTCTCCTCTCTCTCTACCCATTTGTGTAGTTTCAATGAAAACAAAAGGAGGGTAACAGCCCAAGACTAACCCTTTATTGATGCTCTTGATTTGAGGCAATTTGCAAAATGATCTAAGAGATTCCGTGCCGTCTTAGATCCTCATCTTCCAAGTCTTCTTCATCCCACTTTTCAGGTAAGCACACAAAAAAAAAAAAAAAAAAAAAAAATCCTCCATTTCTATTTGTTTTCCTGTTTTTATTGTTTCACTTCTACGATTACTCTTATGTCCGTATTAACACTGTGTGAATCGAAATCTCCATTTGGGCTTTCTTGTAAACCCCGAATCTTTATTGGGTTTCTTTAGTTTTTTTCATTTTCTTGAAATTTTTTTTTAATTTCTGTTTAACAGTGCTTAGATTATAGCCCATCATATTAGTAGATTTTGTAGTCACAAATAGAAATCTGTAGTGGTTTTGATTTTCATCTCTGTTTTTTATGTTGATTTTTCTAGTTTTGCTTAAGTTTAGTTTTTTGTTGGTATATTTGGATTGGATTTAGGTAGTGATGGGGAAGAAAGTTAAGAAGAAGAGCAGAACTCCTCAAAAGGAGAAGAGGGTTGCAACCGATTCCCAGAAGAAAGTAACCGAACCGAGTAGCCCGAGTGTTGAAACCGTAGATGATGGAGTTTCAGAAGTGAAAGAGAAAAAATGTTGTCCTCATTTGGATAAAGGTATTGATTTGGATGCGTTGTCGGCGAAAATTGCGGCTTCAGGACATGTCAGGTGTGAAGACTGTAGGGAAGGTGTGGCCGATCGGAGGGGCGGTAGGGGGAAGGGTAAGCATGGAAGGAAGAAAGGGAGCGCTTCAGCTGAACCCGAGTCAAAAGCCACTTGGGTTTGCCTAAAATGTGGGAAATATGCTTGCGGAGGGGTTGGACTTCCAACAAGCGCTCAATGTCATGCAGTTAGACATACCCGGCTTACTCGTCACCCGATAGTTATCCAGTTTGAAAAGCCTCAGATGCGATGGTGCTTCCCCTGCAATATGCTTTTTCAAGCCAAGGCAGCTGAAGAAAATGTGGAACACAAAGATGCTTTTGCTGATGTTGTGAAATTGATGCAAGGGCGTACAACGGAGGGGTCAGCTGTTAATGCCGAGGATGTATGGTTCGGGAGCGGCAGTGTCACAACCGAAATCAAATCGGTTGCTGCTGTATCAAACGATTTGAATGGACAAGGTGGCTATGTGGCAAGTGGGTTGGTTAATCTAGGGAACACTTGCTTCTTCAATTCAGTGCTGCAAAACATTCTTGCAATGGATAAATTGCGGAATTACTTCTTCAAGCTAGATGTTACTGTTGGACCTCTTACTATGTCCTTGAAGAAGCTTTTTGCGGAGACAAATGCAGGTTCAAAGAGTGTGATAAATCCTAGAGCTGTTTTTGGATGTGTTAGTTCCAAGGCTCCCCAATTTAGGGGATATCAACAGCATGACAGTCATGAGTTGCTTCGTTGCTTACTGGATGGACTATCTTCAGAGGAGTTGGGAAAGAGGAAACAATTGAATTCTTCCAAGGAAAATGGTAACTCTTATAGCCCAGGTCCTACTTTTGTGGATGCAGTATTTGGGGGTCAAGTAGCAAGTACCATATGCTGTGCTGAATGTGGACATTCCTCAACTGTTTACGAACCATTTTTAGATCTCTCTCTGCCGGTGCCAACTAAGAAACATGTATCTAAGAAGCCTCAACAAGCCTTTCGTGGAAAGAAACCTAAGGTGCCACCAAAGAGAGGCGGAAAGACCCGGCCAAAACTTAACCCTAGAGTAGAGTCTGTTTCAGCTGCTTCATCCAGTAGAGAATTTTCTTGTCAATCACAGTTTGCTTCTGTTGGCCCAGCTGCTGTGGCCGAAGAAAATGTTGTTGAACAGAATTCTGGACCTGTTGAGAAATCTAAAAATACGCAAGTATTTGAGGATGCAGCAGCAGAGCAAACATCTGCTTCGGTTGATGATTCTACATGGTTGGATTATCTTGAGCCCGAAGCTCCATCAGTCGACTATTCTTTGCCTTCAAATGATGCTGTTGAGTCAATTATCCAAGATGCGGGGAATGAGGATATATCGAAAAATGATGTGCAGGTACCTGAATATAGCGAGCAGCTTTTACCACCCAACGAGGAGCCGGATACAAAACCTCCTCAGTTTTCTACGATTAATCCTTGGGAGGATGAGATACCTTTGCAGGTTCAAAGTTCTGAGGTTTTGTTACTTCCATATAAAGAAGAAAGTTATGATGCTGTGGAGTTTGGAGAAGGCGAAGCGTCTTCGTTGATTCATGGTGGTAGTCAAGAGGATTTTGATGGCTTTGGTGGCTTATTCGACGAGCCTGACGTATCTACAGCACCCGTCATGGGGCCTTCTATGAGTACTGAGATCACAGAAACTGGGTTTATGGCGGGTAATGGCAGTGAGTCCGATCCAGACGAAGTTGATGATACAGATTCTCCAGTGTCTGTGGAGACTTGTTTGACTCATTTCACAAAGCCAGAGCTTCTTTCCAACGAAAATGCATGGCACTGTGAGAACTGCTCCAAAACTCTCCTCCGGCAAAAGTTGGAGGGTAATAAGCAGTTAAAAGCTGCATCCAAAACTTTGGTAAACGGATGTGGGACAAAGAGTCAAAGTGATTTAGTGAATTTAAATAAGGACCCTTGTCCTGCAGAGGTCGGAAACAATAACGATAATTTTCAAAGTGTTGCGGATTCAGACAAGTGTGAATCAGTAAATTGCTCAAGTAAAAATCATATGGCAGAAGAAAATGGTCAGCCAGATAAGATGGATCCTTTTGTTTCTCATGGGGAAGAAGGGAAGGTTGCGATGAAAGACGAGCAATCAAATTCTTCAGGATCCTATTACACTTGCAGGCAAGAAAGTTCAAGTGATCAAGCAGTAGATTCTTCTTGTGCCGATGACCCCGGTAGTACTGGATCGATTAATGAAGCAGCTCAGCAAGATGAATCTAAGCTATTGACTAGAAAGGATGAATCAGAGGAAAGTGAAGACAACGAAATATATTCCGAAATTGCGAAGGTCAAGAGGGATGCAACAAAGAGGGTGCTTATCAATAAAGCTCCACCTATTTTGACCATTCATCTTAAGAGGTTCAGCCAAGATGCTCGGGGTCGGTTAAGTAAATTGAATGGCCATGTTGCTTTTAGAGAAACGATTGATCTGAAGCCATATATGGATCCCAGGTACTTCTATGATCTTTACATAGTTTCATTTACATGGTTTTGTTGCTATTCTTTTAAGCCTAATAACAGTTGCAGTTTGTCATCTTGTTACCTTGTGTTAATATTACGTTTTTCATGTGCCATAACAGCATCACTGTGTGTGTCTTGTCGATTTTATGTGTGTGTGTGTGTGTGTATGACACACACACACACTAATGTAGTGGGAACTTTCAACTTGAAAAACTGTAATTTTTTTTAAAAAAAGAAAACCTTTTTGTTTTAAACCTGTTAATTGTAAAGAACACGTTTATTCTTGTTTTCATTACTTGTTTCCACTAAATGACTCTGCAGTATGATATGCTTCGGTATCTTGCCTGATTATGGCCTATTTGGTTTTCTTCAGACAGATATGCGTATACATGATTAGATTTTAAGGTTCAGATGTCAATCAACAAGAAGACATGCCAGACACCGTCCTATATTTCTTAGTTTTATATATTGGTGGTTGCTACTGATTTTATTTTACTAGCTTCTAAATACTTGGCTTTGATCATATTTATTGCCTTTTCTACATGCATTCTCGAAAGTCAAGTTCTTGTTGTTGATGACACATAGCATACTCTCATGTACTCTCGTTTGGATCTGTTCTAATTAATTGAATATATCAGCCTAACTTTCAACTGGTTTTGTTTTCGTTTTAGAATGTGAATAAAAAAACTAGAGTCTTTTCTGCTTATGATTTCTTTCCTGAAAAAATAAAACAGATACCTCTTCGTGTCACTTTAAAGGAAGTTACCTAGGGTTGGTCAAACGACACCTAATTCAATGTTTCCTGTAAAGGGGACACGATATCAATAGTTGAAGGTTTGGATTATAGAATTTGGATTTAAATTGATTGTGCGTTTATCAATACGTTTGAATTGCTAGAGTTAAAAAGTGTAAAAACTTGAAATGTGTTCAGAAAAAAAATCAATATGGAGCTTGTTATGTTCGTTTTGAAATTCTATGCAATTTTTAAAAAAAAATTCATCTCATTTGAACTTGTATATGCAAAGTTATGAACTTTTAAAGTTTGAGTTACAAAACTGTGTAAATAATGAAGCTGAGGGAAAAAGACAAAAATTGGAATTGCAATTTTAAGGTTTGAATTGTGTGTCCAAACATCTAGCATGTTTGATGTGCTTTTCCTTATTCTCATCGTTTCTAGTGTGGTTCTATATTCCAACCCGATTCTTTTCCTCTTATCTTAGAAGTACAAAACCGAAATGCAACTACTTCTTAAGAAACTGATAATCCAAGGAGGTGCGTCACATATGGCATACCCTTGTATTTTTCTATCAGCATGTCTGAATCAGTACGTTAAGGGTCAGCAGTCATGCAATGCCTCGGTGCATGATTACTGTATATGCAGAGCATTAGTTTTTCTTCTTCTTTAGTTGGAAGGGAATGCACCAGTGGTAAAAGTAAAAGGAAAAAAAAGATTTTAGCAGCAACAGCCGAAGTTGATGTTTTAACTTAATATTTTCACAAACGGCTACCGATCTGGTGGCTAAGATATTGTTTTTTGAAATCCTAACTAGCTTTTAGACTGTATGTCAAAGTAAAAATATCTTAGCCAATGTGTCTCTGCAGTCAAATTTTAGTGTCGTGGTTGTCATTACCTTTCCGGTACATATTTTAAGTCTTTCTCGGATCTTATTCTCTGGTTCCAATGTACATGAATTTGGTCCTTTGATATTTTTGGTGTCTTTTGAAAGCTGAACAAGAATTTGCCGCACTCTCAAGTGAAATGGTTAATCTCGATCAAAAGTTGAACCTAAACGTAAATCTCGTGAGACTGCCATCATGCTTTTCTTTGTTCTTCCCAGGCACGGCAGTAGTGTAACTTTGTTTGCAAAATGTTATTTTCTATGTGCTGTTTACACATCAATCTTTCAATCCAAATCTGCCAGGCGTTTCCTATTCTATCTAACTTTTTCACCTTACCATTCAACTTGTGTATGTTATGTCTGAAGAGTGTTTATGTTTTGCATGAAAATGGCATTGACGGGAAGACTGTTTCTATGAGCTACAGGTGCATAGATGATGATGAAACGTACGTTTACCACCTCATTGGTGTCATTGAGCACTCAGGGACCATGAGAGGTGGCCACTATGTCGCATATGTGAGAGGGGGTGGAAAAAATGATGGTAAGGAAAATGGTGGTGGTTCTACATGGTTTCACGTAAGTGATGCTTACATGCATGAGGCGAACTTAAACGAGGTTCTTGGCTGCGAAGCCTACATCTTGTTCTATGAAAAAGTTTAAGGCGGATTCGGTTTTGGCATGTGATGTGTTTTTGTATTTTTTGTGTCTATCAGATACAGTTTGGGGTTAACAGAGCCATTCCCCTAAAGAGTTTTTAGACAGGGAAAGACAGAAACGAGAAAGTTTGAGAGCGAGAGAGAGGGAAACTGGAGGAGGAGGTGAGTGTACAACAAATTACCTGTACATTTTTATACCATTCTTTTGACATTTGATGAGAATCAAAGTTCATGTATACCCTGAAATATGATCATCAGAAAAAAATGAAAAAAAAAAAAAAAAAAAAAGGGACCTTCTTTTTGAATTGCATTTCCTCTGGTGTCTTGGCCAAGTTATTAGGATTTTTTTTTTATTTTTTTATTTTTTGGTATCTCCATTCTTGGATCAAATATGCTTGCATATTAAGTGGAAAAGCTTCCCGCTGGGGGATACCTTAGCGGGTGGGAGAGGAGGGGGTTTGAGTAGAGTGTTTTTGTTTCTCTTTAATAAATGGGAAAGATAGGTTCATAACTTAAAATAATAATAATAATAATAATCAAGCAAAAACTTGGTCAAATATGAACTGATGATTAGCAAGTATATGTCACTAATTTGTGCCAATAAATCAGCTTTGTAAAATGAGAATTTTTTTCCCCCACTAAAGAGATTTTGTTGAGGAGAACCAAAAGAAAAACGTTAAGGGGCACCTCCGGTGTCCCTCATCATATTACGTAGATGAAAAAAAATAAAGTTATTTTGTTTTTTATTAATAAAATGGACTCCACCTCTTACCAAATAATAAATAAAATAAGGAATCACCTCATATGATGTAAGACATCAGAGGTGGTCCCTAACTTTACTCGAACCAAAAGGGACGTCTTTGTAAGACTTTGTTTTGCAAGTATTGGAGCAGTTAAATTTACATTTCTTGTACTTTATAGTTTGCAGAAACACCATCTTATTTTAGGATACTGTATTATTTAAAAAGAAAAAAAAAAAAAGGAAATAGGATTTATTATCTCTCGCCTTCACGTTGGGAAGGAGTTAGAAGGGGAAAGGGGATCTTCTGGATAAAAACTTGCGATTACGACGGGAACTTTTTTTTTTTAAAAAAACCATTATCTGTGAGTAGTTAAAATTTACATGGTATGATGTAATATTATTTCAGTAATATCGTTGAAAAGTTAATCTAAAACTATTGTTCTTATCTTGACTTTTTCCATCTTACATTATGTAACCCACCAATAGAAAGAAGGAAAAATTTTTGGTAGCAGTTGTATTTTTTCTCTACTGTGATAGATATTGCTATTGTATACCTTAGATTAACTTTTTAATGGTCTGATTTATTACTAGAATTAGTTCCGCACGCCGTATTATTAATTTATAACGTGAATATTTATAAATTAGACAGTTAAAAAGTAATATAACGGTTAAAATACTAGTACTTATTGGTATGATAAAAGTATACCATAAGTTTTGCGACTTTGTTTTAGGAATTTAATTGGTGGGCATTTAGAATTCTTGATGCATTGATTAATCAAATCCGGTTAATTAGTGATAGACTATCAAGTCAATAAGTGATTGATCAATAAAATCATTAATTGACATAAATGAAATATTGATTGATATTGACTAATTGACATTGATCACTAATGATCAATCATTAATTAAAAAAACAGTCATTTTCTTAATTTAATAGAACTTGAGATATTGATTAAAGTTTGACTTGGCAATGGTGTAAAAATATGTTTATATATTTTATATCTATACACATATTTCTTAACAGAGGCAAAACCTTTTTATAAATTTCATATCATTTTTACAATATTACAAAGTCAAGCAAAATCTAAGAACGACTTATGAGAATATAACTGTAAAATAGTTAAGTAAAATCTAATTATGACTTATGAGAATATAATTGTAAAACACCATCTAAAGCAGTGTGAACTTATGAGAATATAACTGCAAAATAGTTAAGTAAAATCTAATTATGACTTATGAGAATATAATTGTAAAACACCATTTAAAGCAGTGTGAAATAATGCTTGTGTTTCCTCCCAAAAAATAAAAAAACAAATAATAATTAAAAGGAGAGAGAGAGAGAGAGAGAGAGAGAGAGAGAGAGAGAGAGCTTATTAAATTAGCAGTGTTCAAACATGGCTCAAAGGCATGTAGCATCTTTGGATTTTTCCCCCCTTCTTAATCTATAAATTAAGGTTGACCAATGAAGTAAATCTTTGTAAAAATTCTACTCAAATTTAATCCATATGATGATATTCATTTAAGGGTAAAAAAAAAAAAAAAGAAGGGTAAATATTTTATTAAAAAAAGAACTCGGGGAAGGGAGGGGGTAGGGATGGGTGGGTGTTGTGGGGTGGAAGAAGAAAAAAGAAAAAGGAGAATTGTAGGGTAAAAAAATTTACCCTAGCAATTTTGGTGACGGAATGAATGAAAGTGAAGTTTGAATAACTTTGATTCTCTTTTTAACTTTGCCTATCTACTTGCAACTTTATTTTTCTTTCTTTTAAAAAAAAATCTAGAAATAAAAATACGAAAATATTAAGAGCACTAGTTGTAATATTAACTTTTGAGTATTAATCTACATGATATATGAGTTATTTTTTTTATATATATAAAATACAAAAAAGTATTTTTTTATATTTAAAAAAAGGAGTTATTATATATGTGTATATATATATATATATATGTGTATATGTAAGAGTTTGTTTGGGGGCATATGAAAAACTTTTCCAAACATTTTTTTTCTTGTTTTTTTCCCTCTAATTTCACTGTTAACTTTTCCAAATCTCTCTTCCTCTTTTTTAAATGGGAAAATATCTGAATGACACAAATCTAAAGAGTCTTGTATCAATATTATACGAAAAATTAACATTAGGTTAATATGACACAAAATTATTCTAAAGTTAACTAAATTTTATTTATGTAATCTTCTCTTTTTAAAAAAAAAAATGAAAAATCAAACTTTAAGTGCACATAATTTTATATATAAAACTTGAAATAAGATTATTTTTTCGAAAGAAATGAAACGGATCTATTTTGATAAATTTTTAAACATATTTTAAGTTTTTTTCACTTTTTTCATGCTAAACAGTTCGCATGTTTTCAAAACTCAACTCGTCTCTAATATCTCCACAAATGAACCATATCATTGCTCAAATGAATATATTTATTAGGAAAAAAAAAAAAAAACATTCCATTGAAATAAGAATAATTGGCTCAAATAGTCTCTGAACTCTTTCAAATATAACGGTTTGGACCCTACTCTTTTTTTTTTTTTGGCCGAGATGACTATAAACTCTTATTTTTTAGCCATTATAGTCATTTCTATTTAAAACTATAAAATTTCTAACAGAAACTTGCATGTGCATGCATGTGATCAATTCTAAAAAGGTGTTTTAGTAATTTAATAATAATTAACTTAACAAAAATTTTAAAAATCATTAAAATATAAACTTATCTCCCATCTCTCTCTCTCTCTTTCTTCATTTCCTTCCTCATATGTCAACAACAAAAACCCAAACCTAGATCCAAAAAACCCAGAGAACGGACCTTGGCGAGGCGGCTTCGTTGCAAGGGCTTCAGTTTGGCAATGGCGAGGGAGGGAAGGTGGGGGGTTGGAGTTCGTTTTGGGGGATCTAGGTTTTGAACCCATTCAATGGGGAGTGGTGCCTGTGTTCGTCGACGATGGTGGCGGTATGGGAGGAAGCGCTTGTGTTCGGTGGCAATGGTTCGAGGGGGGAGGGGGGGGGGGGCTCGGCGACATTGAAGGAAGGGGGGAGGGCTGGGCTTTGAGTTCTACGAGTAGGAGTTGAGGTTGAGGTCGGCGATGGCTGGAAGGGGGGAGGGGGGCTTAGGCTCGCAAAGGAGAGGCTCTTAGGTTGGGTTGAGTTCAACGGGTGTAGGGGGAAGCACCTAAAGCTCGTGCTCGGCATCAGCATCAGTTGCGGAGTCGGTTGGGGGTTGGTCGAACAAGGATTCAAGTATGAATATTCTCTAGAATCCCTAGAATTTGAGGTCGTTATGGCAAAGAAGGGCGGGGTGAGCTCGGCGATGGCAAAGGAGGGGAGAACGCTGGGTTCTGGGTTTGAGTTAATTTTCTGGTTTTTGTTTTTGGTGGTTTGAGGCGGGGGGGGGGGGGGGGGGGGGGGGGAAGAAAGAAAGAAAAAATGAGGGAGAAAGTAAATGAGTAAGAAAATAGAAAATCAATGGGTATTTTAATCTTTTTACTATAAAAATTATGACTTATGCAAGATTCTATTATAAATTTAATAATTTTGGACGGAAAAGACCATAATAGCCAAAAAATAAGAGTATAGGGTCATTTCGGCCAACAAAAAAAAAAGAACATGGACCAAAACGTCACATTTGAAAGAGTTCAATGACTATTTGGGTCAATTACTCTGGAGATAAAATAACTATTTAAGTAGCACATAGACTAAAGAGTAATTGTCATAAATGGTCCCTGAACTCTCTATAATAAGACGATTTGACCCCTGTCTCTTAAAACATTGGCAATTATAGTTATTTCCGTCAAAAACCGTTAAGTTTAACGGAAGAAGTCACGTGACATACATGTGACACATATGTTAAAGGATATTTTAGTAATCTAATATTAAATTATAATTAAAAAAACATTTGATAATTGCAAAGAAAAAGAGAAACTCAGATATAGGGTTTGTTAGGATGAACTACAGATCTGAGCGTCATTGCCGCCCTAATCTGACTATGCCGGAGAAGATAAGCCAGCGATTGACGAAGGCGGTGAGAAGATCAACAACGAGTTTGAGGGAATCCAGATCACATAGCAAATCATACCTACTATGCGTTCTCATCCGCGCCAGTGAGATCAGATCTGAGCGTTGTCGTCGCCCCAGTCTGATTATGCCGTAGAAGGAAAAGGCAACGATCGATGAAGGCGGTGAGGAGATCAGCAATGAGTTCGAGAGAATCCGGATTGCGTATCGAATTATACCTGCCGTACATTCTTCTCCGCGCTAGTGAGATCAAGAGAGAGGAAATAGAAGTGAAGATCTATAGCCAAGAGTGCACCTTCAATGCCTCTAATAATTGCGGCGGCGTTGGCGGCAGCTGAATTAGGGGTTCGAATCCCCCTGCCGAATCCCCAAGTCAAATATTCGTTGTGGGCTTATAAGGTCTCAACTCCAATTTCATCTCAAAAAATGGGTATTTGACTATGAATGTGATGAACCATGCGTATTTGGCTGTGAAAGTGATGAACCCAAGAAATTTAGATGTCCATCCGGTGGGACTTGGAGCCGTCGTTGTGCTCGGAGTCTGATGCCGTCGGCGACCTCATACCAATGCTTTTGCCGGAGGTTGTTACGCACGAGCTCCAGGTATCGTCGGGGAGGAGTTTGCATTTCTCAGCATTTTTTATTTTTTTTTGTTTTTTTGTTTTTAATATTATTATTGTGATTTATTATTTTCAATAAGGATATTTTTATCTTTTAATAATATATTGAGCTCATATATTGGGTCATGTAATCTTTTCCGTTAAAAACTTTAACAATTTTAGATGAAAACGATTATAATTATCAATGTTTTAAAATTTTAAAGTAGTTTTGATTAAAATTAAAAAATAAAAGACTAATGGTTTGTTTGGTAAAACCATTCATTTTAAATTAAACTGTACTTTTTTATCTCAGTTTTTGTCTTTTTCTGAAAAGTCAACAAAAATTATAACTAATTTTTAAAAAATCAACCAACTCAAACTTAAAAATTTCAACTCAAACCGTTTCACCAAACGGAAGATTCGTAAAAAGTTGAGGGATCATTTAAAACCAATTTTCTATATTAAAAAAGAAAAAGCAGCAGCGGCAAAGAGAAAGACAGAGAACGAAGAAAAGAAAAAGAAAAGAAAAGAAAAGAAAGAATACCAGAAACAGAAAGAAAAGGCTCTCTTCTTACTCTCTCTCTCTAAAAACACAACACTACTCTCTCTCTCTCTCTCTCTCTCTCTCTCCTCCTTTACCAACTCACTCTATTAAGGCTACTTCCTTCCACTACATTCGTCTTCTCCATGGCACCACCATTCCCAACAACATTCCCAGCTGCGTCCTCTCTCTCCTTCTCCTTGGCCGTATCATTTCTGGTCGTCCTTGTCAGCATCGTCAACTCCTCCGCGGCGGCGACGTGGTGCGTGGCGAGGAGCGACGCGAGCGTGCAGGCACTGCAAACGGCGCTGGACTACGCCTGCGGTGCCGGCGCCGACTGCCTGCCGCTGCAGTCGAGCGGACTCTGCTTCCTCCCAAACACCATCCAGGCCCACGCCTCCTACGCCTTCAACAGCTACTACCAGCGCAAGTCCATGTCCCCCGGCTCCTGCGACTTCTCCGGCACCGCCACCGTCGCCCAGTCCGACCCCAGTAATGCCCTTTTTCCTTAACCGTCAGATCACATCATAATGATATTATACTATTTTAATATTAAAAAAAAACCTTGATAAATCAAGTATAAATATTTTACTGATTATCACTGTCAAATCACGTTAGAATCATGATAAATTCAAAAAGATAAAAGTAAAGATTTATATTTGGATATTTGGATATTTTTATTTTTTCTCCGCTGCATATTATTCATTGGGGTTGTTGTTTTCGGTGTAGGTTATGGATCTTGTGTGTATCCATCTTCTTTAAGGTATGCTTTAATGCTTTTTTTATTTGTTTAATATTTCTTTATTTATTTTATACCTTCTTGAAAATCTGCATGTATAATGCCCGTTTTATTTGCATGAGTGATGAATGAACTTCTTTATGCGATCAGGGCTTTTGGGTTTCTTCATCTTCACGCAAAATGTTTTTTTGATGTTTTTTTTTTCCTTTTCTTTTTATGGTTAAGAAGTGAGAAAGATGATTACTTTCTCCTCCATTTGCTGTTTTTGCTTTCTTCATTGCAAATGACTCAGCCTCTGCCCTGCCCTGTATTGTATGAGGGACAAGACAAAAACATAGAGAATATGAGGGTTCCCAATGGATGCACGCCACGTGTCATTTGCCTGGCACGTCGGTGGTGGGCATAAAAAATCTAGCCGTTGATCCTCTAGTATCCCCGGTTCTGAGATGTTCCTTGTCTGTTGTCAATTCTCTCTCTTTTCAAAAACATGGGGTTGCTCGTTTTGTTTTGTACCATTCTATTTTTTTTACTTTGCTTGTCTGTTTGTTTTTTGTTTTTTTTTTTTTTGGCATTTATTTAATTCATTCATTTTTTCCGATGAACAAGGAGTTTTGTACCATTTTGATTTTGACGCGTCAACTTTAGATTCCGACCGTTGGATGGGCTTTTGGGGTTTTGGTGCGGGAGTTAATCGGACGGTCAGATGTGACTCTAGAGAGAATCCTGTGTTTAATGATGCGCTGGTGTTTTTGACCATATCGGTGCAGCAGTGACTGAAAAAAATTAAGATACAGAGGGACAGAGGGGGGTAGTGTCCTGTGCAAGGCACTCTCTAATCACTCTGAATCCATGCATCATTTTGTTACATGGGGTCCACATGAGTCCATACGCCACAGCTCCTTTAACTGGCTCTCCTGTTTATTTTGTCAGACTATTACTGACTTTCTACTAATTTCTCTTATATTTTTAATTTAACAATATTAAAGGATTCTATTATATAATTGATCCGTTCGGACAAGCATAAAACATAACATTTGAATTATTATCTGAACTTATATAGGATACCTAAACAGAAATTTTTAATTATTTGAGAGTTACTATATGAAAAGAGATGAAAGATATTGGAAAATGGCATTTGAAATGAATTTTCAATTAAAAGTTTTAAAATCATTATGGACTATATATCAAAATGGAGGTAAAGTTGGAGGGGAAGACTTTTTTCTATTTAAAAACAAAAACTCAAATAACATTTGAATGTTTTATTTTCAATTGTTTCTAACAAACATATATTTGGAATGACCATTCAAATTAAATTCCTCAAATATTTTCAAATTATTACACTAAAGGTTGTTATAACAGAGTTTCTTATAATATAATCTGTAATGGATTCATTTTTTATTAGTTATGATGATTAGTATTATTGATTTTTCGAAGTATTTTCCTCTTCTAATTACCCTTGTTAGATATTCTACTGTAGATTGGGTGAGGACGTGAGATAAATAGTGAGCTACACTTTCTAGTGACATTAGTCTTGTGGGGATTGTTACACTGTCTTCTTTTTCCTTTTTTTTTTTTTTTTTTTTTTTTTTTTTTTTTTTTTAAGGCTATCGTAGCGTATTGGCCAAAGCGTGTGAGAGTGATTTATGAGGAGGGCAGAAATGCCTTTTCATATTTTCTATTTTTTTTATCTACAGTTATCGTTACATGGTGTCTAATTACAGTTTTGAGTTTCCTAAAACTGAATAGGCTAAGTAGATAATCATGTAGCAGATGATAAAAAAAAAAAAAACAAACTATCATATTTTTACATGATATTTATCACCTTACATTTCGACATCATTATCAAGTAACACATGATATATAGTATGAAAAGACGTTTCTGTCCACCTTATAATAATAGTAAAAAAATTGTTAAATCTATGTTGGAGATTTACGGTATGACTATAGCTTTGTAAATCTTGGCGAGGACATTTTTGCTTTGTGACATATCATGGATGTAAGCCAACTTAATCAGAACTGCTTGTCTACACAATGCTGAATGGTATAAGCCGAGTTGGGCTCTCAAGCGTACATGAGGTTGGTCTCAGGAGCCTATCCTCATGTGGGCGGTCGAGTCCAGCTCGACTGATACCGAGGAGCAACCGAGAGTGTATTGCATTGTAATTATTTTCATTTTCTTTTTTCACCATAAGCAATCATGTCATGCATGCTTTTATTCTATTCGTTCTTGTGCATGTGGAGAGGACTGCATGTGTTTGACAGCCAACGAATCTTTTTGTGTAGCATCAAGTAAAAAAAAAAAAAAAATTTGTGATTTTTTCACAAATCAAAGCATAGAATATAACTTAATAATTAATGTGATATTCTCCATTTTTTTTTGTCTTGCATTGTTTTGGTGAAAGTGGCAAACAATGGGCTGAAAGTATAAGATCCTCTCAGTGGTCCAACTTCTTCGAGTTCTGTCACAGCTTGAAAATTAAGTTTTTTTTTTTTTTTTTAGGAAAAAAAAAAGGTGAAAATTGCTCAAGTATTTAATTACGAAGAATCTACTTTTATTGTCACAGTTTGTTCAAGTGGTTCTCTTGTAGATCATACATCATAAGTGAATGAATAAATATACATATATAATATGTATACATATCTGTAGACGTAAAAGTATGTTTTGAGTTTATACATGTCTTCTATCTAGGTAAAGGTTTAACTTCTGCTTGTGGCATTGCTTTGCATTGAAAGATTGTTGCTCTAGATTTCGTCGAACTTGGATTAGGACTAACAACTTTGTTGTTCTCCGAAATTCACAGCACGGCTGGAGGTAGCACGCCGACCACAACATCCACATACAACGGTTCTACAACAACACCAACAACAATGACACCGGGCTTTGGCAATGACGGTACGAATGGACTGACTCCAGGAAACCCGGGACTGACCCCAACAATCCCCGACAGTACCGATAGTTCAAGAGCATTGCCTGGTCGCGCGATCCCAACGCTCTTAGCAATGCTCTCGTTTTTATTTGTTATCACTCATTGACCTTAGAGAAAGGCAATGAGTGTCTTCGTTTCGTGATATCATGATCCTAGTGTGGAGAAGAGGCTTGCAAATTTTTGTTAGAAGTTGGAAGCAGGCTTTGTCTAGTAACGAAAATCAAGCTTTACTGAGTCGCGCTTGATCTTTTGTTAAGTTTTCGAATGTGAAAAGCTTGTAACATGCTTCAGATCTGATTTAGCTTTGGAAGGAGCAGAGCTAGGGTTGTTTGTTGTAGCCAGGACTTCATTATGGTCCATACTTTTTAGGTCAACAACATTCAAATTTGATTGTTACTAGTTTTTCTTGGTCATTCCACTAATATGGAATTTTCTTTTCTTCTCATTTATTGTCTTTCATTTTCTTTCTGCTGAGAAAATCAAGTCTTGGTCATTGAATTTTCCAAAGTGAATGCCTGTTTATTCCTATGGTTGGGGCTTAGGAGTCTGGTAACTTCGAACCATCGGTGTTCGGCAATTTGGATTTCAAACTCTTATCTTTGACAAATGAAACCTTGAATTTGATAATTTGTTGCAAGAGTAAACCAATGACTTATAGATATCAATATGGATGAAAATGTAAATACTTTTCGCATGTTGGACTCTGAATTTTTTAATTTTGGCATTTAGGATCCGAATTTCGGTCTCTGTTATTGATTGGACTGTATTGCGAAGAAATGTCAAATTTAGAATCTCAAATGCTAAGATAAAGAGTTTGAGGTCTAAATTGTAAATGTCAAAAAGTTTAGGGTGTACTGGTATAAATTACCCTCTAAACAAAATAGTTCTCTGCAAAATCGTTTGAAATGGACTACAGTTTACTTTCTATAATTTTTCTTATTTGAGGGGAAAAAATCGGCATAATTCACCCTGTGGAATATCTTATTGTCTGTCAAAAAAGTTTCTAATGGCTCTTTCAACTTTCAGGTTAAACAAATATTTGTATAGAATTTGATCATAATTTTGTTTCAAGATACTTTTCTTTTTTGTGTAACTTTGCTTCATCCATGTCATCTTCAACTACTGCCCAACCGGGCATTTCTCCGGTTGTCTTACAATGTAAATCTGATCTCCGGCTACTCTGTAAATGTCCCGGTTCCGGTGCCAAGTCCACAAAGCATGAGTCTCATTTTTCACCTGCAAGTAACAAAAATATGCCTATCAGCTCGAAGCCTCCGCTCGAATGAACAAAACTTAGACACAAAGATACTCAAATTCATCACTCTAATCGTTCGCAATTTGTATATTTGAAAGAGTGCTAGTTTCTTGACCCAACAAAATCAGTCACTTCTTTAAACAAGACTAGCATATTGACATCAAATCTGTATCTTAAGTTATGAAACAAGACAGTAATCGCATAGAGATGATCTGAGTCTCACATTATAGAGAGACATGATTTACCTCTAAAATCCCATGGCCGAAGCTGCTTTCTCTGTATGCACTATATTCAGGCTGCTCATCCCAACAGAACTTCCCTGCTGCTGGACCTGATGTGAAATTAAACGCGCAAAACCCGCCCATATATTTATCCGGCGTTTCAGACGGTTCTGGGCAGTTTTCGGGTTCATCAGCGTGTGCAATCGCCATCTTCTCCCTATTTCCACCATCACCAACCGTGATATAAACAGGACCACAGGGATCCAGAGTGTAATTATACACTCGATTCGACCTTTCATAGGCATGAACCTAGTAATATTCCAAGCACAAAACTACTCTCAGACAGAGATTTTATTACAAATTTGGTCTCTCGGAAAAGGTGAAAAGAGTCGCCATGAGTTCAGAGGTAGACTTACATGTCCGTTGAAGACAAGGTCAACACGGTATTGGTAAAGTAAGTCCTCCATTGCTACTCTCATACACTCCGCTTCTCTGTAGTGCGCAGTATAGGTGCTGTACCAAGGAGCATGCCATGTCGCTACCAGCCACGGAGTCACTTCTCGGTTGACGCCAGCCAGGTCGGCCTCCAGCCACTTGTACTGATCAGCTACGCAAGGGGAAAAAAACAAAAGATAATTATCTTAAAACATGTAGTGTCTGTGATACATATGTGCTTGTAAGGAATTCAAAAAAATGTGCTTACATGTTTCGTCATAGGATATGTAGGCGCCAAGCATTATGAAGTGCACGCCTCCTGCGTTGAAAGAATAGTACATTGTAGAAGATGATCTGCTCTCTTTCGAGGGAAATGCAAATCGAGAACTGTAAGCAACAAATACTTGATCTTCGGCCTGCTGTTCTATCTCATGGTTTCCTTCTATCACCATAATTGGGACATTGGAAATCAAAGGCTGCATATACCTGAGAGCAAATACGCCATCATAGTAGCGTGGTCAGTTCCTACTAGTTTGATGTCACAAGATCACGATTGTATTTGAATGGAAATAAACATGAAAAACAGATCACGAGGAATTCATTATGTAAAAACTGTTGATTTTCTAGAATAGATTGTAGTCGATCTTTATCCTTTTAACTTGTTTCAGAAAATAATCCCGAAAAAGGGAAAAAGTGGAGATGGATTTACCTTCCCCAATAATCCCAGCGAGGCTGATAAGTTTCGTGAATGGGAGTTTGCGGAAACGAGCAAGAGTAGCAATCAGCTCCAGTTCCATTTGTCAGATACAAGTTAGCGTAACTGACATCTCCAACGAGCAGAACAAGTTCAGGATGGTTACTCGTTAAGTGCTCGACTGTTGATGTAGTGTTGTAGGTAAGACCCAAGTCCCCAACCACGGCTATTCTGCTGGGGTAGCTCTTGGGACCGGGAACTGGCATAGTCTTGAAGTAATATAAATTGCTCATTCCTTGCTGAGGATCTCCACATTGATACTGGTATAGTGTGTTCGGTCTTAATCCTGCCGAAAGGCATCATCAAATTGTTAACTGCAAACTAGAATGGTATTCTGATAGGTTTTAACTTTCGGTTTGTTATTAAATGTAGATTCTCGGGCCAGCTCGTTATTGTTGTGCTTCTTAGAAGAATTTCTAGTCCTTAGTCTCTCAAAATTGCTATGAAAAATAGTTGCAGAAGCACGAAAAACTAATTTCTCCTCGAAGGATGAAAAATGTAAAACTATGCAACTGAACAAAAAAAAAAAAAAATGTATAGAGCGGATTCAAAAGATTTATCATCATTTGATCGATGCGTACAATCTACAAACACATTACGAGTATTCTAAAGAAAAACAACATATCTGCTATTAAAAAGATGTGGAATTCATGAAAATGCGAGATTTGCAATGCTCATACTTTTGAGACGAACGTGATGTATGATCCCGGAAGTGTAGTTCTGAAGGCCTTCAAAAGGATAGAGTTGATTGTACACAAGAGAGTACCCTCTTGCTTTACGAGTAAGTGGATGTCCGTACACTCCATACACAACTAAGCTTTCTACCGAATCAGGATCCAGCGGGCTTATGTCATCTCCGATTTGAAACTCCCCTGCAAAAAAAATAAAAATAAAAAATCAAACAATGTGTGAGAAACTAAACAGATTGAGTTGTGCGTGGCCTAATTATGCTCCACATTTTTTCTCCTCCGACCGCAGGTCGACCTTGTATTTGAGAGGTGTAAGATTATCTTGTATTCTTTCTTTGATATAGTGAAAACTTGCAAAATCTTTTAAGTGTGGTTTGTTTAGATTTTCTTTGCCCGATTTTTGTCTCTCTGGTTGGGACAAGGGTGTGAGTAATTCCAAACATCCTATCCAAATAAGGAGTCAAAACATTTGTTCCATCCAAAACACACCTATATAACAAAACTTAAAAGAACTTCCATTCACAGCACAAAGTACAAAGAAATTATAAAAAAATATACATATAAATTTCTTAGGCCTGTTTGGAGATATATTTGGAGACGGTGTTTTAAAAATTAAAATGATTTAAGTTTTAAAAATATATATTTGATGAAAATAAATTATTTTAAATAAAAAATTTAAAAATTTAAAATATGTCAGAAAAAAAATTAACAATATAGATTTTATTTTATTTCTTTTAAAATTTTATATAATTTAAAAAATATTATTTAATTTTAATTTAAAATGATAAAATTATGTAACAAATAATTATATAGAGTCCATTACCAAAATGACTTCCGAACAACTAAGTGAGTCATACGCTATAAACCGTTAAAAAAAAATAAAAAATAAAAAATAAAAAAGAGAGAGAGAGATAAACCTGTAATCCAAGAAATCCAAACAGAGCGAGAAGAAGTAGAGAGAGAAACAGAGATCTGTTCAGGCTCGAAACCTTGGACGATTCTCTGGACACGAGGGTCGGTGTCGGGCAAGTCGACGGCGTTGCCGCGGAAGCTCTTGTCGAGAGGCACAGTCACGGGCTTAAAGGGTCCCTCAAGCGTTGTCGGAATATTCCCTCCATTGACGGAGCCAGTACTGAAGCTCAACGCCAAGGTGAGCACAAAATGTAGTACAGTTATGGACATTGAGACAAAACCCATTTCCTAAACTTCCTCACATATATAAAAACAAATTATATATACACAATATAAATATATATATATATATATATATGTATATGGATATGTCACGGGTGAGAAAGATGAACAAAAAGGCTTAGATTCTGGATGAGACAGGCAAATGTGAAAACAGGAGATGTTGTTGTGTTAAATACCGTATAGGTGTGTGTATATATAGAGATGGGTTTGTGTGTATATATATATATATATATGTACAAATGGTATGTATATATATGTTGAGGTGGGGGGGTAAAGATTAAGATGGCAGCTTTTGGCACATGAAAAAAGGGCTTTTGTTTTAGAGGAAAGCGTTTGCCATTCGTTAGTAGGCAAGACACTCGTTTTCATATGCGACTGATTGTCAACGGCTTCTATTGTCGTTTTTTTTTTTGCTTAAAGTCAGGATTTTATATATATAACGTCTCCCGTGCCATGAGCTATTTGTAATTTTTTATTTCAAAATTTTTAACAACTAATTAATTACTATAAAAAATTTTTTAGTTGTAATATTGTCACATGTATTTAAATATTAATGTAAAGTATAAATATCTCTTACATTTGAATCACTTGATTGATATAAAATAACATAAGACACGATACAAATAACATGTGAAAAAATACCATATAGGACTAACTTTACAAATATATACATCTATACATAGGTCTCGTTTGGTGAATAAGTTCAAACTATACTTTTTCATATCAGTTTTTATCTTTTTCTGAAAAATTTTTTGTCTTTTTCTGAAACAGTTTTTGTCTTTTTTGAAAAATCAATAAAAATTTTTAACTCAAACTGTACTTTTTCAACTCAAACTCATTCACCAAACGAACCCATATATAAGAAAGGAGAAAAGTTTCTCCTATAGACACTCCGTCGAAAGTGATTAGTTTTGGATGAAAAATTTATTTATTTATTTTTTAGTCCTCTGGTTTATTTTTTTCATTAGTCCTTTTTTATTTTCTTTTCGGATCAATTTTTTTTTTCATTTTAATCCTTTTTTTATTTTCTTTTCGGATCAATTTTTTTTTTCATTTTAGTCCTTTTTTTTTTTACTTATGTATTTATTTTTGGTCCTTCATTATTTCCCGGATCATTTTTTTTTTCATTTTAATCCCTTTTTCATTTTTTTAGCCCAATTTGTCTTTTCATTTTAATCCTTTTTTATGTTGATAATTTCTTTCATTAAAGTACTTTTATCTTTTTTTGTTTTGTGCCTTTTTCTTGGATCTTTTTATGTTTTTTTTTTTACTCATTATTTTAATTTTTTTCTATGTAGATAAATTTTTTTAAATTTGTCCCACATGTGCATAGCACATTCTTTACACTTACATATATATATATATGGTCTTTCTTCCAGCAAACTAATTTACGCCGGACAATAACGGTACTAAATTAGAGCTGTTGGATGAAAATCGGAAGGTCAGAAATGAGTAAAGGTGGACTACAATTTAAAAGCTTCTCCAGATGTATGGGACTAGGCTAGAAAAAGAATTATTACTAAAAACGTAGCCAACAGAGTACAAGCATGTAAGGCATCAAATTCTCAGCATCTATTGCCAACCAAAGAACATACCTATGGTAAATTCAGATGTAGGACATTGCTTGATATATCATATATATATATATATATATATATATATATATACACACACACATATTACATTCGCTTTTGCCTCCTCCTTGAACCTAAAATGTCCATATTTTTCTGCTGTTCGACATGAGAAATCGTCCATCGTGAGGTATGACCGTATGAGTGAGTTTTTGCTGTTGGCGAATTTCCACCGACAACAATAATTAAAAAATTATTTTCATATTTTTTTTTTTGGAACATTTGTTATATATCTTTTTAACTCTCATTTTTTTTTATTCAACAATATAAAAGTATTAGACTTTGGATTGTCTACAGTGGTGCATGACCTATAGTAAAAAATGATTGAATTTTATTCCGAAAATATCAATTGGAATATATATTATGCTGATATTCCTAATATGACTGATTAAGTTGATTGGAGAATTTACTCTCTGTTAATATTCATAATTAATGATTAATTAATCTATAATTAATCATGTATTTTAATTATATAGTTACTCAACGTAATAATCTTGTTTACATAATTAATAGTCACTTATTAGCTCTTATAATTAATTAATTACTTTAATTAACTTTCTTAACATAATTATATTTTGTCATATATTTGTTAGCGTATTAATTTATTTTTTAATTAATTAATTAATCTATATCACCTTAGTGATAAGGAATCACCTAAGTGTATAACCCTTAGTAGGTTATTTTTCATTTAGTATTGAGCTTCTAAAGCCCAATCTCATTAGTTATAATCCTTAAATTGGGTTAAAGTAGTCTCTTGGTGTATATTTAGTAATCATAAAGTTTACTTTATCTTAGGTTATCTAAAAACTAGTTATTCAACTTTATGAAGTTAGAAATATCGACACTTGGTTGATCATATATTTAATACCAAATCATTTCATCAATTTTTATGTCCATATGTTATGACTTACCCTTATGTTATATTTTTAATGTTTAATCGTTTTGTCGGTGTGGGATCTTTAATTTGTTAGATTTATTTAAATTTCTGTATAATTTCCTTTTGGACACTCGATGACTCGTTGGAAAGTTTGAAGTATCTAGTTTCCGTCCTTATATTTATTTTCCAAAATTTCAACGGATTCAAACCTTAATATGGACATTTTCGTTAGGGTCCCATAGAAAAATCTCGGTTTATTATGTTGCAATTTAATTTTATGTTCTTTATTAAATATTATATACTCATTCATTTTAAACATATGATAGCTCATTTTAAAGATTAGGATGTCTACTTTACAATCATAAAGTTATTTTTGTAAGTTACTGACTTTACATACCGTATAATGAGGTTTTATTACTGTTCATCTCACTTATATACCATATGTCCATATTTGTAGTTAAACTTAGAAAACTCATAACAATTTACTCACAAGTCCAAATAAGACAAACGATATGTCATTATAAACTTATGAAGTCTAGTTTATACATAAAAAATAAATTTTCAAAATATTATGGTTTACTTACCTAAAACATACAAATTCCATGGCTAGTATAGGGGTTCTAGAAAAACCTCTCGGTTCATAGTCTTAAATTGTAAATTTCACCAAAAATTACATATTTATCCGTTTGAGGCGGAAGATATCTTGTTGGAAACCTTAGATCCTTTAAGATTTAGATCTATAAATTACCCAAAATTTTGAGTATAAGAGGTTCGGATTTCATAAAACCTGTGACTTTACTGTACCCCAGAGATTTCTTTTCTTTCTAGTTTTGCATCACAACTTCAAATGAATATAACTAGAGACATACATAAGCAAACCAAGTGATTCCAAGTCTAAAATGAATCTTATTCTCTATAGAATCTTATAATATAATTTATTTTTCATATCAAACTTTCTAATGCATGTCATATTATCATAACTTTGACAAGCTCTAACAAAGTTCGTGAATTTTACCGAAATGCTCTGTGGATCCTTTAAGACCTTGGATCTCCAAAGTTCTTCTCAAAATCTTTTTCTAGGTAAGAATAAGTCTAACATTAAGATTCTAACTACATAACATGCTTTAGTTCTCTAAAAATGACCAAAACATTAAGAGAACAACTAGGTTACTTCTAGTAACACGTCTTCTAACTCCGTTTCACACTTCTTCAAACTTAGTAATGGGATTGCTTGGAGCTTGAAAATAGAGGGAGAAGAGTGGTAGAGAGGTGTTAGAGAATGGGGAATAGTATTTGTGATTTTTGAGACTTGGTGGTGGCTAGAGGAGCTAGATTTTTTTATAGATTTTTTAGCTTAATTTATGTGAGAATGAAATGAAACATTAGGGGTATTTTCAGCCAATGCATGCTTTAAAAAGAATTTTGAGGGGTAAAAGTGAAAAATATTGACTGATTTCTACCTTGCGTCGTCGCCACTTTGAGGGAGGGGATTGTTGTGAAATTTTGTTGTACCAAGTGAAAGAGAAAGGTCACTATCAAGTGTACCTTGTGTGTGTCATTTTGCCTAAACAACCCACAATATTTCCTGCTTGATGTTGCATGCATGCACATCATTCCATTTTCATCTTAATCAAAACTCCTTCTTGCTTTTGTTGACGGGGAATCTGATCCTCCCTCTTACTCTCCCATTTTCATTTATATTAATGAATGAAATCTATGAGAATAATGAATGAAATCAAGTTTATGAATTTCTAGGGTGTCACAAATGATCTCAAAATTCAACGAAAATGGAAATTTGCCGTTAACGAAAAGATTTGTTCATATGTGAATGACTTGAAATATTCCCCTTTTGTGGTTTTTTTTTTTTTTTTTGGTTGCAGAGTTGTTGGAAAATGTTTGATAAGTAGTGGTAGAAATAACAACTTTAAGCATAACTTTTAACATGACATTGTCACAATTGAAGCCGAATCTTTTTTCATTTTTCCTTTTTCTTATTTTTTAAAGCCTCTAACCCTCTATTTGGATGGGGTGTTTGTTTTCCAAAATAAGAAAACTTTTGCAAAAAAAAAGTATTTTTACCTAACTTTTTCCATCATTCTTCTCATTTTGAAAAAAAAAATTATCTCATTTTCACACATATTTTGTACAATACCATTTTGGAAAAAGAAATGATTTTTATAAAATATTCTCATAATGTACTATTCACAACACCATTTCTTCTCATTCTAAACAACTTTATGTTTTCAGAAAATAAAATTTTTTACACATCGAAATACTATCTTATTCTCAAAATGAAAAGACTTTTTATTTAAAATAAAAAAAATATTTCTTTTCGAAAACGGACACGCAATCCAAATGGAGGCTAAATTTTTCAATCCACTCCTTCATGCGAATATGTCATCTATACCGTCTCTAACAGAAATCCTTGTATAATTGTTTCACCAATTACAAAAACCAGACTCCATTCTTTAGCATTAAACACCTGTGTATCAAGCCTACAGTTTCTGACCACTCCTACAAGCCACATCAGTGTCGTTCCATGCCCGTTATCGGATATGAGAGCTGCTCTATATATCTAAATATAAAATTATATAACAGAAGAGCCAAAATTGACTTCTACTAAACGCGATTTAGACCGAAATCGACATTTTAATGGAAATATGCGTTTTGGTCGTCTTATTTTCCTTTTTTTTTTTTACTAAATAACTTTTATCTTGGTTCTTCTTCTTTTTATCTTTTTGCTTTATTAGACCTCTCTAATTGTTTTTTAAAATGTAATAATAAGAGAGAGAGAGAGAGAATCATAACTGATTAAGTTCTCTAAAAAAAAAAATGAACTCAATAATTAAGGACAATTTGGAGAGAGAGAGAGGCCAAATTTAAAATCTCTACTTATAATGTTTTTAGCCAAAAGTAAAGGAAGAAATTTTTTTTTTTTTTTTTTTAAGAATGTTTTTAGCCAAAAGTAAAGGAAGACATTTTTTTTTTCCAAATTTAGAATAAAGTTTTTAAATTCTATATCTTATATTAAAATTAAGTGCCGAATTTTGATTAGTATCCGCAACCACCAAGAGAAAACATTTTTGAAATTAATTGGTTATGTATATTTATTACGCTGTCAGTAAGAATAAAACCATCCAACTATTTTGATGATATAGAAACCATTTATCTCAAAAAAAAAAAAAACAATATTATATAAATTTCATTTTGTATCGTTTTGCTTACTTAACCGTAGTCAAGGTCTCAATTTTAGAAGTTATCCATTTTTACGTTTTTAAACATAACACTTCGTTTGTGTTTAGTTACAAATTTATCAACAAACTAATAAAGTTATCCGTTTTTACGTTTTTAAAAATAACACTTAGTTTGTGCCTTTTCCGGTTGGGTAAGTCAAGTTGAATTTGACTCTTAAGTTCCTTTATTCATGTCCTCCAATAATATATGATATATTAATTAAAAATGTCATTTCAATTAAAAAACCATATCACCTCAACTAAAAGACTCTGTCAATTATATGTAATATGATGTTATTCGAGAGATATTGCAGTAGATAAAAGAACCGAATCCGTCGAGTGGTTGGCTTATAAATTCCCAAGAAAAAAAATTTTAGAGGTGTATCCATGGTATCTCAAAAAGTCCGACAAACTTCAGTCAAAAAATCAAGTTCTAAACCAATGCACAAAATTCCAGTTTCAACATTTTTCAAGGCCTTAACCATAAGAATATACGCAGTATAACACATGTATCTACATACGACAACATAAGAAAAATATAATAACCCAAGTTTCAAAATACTATCCTTACAAGTGCTTTTTTGTTCAACTACATGTCCTACGACAAAAAAATTCTAACATGGTAGCAAAACATCCTCAACAACGAAGTCCGGTATTGATTTGATGGCATAACTGCTGAATCCCAATTTAAATGACAGATCAAAACATAGTGTTATGAAAGAACATGCCTGCTTCAGTTGAATCAAATGAGAAAACTCAATGAAGACGACAAAAGGCTGAGAATCTCGGGCCCATAGGCAACCCGGTAACATCAAGGATGGTTTCAAGCTGGTAGCTCGAGTTTGGCATTGTTCTTCCAACTGCAGAATGTAGGAATAATGTCAATATATTATGCAATTATCAACATTTGTCTGGGTCGAAAATAAGGCGAGCACAGAAGCATCTTACCTCTGGAAGTAGTAGTAGAAGAAGTCAGCATAGAGCAAAGTCTGGATAAACCCGGCTATCCAAGCTGAAACGAAAAATTATGTTGCGTTAAGCCCATCAAATGATATAAATTGATATGCGGAATAGAGAACAAGATAATGCAGTTCATGGACAAGCAAAGGCCAAAAAAGTACACTAGGCGTAAAGGGAAGAATCATACTTATCCAATGGACATAGTGCTCCTCGGTAAAGTAGCGATAGATCCAGTTCAAAATGTACAATGCTCGATATGCACTGCAAAAAGACAAGCATATAAGATAAATGAACTAGTCTGTATAGTATAAGAAGTCCCTCTAATTTGACAGAGATGAATACCGAATGCTTATGCTTTTTATTAATTACAAAATGATGACAAAGTTACAGGTATCTTCCTAGAACCAGCAGCATGTACGTAACATACGGAAACCAAAAGAGACTTTTCTTTAGAGAGGAAATCAGCTCATACATGCATTTATATTGTGTTTTGCATGTGTGATATGCCAACTACCGTGTTTAGTAGTTTCGAATTAGGCAGCCTCTACATGATTTGCTGTAGCGGTTTATCAAAGGGTTGGAGCAGAATATTAAAATTTTGAACATGTAGGGGTGCAAGCCGGAACAGATACACAGTTGGTGTTTGCACATAATATCTAGGATTAGGGAAGAAGAGAAACAACGAACATGAAGTAGCCCTTTATTCCCACTACTTTGTAACTAAGCTTAGCAATGAGCATTTCAAAATTGTTTTGTGTCATATTTTGAGTATAAAAGAAGGGCATCTTAGGCACTGCTTATGGTGCTTAATTCTTCAACTGGGGTCAATTCCTTAAAAATGCTCTAACGAAGGTCATGAAGCTTCAGGCTTACAAAATGCAACATGGTTTTTGTGTCAACCTCATGATGGAATTATGGTAAAATGCAAAAACCAGGTCATAAAAAAACTGTTTCTTGTCAAAGTACACGGAGAATCACCAAATTAACAAATTATATTTACTTTACAATCAGTTTTTGGTTTATCTTCCCCAATACCTAAAACAAAAGGTGAAAAGAGCATTAAAAGTGATCTGCAGTGAAATGCATCCAAACAGAAAAGGTTAAATGATATTAAATTGTAGGGGGGGGAAAAAAAACAATGCAAGAAAACTTGACTGCATATTCAGACAAAGTACCAAATTTCTCAAAAATGGAAAGAGAAAAGGTGAGAAATGTGATTAGGTAAACCGTGACGGAAGAACTGACCGGAGAATGTAAAAAGAAAATATGCAATTAATTTGACGATAGTTGTTACTTATTGAGATAGGAAATACCCCAGAAGGAAGACATATTGCCCTGTCAAGTTGTCTATATTTCTTGTTCTTTGCAAGAGGACCAACTGCGGAAGTATGGCAACTGCTTCCAAATATATGGAAAATGTCCACATTACCTGCTCAATCAAATTTAGTAAAATTAAATACAACTAGATGATGGGAAAATGGCCGTCTTTCCTGAGTTAGGTACAAACGTAGACATGCACAACTATGTGATCTCGAAAGAATAAAAGATAATATAGAAATAACTGTGATAGATAATGTTGCATGTTTATGATACCAAAAAAAAAAAAAAAGGAATAATATATACCTCTCTGAAAGTAAACTTCTCATTTATAAGTATGGCAAAAATGAGGCAAGGCCACATGAGAAAGAAATACCGAAACGTATCTTGGTCCTTATCATAAGATCTGCGAACAATCCGATGGCGCCGTATGTACCAAACAATAGTGAAGGAGCTCCCCAAAAAAATTAACTTCATCAGTGTATTATAGACTGAGATGAAGTTCGTGAATATATCCAAATACCGCGTCACAAAGACAATGGCATAAAGTTCCTGTGTCTTCAGAGAAATTCCTGTATCAAGCATAGGAAGTCTAACTTCAAAAATTAACGAAAAGAAACACTTCCGAGACATCACTAAGCACAAACACCAATAAGGAACATATCAAAATCATGACATGTACAAATTATAAGATGATCAGATATAAAATATTTAAAACAAAACGGAAACAGCAATTAAAAGATACAAAACCTTCCCAACTTCAGAGCAAGAAGAGATTCCTTGAACGTGAGAAAGTTAAAATCATTCTCAGTGACATATCTCTCTCTCTTTTAAAAACGTTCTTTTGAGCCATCCGAACATCTATAATTCAGCTTGATTTACAGCATATATTGCAATATCCTGGTTCTTCAAGAACATTAGTGAACATCCTGTTTTAGCCTGAATTTTGTGATACCCTCGCTTTCTTTAGACAGATTGTTTTAACTAATCAATTTTCGTTTTTCCTGCTAATTAAGCGTATCATGCATAAGTGCATACTTCTTCGGCTTATTTTCATGCCATCGAATACATTATTCACTCGTTTTACTCCTAGTAAGCTAGTATAATAATACGATTAAAAAACGAGAACATTAAAACATTCGAAATCATCTTTAACATGTTTTCTCTGCGAATAACCTTTACGATGATTCCATCAGCCAGCCACAGAATCTCTTCTCAATAAATTCAATTGCATAATCATTGACAACAAGATAACTGCCATCTTTAAGCCGTTTTCCGATTCGGAGCTCTTTCTCTCACACTTAACTGGTTGATTCTCAAATGCAAACTGTCTTAATCAAATAAAACATCTAATTAATTATTATTAGATCGGGTTTTTAATCTCTCATATAATTATTTGTCCAGACATGAAAATGCCCAAGTAACCTAGCTGTTCATAAAGCCCTAAAAAAGTTTCACCAAACCAATTTCAAACAAAGCCATTAACTTTAAGCATTAAAACAAAATACAGTTTAGTCGTCCCCAAATGCCATAACCTCTACAACCAAATTTCCCGTCTGTTTGGTTTCCGAGAAAATGCACCAAAAAACACAAAATTTTAACCTCAAAATCCGCAAATTTTCACGTTTAACTAGTCAATTTCTTTTACAGAAACTACAACGATAAAAAGCCACATTATGCAAACAAGTTTCGCTTTTCATTTTCGCTCCTGGCCCAGATTTATACATCGGGAAAAATAACCCCCCAAAAAAAAAACCAAAGGAATTGAAAATGGAGAATTAGGGATTGGAACAAACCAGCGCAGGATTTGATGGTATGGATCTTGAGGAGCAAAACGAGGACGCTGGCCAGATGGGTCATGTCCCCTGCTAATCTGAATATATTCATGTTTTCCTTTTTTGGTTTTCCTTCGTTTCGGAACCGAGAATGAGACGGAAAATGTGGAGTGGAACGAGACTGCTTGGATCAACTGGAAATTATTTTTGGATCAACTGGAAAATATTTTCCGGTAAAAAAGAAGGCAACTTTCCCAGATCTCCCCCGTTGATCCAGCGGGAAGACGAGCTCTTTTTCTCGAAGCTAAGGGTTTTTTTTTTATTTTTTATTTTTTATTTTATTTAAAAAGTGAAGTCCAGTCTTATGGTTTGTCTCCTCTTGAGTCTTGACCACTTTATTTTGTTTTGTTTTGTTTTATTTTAATTAACTAATTTTATGTTCTTTTTGTATTTTTATTAAAATTAATAGACGAATGAGTTTTTTTTTTAATAGTAAATATAGAGAAATGAGTTCACATCTCGAATCCTATTGGTTGTCATTCTAATATTATTTTCACAACTAATATTATGTAAGGAGTTTTAGTATTTGATATTTATTTAAGTGTTTTAAATTCTTAAATAGGAATAAAACTAGGGAACACCATATCCTATGAGGTGTCTTCTGACATTACATAACATGTAAGAAACGTTCAGCAAAAAATAAATAAATAAATAAAATGTAAGAAATGTGGGACACATTTGCTAAAATAGATGTAAGAAATGTGAGACCTTTTTTTTTAAAATATAACGTGGGACATTTTTGCCAAAATAGATTATTGATCTTTTTTTTTTTTTTAACTTATATTTGCTTTTATCAAAAAGCATCTCACTTTTACTCAAAAAAAGTATATATCATTAATATTAAAATCATGCATTTAAATATCATAAATTATATTTAATATATAAATTTATATATTTTCTTGATCAACTATTGATTTTGACCTCAAAATGCGCACAATATGCTTAAAATGAAAAATTATAACTTGAAAAAAAAAATTAGAAAAATGAAAACCTAATTATCTTAAAAAAAAAAAAAAAAAAGATTCAAAATTCTCACCTCACCCCATTGTTACCCAACCACTTCCCACCCCCGTTGCACCCGTTTCTACTGTTAGGATTTATGCTCTAAGATAGAATATATTAGATGTATGTATGAAATTTGTATTCGATAAAGAACTATTTATTATTTCATGTTATAGATTGTATCTTATTTACTCTCGTATGTTGATTGTATGAAAGTAAACAAAAGCCCTAGACCATTGTATATGAAACCTTGAATTCTACATTCAAAGGAATTATATAGAAAAGATATAATTACAATGTAATATATTAAATTCGTAGTTCATAATTAGTGATTCAAAAATGGCCACTATGTTACAAATAAGATTGTCATAAGATTTACTTCCAATTAGGAAGATGACTTTACCTTGACTATCGGAGTTGGGTATTTAAGGTAGAGATATTGATGTACGTCATAACGGTGGATTTATATTAGACCAAACCTAAAATGTAATTGATTTGTAAAATCATTTCGTTTAACTAAATCAATTCATTTTAATAATCATTTATATAACTAATCTTAATTCAAAAACGAACATATGACTTCATATCTATGACATGTGTCTTTTGATATACTAAGGGTGAATTCATAATGGCTAAAGGTTACCATCCATGAGTATTGAAGGTATGACTTACAAATGATAAGAGCATTATTCATAAATACATAATTCATAACTATTAATGCTATTCTCTTAAAGTTATTATTCAGGATTTGAAAAAATATAAAAGATCTCGATGATTTTATCATTTTCTGGTCGAATGATATTCTACTTATATGGATTTATAAGTAGACTTTTTTCCCAGTAGTGAAAGATAGAATTTTAAGATCAGATGATCAACAACATAAAATAAAACTTATCATTAAGTCAATTACGAATTATCTATGGAGATATTACATATGGTGTTGTATTATGGATAAAAATTGATTTTTTATAATGTAGTATATAATCAAGAGTGCTATTTTCGAGCTTTTAATGGAGTAGCGCTCTGAAGTTAATGTAAATATCCAACATGTCCCTTGATTAGCTCATAAATTCCCTTAATTGAATCGAGTTATTTTGTATGTAACTGATAAGTTGAACTGATGCACTTCGCAAACCTGGTTGGTCCGGTCAACTGGTGGAACTGTAGGACTCCAACCAGGTCAACTGGTACACACAGTACGCATCCATATAGACACGTATTTTCATTGTAGTTTTTGTGGAATTAATTATCTGAAAAGGTAGAAATAAATTCTAAAAAATAAATTTAAATAAATGCTTTATATTTTAAATAGATAATCTCACTTGTGGTATTATTTTAAATTAAATGGGCAACTTGGTATCTAAGTTATTCAAAAGAGAAAATAAGAGATAATTATTCACACCCACAGAGATGGATGAATTGATAAGGGTGGATGGATTGATAAAAGTAAGTGATTTTACTATCTTCTTCACTTTGTCCACCCGAGTTCAATTCCCATGGCCTTCTCTTAGGCCTCGCTCCAGCTTCGACTATTAACCTCACTCCAGCTTTGATTATTAAAGCATGGTTTGATGATGACTGGATAGATCCCAGATAACCAACTGAGAGAAACTAGTATAAAGCTGACAACCTGAAAATGATGGAGCCATCCCCAAATCTTTTTTATTCACCAAAAAATTGAGAGATAATTACTCATTATATTTAGAATTTTCCGGCCACAATTATAAATAAACCCTTTAGGGTACTATTTAGGGTTAGATCACAAGAGCCAAAGGTGACGGCTTTTGGACGCTTAAGAGAATAACCAATTGTTCATCGTTAACAATTGCCTGTTCTTAGTTCTCTTGTGGTTGGAATGAGAGACTACTGGTGAATTGAGGATCTTCTTGATGCATCTCTACTCTAAGAAAAGTTCACTTAGAAATATTGTTCCATTTTTCAATGAACATATAACAAATTTATTATATTTAGTAACATAAGTTTGATTTATTTAAAAAAAAAAAAAAAAAAAAAACTTCCAATAAGCAACCCTGGTACTATTTTACCAATAGAATCAACGGAAATTATGGACAAAGAAGTCATTAAAGAAGTTAACGGAAATTCACCTAGCTCTAATATGAATATTATCGAAGAGGTTAAAATTATATGATAATTGGTTGTATCAATTGACAAACACTAAATATTACTCTTAATTGTAACTTCTTTATAATATCGACATAACTTTAACCAATGTGAATAATCATGTTTAATTTATATTTTTAACTTTCTTGCACATAAAACCATTGAGGGTGACTCGAGTTAGGTCCCACATGAAGAAAACTCATTTGTTTGCAGGAATAGCTATCCTTATATACAGGGATTCATCGGGAAAGGGAAGGGTTTTTGTTCATATGAGCTCCAATCGAGCAAAAAAATACAGACCGTCCTCAATGAAGGATCACGTGCGAGTCAGAAAAGACATTGAGGGTTTTTGGGCCCGTCCTTAATATAACCATTGAGGGTTTTAAGGACCCGTTTGGTAGAGTAGTTTGAGTTGAGATTTTTAAGTTTCAATAGTAAATTTTTTTGAATTTTCAGAAAAGATAAAAAATTTTTTGGGAAAAAGACAAACTTTTTAGGAAAAAGACAAAAAAAAGTTTGAGTTGAGTTGTTGGAGTTGATTTGCCAAACAGGACTTTTTTTCTTCGTTTTCAATTGGTCCTACCATATAACAAGTTACTTATTTTGCCAAGTATAAAAAGAAAAGCCTAAACAACCCAATTACTGAAAAATATGTACATACATAAATACATTTTTTTAATATACATAAATAGCCAAAGCAACCGAGGAAGATTCATCAAAACATGGCAAGAGAGAGTGTCTATTGCAAGTCGCTCACAACTTACAGTATATAAACTTTGAAACCCCAACGACAATTTTTTTTGTTTTTTTTTTTTTGTTTTTTTTTTTTTTGGGTTTTTACCATAAACAACTAAATGACACTGGGATTCAAAGAAGCGAAAGCAAGCAACTCTTTGTTGCCTTCTACCAAAACCATGTCTACTTCTCTCAACACTAACCACGCTTCAATCCCATCTCCTTCTCTTGTATCCATCAACAGAACACAATTCTTGTACGCCACACTTGCGATACTAACCCAAATCGGCTTTCCGAACCCGAGATCCAGTTCGTAAAACGGAAATTTACACCAGCTGGTGCAGTTGTAGTTGTCAATCTCAGCATTCTTTATCAGCTTCCCATACTCATCAAGTGTTCTCTTAACCTCTTCTATGTCAACTCTCTTACCATAATTTTCCACAGCTTCTTTGATCCCTTTCCGGAACTTATTTACGAGTTCTTTTATGTCGGCATTGTCGCTTTCATTTTCCTCTATCTTGGCTGCAAAATAGCCTACAAGATTCCCCGCAACGTTCTCCGCCAGAGGAGGGACAACTCTCGGTCTCATGTTCATGTTCTGACACCAAACAGATTGTCTTAGAAACCCCCCTGAATTCGATCTCGAAGCTTCCATCGCGCATTTCCAAATCAACCCCGAAACAGCTTCAACTCTTGTGGGGTTCTTCACGCTTTCGCTTGTTGCTTTACTCTGCAGTTCTTCGATCATTTTGGCATAAAAAACGTATCGCCTTGTAACGCATTTGTCTTTAATGAACTCCACAGCAGGGGCTTCCGAGCCTGATAATTCTAAAAGCGGAGGAAATAGACGAGAAGCTGTAGCAAAATCAGGCCTTATGACATCTTCGTCTTGATTACGAACATGATCGGACGTCACGAGAGCTGTTTTAGCCCAACTGTTGATGAATACGCGGAAAGTATAACCGTCGAAGATCTTGTGCGAGATGCTCAAACCAATGGCAATTCCACCGCAGTCGAAGATTGTGGCTTGGACAAAAAGGAGACATCCTCCAGTGGCCGATTTTGTAGATTCGGTTTCGACAGGAAGGAACTTCTTTAGCATCTCTAAGTCCGGTGTTCGTAGGAGCTCAGTTATCGAACAGGGCACTCTAGCTTCAACGAACTCTCCCCCGTCGTCGTTGCACTCGACGAAGCGATTGTTTCTGACTCTTCCGGCCAAAGGGTAGAAGAGAGCGAGAGTTTTCGACAGCGTTTTTCGCAGACGTTGGACTCGTTCGGACGCTATTTCAAAGGGCGGTCGTTGATCGGAATCGGTACAAGTAGAGAGGCGGTAGAAGAGGATTGTTGGCCCGTAGAAGTCTGGAGCCAGCTGGTCCATGAGAGAGAACTCTACACTTCTGAGGTGTTGAGGGGTTGGAGAAGATGGTTTGATTGTTTCCCTTCTTGTGATCTCCACTTTGATTTCTTCAGCCATTCGATGGTTTTGATGATCAGCCAAAGCTGATGAAAAAATTGTCTGCAAAAATAATGGTGTTTTGTAGCCTCTAAGAAGCGAATTTTATACTTTAAGAACAAGATGAAGATGCATAGCATATTTATATATTATATATGTATCACTTGTACGTATGGAATAAACAAATAAAATAAAATAGAGAAAAAAAAATCATCACATGACGATTTATGACTCGTTATATGACAGGTGACAGAACTATCACATGACGATAATAAGACTACCACATGACAGCTTGAGAGTAATGACTAAAAACATAATTTATGAACTATTGGTTCTTTTATAATATATATATATATATATATATAATAATTAAAGATAAAGATTATAAATATATATATATTATTTTAGTTTATACCTTAGAACTCTAGGATATTCTCACTTTATCTCTTAAACTTTAAAAACTTCCACTTCACCTTTTGAATTTTGAATTTATCCTACTTAACCTCTTTTACTAAAATTTTGGTTAAAAAAATTATCAAACAAAAAGAGAGACAGAGAGAGAGAAAGAATTAGTTTTATACTAAACTTCTTCTATCAAAATTATTATTAAAATCAAACGATAAAAAAAAAAGGAAAGAAAAAGCATATGATTATACTTAGCTTGTTTTTTTTTCATATATTCGTTAGCATAAATCTTAACCAAATGGATTAAGTGGACGCTAATTTAAAATTTAGGAGTAAAGTGATAATTGTTAGATAATATAATTTTATATTTATTTTATTGCTTATTGCTTGTTTCCTATTATTATTAGATTTCTTTCTTTTCAACAGTTAATGGTATATTAGTCTTTTTTATATTTTCTAATTAGACTATATAAACCTCTTTTAATATATTATTTTGACTCATTGATTGGAATAAGAAACCCTAGATTTATCTTGCTCCCAAATTAGTTTTTTGGTTTTCTACATGGTATCAGAGCCAATGTCCGTATACCACCACGTCCGTATAACAGCCGCGTCTATATACCGCCGATGTCCGTACATCAACAATCCGTACAATCGCCACCATCCGTACACTTTTTTTAGATCATTCGTACAATCGCTCGCTTCCGCATATCTTGATTGTTTATTGGTTTGATTTTGCATCGTAGTATTGTTCTCTCTTGTTTGGTGATTATTGGTTTGTTTTATTTATTTTCTCATCATGACTGGATGTAAAGATGATTCTCTTCAGTCGATCAGTGTGCAATTGGATGAGAAAAATTATTCGTATTAGAGCTATGTTATGAAGATTTTTTTTGCGGGACAAATCTATGTGGGGTTATATTACGGGCACTCAGTTTCAGAGTCTTTTACTTCCATCTACTTCGTCCTTAGAGCTACATGCTTACTCTAATGCTGATTGGACTAGTAATCTGACGGATTACAAGTCCACCACTGGCTTCGGTATCTTTCTGGGTGACTCTATTATTTCTTGGAAGAGTAAAAAGCAAGATGTTATTTCCCGATCCTCCACCGAAGCAGAATATCGTGCTATGACTTCTGCTACTAGTGAGATAGTCTGGTTACATTAGTTGCTTGTAGATATGGGTATTTTTTTTCATTGACCTATGCCCTTATATTATGATAGTAAGAGTGCTATTCAGATTGCCGGCAATTCAGTGTTTTATGAACAGACCAAACACATTGAAATTAATTGTCATGTTATTCGATATCACTATCAACTTGGCACCATCACATTGCCTTTTGTTTCTTTTTCTATACATATTGCTAATATGTTTACCAAGGTACTTTCCGCTTCATGTTTTCATTTTTTATTTGGCAAATTCTCACTGCTACTTGCAGCAGTATCGTGGGTTTGAGAGAGGATATTAGATAATATAGTTTTATATATATATTATTGCTTATTGCTTGTTTCCTATTATTATTAGATTTCCTTCTTTTCAATAATTAAGGGTGGATTAGTTTTTTCTATATTTTCTAATTAGCATATATAAATATCTTTTGATGTACGATTTTGACTTGTTGATTGGAATGAGAAACCCTAGCTTTCTCTTGCTCCCAAATTGGTTTTTTAATTTTCTACACTAATGAACCTAAAATTTAGAGTTGATTATATGTTAGGCCCGATTTGGGGGAACCTTTCTAGATAGTAAAATTCCGTCTAATCCAAATCAACCAACTCTACATCTCACTTTCTTTCTCTTTTATTTTCAAAAAACTAAAATTTTAAAAGTCTATAACTTTCTCATCAAATCGAAATGAGTTGATTTTTGTGTCAAAATACTTACAATAATGAGACGAACAAAATAAGATCTATTTTACAATTTTTTTTTTCCAAACACATTCCAAATTTTTGCACAAATTTCTGATTCACAATTCATTTCCAAAAGTCCTTTCTCAAATGCATATTTTCAATCCAACTTTCAAAATTCCGTCTCCAAAAGTTCTCCTAAACAGACCCTTAATGTGTGTGTTTATATATATATATATATTATATATATATTATATATATAAATGCCCTCAAAAGCTTCGACATTGTTCTTGTCAATGTAAAAGCTTTTGTTAATTCTTTTACAAATTGTCTACTTCCACCATAATTCATTTCCAAATTTCAGCTTTGACTTTAATTCACTCTAAAAATAATGTGTGAAAAATGAAGGGATCTTTTTCTCCTTTATTCCTATCAGAAAAAAACAAAAACTGCCGAAGTTTAAGAATGTGAATTGCAATTTTCAGTTTAACTTACTCTAAAGATAATGTGTGAACAACGAAGGAATATTTTTTCCACTTTATCCCCATCAGAAAAGAACAAACATTGTTCAAGTATTGGTCGAATCATCGTTTGAAGATTGTTTTTTTATTTTTTTATTTTTTATTTTGACAATGAATACCTATTGATGCTTAAACTGATTTAAAGTGACGTAACATCTCTTCTAATGAACAAAAAAATTGTGTAGATGGTAAATTCACAAGAGACAAAGCCAAAGCCCAAAAAAAAAAAAAAAAAAAAACCAACGACAACAACAATGAATGAAATGAAACAGACTAACCTGCAGGAGCATGCTAAGGGACCGGATTTTCGCTCGGATCTTTTAAGCTTCGCTACTCTACGGAGGGATTGCGATTTGCGAAGAGACGCAAGCAAAAACTAATTGTGCTAAGATTCTTCAAACATGCTAACTGATGGCACTCTACCCTCTCCACAAAGTGAAGGAAAAGGAAAGAGTGTCTATTGCAAGTCTCTCACAACTCACAGTAGAAATTTCGAAACTTGGAAACTCAGATGACAATTATTAATAACAAGATCAAGAAGAAGTTTTTGGACAAGTTTTTTTTACTCAAAACAACTAAATGACACTGGGATTCAAAGAAGCAAAAGCAAGAAGCTCTTTGTTGCTTTCAACCAAAACCATGTCTGCTTCTCTTAACATTAAGCACGCTTCAATCCCGTCTCCTTCTCTTGCATCCATCAGCAGAACGCAGTTCTTGTACGCCACACTTGCAATACTAATCCAAATCGGCTTTCCAAATCCGAAATCCGATTCATATAACGGAAACCTGCACCAGCTGGTGCAGTTGTAGTTGTCAATCTCAGCACTCTTTATCAGCTTCCCATACTCATCAAGTGATCTCTTAACCTCTTCTGTGTCAGTTATCTTACCATAATTTTCCACAGCTTCTTTCGTCCTTTTCCTGAAATTGTCCACCAATACTTTTATGTCGGTATTGTCGTTTTCGTTTTCCTCTATCTTTGCTGCAAAATAGCCAACTAGATTCCCCGCAACGTTCTCCGCCAGAGGAGGGACAATTCTCGGTCTCATGTTCATGTTCTGACACCAAACAGATTTTCTCAGAAACCCCCTCGAATTAGATCTAGAAGCTTCCATCGCGCATTTCCAAATCAGCCCCGAAATGGCTTCAACTCTTGTGGGGTTCTTCACGCTTTCGCTCGCTGCTTTACTTTGTAGTGCTTCAATCTTTTTGGTGTCAAAAACGTATCTCCTTGTCACGCACTTGTCTTGAATGAACTCCACAGCAGGGGCTTCCGAGCTTGACAATTCTAAAAGCGGAGGAAAAAGACGAGAAGCTGTTGCAAAATCTGGCTTTATGACATGCTTGTCTTGATCATGCACATGATCAGACGTCGCAAGGGTTGTTTTACTCCAGCTGTTGATGAAAGCGCTGAGAGTAGAACCATCAACGATCTTGTGCGAAATGCTCAAACCAATGGCAATTCCACCACAGTCGAAGATTGTGGCTTGGACAAGAAGAAGACAACCTCCGGTGGAAGATTTTTTGGATTCAGTTTCCACAGGAAGGAACTTCTTTAGCACCTCTAAGTCGGGTTTTTGCAGGAGATCAGATATCAAACAGGGCACTCTAGCTTCAACAAACTCCACCCCATCGTCGTTGCATTCAATGAAAAGATTGTTTCTGACTCTTCCGGCCAAAGGGTAGAAGAGAGTGAGAGTTTTCGAAAGTGTTTTTCGCAATCGTTGGACTCGTTCGGACGCTACATCTAGGGGTGGTCGTTGATGGGAATTGGCAGAACTAGAGAAGGGATAGAAGAGGACCAACGGAACATAGAAGTCTGGAGCCAGCTGATCCATGATAGAGAACTCAACACTTCTAAGGTGTTGAGGGGTCGGAGAAGATGGTTTGATTGTCTCTCTTCTTGTGATCTCGACTTTGATTTCTTCAGCCATTCGACGGTTTCGATGATCAGAAAAATGCCGGACTAAAAATTGTCTGTGAGAAAAATAGAAATTTTGCAGCCTCTAAAGACAGCAAGTTTGATACTCAGGATCAAGATTAATTCACAGCATTTCCATATATGATTCAATATATATATATATATATATATGTACATTTAAATGCCCTCAAAAGCTTTGGCATTGTTCAGTTGTCGATATACGAACTCTAGTTGGAGTGATTCTGGTTTTGACAAAATCTTTCCCAATTTGTCTACCCCCAGTTTAATTTATTTCCAAATTGCAGTTGTCAGTTTAATTTAATCGCCCACGTTGCAGCTCCTAAATAATATATGAAAAATGAAGGAATCTTTCTTTATATACTCCTATCAGAAAGGACAAACAATTGTTTTTGTTTAAGCGTGTAAATTGCAAGGTGATCTAGAGCTTCCAGATTGTTTCCGAGCAATTTGTCAAGTTTTCAAGTATCTCTTTGTAATATATAAATATATATATATATATATATATATAGATACAGATAAATGTATATGTAACTGTTTGAGTCATCAGTCACGCTTCCCATAAAAAAAGGGGGGGCAAAACCATTAGGTCAGACACTCTAATGAGTGCCACGCATGTATTGAGTTGTAATTAAAATATTTGTAATGTAGAATAGAAACCAAAAAAAAAATGTAAAAAGAATAAATAAAAGTTTTGATTCAAAAGAAGTTTTTTTTTAGTAGTAGTCTAGGTAAAAGAAACATAAAATTGTACTCCATCATATAACCATGTGATATGATAATTACCGCACATAACATTCTAATCGAAGTATTACACACATTTTGTCTCTTTCGTAAAATTTGTAGCTTTCATTTTGGTATTCAAAATGAAAGCTTTTACGTCATTATGTTGAAAATGATTAGTAAAAAAATAACAATAATCTAATTATTGTTAATTAGACTGCTTGAGTATATCTTGTTATTCAGATATAAAGACAAAACATATTGTACGGAAATCAGAACAACTTTTGTGGTAGTAGAATTGAAATAATTACACAAATCATCTTAAGTAACAAAAGTAGAAATATAGTTGTAATCTTTTTTGGAAAAAAAAATCCATAAAATAATTTTTCAATTACAATAACAAAAAAGAACACCCCAACCCCCACCCCCACCCCCCCCCCCCCCCCCCCCTCTTCCCAAAAAAAAAGGTTGATTATGAAAAGAAAGAAAGAAAACGGACCACAAATAGACTTTAGTCACAAATAAGGAGATTAGAGATTCTTGTAAAAAGTTGGGATTAGAATATTAAAAAGAAATTTCTAAGAGAAAAAATGATGGGATGTTAAGCTTCTAATGAGGAGGGAAAAAATTATGAGAAGAAGTACAAGTTAAAAATCAAGAAAAGACAAATCAAATATGACATAAATAAATCCTTTTCAAAAAAAAAATGACAAGGAAAAATAAAAAGAAAAAAAAAAAATAAAGTACCTCCAAGAACAGGGTAAAAAAGAAAACCTGCTCTTTTAGTATAGCTAGGAATAGGATAACATAAAATTAAGTCTCATCCTTGCAATTGAAATCCGACGACACTTGAAGTACGTGTAATAGCCAATGATTAAACTATTGATATTTGCTGTTATATTGGTACTTAAATTTTACGGAAATATCGACAGAAAAATGACGGTCCCTATCTTATGTGGAAATCTATAACTCAAGTACTAAACAAGGCACTCACAAAACAAAACAAGAAGCAAAAACAAAAGAAACACTAGAATTATTCCAAAGGAGACAAATTTGCATTAATAACAACAATTAAGTACAGGAGAGCTATATGGAAAGGTGCTCCACAAAAAAAAATTTGCACCTGTGTAAGAAGTGTAAAAATATAAACAAATGGTGTAGCTGTTTCAGCTCATAGTCAAAGACTGAATATTCATGTATCTATATAATCTGCGGATTGGATAGTCCTTACAAGCTCCTTCAAATTAGCTAGTACATGCCGAGGTCCTAAACTCTTAACGCCAATGAAATTTAAAAGCTGCTCTAAATCCTACAGAAGAGAATGACAAAAAAAATAAATAAATAAAACAAGTTTAGCTCAATTGAGATGAAAAATACAGTATTCAAATTCAAGAAAACAAATCATAAACGACTAGATGGAATTCAAAACAGTTTCAACGCTATTTTTCGATTTTGTGCTTAAAAAAATCAAAAAGAAGAAAACAGACGCACATGCCTCTTGAAAAAGGCAAAAGAATAAATTGAAGAAACAAAATTATTTAACATCTACAACAACAACAACAAAATGTAAAAAATCAAAATAAAAAATAAACCCGGGAAGCAAAAATGGAGGTTCATAGGTTCCAAAAACCGACACATGAAAGTATGCATAAAGAAGCATGAACTCTGAAAAGAATAGTGTACCTTGTTTAGTAAGAAAACAGCATAAGCAGCTCTAGTTGTGTCTTGACCATCTAAATAGAGGGGGAATTCCATGTGCTTCAAGTTTGTGGATGAAGTTATATTTAATGCCAAATCAGTTGGTGTAGGCTCCATTGACGGCGCGTTATCAATAATATGTGAATGAGAGCCACCCAAGCGCACAGGGTAACGTAATGGAACTTTCAAATATGAAGATATAAGTGAAACTGCCTGCAATAGTTCAAGATTTACAATGCATCACGCATCATGACGAGGTAAAAAATTAGGTGCCTAAGCTAATAAACTGTTATCATAGTCCCCCCCAAAAAAAAAAAAAAAAAAGAAGAAGAAGAAGAAGAAGAAGAAGGAACAGAGTGCTAAAATTCAACGGCATGTAATGCAAAGAAATTATCACAATCTGTTTATGAAATGCAACGTATCAGTAACTTTTTCCTTGTACCCTAAATAAAAAGTAACTTCTTATTCGAAGTGAAAAGGAAGGACGCACATGAGCAATGTATCCTAGAGCGCTCGAAGACCTCTGAGCCTCCTTCTTGTCTGTGAAAAAACTCATCACTTTAAAAGGAAGCATGGTCAAATGCAGACCCAAAATTGTCAAGGACCCTGGATTTACAGGCTTGGATCCAGCAAAATTCCCTGGTAAAGAGATTTTAAAATATCAGAATTTGGTTTTAAACACCAAAATCAAGGCATGCATATTTTCAAAACCTAGTGGCAAACAGCAATAGCTAAAACAAACAGAGATCTTATAATATGCTGTATGAAGAAACATAAAAGTGAAACCTGCAACATTGTCCAGTCAATTTAACAAATTAAGAACCGCCTACCACAAAGATGAAAACACCAATAAATATCCAAAATAATAAGAAAATTAAAACTACTAGATGCACAAGAGACTCCTTAGGCATCTCGGATAGAGTCTAAACATGTTATTGAGCAACTATAATATACAAGTAAAGCAGTCAAGTTTCAAAAAGACGTAAAATTGAGATTGTATTGAGGTTAGTTTAATTTCTAAAATTAGGGCACTAATACCATATAACATCTAAAGACATGCAGGTTCACTCAACCCATTTTGGGAGTTTCCAGACATCCACAGAATGAACTTTTAGGAAAGGTAACAAATAAATTAAAAGAGAGGCAGACGGACAACAAGACCAACATAAAAGCCCCCGGACATGCATAAAGGTCAGGAAGCGACTTCTCATGATAGAAGGGTAGCAAAATAAACACTAACAGATACTATGGTCCAAAATTCAATGTGAATAACAAAACAGAATATATTCAAATTTCAATAGAGGTGATTCCAATCATTGCAATTGATTGAAAGAAGATTTTCTTTCTGTTTGCGTACCAAACATTTGAAGTTACATAGGTGTTGTTAACTAATTTTATTGTATACCTGATTTGCTAGTCCTGGGAAACGATTCCAGCTCCTGTTCCTGCCTAGGTCCTGCAGAGATCTTTACTGGATAGAGCATTGAAACTTGTGATACCATACACTGTTGTCTCATTCTTAGCATGTACTGCAAATTTTTAAGACGAATGTACCCCTTTCCTCCAGCAAGCAAGTCAATCAATTCCTGTAATATGTCCATAATAAGAGCCTAGATTCCAAAAAATATAAAATGGGCCCACTGACCATCAAATACAAATTCCTGAGAAACAGCTATTACTTGCAATTGCTTCCTAGAAAGAGAAAGAGATGTCCCAGCAACCAATAATGATGTAACTTGAACATTTAGCTCTTCTTCTTGCCCCTTAGTATTCTCTGCCGCAATCGCATAGTGCATTGACAAGTTCACCATCTTCATTTTCCTGGCCTCCAGTTTCTCACGCATATCCTCAAGCTCATTTAATCGACTTAGTGACGCAGCTTCAACCTGCCCACCATGTTGCCACCCGCTAATCCGCGGGCTAATCAATTAAAGCCCACAAAATACAGAAACAAAATATACCATATCTGAAATTATTTAATTAACAGCCAGGAGTCCATAAAGCGTGTGGATGTCTCATGCTTGGTTTGTTCATTTATTTTTGTGAAAACAAAAATAACTCAAAAAGATTGTACTTTTGTAGATATTTCAATTAAAACAAAATAGAATTATTTTTCCCAAGGGCATTACAGAAGAACAGGAAAAATTGCATGGGCAAATTCACCTCTTCACCTAATATCTGAAGCTTTAATTTGTTTGAATCATTAAATCGCTGAGTACAATAACTTGTTTAGGGACGGGGTTAAGACCTCCAATAACGAGTTAAAGAACCACAAAGAAAGCTTATTCTACAATGGTACAACACTTTGAAACATCATTATCATTTTCCTGGAGAGGAGAGAGAAAACTTAGTGCCTGTTTGGTAGTTGGGAAAGTGGAAAGGAGGGAGAGGGGTAAAAGGATTAGAGAAGGATTTTGGGACCTATGATAGTCTAGTAGGAGATAAAAGAGGAAGTAATGGATTAGGCAAGCGATTTCAAATCCTTTGAAAGACCTTGGTTTTAATCTCGATTTTGATATGGAGGGATTAGAGGAAGGAATCCATACAAAATATAATAAGAGAAAAGTCCTCCCCAGGGACGTAAGCTATTAAGGCCCAAGGGGGGCTTAAACCCCCTCTCAACTTTTTCTTATTTGCACTTTTGGATGTGTATCTGTTTTAAATTTACATATTAGGCCTCCCTAAGAAAAAATTCTTAAATGAAAGCCCCCAAAAACTCACAAGCTTCTATTTTTCCCCCTCTAAATTGAAGGAAAAAAAAACACACTTTTAATCCAAACTCCGAGTAATATCCCCAAACACCGAACACAATCTTTTTCCTTTAATAGCTTGCGATGAAATATTACTATTAATACAAACTCCAAGTAATATCCTTAAACGCCGAACAAGATCTTTTTTCTTTAATTGTTTGCGATGTATATGTCTATTTGTTTTTTTTTTTTTATAATACTATGTAATAATTTTTTATTTTGATTATATGTGTATTAGCCCCGATCAAAATTCCTGCCTTCGTCACTAATCCTCTCCTTCCTCTCCATTTTCTTCACCTAGAATACATATATTTCTTTACTTCCTATAAATTTTCCGTCTTACCAAACAAGACTAACTCAAACCCACAGAACAAACTGTGGCAGCTGAAAGAGGCTTTTTTTTTTTTTTTTTTTTTTGAGAAACTAATGCATTTATGTCTTTGGCAATTAAGGAGATACAAAATCATTAAAACTGATTAAAAGTGAAAGAAAGACAATTAAAATCCCAAAAACCATTTAAAAATCTCAATTTTCCTTTCAATTAACCTACATTTCTTCGCAAAATCAAAAGAAAAGTTATCAAAAAAAAAAAAAAAAAAAACAGAATAACTAAATGGCGCTAATTTTATCGCCTTAAACCCTACCTGAATAAGCGACTCCATTTTCCGCTGAAGATTCAATTTCTTGTCCTTAGCCTCGTTGAGAGCCGAAGAAAGACTGCAAAACCTGGCGAGCTCTTGATCGAATTCTTCCCATTCTATAACCTTCAAATTCTCCGGATCCATTTCCGTCTTCTCCAAAGAAATCGTCGCTCTTTCTCCTTCCATCGAGAATCTGATAGAAATCTCTGCTATGGTGATGTGATCGTAAAGATGAAGCAGGGCTCGACCTCATCGTCGTCCCTCCTCTAACCGGCTAGGGTTTCAGGATCGCTAAACCATTTCTTTTCTTTGAGTTTCTCAGGAAAATTTTGGAATTTTCTCGGAAAATATTTTAGATTTGGAAAAATCTTGGACAAATGAAATAGGGAGATTGTCTTATTTGATGGGTAAACTTACAAAGGATAAATTGTTCTGATTTCTTAACGAGGGCGTGTTAAATGTTCGTTTTTATTGTTCCTTAAAATTTAAAAAAAAAATATATATATATATATGTATATAATTAAGCACTTTATGGGACCAAAATGGACGTGAAAATGTCAAAAGAGACGCAAGCAAAGATCTTCTACAAGCGGGTACATGTGGACGCCAACCCCCATTCGTCAAATATCAAAAATGTGCTTGTTCAAGAAAAAAGAAATATATATATATATATATATATATGCACACACACACACACATATCTATATAATATATAAATGTGCTTTGTATTTGGGGATCTTTATTTCAAATTTAGCACCTGTACTTTTAAGATTTAATGAAGGGTTAATTTCATTTTTAGCACTTGTGAAAAAAATATTATTAAAACTGACATTATTTTTGTTTCCTTTCATTTCAAGCATTGTCATGTCATCATCATCAATTAAGATGGATGTAAAAAGTCAAAAATACCCTCAGGCAAGCTTAAATCTTAGTTTTTTTCACTTTCCCGCCTAGCCCCCTACCCATTTTGAAATCCAAATCTTTATATAATCTCTTAACTTGATTTAAAACTATGCTTACTATTTTAGAGAGAGAAACTTCCATCTAGAGAGAGAAACTTCCATTTAGAGAGAGAAACTCTCACCGTCGGAAAAAAAAAACTCTAAAAATCGCTTGAAAACCGTCGGAAACCACCATTAACACCCTCTATAAAGCTTTTTTGAACTCTATAATAGCTGGAGAATATTATTAAACCACCCAAAACCAGTTGAAATTTCTTGAGTCTCCCATATCCAAACCCAAGAAGTTGATGGAGAAAAATATTACTCCCGAAAAGAGGAATGTTCGGCTAATGGCTTCGGTAGAGAAAAGGCCATCGGCGGAGAAAAATCCTCAAAAACCGGAACCATAGAAAAAAAGAAGGGTGCCCGAGAAATGGTCGAAGAAAAATAAGGGGGAAATTTGTAATGCTAGTTGATTTCTGAAAAAAAAAAATTGCATAAAAATTATAATGTTTGTATTTTTATTTGATTTTGTGACATAAATTAAATGTTTGTTAGTTGAGTATTTCGATTTTGAGAGGAGAATTTAGTGTATTGGTTTATATAAATTTTTATACTATATTAAATATTATTACTGTTGGTGCCATTTACAGGGGATTGGTCATTTACATAATGACCGAGTGGTAATTTTTTTAATGACCTTATTTTTATCTTTGTGAATGGCCAAAAATGTTAGAATTTTTTTTTAATTTTTTTTAGACATAGGTTATAACTGTTATGACCAGGTGGTCATAACAGGAATGACATTTACTCAAAAATGACAAAAAATGTTAGATTTTTTTAAAAAAAAATTTTTAGACATAGGTCATAACTGTTATGACCGGGTGGTCATAACAGAAATGACGTTTTACTCAAAAATGATCAAAAATGTTAGATTTAAAAAAAAACTTTTTAGACATAGGTCATAACTGTTATAACCGGGTGGTCATAACTGTTATGATCCTGTTATGACCAGGTGGTCATAACTATTATGACCGAGTGGTTATGATCGGGTGGTCATAACTCGGTCATAACTGTTATGACCAGGTGGTCATAACTGTTATGACCACCCGGTCATAACAGGAATGACCTTTATTAGAAAATAGCCAAAAAAGTTAGATTTTTTTTAGACATAAGTCATAACTGTTATGACCGGGTGGTCATAACAGGAATGACCTTTACTCAAAAATGACCAAAAATGTTAGATTTTGTTAAAAAAAAATTTTTTGTTAAATAGAAGTGTTAAAGTTTTTTTCCGACGGTGAGAGTTTCTGTCTCTAAATGAAAGTTTCTCTCTCTAGATGAAAGTTTCTCTCTCTAAAATAGTGAAAATAGTTTTAAATCAAGTTAAGATATTATATGAAGATTTGGGTTTCAAAATGGGTGGGGGGCTAGGCGGGAAAGTGAAAAAAAAAAAATAAGATTTAGGCTTGCCTGGGGGTATTTTTGACTTTTTACATCCATCTTAATTGATGGTGATGACGTGACAGTGTTAGGAATGAAAGGAAACAAAAGTGATGCCAATTTTAATAATATTTTTTCCACAAGTGCTAAAATTGAAATTAACCCTTTAATGAATCCCATATATTTATATACTCTCAACAAAAACCTCATATTAATTTTCTTCTATTTAATTTTAATAATAACACTTTTAAAAAATTTTATTTCAAATCTGTCGTCGCTTTTCACTACTTCGTATTTTCTTTAATAATACTAATGCATGAGATTTTATAGATCTCACATAGTTATCATTAAAAATACCCTAGTGGTTTTTAGCTCAAAACCCACTATTAGTGAATTAGGGTTGACAATTTGTGTCATATATCGTGTTTGTATCGTGTTTTGGTCATCTGTATCTTAGTTTTGACTCAACACGAACTCGACCCGTGACAGGAAAATCTTTGAAAATCATGATATGAACACATCATCATTAGTTGACAGGTTGACATGACACGAATAAAAAATGACATGTGACACGAAATTGACTCGTGAACTCCTGATTGACACGAAAATAATATATTTTTCTTCAGTTTTTTAGACCTTTGAACAAACTAAAATAACTTTTTAAAATATGATAATATCCATGATCCATCAAGCAAATAAGAGTACAAGATTGTAAGAAAAAACTACTATCAAATTACAAGTTCATAATAAATTAATACTTTTAAAAAATTACATGTCATACTCGGGTTAGTCATATCCTATCCGAAATTGACCCCTTTTTTTCATGTCAATTTTATGTTGTCTCAATACTGAGGTATATCTTTTTTTTTCCCGACACAAACCCACAAAATTCTTGTCGTTTTTGAGTTGTATTGTCATATCTTGACCACATTGACTATAACCCAACTAATAACAATAACAATTACATATATAATAAATACCGTTACAACTCATACAATAATAAATGAATATGACTAAATTAAAACATATTTCTAATTGTATAAGGATAATTGTACTACCTATATTCATTTCTTTTATCTTTTAAAGGACTATCTTTCGTAATAAATATATTTTGGGAGTTGCAAGTTTTTAACAATTTATAGTGCTCACTTTTTCTACTTTTCTACTAGGATTTCTTATTGACATTAAACTCCGTTTTACACGAGGAAAAGAAAATTAAAAAGATAAAAATATTAATATTTTATTTTGTTGTTTGGTATATAATAACTAAAAATAGAAATAATAATAAGTTCAAAAAATAATAATAATAATAATAATAATATGTTTTTTTTATTTTGTTGTTTGGTATAATAAGTAAAAATAGTAATAATAATAAATTACCATCTCATATTTGCTATCATAATTGAAATTAAAAGGATAAAAAATTACTATTTGGAAAACGCTTACTTTATTAATCCAATTGTCATCAAAGTACCTAACTTTTAATTGGAATTTTGACGGCCAAGAAAATTTTTTATTTTGATGTCAAGTCCACCCAATTAGGGATAGACAAATTATAATGGATTCCACCTTCATACTTTTCCACCCAAAATTTCTTCACTTCCACTTTTCATTACCAAAAGAATAAAAAAATATCGTTTTTTTTGTTTTAAAACTAAAGCTCTTTCCACCATGAGTTTTATAAATGGATTCCATTCAATCAAAAAGCCATCAACTTTGGACAAAATAAAATAAAAAGAATAAACCGGAAAGAGAGATTTAGGACAAATGTAAAAGCTAAATAAAGTACTTCCAAAACTTTAATGAGTTCAAACAAAACCAAAATAGCAAAAAACACCTAATAATTTTTAAATATAAACACCTAATTTCATGAAAAAGGTGCCACCGAATCACCCAACTGCGGCCACCGCCTGTCAAGCACCCGATTCTGAGCACAAGGAAAGGCCAGCGAACACATGTAACAACTTAAACGACCGAAACAAACAAGACTCAAACCAAAACTGACTACTAAACGACTCAGAACGACGCAACTTAAATAAACCAAGTCTTTAGGACGACGACGATAATAAAACCATAAACAGCACGAGTTCCACAATGCTTGAATCAAGAAGAAAAACTCGAACCAAGACGCCAGTCACTTCCCTCCCTTCTTGGCAGCAGATTTGGTCACCTTAGCTCCACTTGGGTCCTTCTTCTCCACGCTCTTGATGACACCGACGGCAACGGTCTGACGCATGTCACGGACAGCAAAACGGCCGAGCGGGGGGTACTCGGAGAAGGTCTCCACCACCATGGGCTTTGTGGGAATCATCTTCACCATACCGGCATCACCGTTCTTCAAGAACTTGGGCTCCTTCTCGAGCTCCTTGCCGGACCTGCGGTCAATCTTGGTGAGAAGCTCGGCGAACTTGACAGCAATGTGGGAGGTGTGGCAGTCGAGGACCGGGGCGTAGCCATTGCCGATCTGGCCGGGGTGGTTCATGATGATGACCTGGGCTGTGAAGTTGGCAGCCTCCCTGGCAGGGTCGTCCTTAGAGTTGGAGGCGACGAAACCACGCTTGAGATCCTTGACAGCAACGTTCTTAACATTGAACCCAACGTTGTCACCGGGGTGAGCCTCCAGGAGAGCCTCGTGGTGCATCTCAACGGACTTAACTTCAGTGGTCAGTCCGGTGGGTCCGAAAGTGACGACCATACCGGGCTTGATGACACCAGTCTCAACACGACCGACGGGGACAGTTCCAATACCACCGATCTTGTAGACGTCCTGGAGTGGGAGACGGAGGGGCTTGTCCGAGGGCCTCTTGGGCTCCTGGATCTGGTCGAGGGCTTCCAGGAGGGTTGGACCCTTGTACCAGTCGAGGTTGGTAGACCTCTCAATCATGTTGTCACCTTCGAAACCGGAGATCGGAACAAAGGGGATTTTGTCAGGGTTGTATCCGACCTTCTTCAAGTAGGAAGAGACTTCCTTCACGATTTCATCGTACCTAGCCTTCGAGTATTTGGGAGTGGTGGCATCCATCTGCAAAGAACAACGATAGAAAACAAACATTCAGAGTAAGAAATCATAACAATGTACCACAAAAAATTTAGACATAACAATTAGTAAACGATAATAATATGATAAAAAAGCGAAAAAACAGACGACAAATTTGCAATTCTAATAGAGATCAAAATGGGAGAGAGAGGGAATCGCACCCTCAATAGTTCAATTCAAAGAACTACACCAACTTGGCCATCTCTCCAGATAAGACAGACTCAAACATCATCCGATAAAGAGGGCTCCTTTTCATGGTTTCGGATCATTAAAAACTCCGAAAATGCGAAAATCAGAACTCAACAACAATGCATTCAAACAATGACAGAGTCCCTTTATCGGATGGAAACAACAAGTGAATTGGACCATTACCTTGTTACAGCAACAGATCATCTGCCTGACACCAAGGGTGAAGGCGAGGAGGGCGTGCTCACGGGTCTGGCCATCCTTGGAAATACCAGCCTCGAAACCACCAGTGGTGGAATCGATAATGAGAACGGCACAATCGGCCTGGGAGGTTCCGGTGATCATGTTCTTGATGAAATCACGATGGCCAGGAGCGTCGATGACAGTGCAGTAGTACTTGGTGGTCTCGAACTTCCAAAGCGCAATGTCGATGGTGATACCGCGCTCCCGCTCGGCCTTGAGCTTGTCGAGCACCCAGGCGTACTTGAAGGACCTCTTGTTCATCTCAGCGGCTTCCTTCTCGAACCTCTCGATCACACGCTTGTCGATACCTCCAAGCTTGTAGATTAAGTGACCGGTGGTGGTCGACTTTCCGGAGTCGACGTGGCCAATGACCACAATGTTGATGTGGGACTTTTCCTTACCCATGACGGAGAATCAAAAAATCTGAACCCAAAAAACATAGAAACGCAAAATCCAGATCAGACCCAGAAAAACATATTTTTTTCAATAAAAAAAATACTCAACAAAACATGGAAAGCTAAAAGATCAAACTTTTTCCTATAAAAAAAACTAAAAAAAAAATCGTACTTTCAATATCAACATATATCACGAAATTTGTTAAATATTAAAACCCAAAAAAGCCCATGCAAATCTATTTGAGAAAGGCAAAAACATACAGATCAATTGCAGTAAATAAACAAGAATAGAAAATCTTATTATTGCAGAAAACAAACCAAAACCCATAATTTTTGTGTTGAAGAAACCAAAACCAAGAAATAAAAACAAAGAAAACAGATCTAAAGCCTAAAATCGAAGACAAATTTACGAGAAAAATAAACAATTAGGTGAATTCTATCATCAAATTTATTTTGTTAAATCATCAGAAGATTAAAATTCTATACAAAAAAAAAAAAAAACAAACCTTACAGAATCAAAATTACCGAAACGTAAAATCGCAATTCCATCAGAGAAAAACAACAAAACTCAGATCATTACAATCGGAAAACAAAAAACCTATATTCAAAAAAAAAACATAAGATCTAAAACACTGACAGTTCATTACAGAGTACAAGAAATCAGACCAAACATCATCGTCAAAATCGAAAACCAAACAGAGAGAAGAGTAAACAGAATCGGATCGAGAAAGTCACCGATCGGGAAGCGGAATCGGATACCTTGGAGGAGAGAAAATAGAAGCGGCTGCGAAGAGAGAGAAAGTAATAAACCCTAGAGCAGCGGAATCAGAGTGTGAGAGATAGGGTTGGTGAGGGGCTTGGCCCTCATTTTATAGGAGGGGGAAAAATCTAGGGTTGTAAAGCGAGGCAGAGAATCGTTCTTGCCTAATTTACGATATCACCCCTGAATGGTTCGGGAAATAGCTGTTCTGCCACTCTTGCTTGTTCCTCAAGCAAACAGGCAAACACCCGTTTGGTAAGTTTGTATAACTCCAATTAAACTATACTTTTTTATCTCAATTTTTATCTTTTTCTGAAAGTCAACAAAATTTATAATTAATTTTTTAAAAATTAACTAACTCTAAAATTAAAAATTTTATCTCCAACTAACTTATTAAACGAATGCTAAAACATAAGGTTTTTAATCAAAATTTAAATTTAAGGGGTGTTTGGTAATCAAGTCCAACTCAAACTAAACTGTACTTTTTCATCTTAATTTTTGTCTTTTTCTGAAAAGTCAACAAAATTTATAACTACTTTTTCAAAAGTTAATACTATTCAAACTTAAAAATTTCAACTCAACTCAAACTCAACTCATTCATCAAATACCCCCTTGAATAAAATAAAGATATATCTGGATTTTTTTATTTTTGAAGTTTAAAGGGCAAATTTTATTTAAGAAAAATATTTCTAATAGAAAAAAATTGATTTAAATAAGTTTTAGAAAATTTTCAATTTCCCTAAATATTTATTGGAAAGTTCCTAAATTTGATTATGACCTTAATGGGGTGTTTGGTGTATAAGTTGAGTTTAAGTTGAGTTGAGATTTTTAAATTTGAATAGTAATTTTTGTTGATTTTTTCAGAAAAGACAAAAAAATTTTGGGGAAAAAGATAAAAAACATGATGAAAAAAAGTACAGTTTAATTTAAACCAAACTTACGAATCAAACGGACCCTAAATAATCTAACGGAAAGAATTATCTACTTATAAGATTTTTTTTTAACATCCTATTACAATTCTTTTTTTTTTAAATCAAATTTAACTATTGACAAAAATTTGAATTTAAAAGTTTTTTTTTTAATGGGAATTTGAATTTAAAAAGTTGGATCAACACAATTCTATATATATATATATATATATATATGTATATAATTGGATAACCATTAAAGGTGAAATAATAAAATTCGAAGATAAAAAGGAAAAAAGTAAGTGCCAACGATAAAGATATATGTGTGTGTGTATATATATGTTTTTTTTTTTTTTTGCTAAAGATATATATATATATATATGTATTTAAATCAGATAAAGATAAAATTGAGTTACAATAAAGTCGAAAGGTTTTTTTTTTAGTGGAAGTTTAAAGGTTGTTAGAGTAAAACTGTAAGGATTAATTTCTATAATATATAAAATAAATAATGACACTCACCGAAAATCAATATTGAAAAGGGCAAGATAAGTCACAATAATGAGGAGGTTTTAGCCAAGTTCGGGGGGTGGGGTGGGGGGTGGGGAAGAGAGAGAGAGAGAGAAAAAGGAGGTTTTAGCAATATTACCTTAAAACTTTTCCGTTTTTGAAGTTTTAAATTTTAACAATTAATTTTCGAAACTTTTTAAATAATTGTAAGATATCAAAAATTCTGTTGATTTCCGTTAAATTGTGGATATGTTTTTAGACATTTTTGTTGAATGTGGAATTTTCATCCACATGAGTGGTATATGAGTTTTTCGTCATCAATTTACTAAAAACTTAGGCAAAATATGGCATATTGCATAATTTAGAAAGTTGGAATGCCTAGGTTACAAATTCAGGGGACAAGTTGCTAAAAGTCAATAAGTTTATGGTGTGTTTGTATGTCCAATTATACTTGATATTATATTCACGGAATGAGTATATTCCAATACGTAGTTAGTGTCACATTTTTATATTTTAATACATATATTCTAATGAAATATGCATTTAGAACTAGATGTCACATTCTTACATTTTAATGCATGTATGTCCTATTATAATTAAAGCATGATTTTCCGTTGTTAGAATTCGGTGCACGTTTCACCTACTTATATTTTATTAAAACTTACTGGTGAAAACAATCTGTAATTGAAGTTAAATTTCATTATGTTCTAAAGTCATTTCAATCATTGGTATTTGTATTTTCTTAATTTGAAATACAATTATAATTTTCAAAAAAAAAAAAATCAGATGTCAATATTGGAAGACTTTTAAATTTATGTAAAAGTAAATGTGCGTTTGAAAAATACGTGTATCGGAGTGTGTGTATTCAAACAATGAATGATGTTTATATTGGGGTTTGTTCAAAGAGTTGAATATTCAAATTCAAATCACTAACAATGAAACAAATATTGTATTGTATTAGAAAATTGTTCCAGTTAAATGAGTGATCCAAACGTCTTATTTAGAGCATGTTTGGATGGTAAGTTTAAACTTACCATCTCAAAAAGTTTTTTTGTCTTTTTCTCAAAAAGTCTTTGTCTTTTTCCCAAAAAGTTTTTTGTCTTTTCTGAAAAGTCAACAAAATTTACTATTTCAACTTAAAAATCTCAACTCAAACTAACGAACCAAACGAACCCTTAAGTGCTAATATACGTGTATATATATACATATATATATATAATCCAACCCCATATGCCACACCCTTTAAAATTGAATAAATTCAATTTGAATTAAGTACATAAAATGAAATGGTGCTTGAGAGAAAAAAATAAAAATGGTGCAAGTTTCAAATTAAATGTTTTCATTTAAACTGGTGTGCTAAACACACCAAGTGACAACATATTTTTCATCATTATATTTTGAGAAAATATCTAAACATTTCTTATTTCTATTCAAAAATACTACTTTTACTCTTTTTTTTTTTTTTGCCACTGAAGTGATTAAAATTTGGGAGAATGTATAGTAATAAATAACATAATTTTTAAAGAATTATAACAAATAGCAAAAATTGACTAAATATAGGTTATTATATAATAAAATATAAAAAAAAACCCCTTACCTGCCTTTCTCTCTTTTCCTTCTTTCTCCTCTCCCTATCTCATTTCCTCTCTCTTTCCCAAAACTGTAGGCCCATCGCCGCCATCATCGTTGCGAGCGCGATTGATGACAAGAATAGCGAGTCCCAATTTGAGAAAAATTGGAAATCTTCTTCGCAAGACGAGAATCACGAGTCGTGATGGCGAAAATAGCAAATCTTCTCTCACCGCTACAGGTTATGATTCTGAACTCGCTCCCTCACCAAGATTTGTCGCATCGGGTCATCTCCGGCAAATCTTCGCCGTCACGTCATCCTCATGATAGTACAATTATACTTGATAGTTTAATTATTCTTCAATTTATCCATCTGTTTCTATAAAATTAAAAAGGTATTATTAAAGGGCCCGTTTGGAATACCAGCTGAAGTTGGAATTTTTTTTAAATGAGTGAATTTTTAGAATGTGTGTTTTGGTTGAAATATAAATCCAAAAGGAACTATGATATATCTAAATAGCGTAAAATCCTTAAATGTGTTCGAAAAAAAAGTAATATGGATCTTGTTTCGTTGCTCTCGTCTTTGTGAGCATTTAGATATAATAATCATCTTATTTCGACTTGAAATAAAAAATTTATAAACTTTTAAAGTTTGAGTTTTTTCAAAATGAAAAAGAGAGTAAAATAACTGTGGATTTTGAAATGAGATGGTAAAACAAACAACTTTTGAAAAAAAAAATTGAAAAATTCCATCTCTAATTGTGGTTCCAAACAGTCAATTTGAACAACTTGTTTCAATTTCATCCCTTGTACATTTTGTGGACCAAAAAAAAAGGGAAAACATAAACATATCCTTAATTAGATCGAATTTATTTTTGAAGAAATAAATTCTCTTAAGAAAGAAATTCCAACAAAAAAAATTTAAACATCAATAAAAAAAACATATAAAATTTAAGTTCTTTTGTTGACGTTTTGTGTTTTGTGTTTTGTTTTTTTTAAATGTTTGTTAAATGTCTTAAGTAATTTATGATCTTATGATTTTTTTTCTATTTAAAAAGTACATGAGAAATGAATTAAAATATTTTTAATTCAAAGAAAAAATTAGTGAAAAAAATTTGAATTCAAATAAAAAAATTAGTGAAATTTCTAAAAATAAAGAGATAAATTAAGGAATGAAATTATGTAAGGATTTTTAGCATTATTGTTCTTAAATCTATTGATCTTTGGTAACTTACTCCAAAATTTTTTATTTTGACAATTTATCTCTACAACTTTCTAATGTTGCAACTAATTTTACTTAACTTCTCATTAAAATAATGACGATAAACCCACATGCGCTTTATTTGAGCATGTAAAATCCCAAATCTGATTTTTTTTTCAGCTGAAACCCTAATTCAAATCCTCAATTTAATTAAAAAAAAGAGTAAAATGAGTCATATTACAACAATTTAGCAAGTTTAGCAAGCAAATTGTTAAGAGTAAAAATTAATAAGGATTTTTAGCACTATTGTTCCTAAACCTATTGATCTTTCACAACTTACGCTGCACTCTTAATTTTTTAAATTTATCTCCACTAACTTCTAAATTATCACAATTTGTCTAATTTAACTTCGGGTGCACTTAGTTTCGATGTTCAAATCTAAAGTTTTCATCTCGGTTTTTGTCTTCTTTCAAAAAGTCAACAAAAATAATAGCTAGTTTTTGAAGTCCAACCAACTGCAGCATAAAAATTTTAATTCTAAATTTGTACACCAAACGCAAGCTTAATTTCAATATAAACCCACACGTGCTTCATTTGAGGACATAAAATCCAAACTGATAAACTTCATTGTTTTTTTAAATCCTAATTCAAATCTTCGAAATTCAAATTCTTAGGGCGCGTTTACTAAATCGTAGAGAAATGTAATGAAAAAGGTGATGGGATTGGAAAGTAAAATAATGGAATATGAAAGAGTATCAATAATTTCCTTTCTAATATTTACTTGCCTATTGGATAGTGTAAAAGAAAATAATTCCATTCACTTTAACATTGTTTACTAATTTTAGTAATGTTAATCTTGTTATTATAATTACTAAAATATCCTTTTACATAAGAAAAAAATTTAACACATGGAAACTTATTAAGCGAATGTGAGTAAATTTGATATGTATTCCCTTCGACAATAAATCAATACCAAGTGGATGTAAGGATTGAAATTCCCCTTCTTCATTCCTATATTATGTGGGGACTACTAAAATTTCATTTCTCATTTTATAAGGAAACACATGATTAAATGGTAAAGAGAATAACTACTCACTTTCCCTTTCCTTTTGATGCAAAATAAATATGCCCTTAATTTAATAAAAAGAAATTAGTAAAATACCACATATTGTTATGATTCAACAAGTTTTGGGGAGTAAATTATCAAGAGTAAAAATTAATAGGTAAGTTGTTAAAAGTCGACAAATTAAGGGACATCGGAGCTAAAAATTAATCGAACCCATGGGTCTTTCCTGTGACCCAAACGGATTCAACTTCTATGTCGGCTTATTTGTGTTCTTTTCATGTCCCTCCAATAATATCATGATACATCAATTTAAAATATATATTTAATTACAATATCATATCCCGTCACTTAAAAAATCATGTTAGTTACATAAGTGTTATAATATTATTTGAGGGGTAGGAATAGGACACAAATAAGGGGGCATATAAACTAAATCCAACCCAAACACGCCCTTAGGCCAGGCCCTTTATGTGCCGATAAAGATTCTCCATAGATGGTGCTTTTGATTTCGAGAGAAGCAAAGACGAAGAACACTCTGTAAGGAAGTCGCAAGCTTTTCAGCAATGGCGGGCGTTTCTCTCAAGTGCGGCGACTGCGGAGCCCTCCTGAGGTCCGTCGAGGAAGCCCAAGAGCACGCCGAGCTCACCTCCCACTCCAACTTCGCCGAGTCCACCGAAGCCGTCCTCAACCTCGTCTGCTCCTCTTGCGGCAAGCCCTGCCGATCCAAGACCGTAACTTTTTTTCCTCTCCACTTCTCAATTTCCAGATTTTCTCGTCTCGGTTCATAGATTGAGGATTTTATTCATGAAAATTTCGAGTTTTTCTTGTAATTTAGATGGAAAAGACAAATTTTCCGATCCAAGACTGCGTAATTCTCACACTCGGTGCTTTCTTTTTTTTTTTTTTTGTTGATCTGAAAGCTTTTCGTGTTTTTTGGATTTGCATTGCTGGATTTGTTGATATCTGATCATCGGTTTTGAATGGCTGTTGGTTTTAAGTTAGCTCTTGTTTGGAGCATGGGTTCGAACAGGAAAAAATCCTATTCGAATTGGGAATCTAAACTGGACTGGTGTTTGGGAGGGAGAAAAATGGGTGTGGTGCGGATTTTGAAAAAGTAAAAAATCAATTTTGAATTTGAAGTCTTTGCTCTAAATAGGTGCTTACTTGATCATATTGGTTCAGAGGTTGAGGATTGTAGGAACTATATTAGCAAAATTTGGAATATATATAAATATATATATATGTGTGTGTGTGTGTGTGTTTAAACTGGATTGGTGTTCGGGAGAGAGAAAAAAAGGGTGTGGTGCGGATTTTAAACAAGTAAAAAACTAAAATTTGAACTTGAGAATCTTTGCTCTAAATAAGTGCTTACTTGATCATATTGGTTTAGGGGGTTGAGGATTGTAGGAACTATATTTGCAAAATTTGGAATATATATGTGTGTGTGTGTGTCTGTTCTGTTGTAGGGCATCAGAAAATACTCCGCCGGTGGGACGGAGTTTTAAACAGTTAGATCTTGTCAAATCAAATTGGATTAAGAAAAGTACGACAGTTAGCATCGCTTGATGAATATCGGACTGTTTAGAATTGTGCTATTTTTCATACCCCATCGTAGAATTCTCCATATACATATATGTATTCGTTCTCCAAAGAGGACATCGTTTTTAGGGAAAAGGAATTCAAGATTTGTTAGAGTTGTCTAATCATTGGTCTTGTTTTTTTGGCTTTTATAAGAAGCTCTTTTAATGACTTTTGGGCCTTTGATTTGTTTGATCTTGAAGGAAAGCGATTTACACACCAAAAGAACTGGGCATACTGAGTTTGTTGACAAGACATCAGAGGCAACAAAACCAATAAGTTTGGAGGTCCCAAAGGTGGCTGCTACTGAGGGAGAAGGGGAAGCCGGTGCAAGTATGAGCCAGGAGGAAGGTATTTTTTCCCAGTTTTTTGGTCTTTCATACGCTGTGCATGAGGTTAAGATTGTGGATGTTTGTTTTCTTGATTTGCTGTTTCTTGTACTTGGGAAGCGTTTTATCTCATTAGTGGTCGGATGGACTGGTCTTTTCTTGCTTTGTTTTATTTGGCGAAAAACATGCCGTGTAATGGGTTTCTATCATAATTCCTTCATTAGTCCGTCCGACTTTAAGAGGTATAAGAAAGAAGGTGATTATAGGAGGAATTGACATTAGAATAGAATCAAAATGCGATTGATATATATATTTTTTTCTTTTCCTGGCTACTCATGATATGCTAGTTCCTCAATAATCTCGTATACCTATTGTTTTTCTGTTTTAGAAATGGTTGTTCCGGAGGTTGACAAAAAGCTACTCGAGGAGCTTGAATCTATGGGTTTTCCAACTGCTCGAGCAACCCGTGCACTTCATTATTCTGGTGAGCTTATTACAGGATATATGTAAACCTATGTTTTCTGTTATTATTGTATTCTGTCTGTTGCTTTTCATTTTGAGAGCATTATAGGAACCAATGATTCTTAGGAAATGCAGTAGGTTTAAGGTTGAATCATCTCTAGGTGCTATTCACAATCTCTCTAGGTGTGATGAGCGTATAGGTTTGGTTCTTAACTAAATGGAAATGTGGAACTTATAGTTTAATTCAATTTTTAACTTTTCGCCGTGAATATAGTTTATCAGGAAAAATTATTTTTGTGATACATATAATATTTTTTTGGGATTAGTTTCACATTTTCTGCATCTGGAATTCATTGGCAATTTGAAAGGACCAGCAAACATTAAGAATCTAGTGGTCGCTAGAGTTGTTGGCTTGTTAATTTTTTGACCATTTGTTATAATGTTCCTTCATATTGTGGCTACTTTATGTTAGTACGACTTTTATTTGGTTATTGTATTCACATTATTTAACTATACTATGCTATTTGGATATTTTGGTTTTAAGGTAATGCCAGCTTGGAAGCTGCAATAAATTGGGTAGTGGAACACGAGAATGATTCTGATATTGATCAGATGCCTATGGTATGTACCATCGTTTTCATGCTTCTTATGGATTTGCACGTCTTCCCTTTTCCTTCCTAGACTTGAATTCACTTAGATCACTATCTAGTCTCTACACCTATGCAGTTGAGCACGAACTAGTTAGGAGCAGAATGCCTTGGAATAGACTGGTTATAATTTATGCTTAGATAGATCCTTAACGATACAGCTATGCGTGGATGAAAGGTTTTGGTTAAAAAACATAGAAATTTGGGCTTCTTGGAGATTTGTGGAAGGATGATAACTACTAAACATCATTGATAAAAGAATTTTTTGCCATTAAGTAAAACCATTTTCTCCTTTGGTTAGAACCTTTTCGTGCATAGAGCTATTTCTCTTGCGTGATTGAAGCTTTTTTCAGACTTAAATTGTTGACACTAGGGACAATGTCAATTTTCCCTTATTTCTACCTATTTTGCTTAGAATTGCAATGTCCATCACCAAAAACAAATATGAATCTTCTCAAAGATTTTTGTACATGATCTCTTCATGTTTGGTTATTTACTTTTATCTTATTGCATTGCATGGATAGAAACATTGAGAGGTTTAAATCAGGGTAGAAGAATAAGGGAGATAAAGAGAGTGAGACAACTTCATCAATAAGAAATAAAAGATAGAATTATAGAAGCATAGGTAGAGGAGCTCATCAGGAATGAATTTAACTTATTCGACGCTTCCACGTTCGTAGGTACCGGCCAATACCAAAGTTGAGGCTCCAAAACCTTCTCTTACACCAGAGCAATTGAAAGAAAAACAACAAGAACTAAGGTATTTCCATTAATTGTTGAGTGCCACTAATTTGCGGGTTGTGCATATGCAATTATGCATGCAGTCTATTCTGGTTATTTAGTCATGCCTTTTATGTTGTGTATCATATTTCCTAATGTTTTTTAGTTCCAGTATTTTGGAAACACAATACACATTAATAGTCGTAATATTCTGCTCTTGCATGGCAATTTTCTTTTCTGACTCGTTTTAAGGGAGAGGGCTCGCAAGAAGAAAGAAGAGGAAGAGAAAAGAACGGAAAGAGAAAGAGAAAAGGTACTTACTAATATTCTGGTCTCTTTTCTAGTAGGCAAAAGTAATCAATCTCTTTGGGACTTGCCAATATTTTCTTTTCTCTGGTTTTGCATGCATCTGAGTATGCAGATTCCTGTTCTAGTGTGTGTTGACACGCCTTCTCTTTGGGACTTGCCAATATTATACGCTTTCTTTTAGTTGGCAACCATCTAAAATCTACCTGTGCTTAAACTGATATAAAACTGATATTAAATTTCCTAAGAATCAATCTCTTTTCAGTTTTCACTTTCTTGTCCTCAAGCAGATTCTTCTTTGTAGTATTTTGTCTTGCTTACCTGCAGAGATATGATAGTGTAGCCTCTTGGTAGGATAAAAATTTATTTATTCGAAATTTCTTATTAATGAAAGTTTCCAGAGGCCTGCATGGTCTCTCTCTCTCTCTCTCTTTTTTTTTCTTTTTTTTAATTCCAATTTTTAGGAGTTTTTTTGCCAATTGAATTGAAGGTTCCTTCTTTTTCTGTTTTCTTGCAGGAGAGGATCCGAGTGGGAAAGGAACTGTTAGAAGCAAAGAGAATTGAGGAAGAAAATGACAGAAAGCGGTAAATATTATTTACCTGTGTTCCCTTCTACTCTTGCGTGGCATCAAAAGCCCTTTTTACTCGCAATACTAATAACACATCAATACATTGGAATGAAAAATCTGTTTTTCTCTGCCAGAATAATGGCCTTACGGAAAGCTGAGAAAGAAGAAGAAAAAAGAGCAAGAGAAAAAATTCGTCAAAAATTGGAAGAAGACAAGGTATAGATACAGTTAATATCTTTGCTTGGTAATCATCAGTTGTATAGCCATCCCTATTATGCATTAGTCTTCGGAAGAATGTTGTCTAAGTGATTGTCTTTGGGCACGTTAAATTATTTTCTTGTTTTCAAAGTCCTTGTATTGTTGCAGTTAAATATTTCAAACTTGTAACCCGTTTAGTTAATTATTCTTCCTTTGAGTATTCAATTAAAGCCATTCGGCTAGGAAAACATTGTCGCACCAGTCTGTAGTGGTTGCCTGATATAATACAACTAGAGAATTAAATGGCCTTGCCAGTTCAAGCTGACTGAATCTTAGAAGTGTTGATATTCAATTATATTCTTCCTGTAGTGTTTCTGTAAATTATTCTCCCAGAATCCGTCATGGTTCCGTTTAATGCTTTGCATACTGGATCTTCCCGCTTCATTTTTCTTGACATTGAATAAATCCTTTTTGTTTATTTGTTTTCACAGGCAGAAAGAAGGCGAAGACTTGGATTGCCACCGGAAGAAACTTCAGCTCCAAAACCTGCTGTGCCAGCTGTGGAAGAGAAAAAGGTATGGTAATGCATGAACGAGTTATTTGCCAATTTTAATGTCAGTGACTTGAATTTCGGCATGACTATCTCCTCTGTATATCCAATCTGCAGAGCATGTTGCCTGTTAGGCCTGCCACCAAAGTGGAGCAAATGAGAGAGTGTTTGCGATCTCTCAAGCAGAATCACAAGGTAAATTCATACTAAAGCTGGGCAAATTGTATATTTAGCGCTGCAAACATAATCATTTCTTATTGAAATATGATCATATTTTTCATTGCATGGCTAAGGAAATAATGGAAAATTTCGCAACTTGAAAAGAAACATTGGCATTAACCAAGGATATGATCCAGTGAAGATTTAGTTTTTAGTTTTTAGTTTTTAGTTTTTTTTAAAAATTTAATTTAATGATATTGTAGTTAAAGTGACCTCGTGTTTCTTTCTTTTGGAACTAGGATGACGATGCGAGAGTAAAGAAAGCCTTCCAGACACTCTTGACTTATATAGGGAATGTAGCCAAAAATCCTGATGAGGAGAAATTCAGAAAAATCAGACTCACCAACCCATCTTTTCAGGTGAGAGTCTTATGAAATTCATGAGCATGGCTCTAACTCGAATTTATCGTATGTTCTGCATGCAGAGGCGGAGCTAGATTGGCCCCCGGGCCCGAGGGGGCAGCTGCCCCCCGGGCCCAAGGGCTCCTCAAGGTTTTCCCTGTACTCAAAACAGTTTTAACAATTTGGTCCCTTATTTGCCCACCTGATTTTTTTTAATACAACGTTTATGCAATTTCTTAAAAAAATAAAATAAAAATAAAAAAAAATCTACCATGCTGCTAAATGAATTCACAGATCTTTAAGAGTTAAAGTACTTATATACAGTTATAATTCAAACTAAAGAAGCAAATTTCAAATAAATAAGAAATCTACTATATATAGTATTCACAAATTTTTGGAACTCTAAAACATTGGAAATTGACTTAAAACTACATTACAGCATGAGTTCATTTTTTGGGATTGGGGGGGGGTGGGTGGGGGGGACAAATAGATAAACGAAGTCAAAAAGATTGTTGTATTGTAGTCTTAGTTCAAATTTTTGGTTCAATTCATGCCCCCGACCAAAAAAAAAAAAAAAAAATCTAGCTCCACCGTTGTGGACACGTTCATTTTGTTAAAATGTCATTATATGTGTCAAGCTCGGCCTGTATATGTTTTCTTATTGCACAATATGGTCATGTTTTTCAGTGTTGTAATATTTCTGTTGAAACTATTTCCTTTCATAGACATAAGGAAAAGTTTGAATCATCAATCAAACATTATGTCAGTTCTTTGGTATGGTCTGAAAAAATATTGTACTACTAAAGCGCTATTTTGTTTTTCTTTATGAGGTCGTATCAGTTTTACATACTTCATTTTATTAATTTAATTTCAATGTGATTTTAACTAATCATACATTTAAAAAACATGTATTACCAGTAAGGGTACCATACGTCCACTTTTTTTTTTTTTTTTTTTTCACTCTCTCTAAATCTTTTAAATTGACTTCAAACACATTGATAAACACCCCTTTAGTTAGTTTCTTTATCTTTTTACCCCCTCTTTTGCTGTTCTTGTTATTTGTTTTGCTCATCATGATTTCCTGCCTTTTAACAGGAGAGGGTTGGGGCACTGAAAGGAGGGATCGAGTTTCTTGAGCTTTGTGGGTTTGAGAAAATCGAAGGTGGCGAGTTCTTGTTTCTTCCCAGGGAGAAGGTTGAAATAGCAGTTCTTCATTCTGCTGGGTCTGAGCTTGACTCTGCTATAAAGAACCCATTTTTTGGAGTTCTTTGAAGTCAAAACGAGACCCTAAATTGTAATTTAAATTTGCGTGTTTAGGCTTTAAACTTTCAATGACACAAGGATATGAAATTTTTGTTGTGTAATTTCAACGTATAGATTCGGTGCTTGATTTGTTATTTTGATGGTGAAAATTTGATTATTAAATTACAAAATTTGTCATCACCAACTGTGAAATAGGTTATGGTTTGGATCTCCATTATAAATCTATTTTTAAAACTTAGTCTCCGTTTGGTGTTACGATTGGAGTTGAGATTTTTAAGTTGAGTTAAAGATAAGTTAAGTTGAGAGCTTGAGTTGAGCATTTGGTAAAAAGTTATAGTTGAAAAAGTTTAACTTGAGTTGAGTGTTTGGATGTAAAAATTAAGTTATATTGGGAAAAGTGCTTCAGTAAAATTGTATTATGTAGTGGAAAATATTTATTTTTATTTTTTTACATCTTAATATGGTTCTTATATGTAGAATAATTGTTATTGTACTTGAACAAAATATTGTTTGAGTTGGGTTATTTTTAAATGGCTCGCAATTTACGAGGTTTTTATCCCATTTTAATACTTTCGCCCCTATCAAATAACATGGCATTGTAGGTTGTGAAGGGAAAATTGTTAAAAAAAAAAAAAAACAAACCTTAACAGCATATATTAAATTAATCACAATCTTTTTTCCATAGCCATAAAATAAAACAATTTTAATTACATAGTTGCTAACTAAAAGTGCTAATAAAAAAACAAGAAATGCTTCCCCCCATCTACGTTAAACAGATAAAAATGACCTTAATTTCAAGTGGATTTATATCATGAAAATCGTTGATATCTGTCCCACATATCATCGGTCAAAACTTCTCACAGCTGATTTATTGCACCCTTCCTCGATGCATCTTGCTGCCTTCCTGTACTTGGACCTGCATCATCGGCCCCGTCGGCCAACACGACATCCGCGTTAACATCAACATGTCCACCTACAGGCACACCATCTGCCGCATACGCTTCAAGAATAGGATCCCTAACCTGTACCATCCTTATGAAATTATGAACAATCGCACACGCCATGGGATCATTACTTGTTTTTCCATGGGATAATTGTTGATGCTTTTAAATATTTTAAATCTGATCTTTCATACATCAAGAGTTCACTCAATGCAATTCTGCACAGATGAGTACGTGTAGTCAAATACTTCCCTTCGGGTGTCCAGTCCGACGTGTCATTTCTGATATTCGGGTAAATGATAGGTCTCTCGTCGAAATGGATTAAGGAAACAATCCTTATTTACGTATCCCGAATTGTCTACGTAAAATTTTCCTACAAAGTACTCATCACATTATCAAAACTATTTTATAATTACTTGATTATTTTTAAACAGTCATATAATGTTACAGAAGATCTTATCAGGTGGCGGTATTGGGAATCCATGAAATGCTATTGCCTCTTCCAGCATTCTTGCATCATGACAAGATCCCTCATAGCCGGCCAACATATAAGTAAACTTCATATTGAATGAGCAGGTGGCCAAGACATTCTGCGAGTTCACATATTTTCGATTAATCCATGTTTCCGGATTATATTGGCATGGCACACATGGTACGTGTGTTCCATCTATAGCGCCAATACAATTCTGTATAAGGAAGGAAAATGTAGATTATGGTAAATAATGCATTAATAACACGTGTTAAATCACAAAAGTTTAATTTGCCATTTCTCTAGAATCATGAATATGGCATTGGATGCGACGACATCGATTACTTATATCAAACCAGGGCCTATATTTGTAGGAATGCTCCTCAATCAAAGGTTGAACCTTATTGTAGTCGGGCGGTCTTATGAACTCGTCTTTCAAAGTACAAATAACCCTCAACACTTTAAAGAACCATTGAGAAGTTGTTTCTCTAGAATGCTGGAACAAATAAGAAATGTGCCTGTTCGTTGCGCCTTGGAAACAAATAGATAAAAAAAAATGAACAACTGCTAGTCGACATTTATGTTACAAGTCGGCCTCAATAATTCCCTATTACCCAGTACGTGACTTAATGCTTTGAATGTATATGCTTTCATATTTATCAAATCTTGAATAATTTCTTCATGTCCATGTATTATCTTTTTCACACGCATGCTGCCAATTAGTCTTGAATTATGTATTAGTTGTGGATCTCTTCGCCTGTTATGCCTATTAGCAGCCACGACAACGACTGCCACCGCAAGAAAATCATCATTGTCGCTTCGCTTATTTTCTGAGGATCGGTCATCTTCTTCATGTTCGGATGCCGAACTAAACTGATTCATATTGAGAATTGACTGACAAACCAAATTTGGTTGTGTACCTGTTTTAGATCAATTGTTTCCACATCATGTTTTATTAATTCAGTTACAATTAAACTAAATGTCAAACTAATCGTTTCGAAGCCGTGATAAAATAATTTTGTTTTTACAAATGCTCCAATTAATCATTAAATAAACAAATATTCATAAGTCAATCGGTAAAATCACATAACCAACAAAACAAGAAAATGCAAACATGACTGACATAAATAAAAAAACATAATCCAATAAAAATTGAACATAATCAATGTTATGTCTAAAAAAAATGAATATTAGAAAAAAAAAATTTCATGAAAAACTCAATCGTCAGATGGGGACTGAGATTTCACAACAGACGCGATAATGTCTCGTCTATCTTCATCGGGAAACTGATAGAAGGTATACTGCACCCGTAGATGAGCCTCGAAGTAGTGCCACATAATCATCTGCTTATTAAGCGGAATACCCATCTTGGTCATCATATTCATGCACATCAGCAAGTGATTCGGTCGGCTTGATTGTTCGTTACTGGTACCCAATTGCGAGCGACTATGGAAATGACTGACTATTTCCTGTATAGCCGAGTAAGTAATCTCATCCGTTGCCTCTCTTTGCTTTCTCTTATCAGAACTGCCCCTAGACCGTGACGGGCCAGCTTCGTCGCCCGCTTTTCTGTGGATGCCTTGCCACCCATCGTTGGTCGGAGTTGGTTCCTCACATAAAACCGGTTGGGTTCCAGAGTTGTCCATAGATATTTCAGCCTCGACGTATGGATTACTGCCATCTCGCATAGTAACTGACCTAAATCCCGAGGCACCTGCAACATGAATTTTTTCGAAACTGTTGTAATACAACTCCTTGTTGCGAAGTCTCTCATGGCGGAGATGGTTGCACTCCTTGTGAACCTGCAAATGAAATTTTATCAACATCCTCGACTATTAGTCATGTGCTTAAAAAAATTAAATTAGCAGGTCACAATTAGACAATGTAATTACTTGGATAAAGCTCTGCCAAGCATCATCCGAGAAAATGACTCTATCAGTCGACGGATCATATCCAAGCCCGGTCCGTACTTGCAACACCTTTCATCCCCTATATATTTTCTTCACCCTCTTTTTTTTTTTTTTTTGATATACTGTTAATCCATAGGCAGGTACTCTACCGTATTCAGAATTAAATTGAGAGGCTCATTGTTCAAGAATTTGAATTGAGAGATGTTTACTGCCACTATAAGACAAAAACTCATCCAATTTTTTGAAGGAATTTTTTTTCCTTAGCGTTATCCCAAAAGTACATATCACCCGATGATTTGCGAGGCATTTCCTTAAGAAATGGAAAAGCAAAACAAGAAAAACAGACTTTATAATTATAACATAAATAGGACAATTTGACTCAGTATAAATTGATTGACAGATTTCATCTGAAGCATGTCTAAGACCCGATATAAATACACACGGTATATAAACCATGGGTTAGGGGTTAAACAAGTTCATGGCAACTAGAACCAACAAGTCATCCCCTTAACAACTAAAATGGGGTCATATACCGGTAACTGACAATATATATCGGAATCATGACTCACCAGTCAGATAAAATTACAATTACATTAATGGGCTTTTTACATCATAGCCAAATGCACGGGAAAAGTATACATCAACAGCAACATAGAGTTGATAAATGTCCAAAACCTGTTAAAAAAAACATCCTTCTAATGTATTGGCCGCAACACAGCTAATTCTACCAAATCAAGCGAGGAAAAATTAGAAATTCAGAAGGGTTGTCACCTAGAGATATTAACACAATCCTTATTTACAAAAAATTAATTTTCCAAATCATTGAATCATGAAGCAACAACAACAACACCGCCCAGGGGTCCATTTTTCTCATGGCAAACCGAAAAAATGAATGAAACACGGGTTTTTGTCACATACAGCAACAGAAGGAACTTACCAAAAAAAAAAAAAAACAATTACTCCCTAACTGAAGGCTAAAAAACAGAATATGTAAAGGCCGTAGTAACATAACTGCGAGAGGTAACCAAGTTACCATAATTAGATGTAGTTACAAATTTCAAATCAAAATCGGTCCTTATAATTGTTCATAACGTCACACGCCAAACTATTATTTATCTAAATACAAAACTCAAAATCTAAGAAGTTCGAAGACTTGATGCATTGGTTTCGGATATGTAACATAGTCACAAAAACTAAGGGCAATTAGAAATTTGAAATTGGAGATACCAAATCACATTTAAACAAAGGATGAATATAGAGAGAGATTAGGCAGCAGTTGGGGACTGGTTTACCATTCCAACCAACAATTTCATCTATAAACCGTTTTTGTCACATGATTAAATGACAAAAGAAGAAGATTCAACATCGATGCCTTACATTCATCACTCTCTCAGCAAAGACATAGAACCAGAGCATTTAGACATATCACCGTAAATGTGAAGACCAACAATACAACACACGGCCAACTAGTGGGAAATAAACTCGAACTTCCGGATGTAAAGCAAGAGTGAAATGTATATGCTAATGTTACCCATCAAATAACATCAATATTTATTTTTCAACTAAACTAAGACCACAAAAAAATAAAAAATAAAAACTCCACACAAATCCGATTTCAAATGAACAAACACATATGAGATTGTAATGAATTTATTTGAGAAATAAGTTAAGAAGTTATACTAGGGTTACTGAGTTTGAGCCGGAGGATGAGTATACAGTGGTTGATGGTGGATCAGGGCAGGAAGCAACAGCTCGGGGAGTTGATTTCCAAACTCGGAAATATTGGGTAATGAGCCCTTTAGTTCGAGTTTGCTTCGCGGACCCCAGTCGACACCGCATCTGCCATCGGCGAGACCTACTCCATGAAATCATTGAAAAGACTCGGTGGTCTCACAAATTTCCTGTCGTTCTTCAAGTAGAAGCCTAAAGCAGAAAAACCCTAGAAACGAAATTAGGAATTTTGGGTTTTAGAAAGGGGTCAGTTAAAGTCCGGTGGGTTCCAATGGGTGAGAGAAAGGGGATGAATTCGGTTTTACCGAGTTAGAAAGAGGGAAGCAAAAATCCCAAAATATATACACCTTAGAATCCACCGAAGGGAAGAGATGGATGCGATTAGGGTTGAAGAATGGAGTTTACACAGGAATTCGACAGAGGGAAAATGCTATACAGAGTCCAAGTCGGTGGTCTCAGGGAATCGAATATATTCGATTCGAATACCCAGAGTACAGAGAGGAAGAAAGGGGATCGCCACTGAAGCAGTATATGGGAGAGAGGCAAGAGTACAATAAACTTAGCTTTGTTTACTGTGCAACGGTCCAAAGGTGTATTGGGAATAACATGGGTCAACAAATGAAATTAGTTCAATTTGAACTCAAGTTTATGAGTCCCAACTGATTCACTAAACAAGAGCTTAGAAATTTAATTTTATAAGGCAAAACACTATTGCTTTGTTTGGGGATTAAGTTTAACTCTAACTAAATTGTATTTTTTCATCTCAGTTTTTGTATTTTTTCTAAAATGTCAACAAAAATTATAACTAGTTTTTAAAAAGTTAATTAATTCCAACTTAAAAATTTCATTTCCAACTAACTTACCAAACGGAGGCTATGTTTAACGGTGATCTAAACATGGACATATTTAATGAGATTTTAAAAGGGATGAGTGAAAATCTTTAAAAAAAAAATATGCATTATTTTTTAGTCCCCTTTGGTGTTAATATTTGAATCCTAAAATTATAACTTATTTTTGTCTCTTTTTCTCAGTTTTACTATTCATAGTTACTATTTATAGTTTTATAATTCAAATTTTAAAAGTTCATAACTTTGCACATATAAGTTCAAATGAGATGGTTTTTTTTTTAAATTATATAGAATTTCGAGATAATCGAAACAAGTTCCATATTGATATATTTTTCCGAACATATTTCAAGTTTTTATACTTTTTAACTTTAGCAATTCAAACGCCTCACGAAACGCACAATTCAATTCAAGCCCAAATTCTGTAATCTAAACCTTAGCATCAAATGCATTTAGTGAGATTTCATTTTTAAAAGAGAGAGAAAGAGAGAGAGAGAGTAAACCTGAAATAAATAATGAATGAAAATTAATTTTTGTTCAATTTTATAAATAAATTAAAAAGTGTTTATATCTATAACTTGCACTTTTTAACTATTCAAAAACTTGATCTATCTATTTTGTCTTTTTCTTCTATCTCTCTCTCTCCTTTTTTTTTTTTTTCCTTGCCTTAACTTCTTCCTTTTTTTTCCCTCTTACCTTCTCTTCCTCTTTTATCATTTATCATACACTCTCATCTACCTATTATTATTTTCCTACCACGTGACAGGTCTTAAACTCGCCTCATGATATTTTTAAATATAAAAAAGAATTTTTAAAAATTAAAAAAATTTAAAATTTAAAATTATTTTTATTTTTATTTTTGTTCTGCTTTACTTTGCTTTGTATTTTTATCTATTTATTATTACATTTCTACTACATGATGGGTCCTAAGCCCATCCCGTGACATTTTTAAATTAAAAATTAAAAATTAAAAATTAAAAATTAATTTTTTGTTTTGCTTTATTTTGCTTTGTTTGTTTATTCCGTTTGGATCTTAAACCCGTCACGTGACAATTTTAAATAAAAAATTAATTTTTTAAAATTAAAAAAAATTAAGAAATTAAATTTTTAATTAATTTGTTGTTTTGTTTTCCTTTACTTTATTTGTTTCAGCTGCACACGCAAAGCGTATGCATTTCAACTAGTATATTTTAAAAGGATGAGTGAAAATAAACATTTTATAAATACTTGTTAAAAATAAATAAAAGGACAAATTTCTTTTTACTCCCTAAACTTTGGTGCTCTTGTAATTTTGTTCTCTGAATTTTGAAAACTGGTACAAATGCTCGATGAACTATGAAATATTGTCATATTTGATCATTCAGTCAATTAAATGGATAGAATTTCTGACATGTCAACAATTAAAGTGTAATTTAATAAGGATAAAGATTATTTTTTCCCACTGAACTTTAATTTTTGAAAAACTCAGCAAGATCAAGTAATCTCAAAGAACCAAAAATAACAATGGTCCACTTACAGGTCCACCTAGTTTCTCTTCTTGAAGGCCCGTTGTAGTCGATCCGTCGGTAAGTTATGCTTGTGTTGCTTTCCTTGTGTATCAAAAAAAAAATTGGTCGCTACTTGGTGAAGTCCCACATTGGACATTGGCGGGGAGTGGGGAGATAGAGTGGCTTATAAGTGCCAATGGGTTCTTTTTCAGTCAACAATTACTTGAAAGTTGTAACTTAGTGGGTCCACTTATAGGTTCACTTAGTTCCTCCTTCTGATGGTTCTTTGTATTCGATCTGTTGGTGGTTTATGCTTGTATTACTTTCCTTGTGTACCAAAAAAAAAAAAAAAACACAAAACAGAAGAATTTAATTGAGATTAACTAGAGAATACACCCTCTAGAGACTCCAACACAAACCCAGAAATCAATTACACAGTTTCTCTCACAAGTGTTTCCCAATTGTCTCTCTAGAATTCTCTCTCTCTCTCTCTCCTGTAAGTCTTATCCTCTAACTTCTGAAAAATAGAAAAACTAAGTCTATTTATACTAACCAGCAGTTATAAGTTGTATCTGCTTTTGACAAGAAAATAAAACTAACTTTAACTAGCTCTATTACAGTCTTCATCTTCTGTCTTCACGTTTCCACTGTCTACACAGCAGACCCTTCAGCATCTGTCTCAATACTCAACAATCTCCACCTTGAGACTAATGCTCCCTGGAACTTTCTCCTTTGCCCCCTTTTCTCATATTTGTGCTCTCCACATACAGCAACTCCAATCAATGCTTGAATTTGTTTGCTGGTAATGCTTTAGTTAGCATATTTGCGAGGTTGTCCTTTGATACCACTTATTGGAGTTATTGGAGTTACAACCTAATAGGTTAACCTTTTAGGATAGAATCCAAAGATCGCAACATTAATATTCTTGTATCTTTGTACCATTAAATTTTGAAAATTGGTGTTTGTACTCCTCAAATTTTATATAGTTAGTAAGAATTTTTATACTTTAAATTGCTGTTACTTTGAAAACTAGTGTTTATACTCTTCAAATTTTATATAGTTAGCAAGAATTTTTATAACTTTAAATTACTGTTTATAATTGAAAAGTTATAAAGATTTATTCTTAAAATTGAAGTCATTACAAAAAGCGAAATAAAATTAAAGGAACTTATATATTTGGATCCCATAAATTTTTATAGATTTTAAGGTTATTTTTATCATAAAGATTTTAATTTAAATTAACGTTTTATTAAAATAGCATCACATCAGTTTTGAGTAGACGAAATATAAGTTATTTTATTAACAATTTAGATCGAGAGGTATAAGTACAAGTTTTTCAATATTCAAAAATAAAATTACAAATGAATTAAAATTTAGGGGGGTAAAATTAAAGTTTTTCCAAATCTTATATGACCAAAAAATAAACAAGTGATATTTTTACTAATGATTTAAAGTTTGAAGGGTTATAAGCACATGTTTTCAAAATTTGGAAGACAAAGTTACAAGCGTATAAAAATTCAGGGAGCAAAAATAAATTTTGTCCTTATTAAATTATATTTTTCTATCCCTTTAAGTGACGAAAAAACAAAAATGATTTCTTTTTGTTCCCTATTAAATTACAATTTTTCATCTATTTAATTGATGAAATGAATAAAAATGATATTATTTCATAATTTAAGAAGCATTTTTATCACTTTTTAAAATTCATGATGTAAAGTTACAAGAACATGAAATTTCTAAGAATCCGTTTGGTGAAACAGTTTGAGTTGAAATTTTTAAATTTGAATTGATTAAATTTTTAAAAATTAATTATAATTTTTATTAATTTTTTAAAAAAAATAAAAAATAAAATAAAAAAATACAATTTAATTTGAATTAAATCGTTTCATCAAACAAACGTTAAGAATAAAAATGAAATTTGTACATGAAAGAAAAGAGAAGAAAAGCAAATCTATAAGCAATCGCATCATGACGCCCTACTCCTCCATCTGGAAAACACAGACTATGCAATAATAGAAACACGTGGACCTCATAAGCTTCTTTCTTCTCAACAATTCTAATCTCAAGTTCTATGTGGCCCCACTTTATGCAAATTGCTCTTTCGAGTTTTTTGGCCTTTTTTTAAAAAAAAAAAAAAAAAAAGGAAAAAAGAAAGAAGAAAGAGGAAGAAACTTGCATCCTGACGACTTTGGCTCATTAATATGTTAGAAAAGAAGTAGCTTTTTATAACAGTTTTTAGTGAGAAAGAGCTTAGATTTTGACGACATAACAATTAATTATGGAAGAAATTCTGGAGCTAGTATCATCATCATCATTGATCGTTTGATTACAATATTTGATTTCATCAAGAGCTTCATTTGATGTGATTGCATATATAGATAATTTTATATATATTTTTATCATAAGATAAAGAATTTAAATTCCTTATTTTCAAGTTTAGAAAAAAAAAAAAAAAAAAGAGCTTTCGTTTATAGGTTTCAAACTTTTGGAACCTTTTTATTTTTTATTTTTTTAATATTTAATAAATTCCTTAATTTTGATGAGATATGGGACTTCCAATTAAAGAAGTTAAGCAAATAAATTCATTACTTCTATTTCAAATTATGATAACTATTTTTGAGTATTGTTTAGGACTTTGATTTTAATCTTAATTTATTTTGATATCAACTTACTTGATAATATATTGTTATATTTCAATTGATAAATAAAATCTTTCATATTAATCAACGTGACAATGTTTTAAAACACATATCAAATTAGTTTGTATTAAAATTGGGGAAAACATCTGAATGACACAAATTTAAAGACCATTCTACTAACATGACACTAAAAATTAATACTAAACTAACATGACATATTAAACTAAAGTTAACTACAATTTATGTCATGTTGATCAAGAATGAGAAATTTTTATCATGTTGATCAATAAATAAAAAAAGATGATTATTTTAAGTATTTTTCTCATTAAAATTTTAAATTCAAAATTATCTATTCGTTTTTTTAATCATTTGTTTCACATTTTCTAAAAATTAATTATGAGGAATATTTTGGACTATTATAATAAAGTCGAAAAATAATTATTGATGACGATGTCACCGACTGTCATTTTTCAATTCTTTAATGACAAGCTTTATTCAAATCTTTTAGCACTTTTTTCTTTCAATACCAAAAAAAAAAAAAAAAAAATGCTACGGTAAAAATAATTATTTTCAAAATAAAACAAAAAAGATTAAAAAAAATCATTAGTGGGGAAAGTAGAATCTCCCTTAAAAGATTAGGTTATTGATTCTCTTGAGGATACCATAAGTTTTTTTTTTTTTTTTTTTTTTTGATAAAAGGATATCAAAAGTAATAATTCTAAGAAACCAAAAAAAAATAAATTATAATAAAAAAATGGAAGGAAAATTAGAGAAAAAATATATTAAGATTAAATTAATATTTTAGAACTCTACGGGTTAGTTTGGTGTATGAATTGAGTTTGAGTTGAGTTGATGAATTTAAGTTTAAATAGTAATTTTTGTTGACTTTTTTAGAAAAGACAAAAATTTTTTTCAGAAAAAGATAAAAAACATGATGAAAAAAATACAATTTAGTTTAAATTGAATATGCTTGTCAAACATACCCTACATATTGTTATAGAATTAGGTGTGAAATTTTCATAAAATTATGTCTACAATCCCTCAACATTTCAGCTTTGCAAATTTTTTAGTACGATATTTTTAAGAATATGATTAAAAACACGTCAAATTTTATAAATATAACTTTTTTTTTTGATATTCTATTATATAGTTTCCATTTTTTTGTCTTAAAATTAAAAAAAAAAATTTTTTAATCGTAATAGTAGGAATTCAAATCCTGCAACTTTTGATGTAATCAAAAATAATATTATGGCTAAATTATGTTTGTAATAAAATAAAAATTAAAAAGAAATAAAGAAATAAAGAAAAAAAAGGGTAATACGACTAACGTGGCTTCTCCAGATTATCAATGCCAGTTATAGTTCTTGATAGAAGACAACACAGAAGAAGAGAAACTGAAATACACCCAAAAAAAAAAAAAAAAAATTCCGAGCTTTTAGGAACCCTAGAAACCCCAAATCAGAAACAGAAACTCGATTCCTATTCCGATTCCGATTCGGAATCTGGACTCCGATCGACCACCAACAATGGTGAAGAAGCGAGTACCGGACTGGCTCAACAGCTCTCTCTGGTCCTCCACTCCCCCTCCTGACGACGATCGCCTCCGCCGCTACGCCTCCAACTCCGCCACCACCGCCGCCGCCTCGCCGCCGGAGCCCGCCAGGGTTGACCCTCCGGTCCCCGTGCCGCCGCCCTCCGCCGCCGCGGAAAGAGGGCCTCCGGCGAAGCGGGAATCAGAAGATTCGCGCTCCGGAGACGAGGACAACGGCGCGTCCGGCGCGCCTTCCGCCGAGGACATCTCTCGTCAGGCCCAGCTCCTGGCCGAGGTTGGAGTCTTTCCCGCCTGGTTTTGTGGTTTTCATTCGCTGGGCGATGATTTTCGAGTCAAATCATTTCTCGGTTTGGTTTCTGTTTGTTTCTCGAGAAATTTGAGGTTTTTTGTTTTCTTGTAGTTATCGAAGAAGGTGATAAACATGCGTGAGTTGAGGAGAATCGCGTCGCAGGGGATACCGGATGGGGGTGGGATTCGCTCCACGGTGTGGAAGGTGTGTAAAGATTGCACATTTCTTGCCAAACTTGGATTGAACTTGTCTGTTTGGTTGTTGAGAAAATAAGGAGAGAAAAAAAAGGGGAAAAATGTGGCTTGAGATGTGTGTTTCGGAACGTTTCTTGTTGTCGATTTCTCATTTCAGTCAAGTAATTTGGTTTGAAGTTCTATATATAAAAAAAAGTAATTTGGTTTGAATTGAAGAAAATTTTTTCTTTTTCTTTTAATTATTGTAGCTCTTACTCTGTTATTTGCCACCGGATCGTAATATTTGGCCCACTGAGTTAGCTAAGAAAAGATCCCAGTACAAGCATTTCAAAGAAGATCTCTTGGTGAATCCTGTAAGTCATGTTGATGGTTTCACTATTTGTTAAAATTTGTTTGTTGTTTTTATTCTTTCATCTCAGTTCCCATAGCGGTAGTTCTCAAGATCACGATAGAAATGAATGAATACTGGCAAATGGAACAACATATCGCGACCTCGGTATTTTGGACTTATTACAGATTTAGGGTGTTAGTAACTTCCTATTCAATGGTGTTTTCGAGAAATTTCTTAAATGGTTCTCTTATCACTGTTGGTCAAGTCCCTGGAGAGGTAGAATTGAATTCGAAGTTTTAAACCGATGTAGTTGTGTTAGGGCCAATGTTGGTTCCAGGTTGCTAGATTTCCATATGTTGAATACCCTCTTTATAAGTTATCCTGCGGCTTCTGTTTAAGTTGATGGGTCGTTTTTAAAATACTATGCAAGATATCTGGGTTTTTCATTGTTTATTGCTTTATAATAATCAATGTTTACGTCACTGATAATTTCCTATTGAATTAGTTGAACAAAAGTTTCTTTAATTTTTGCCGAACTGTTTGATGTTGTAAATATATCTTGCTTCTGGCTTCTCAATTTATGCATGCTATAGTAAGTGATATCGGATTGTCAAGAAACTGTGCTAGTTAAAGACTGATGTAGAGTAGTATATTGCTTTTCGTCCTATCCAAAAACTAGGGTTTCTTAATGTTTCTGTGGCTTGTTAGTCAGAAGTGACAAGGAAGCTGGAGAAACCTAGTTTTGACAATGACGAGTCGAATTGTGAAGGACGTTGTTTGCTTTCAAGATCAGAAATAAGTCACGGGGAGCATCCTTTGAGTCTTGGAAAGACCAGCATTTGGAATCAGTTCTTCCAGGTAATTTTTCTTACTAGTTGAGTTAATTGAGACTTGTATTTACAGGCTTACTTAGATCTTTAGCATCTTAATTTAGAAAAACTGAGAGTGTGGTGGCATATGCTTATAAGATATTTTGAGAATTAAAGAATACGTGCAATTAACTTGTGATGATGACGAATTTTTTATTTTTTGATGTACATTTCAATTAAGTGAGAATGTCAACAAACAAAACTAGCAACCCCAGACCTTGTGTATGTTATAATTATGCATAGGAAAGATTTCCTCTTCTATGAACTTGCAGGCGTGTGGCCAATATTGTTGTAAAAATTTAATTTCGACTTCTGGACTTTATATATAGGACACAGAAATCGTAGAGCAGATCGACCGAGATGTGAAGCGCACTCATCCAGACATGCACTTTTTTTCTGGGGACTCCCAATTTGCTAAATCTAATCAGGTCTGCACTTCATCTTTTGCTTGAACTATGATATCAACAACTTTTATTGTTATGCATGTGTACAACTAATTATGTTGACTTTGGATTCTCCACTTTCAGGATGCTTTAAAGAACATATTAATGGTATTTGCGAAGTTAAATCCAGGGATAAGATATGTTCAAGGGATGAATGAAATTTTGGCACCTTTATTCTATGTATTCAAAAATGATCCTGACGAGGAAAATGCAGTAAGTATTAAGTGCATGTCTTCATTATTATTATTTTTTCTATATTGCTGGTAGTTGTTGTCTTTCATCCTTTTGTCATTTGCTGATGCCTCGATTTATCAGACCATTTTACTGTTTCTGTTTGAACTATAGTCTCTTTATATTTATTGATTTGGATTTATTATTTTGCAACTATGTGTCCAGCAATAATAGCTTGATATAAGTCCTTGATACAACTATTTTGATTCTCATTGTTTCTTTACGTGGATCCATTCAAATTCCTCTCACGACCTTCTCCTAAGAAGGGCTCCTGGAAATTATAAGCTTCCTTTTGTTTGGTAGTTAGGTTTTCTTTGACGACTTTTTTAATCCTTCAGATAAATTATCATAATTGCTTGGTGTAACGCCATAGCTCTAATGCAGATTTTAAACATGGAAAATACTATGTTAAGGCTAAGGTCCATAAGTTTCATACTTTAACCAAAACAGAAATAATCCTATGTTACGTGGCTAACGGTTGGGTATTGCAGTCAAGAAATTAAGAGTACTGATTATGTGATGTCTTATGGCTGCAAGTCGTAGCTCATATATAATTTAGAACTGTAATGCTGTCTACCATGTTTTCTTTTTGTTACTGGTTGTGACGTGCTTGTCATTTTCTAATGTTGTATAGGCTTGTGCTGAAGCAGACACATTCTTTTGTTTTGTCGAGTTATTGAGTGGATTCCGTGACAATTTCTGTCAGCAACTTGATAATAGTGTTGTTGGAATCCGCTCCACAATCACAAGGTTATCTCAGCTTCTGAAGGAACATGATGAAGAGCTATGGCGTCATCTTGAGGTCACAACCAAAGTAAGACATAACTTTTTTTTTTTTTTTTTAAATTTTAATTTTAATTTTTGTTGAAAATATGAAGAACTACGGCATCTTCTTGAGGTCACAACCAAGGTAAGACATATCGTTTTTTTTTGGAAAATAAGACATAACTTTGGTGATCAGAATACCCCTCCAAACCAAGATATTCTATCTTACAAATTGGCGGACTCTTGTTAAGGCATTACATATGTGGTCTAGAGCACATTCCTAGATTATCTTTAAGCTTGCTGTTTGTTCTTGGTTGACACTAGAAAGGAATCTTTTCTACACGTTTCACCATATTCATGCTCAATTGGCATAGAGTTAGTAGAGAATGAATTATATTTTGTGTTTGTGTTTGTGTTTGTCCATTAAGAGAAAAGCCAGACCCGACTTGGGAGCTCTTCCTTCTTCTTTTGGGATCTTGCCTTTTGTATCTGGGCTCATGTTGGCCATGTTGGGCTGGAACTTTAAATAGTTATTTAGTAATGGCTAATGCAAGCTTAGGGTTTGATTAAAAAAGTAATCAGCAATGCATGTTATGTAATAATTTGATTCATTATCTAGTAAGATAGTTTTCTCTTATAAAATTCCTTGATTTGCAAGTGTGTTCCCCAGATTCAAATTATCTTTCTAGTGCCTAGTGCCCACCCAAGAATTAGTACTAGTTTCTAGAAATCTTTTTTTTTTTTTTTTGGTAAATTGTTAGGTTGGTTCCTGAACTTTTAACTTTGTGCAATTTTGGTCCCTAAACTTTTTTCGTAGTTGGAATGCCCCTAAACTATTAAAATGTTGCTACAATAGTCTTTTACGTTAATTTTTGGACGGAATTCGTTAGTTAGCATCACTTTTTGACCAAATTACTACGGATTCCGTTTAAAAATTAATAGAAATGACCGATGTAGCAACATTTTAATAGTTTAGGGGCATTCCCTGTTTTTTTTTTTTCGTAGCTGGAATGACTGTTGTTACAATAGTCCTTTCCGTTAAATTTTAGACGGAATCTGTAGTTAGCACCACTTTTTGATCAAATTACTAACAGATTTCGTCCAAAAATTAACGGAAAGGACTATTGTAGCAACATTTTAAAAGTTTAGTGGCGCTCCAGCTATGAAAAAAAAGTTCAGGGACCAAAGTTGCATAAGGCTAAAAGTTTAGGGACTAAATGAGTAATTTATCGTTTTTTTTTTAGAGGAAGTTTCTAGAACTTTTGAGTCTTCTCAAATTGCATTATTTATAAGCCACCCCTATAAGCTAATTAGTTTCGTTTTTCACTTAAAAAGAAAATAAGGCATGCCTAACCCCAAATAGTTTCTCTCTCTTTCCAGGAGACAATGACATAACATTCATTTTTGCCAATTTTCTGTTGATTGAGTTTTGTTTTCAGTTTCTGAGTTTTTATTTTAAATGCTTACATGCTCTATGCTTTACTTTACAGGTCAATCCCCAATTTTATGCTTTTCGGTGGATCACCCTCCTCTTGACCCAGGAATTCAATTTTGCGGACAGCCTCCACATCTGGGACACCCTCTTAAGTGACCCTGATGGTCCTCAGGTTGGATATCTTTACCATTTTTTTTTCCTTGTACTTTTGAGGAAGGTTGATGACAGAGACAAACATATGCCACATATAACATAATAACAACCGTCCTAGCAGCATTTAATCTTTTTCTTAGGCTAGGTTGCAAGAGCTTTTAGATATGATTCCGTTTAAATAAATGGGTTATGAGGTCTACAATGTGTTCAAGGTTGATGAAATTGGCCTTGACCGTTCTAATTTGAGTAATTTTGTTTGAGCTGAGTAAAACCACGACAAACTATGTGCTTTGTTTGTGCTAAACCTGAGTGGATGTTAGCCGATTATCTTATCGGCGTAATTTCCTTTTCAAGTTATCTTCTTTCTTTCAGAGCTAACAATTATACTTTTGTATTTGAAGGAAACCCTTCTAAGAGTATGTTGTGCGATGTTGATTCTCATTCGGAGGCGACTATTAGCAGGTGATTTCACCTCTAATCTCAAGCTGTTACAGAACTACCCACCGACGAATATCAGCCATCTTCTCTATGTTGCCAACAAGTTGCGAATACAAGCCCCTGCCTGATATACTTTCCTTAGTTTCGTTTCGTTTCCCATATTCTTAACTTTGTACGTTTGTAAAGTAGTTCATGTAAATGCTGGTCTGGGTAAACAGTAAACACTCATAGTTTCTTCCTATCAAATGAACTACCTCAAATGTAACATGCTCTTATTTTTTGCACTTTGGCTTACATTGAGGATTTTTATAGTTTGCCATGCCAATTAGGCTGGGTGGTTTTTTTAATCACTTAATCTAATAGATGGTCGAATTTTTTTAATTTAGCAAAATGGTCATTTATCATTTTTCTGGATTTGCCATTTTCCATTTGTCATTTTTCCAGATTTTGTCGATCACTAATTGACTAGTCAGGGATTACCCGCTTTTGATGCCACTTGAGAATCGGTTGCGAAGATTCAACATGAGTTTGAGACTTTTCCCCTTGAGAACAAGGTGAAACTGTCGGTGGCGGGTAATGCTACGACTCCGGTGCATTTCACCTATGCTAGGCGCAAGAAGAAGCAATGGTAGTACGGTCCTTTGTATCAGGTTGGGAGGGATTTCGAGGAGTTAGTTGGGAAGTTTGTTGCTAAAGGATTTTGGGCGGGAATTTGTAAGTCAGTTAGGAGGGAAACTTAGTTTGTTATAAATAGTGATTTAAGGGAATTTGGGAAGGTTAGGCAATTGGAGAGCTAGCAGACCTCTCGAATAGTCTGTAAATTCTATTTTATTTTTCTTTTCCAGATTTCCAGTTTCAATAAAAATTCCCTTAATTCTTCCATTTTAATTCTCTCTCAGCTTTCTTTACTCTACTTTGACCGGCTAGTTCATGACACTCCCTTGTGCAGGCGTTGTGTTAGATACCAATTGTTTTGCATGGAAAGATTATAAGATAAATAGTGAGTTTATAAACTCTTAGATCCTCTCTCCTTGCAAACTGGTTTTGTAAGGATCTGCTTATTGGGTTCCTAACAATTAGTATCAAAGCCAGCCCACTACATTGGTTGTCATGGTAGAGCTGTCTTTGGCAATGCCACCATGATCTCCATTACCACCATCCTGATCTCCAAAATAAATTGCGAAAGTACTTTAGAACTTGTGAAAAGTGGTATCTAGCATAATAGAGCTTAATTTGTCTTAAAACTCTCTTTACCAAAGCCCATCCAAGGAGTTGCTAAAATCTCAAAAAGTAAACCATAACAACATAATTAAATGTGGAAAGAAGGTTTCAATAATGCCACAAGCTCGGCGAAGCTGCGAGACATGAAATACTGGATGCACCGTAGCTGAATCAGGAAGCTGCTACTTATAAGCCACAGGACCAATCCGGGCCACAACCGCATAAGGTCCATAATAACGAGGGCTAGTTTTTCGTTCTGGCGAACGGTCAAAGACTTCTGCCGATAAGGCTGTAGCTTGAGGTAGACCATATCCCAAACAGCAAACTGAACATCTCGGCATTTACCATCAGCTTTAGCTTTCATCTTCTCCTGTGCCCGAGTCAGATTATGCTTCAATTCCACTAGTAAAGCATCGCGGGATTGGAGTTCTTGTTCAACCGAAGCCATCTTAGTCGCCCAGGTACCAAAACGATTCAAAGGAGGAGGATCACAGCTGTATAAGATGCGGAAAGGAGTCGTTTGGGTTAAGGTATGAAAGGATGTGTTATACCAATATTCTGCCCATGGCAGCCAACGTAATCATTGCTGTGGTTTATCCGAAGCGAAACAACGCAGATAAGTCTTGATGCAACGGTTCACCACCTTCGTTTGACCGTCGGTTTGTGGGTGATAGGCGGTATTGTGCTTGAGCGACATCCCCTACAAACGGAAGAGTTCGGTCCAAAACAAGCTCAAAAACACCTTGTCTAGATCAGAAACGATCGAACAAGGAATCCCATGGAGACGAACCACCTCCTTAGTAGAAATAGTGGCCACGGTGTGAGTAGTGAAAGGGTGGTGGAGGGCAATGAAATGAGCGTAATACTCAAACTGTCGACCACCACCAAAATAGAGTCACACCCATCGGACTTCGGCAAACCATCAATAAAATCCATAGTTAAATCTTCCCATACCTGATCCGGCAAAGGTAAAGGCTGGAGCAACCCTCCCGGCGAAAGAACTTAATTATGATTACGCTGACAAATTGGACAATCGACGATATAATCCTGCACATCCTACTTCATTCCGATCCAATACCAATCAGCTGCCAAGCGCTTATAGGTCCGTAACACACTCGAATGTCCACCAATTAGACTGTCATGAATTCCTGGAGCAAAGTGGTAATGAAATGAGAGTCCTTTGGTAGCACCAACCTGCCCTTGTACAAAAGTAAGTCTTGCTCGAAAGTAAAACCAGGGAAGAAACAAGTACCTTGCTGAATGACAGCGATGATGTGGGCCAATCGACTATCCTTCAACACCTGCTGATGCAACTTGGTGAGGTCCAAAGGCTGGTGGATGGTCAACACGGTGAGTGAAGGTTCGGTTGTCACCCAGGAGAGAGCATCCGCAGCCTTGTTGGCCACCCCTAGCCTAAACTGAATCTCAAACTCATAGCCAAGCAATTTGGGAAGCCATTTCTGATGCTCGGTGCTCACCAAACGTTGTTTAAGCAAGTACTTCAAGCTGCGCTGGTCGGAACGCACGATGAAGCGTCGACCCAACAAATATGGCTGCCATTTTTTAATCGCCAATACAATCGTCATGAGCTCGCGCTCATAAATCTGCAGCCCATGGCGTATTTCAGTCATGTGCTAACACCACAATCGTCATGAGCTCGCGCTCATAAATGGACTTCAGCCGTGCTTGTGGTGTTAGCACATGACTGAAATAGGCCATGGGCTGCAGGTTTTACATAAGCACAGCGCCAAGACCATAACCTGAGGCATCCTTCTGCACGACAAACAGCTGAGAGAAATCGGGCAAAGGCAACACAGTACAGTCGTCATTGCTTGCTTTAGGCGAAGAAAACCCTCCTCGGCTGCGTCGGTCCAACCAAAATTATCCTTCTTAAGTTGTTCCGTCAAGGGCCAACCAATGGCTCCAATAGTTGGCCACGAACTTGCAGTAGTACCCTGTAAGGCCAAGAAAACCATGCAACTCGCGAAGATTCCGAGAAGATGACCGATCAAGTATGGCTGCAATCTTGCTCTTATCGGCCGCCACACCTTCCCCATAAATTACATGTCCCAAATACTCGAGCTCTTGTTGGTGGAAACAACATTTATTACAATTGGCGTAAAGCTGGTTGGCCTCCAAGATTGCTAGAACAATCTGCAAGTGCTGAAAATGTTCTTCCATAGAAGAGGAATACACCAATATATCCTCAAAAAAGACGAGCACAAATTTTCTCAAATGGGGCTTGAAAACCTCGTTCAAGAAGGCCTGAAAAGTGGCCGGTGAGTTAGTCAGCCCAAAAGGCATTTCGAGGAGCTCGTAATGGCCCTCGTGAGTACGAAAGGCTGTCTTCGGCACATCCTCCATGCGTGCACGGATTTGGTGAGAACTTGATTTCAAATCCAATTTGAAAAACACACAAGCACCATGTAACTCATCCAATAACTTAACGATGACCGGAATCGGAAACTTATCCGGAACCGTTGCTTGGTTCAACTCCCATCCTTTTTCTTAACCAAAAAAACATGACTCAAAAAAGGACTGGTGCTAGGTTGGATTATACCTACTTAGAGCATCTCTCAGACCAACCGCTCGATCTCATCTTTTTGAACTTGCGGGTACTGATAGTGGCGGACACTAATAGGAGACGTGACACTAATAGGAGACGTGCCATCCTTAAGCACAATAGCATGATCACGAGCATGCTGTGGAGGCAATCCACTGGACATTTGGAACACAGCCCGAAACTGGCTCAACAACGATTGCAATTCCTCCGGAAAAACTTCTGCTATGGAGCTTTCCTCCACAGTAAGGGCTCCCAACTCTAAAACCATACTTTCGTTGCCATTCTGGACAACCTTCAACATGGATTTCAGGGACACCGAAGACTTACAAAGGCTGGGATCGCCCTACAAAGTGACATGAGTCTTGCCCAACTTGAACTTCATGGCGAGTGTATGCCAATTAACATGCATCCCTCCCAAGGAGTCAAGTCACTACATCCCTACTATAACATCAGAGCAACCCAACTCAAGAGGAAGAAAGTCTTCCACAATCTCTACCTCCTGCAACGACAACACGACCCCTTTGCACACACCACCGCCTTGCACCGACAATCCAGTTCCCATCAAAACCCCATTGCCATCAGTAGCGACCCGTGGAATGGCCAATTTCTTGACCAAATCCATGGAAATAAAATTGTGGGTTGCCCCTGTATCAATGAGTACCATCACTTCCTGAGACCCAATCATCCCCTCAAGCTTCATCGTCTTCGATGCCGTCAACCCAACCATAGAATTAAGGGAAACCTCCACCAAATCACTGACCCCAATCTCGTTGCCCTCGCTCTTCTCAGCCAACTATGGAGGATCCTCACCATTAACCACCAAGACCTATAACTCCTTTTTACAAACATAGGCCACCGTGTATTTCTCATCGCATTGATAGCATAGCTCTTTCTCCCGTTTTGCCTATAATTCGGAGTCAGTGTGACGACAGAAAGGAAAATCGCCCTTGTGAGAAGAGGGTTTCTCCATGGCAGTAGTAGGTTGAGTCCTAGTCGCAAGAGGCCCCTTAGTAGAGCTACTAGGGTTAGGAATTGGGCCTCGGACCACTACGAAATAGCTGGGCCTTTGGGCTGTCGCAAGGAATTATTCTTGTTCTCAATCCGTTGGGCAAGATCCATAATCCTGCCTAACCCGTGGGGTTGCATGGGTTGCAACATCCGGACTTCGACCTGGATCTCGGGTTTAAACCCGTTAATGAAATTTCCCTCTAGGACCGAATCAAGAATGTTCTCCAATAGAGTTGCATAGTGCTCGATTTATCATCAATAATCCCTTACCGTGCCATCTTGCTTTAACGCCAGGAACTACTCACAGATCGTACCCTCCTAAGTTGGTCGAAAATGCTCCATAACCATGATCTTAAGCTCCGCCCAAGTCCGGATCCCGCGCCGACTGTCCTGCCATTGAAGCTATGCCAGGGCCTCACCGTCGAGGCTGATGACCACCACCTCGAGCTTCTTCGACTCAGACATCCGATTAAGGGAGAAAAATCGCTCGGATTGGTAGATCCAGCCATTCGAATTCTCTCCTTCAAAACCAGCATCTCCAACCGGCGAGATCGGTTTTCGTGCTTCCCATCGAGCTCTCGAAGTACATCGCCGGACCGCCCTTCCATCGTTGTGGTAGAAGCCTGGGCCGCAAATGACGGATCGACATTCTCCTTCTAATCGTGAACCACCATTGGCACTACCGGAGGAACAGCTGGCTTCAACAACTGATCCAACTTTCCGAGCACCGCCTCCAGATTACGCTCCAACGCCAGAATCCACAACAGAATACACCAAACCCGCTCAAACTCCCTCTACATCTCCTCCCGAATAGAAGACATCTGCTCCTCCATCGTTCCCAAACGCTCGTCATCTTGCTTTGCCGCCATTGCTGGATCAAAGGCTCTGATACCAATTTGTTATGAACTAGTTGGTCAAAGTAGAGTAAAAAAAGTTGAGAGAGAATTAAAATGGAAGAATTAAGGGAATTTTATTGAAACTGTAAATCTGTAAAAGAAGAACAAGACAGAATTTACAGACTATTCGAAAGGTCTGTTAGCTCTCCACTCTCACAATACTCACTGATTGCCTAACCTTCCCAAATTCCCTTGATCACTATTTATAACAAACTAAGTTTCCCTCCTGACTGACTTACAAATTCCCGCTCAAAATCCTTTAGCAACAAACTTCCCAACTAACTCCTCGAAATCCCTCGCAGCCTGACACAAAGGACCATACTACCCTTGATTCTTCTTGCGCCTAGCATAGGTGAAATGCACCAGAGTCGTAACAGGGGGATCTCATCATGATAGCGAGCAGCGGAAACTTGCCTGTAGGCTGCATATGCTGCGGGTGTCTTAATATTTTTGAAGTTTGGATAAGAGTGAAATAAAAGTAATTATTATTATGACCAGAGAGTTATTACAAAAATAGTCATTATAAAAATTACAGGATGATCACAAAATAAATAACCAGCCACCGATATCACCTACAATTAAACAAACATCAACGAAAACTCAAATATTTATATAAACCAAAACACTAAATTTTACAAACGGATGGTTTATGTTACAAAAATCAAATAAAAATACTAACTTTATGTATTTTAAGTAAATTTTTTTCAACAAATCAATTAGAAATGTGGAATCTCATCAAAAACACATAAAAAAAATGAAAACTTTTTTTGACATAATCAATAAAAACTGCACATTCTTACTGAAAAATATTAAAAATGTAAACTTTATAAACTTAAAAACAGAAATCAACTTTTTTACCTATTCAGCTTCCGATATATTCTCTTCTATGGCACTTATCAACTTATTTGAATCCTTTACTTCGATTTCCCCCTGTTTTCTCTTCAACTCTTCATTGGACACCATTCTCTCGATCTCTGGTGTCGGTTTTTTAGAACTTTCTTCGGCCGATGACCTTTTATATGCCGAAGCCGTTACTCGGACAGACCTCCTTTCGGGAGTTGTGTTTTTCTCAGACATTTTCGTGGGCTTCGACATGGGTAGTTTTTGAAGATTCTCCGACGTTAACAGACTTCCAAGCAGTTTATAAAGGGCTTTCGTCGCGGTTTAGGACGGTTTCCGAGCGGTTATGTAGCGGTTCCTGCCGGTTGCAACACTTTCTCTCTCTAAAATTGGAGTTTCTCTCTCTAAAACACTGTATAAGCTGGTTTGAAATTTTTTTTAGGACATGCGAGGGAGAGTGACTTTTGGGCGGGTGGAAGATGAGGGTAAACCTGTAATTTAACATACATTAAATGCGGTTGAGCCCCACATAAATGACGTGACAGTGCTAGAAATGAAGGGAAAAAAAATGGTGCTGTTTTTAATAAAATTTATCTCACAGGTGCTATTAATGAAATTAACCCATAAAAGTAAGGTTGAGCCGTGGCTAAAATTTGGTAGCCTGCAACATATGCTGTGGCAGTTGGATGTGCTGCGGCGCGGGAAATCTTGTTATGCGGCAATGTCAGCAAGGTCTGGCCATTTTGCTATAAGAAATGGCGTACGGGGTGGCCGCCTACCTATTCTGGATACGGTGTCAAAATGACGATTTACCGTTATTGATTGAACCAGGTGTAGAAAGTGGACCAGTTGAAAGTTGTTGAAAAATTAGGCTGTATGCCACCATAAGTTGTGGTTATTAGCTTTCATCACTTTTAATCTCTTGCTTTGATAAGCACCACTTTGATGAGATATAAACTCACTTTTTAACAATGGATAAACCAATAAAGAAATTACCTTTTCAATTCAAGCACAAAATAAAAGTAAAAGCACTGGTCTCAAAGAAGAATAAAATGCTCAGCAACACTGGTATGCCTACAAAATTTCAAGTCACAAATTTGCCTTTAATGATTGAGATCATTACAGATTTGGCCACGGCTGGTGATGTTGCGAGGGGAGGAACCAGTGGTGGATCTGACCATGACGTGGAGGCATTGCAGGAGAGGAGATCAAGACAGAGAAGCAGTAGTTGCAATAGCGAATCATGATAACACGAGGGAGGGGATCATGACAGAAATCAGCACAAGGAGAGGAGGGAAATCATGCAGTGAATGATCCAACGACGGCACAGGTGAGGAAATTGGGTTGTACATTGCAAGGGGAGAGACACGACAGGGACAATACCAGCACCAGCGGCTATTTTAAAATCAGCAATGATATTTAAAAAAAAAAAAAAAACCTTATTCAGTCCTGGGCAGTAGGATTGACTTTCCCTAAATGACCCCCGGAGCTAAAAAATCCAGTTATTACCCAAATCTATATGCAGTTAAAAAAAAATGACAAAAGTAAGAGCAGTTTAAGTTTAACCTTTTAACCCCAAAAAAGAGAACAAGGTTTTCCAAAAGTAACACAATAGTATTCTCGGCAAAGCCATAGCAGGATAACATCTGGTAAAATGACCAGCCTGTGCCAACAGACGTCGGTAAATAAAATTTAGTCACCGAAACACAACAAAAATGCACATACTATTAAAATCAGCGGAGTCGTGTAAATTATATTCTTTTTTATATCGATGTCCGAGGTAACCTGCTGTAACACTATAGATTTTTGAATAATGCATTTGCAAGATGAAGACAGCACATGAGGAAACTAAAAGGATCAACTTCAAAGGCAAGAAATAGATGTGAGCACCTAAACCTTCACAGACTTGATATAAAAACTAGAAACAAGTTAGAGAAATGATCGATAAATAGGCTATACTAAAAAATTTACAAACTATCAAGTTCGAGATGATCGGAAGTGAGTCATCGCAGGGTATTATCATCCAACACTCCAGCTACATGTCAATACAAAATGGAGTGCTAACTATGAACCTCATTTTACATCGCTCGGATTTTACATCTCATATGAAACTTGTACATAATCATGCCAAGTTCTTTTGATTACGTTTTCAACTTTCTAAATGTGTATTATCTCGATAAAAATTGGAAATAAGAAGAACATCAGTCTAAGTACTCGGGCAGAATCACCGAAGAATATGTATTCTTCAGATACAAAGATTACCTGAAAATGCTGAGCAAGGTAATTTGAATCTGTTCCTTTCAGTTTGGCTCAAGGGTTCAGGCAGGATGTTTTACAACAATCACCACATCGAATTCTGGAAAATTTTCATCTTTCTTCAACAGATCTTGTGGAATTTGACGAGTTCAAGGAATCTATATCACTAATCATTTCACTCCCCAACTGGCTGTTAAGAATCTCTAGGACATTATCAGGTGGACATTTATCTACTGGATTCTTTTGTGACATCTGACAGAAACATTCTGGCCAAGGATTTGTGTAGAACGACTCTGGTGGAATCCGTTTGTGTGCCCCACCAAAGTTAGTTTTGAGCATGACTTGCCTTACAGCTTCTTCAAAACCAGCCGTCTTCCCATTCTCTTTATCAATGAAGATTGGTGCAAGACCTTTCCTGTCAGGCCTGATTGTAGTTCGGAAGCCATAGTACAAGCGGTGTCCAAGGAGATTGTTGGCAAAGTTGCTCGGGCCATCATAGGTAGGCATAAAAATATCGGAAAGAAGACAAACCATGTAATCCACAGCTGACCCTATCAATCCCTGGGCGTTTCCTGCTAGCTCCTCTGCGGGTTCCACAGAATTGTGGTTTTCAAGGTGAGGGAACAGAGAGCGAAACAGTTTCATAAACTTCTCCCCCCCAAAGAGTTCACCAGCCGCTAAGTATATCCTGGTAGAGTTGTCAAATCCCATCGCACATAAAATAAGGCCAACCTGCAGCAAGGAACAGTCACGAGCTCATTTTGGATATAATAACACTGGATTTGTGCATCAAAGCAGAAAGCAAAACGTAAACAGATTTGTGCAAAGTAAGCTTGTTCACATCTCCGAATGTCATTTATCTTTAAGGATCTTAATGAGCCTATTTATTGGCAATCTATAATACATATACTTCAACTGATTGAACAAAAAAGGACATTGACTAAACGACTGAAGCTTTATCCAAAAGAATATAAAAAAGGCAATATTACCTCTTCTGGAGTCAACGGGCATTTTCCGATGGCCCTTCTTTCATTATAAACTAGCTTTTTTGGGGCAAAGTTTTCCTCCCGATACTTCTTTAATATCTTTTGCTGTTCCGGGTTAAAAATATCAAAACACCTGCAGATATTTCATTACAGTGCCAGATGTTATGAGAAAGGCAATGACCTTCAAGAGTCAAGACTGCAAGAAGTGAATTCAGTTGCCGTGATTGCTATTTAATAATCAGATTTTGTTTGGTTAAGCTTACTAAAGTAAACAGAATGAGTTTTAAACCAAGATAACGCACGCTATATCCTCTATGATGGCAATAGTATAATAGTCATATAATCTGATTGGTCTGAAGAATTGATGGACAGTTAACGGATATGGTTTTGCCCTTTTCTCTGCTAACCTACTAGAGTCATGAACAAACAGAAAATGTACACAGTTCTATATTAAGCAAAAGAAATCAACGAAGCAGGTCACTCTCGATAATTAAATTAAAATTAGTCTCTACATAAGCATTATATGATAATTGTTAAGAGCATACCCAGCAAATGCCAACATATCCATCTCGAACCGAAGGTGTATAGACATGAAGTGACCTTGTGTCCGGAGCTTATCAACTATAGATTGACTCAACTTCATAATCTGAGGCTTAAATTTTAAAGCGTGATAATTAACTCTGCATCTCAATCGTTGGTACTCTGGGTTGTCAATTTCTTCCGCCAGACGATGAGAAAAAGGAGTAAGGAAAATAGCACCATGTTGCTTCATTTTCTTTAGAGCTTCTGTAGCATACCAACTAACAGAAGCATCTCTAGGGGGATTAATCTGAGGCAAGGACGAAAAGGGGGAAAACAAAAGGAATCAAGCTCAACAATCAGATCTACCAAAGAACCTTAATATTAACAAATGTTAATGTCATACCTGTAAAGCTTTCATCTTCTTAGTTTTCCCATTTTTCCGAATTTCTGGTATTCTTTCCACAATATGCACATCAAACCGCAGGGAATTGATAAAATGCTCAACATCGTAGATACCATGGAAACCACTGCATATATAGTAAAGAAATTACAGCTGCGTTTAGTCCACGAGATAATAATCAAGGTCAATAGCCTATCCTAACATTGGATCCAACGTGAAAAGCAAATATAAAGCAGCAACAGCAAGTTCGGGCATTTTGAATGCAATTTCTAGAAAAATAGCAGAGATTTCCTCACTCCTTTCTGTTTGCTTATTTAGGCCTGGTATCCAACGAAGATCAAAGAAGTTCTATTATTAACATGAAATTACATCCAAGAACAAAAAAAACTAAAAATGTTATCAACATTCTCTAGTACCCTTTGTACCCTAATTAAGAACACAACAATACTAATTCAGTCATGAATGGATAAGAGTCAGAAATGGCAACAGAATCAAGTCTCAATGTGCCCTAAAAGTGTCACAAGATATAGAGTCCACAAGTGAAGAGCCTCCTATGTTATCCAAGAAAACAGAGAGGAAAAGATGATGCTCTTAGCAACCAAACCAATACGCTTATGAGACTAATAAGCTCTTATAATGAAGGCGAAAGGTTTTATCTTCTAGTGCCAAATAAATTTTAACTAAGAACGTCTTTCTAGTTTGTATAACTTTTTCACATAGTCGTCCATTCATTCTCCACTAGCTATTCTCTTTGGTTCTTATTTAGAAACTGAAATTAAAGTTTAACAATAACAGTCAACTCAAGCTAAGACCTTGTCCCGTAACATTTGGGGCTGGCTACCCCATACCTCTTCTCCAAGTACAAAGTTCTCGGAGGAGAAAGATTATGGTAAAAAGATGACTTTATTCCATAAAAAAGCAGCAAAAACATGTGTATACGTACTTGTCATCATGCCAAAAGGAGTTCGCGTCCAACTCAGGCAGCACAAGTGTAGCATTCATGATTCGTGCGGCTAGAACTGCATTGCAAATCTAAAATATCGAAAGAATAATTAGAGGAAAACATCTCTCTTACTGAAGTAAAAAGGGTAAAAACTGTAATAATAGTTCAGGGTCACAAATGAGAAAGATACAAACCGCAGTCCGTTGCTGATTGAGTCCACCATTGCACCGTACTCGTAGATAACCATTTGTTTCACTTGGTGGTGCTGTCACAAGGTAGAAAATAAGTACTTTCTTTCAGCATTACTTAACACAGGATAAAAATCTATGTAAAAGATTAAAATAGCATCATACGGGGCCATTCGGATCGAGGAGCTGATGATGGTCTCCAGCCATCAGATTCAGCACTATTCCAAAGTTCTTCTACACGGATCTGCACAAACATAGTGAGAACACGAGTAATTAATTCCAAACCGATCAAGACAGCCGAGTAAACTACCGTCATAGTTCTTAAAATGGCAATGCAATGGCTATGACAGAATCATCGCCCTCTTCAACAATGACCACAACCGAAATGAAAATTTCAAGTTTCTCGTAAGCCCACAATATAATTTCAAGATTGGATGGTTCCAGATATCTCAAAAATCCCATTTAGAAAATAATTTCATATTATAAATGTGAAATCACAAGAAAATAAGAATAATAAACCAACGACTCAAAGCTTTAAGCTTCAAACCAAAATTTTCATCTTTGTTATTCAAGTGTTAGGGTTCTAAAAAAACAAATGCTTGCCAAATTAAACAGCCCAAAATTACTTCCAATTTCTCACGCGTTTCGCAAGAAAATCAGAACAGACCAAATTCCACCCAAAAAAAAAAAAGGTGTAGACACGTGTGTGTGTGTGTGTGTGTATAGAAGTCGAAAATGTGAGTTTCGAACTAACATCGGAACGGTAAGCAGATCGAGAACCGCCATTGCCGGACATCTTAGCGAGCAAAGAAACAGTGCAGATCAAGAGCACCACGACGGCGATCGATAGCCTTCCGACCATTCCCTTCACCGTTCCTCCAGCGGGCTTCCCGTGGAGCCGGTGATGGAAACCCGGTCTGCTAGAATCAGAACCATTGAATGAAAATCGAAATTTATGTTTGGTTGGAGGAAAAATAGATTCGGGAAAAGTAAGAGAGGAGAGAAGTAAAGAAGGAAGGGGTCTGAAAATTGTAGTACCTCCGCATTGTTAATGGTTGTACCAGATATAGCTTTTGGATTTAGCTATGGAGATCTTCAACTCTCTCTCTCTCTTCTTTCTCTCCCTAGATTCTGACTGTGTGCGCCCAAAATCAATTACTGGAAAATCAGCCAAAGATTTTTTCACGGAAAAACAGAATGTCGGTAGGGTCGGGTTTTTGGTATACATCAACACTCTAACCCACCTTTTTTTTTTAAATAATTGACCTAAATAATCCATAAATTCTTCAAAAATAACGTTTTTATTTTATTTTATTTTTGATCGAGAAGACCTTGAACTTTTAAAATATTAGTTATTATAATTTTTTTCATCTAAAACTGTTAAATTTCTAATAAAATAGTTCATGTGCAATGCATATGATTTAATTTAAGAGGATATTTTAACAATCTAATAATAAATTTAATTTAACAAAAAAAAAAACTAAAAAAAAAACCTAGAATTTCAATTCTCTCTCTCCCCTCTCTCTCTAACTCAGATTTCCTTTCTCATTGACCTCCTCATATCCGACGACGAGCCAGTCACCGTCAATGACCGGATCGACGAGCACGACGACGACATCCTCCTCGAGGACTCCCCTTGGGATGAAGGCGAGCAGCAGAGTCCCGACAAGATTCGCACCATTCGACGGGCCTCCGCTGTGAATCCGCTAGGAATCTGTCGCGAATCTCAACTTAAGTCGGAGAAGAAAACGCGATGAATATCGCGTGTTGCCAGATAAGAGATCACACGGCTCTCGATGCCAAAGAGAACAGATCTAGATCTCCAATTTTTCATTGGGGTTTATAGCTAAATGACCTTTTTTTTTAATAAGTTTTTTAATAAATAGTTCAAGTTTTTAAAAATTAGTTAAAAGACATTTTTTCTCTCAAAATGGTTAATTAATTTTGTAAATGATCAATCACTGATTGACTATATTGTATAGTTAATCACTACTGATTGACCATATTATATAGTGAATCACTGATTGATTATTGATAAATCACTAATTAACCACAGTAAATCACTGATTGATTATCGGTCAATTACTGATTATGATTGACCATAATATAACTCAAAAATTTTGTAATCAATCACCGATTGACCCATAGTCAATCACTTATTGACCATTAACAATATCACAAATTTCCTGATCAATCAGTGATTAACTATTGGTAAATTGATGATTTACTATTAAATTTTTTTTTTTTTTTAAAATACACCAATCCATTCTCTCCCTCTTTCTCTTCCTCTCTCTCTTTACTCTTCTCACACACAATCTTGGCTTTGTCACAGTGTGGCTTCGTTGCTGTGGAGAAGATGACAAACGAGGCTGCTGCGGGAGCCCGGGCGACAAGGTGGGAGTTCGTGTGGCTTTGATCAGATGATCATATCTAGAGTGGTAGATCAGATTGGACGGCTCCGTTCTCGCTGATCTGAGGTCGCGTGTGAAGCTCTGACGAGAATTGGGCTGGGCAATAGATGGAGACGAGATGGTGGTCACTTGTGTAGAGATCCGCCATGGAAGCGTAATCGGAGCTGCAGGGTCGCGAGATCGGAGCATCTCCCACCGCTGCAATCTCCTCCTAGATGCCAGTCACCGGTTTTCGTCGCCATCACCGAAGCTCTGTCGCAAAGAGAGAGAAGAGAGAGATAGAGAGAGAGGAGGTGTTTAGGAAAAATGAAAATTACTTAAACAAAACATACACATCAGGTCATTTAACTAAATAAAAAGAAGTTAAACTATCTATTAAATTTGGTAATGTTTCCACCCACCCTAATTTTCCTTTTTCATTCTAGGTTTTTTTTCCCCAAATTTTTTTTTGGAAAATTTGGATCGGTTATGTGTTTTAGATTCAAAGTTTTGAATTCCCGATTTGTCAATTTTGTTTTTTTTTTTTTTTTTGGGGAATTTATTGTGGAATTGTGTGTTTTGATGTTGATTTTGGCGAATTTGCTTTTCAGGAATGCAACATTGAGAAGTTGCAGCTAGTTGAGGCGGAGAAGAAGAAAATCAGGGTATTTACATTTTTCATTTTATTTTATTTTATTTTTTGTTTTAATGAGTTTGAAGTTGAATTTCATCAAAATCTCACCTTTCTTCGGAGTAGGAATAGGAACTTCAACATGCTGAGATTGAACATACTAATAGACATGAGTATACAAATAACTTCAAATTTCTCTCTCACTCTCTCTCTCTAAATCATATGGCAAAACATGGGGCTTATGACCATTTTGGCTTTGAGACAGATGAATTTTGCCACAATTTGGTATTTCTCACTTGTTTCAGTGCCAATAGGGGTTTGAAGCTGTCTTTCCCGGGATCAAATGGGTTAGGCTCGCCAGAAATGATCAAGATCAGAGTCTACTTCGTAACTCTGTGGTTGGTTTTTGTTTGGTTGTTGGGAAAAAACTTTCTGCTTAAAAATTTGTGGGAAATTATAGAATGTGATTTCTGGGTTTTGGGTGGTTCTTGGTCCAAGAAAAAAAAAAAAGAAAGAAAAACTGAGGGATAAGGTAAATGAGTAAAAAAAATAAAAAAAAAATTAAGAGTTATTTTGGTCTTTTTATTATAAAAATTATGACTTGAGTAAGATTCTGTTAGAAATTTAACGGTTTTAGACGGAAATGACTATAATGGCCAATATTTTAAGAGTTCAGGGTCTTCTCGGCTAAAAAAATAAAACATGGACTAAACCGTCATCTTTTAAAGAGTTCATGGACTATTTGGGTCAATTACTCTGTTCTAAATTGCTCATTTGATCCCTAATCTTTTTATGACATTGCAATTTAATTTCAATCTTTTTTATGACTAAAAGATCCATAAACTCTGCAAAAGTATGTAAAATGGTATTTTTGTTAACAAAACATTAAAAATTTAACAGAAAATTTCGCGTGAGTCATATATGATTTACTTTTTAAGGATGACTAAAATTTTTTTACTTAATTCAACTTACATGTTTCATACATGTGATCTTCCAATATTCCATTTAAGTTTTAACCTTTATTAGTAAAAAAGATCAAATTGCATCCTTTTAAGGAGTATGGATCTTTTAGTCACAAGAAAAAAAATTGAAGACCAAATCGTAACTTCATAAAACGATTAAGGATTAAATGAACAATTTATCTTTTTTTTCCCCTTTTTGTGTGGATAATATCTTTTGTCATCCTTAAGTTAAATTTTGGATTAATGTTGTTAATGGTCCTCAACCTTCACTTCTAATCTTACTTTGATATCTACTTTCCAAACGTTCCTATCTTTATCATGATGTATCAATATTGAATAATTTTAAACCTTTCAATCAGTTGGGTGTTAAAGAGAGAATGGGGATATATGTGGGATGATGAAGAAAAATTACATTCTGTTGGATGGTATTTTCGTTATAATATAAAAGTTTTAACAATAAGTTGCACAAGAACCTAAACTCAAGTAAAAATCTACTTAAACTCTTGTTAAGGTGCAAGTCTACCTAGCTATAAGGTAGAAGTCTTTCCAAGTCTATACTTAGGTAAAGTAGAAGTCAACCTAAATAGAAGTTTATTTAAAAAGAAGTCTTCCTAATTATAAGGTAGAAGTCTAAGTAGAAGTAGACCTAGTTGTAAGGTAGAATAGAAGTCCACTTGAGACCATACCTATGATTAGAGGAAGAGGTTCAAGCGTCTACAAAGGAGTCGCGGTTGACAATTAAAGACCTTTTATATTCAAGACGTTAAACTTTTGATGTTATTTTGTATTAAATCATTAGAAGTTAAAGGACTATTGTAATTACATATAGAATAAACTCTAAAATTAATATGATAATTAAACTCACTATTCCTAATATACTATAAATTCTCTCGAATTAAGAGAAAAAAAATTATAAACATAATTTTTAAAATAAAGCCTTGAGACAATTTTGCCGACTCCAATTTCATTGTCAAAGTTTATTAACTTTCTATTAAATTAAATATTTAAATTTAGAAAATTTTTATTAGTTCATGACGGTTAATGGTTGGCTTAAGGCTTTTTTTAACGAACACTCACCTAAACTTTATGGATTTGACAATTTAGTTTGTAAACTTTTTTTTCTTTGGTAATCAACCCCTGAACTTATAATTTTTTAATATTGTCGTTCCATTTTGTTCACATCTGTGAAAATTTAGATGGTGTTTGTGCACTTGACATTCCGAAAAAAATATTGTTAGTCATTTTTATTTAATTTCAATACAAAAATTTCTTTTTTAGAATTTAAGTTCAAGTTTGAATTATAATTGAATTACGCTTTAAATGAATTTACATATAAATTAACTAAAAAATATCAACTATGTCTTTTTTGGGCTGTCACATGCAAAAATTTGACATAAATTCTCTTTCTTGACCAACATGAAACATATTTTAGTTTTGTTTTTGTGTCATATTGGTCGGATGTCAAACTTTTATGTCATATTAGTACAATGGTCTTTAAATATGTGTCCCAAATCAAATGTAAAAAACCATCTAAATTTTAATAGACATAAGTAAAAAGAATCGACAATAACAAAATTAAAAATTCAGATTGTCAATTAAAAATATTTCAAAACTAAATTGCTAAAATCAAGAATTCAGAAAAAATATATAAAAAGGTCAAATCTACAATAAAACCCTCTAACTTCACTCTATCAATGGGGAAATAATTTTTGACCGTTGGATTTACTTTCAACGGTCTAAATTAAAAAGTACAATAAATTAAGAATAGTACACACACACAAAATCACACTTGAAAATAATGAAAAAAAGTAAGAACATCTCGTGGTGGCCGTGGGTCTCGTTGGCTACCCAACCACGCCATCTCTGACCTCGTCGGCCACCCAACCAACGACGTCTGTGACCATGTCGGTTTCACTTCCAGATGGCATCGATGGTGGTGGCTGCTTGGCGAGTGCTAGTGATGATCGACAACGGAGATCTCTGGCCTCGGATCTCCGAAATCGAGAGGTGGGCGATCGTGGCGAGGCTGGCGATGTGGGCGATGGGCAGCTCGCACCACCAGGAGATTTGGAGGCCAGCGATGAGCTCATCTATGCCATCGCCCATGGGGTGCGATTGTCGCCCGGTAGGTTTCTGGGTTTGTGAGAGTTTAGATACGGCGAGGAGACTGGGTTTCCGGCTCTGCTGGTTTGTAGATTGGAGGTTGCGATAGCGAGCTTGTTGTGATTTTCGATGGGTCGTGTTGGGTAGGGGCCGGTGGGGGTTGGGTACTCGTCGCATCGTGGGGTTGTTGGTGTTCTCATCGTCGTGGGGTCGGTCGTTGTCGGCGTTCTTGCCGTTGTGGGGTTGGGCGCTCGCCGTCGTCGATGGAGGAGGGTAAGGAATGGTCGGTTGCTTGAGTTTTTTTTTTTTTTTTTCCATATATTTTTTAAATGTTTTGTAATATAAAATCAAGTGTGGTAGGTTTAATCTTGACCATATAAAATCAATCTGGGAAAAAAGTTTGTACCTTATTAATGGGGAAAAATCATGAGGTCTCATTGTAGAATTTCCCATTAAAAAAACAAAGCGCCCCAACTTAAATATATTTTATGGCTTCCTGGTTCTTGTATTTTCTTATTTTCTTTTAATCGGAAGGTTTATAGTTGTCTCCTACTATTAATTAAACATTTTCCCTTAATTTAACGTTTGCCTTCATTTAAAGGCATTGTTTTTTCAGAAGATAAGACGTCCCTAATGGTGGAGGATGAAAATATTGATATCGATGGAAATATCAGAAGTCCAATTTGATGAAAATTTCAGAGATATTATCGATATCGGTGGAAATATTAGAAAAATTATGGAAGTTACTAAAATATGATTCAAAAATATATTTTTTTAACATTTTATGATTGCACAAATATTAAAAAAATACATAATATACAAGTTTTACATAAGATATATATATATATATATATATATTATATCTTATATATCTTTATACTGAAAGGAAGTCTTATAAGTTTCAAATATGGTTGGAATATCATCCTGATTCAAACAAAATTAGTATTATGACATGTTATTTGAATATAGTTGAATTTAGTTGTAAACATGATATGTAAGTTTATTGATCTCTTCCCAACCTATTTTCATAAATAAGAATTTGTGCAAAGTTTGTAAAAAGTCGAGGAGAATATATTCTCTCAGTTTTTATGTATTATCTTTTATTTTATTTATATCTCTTTTTTATAAGATAATTACAACATGCAAGCTAGTTGCTAGTTGCTAGTTGCTAGTTGCTAGTTGCTCTATCTCACCATCTGATTAAAAAAAATAGAAGATAATTATAGCATGTTCAAAAAGATAATAAATAATAGAAATCTGAAATTTTGAAAATTTTCAAATTACAATTTCCACCTGAAATTTTTGATTATTCCACCGAAATTTCTGATATTTCCTAGAAATTTCCCGATATTTTGTAAAAATTACATTACGTTTTACCGATATCGATACTTTTACCGATATTTCCCGATATTTACCAATATTTTCCCGATATTTTGATGGAAAATATATTAAACCTAAAAAATATTTCGGTATTCCTTAAACACGGAAATATCGGTGGAAATTTCGGAAATATTGTGGATATTTGCAACCATACTTATGGTGCACAAACTTGAAGAAATAATAACTTGAATTGTCCATTTTTGGGAGCTTGTTTTAAAATATATGTTTTTCAATAGTATTGTGTAGGGTGATTCTATTAGCACACACCTCTTAACTCTTCACATCCTCTCTTAAATACATATAAATTTTATTTTTTAAATAATTAAATTTACTCAGTACACATCCCTATAAATTCTAAAACTAATCTTCTGAAACACAAATGTTGTTCCACTATTTTAAATATATTTTTTACACCCTTTTTGGTTTTACTTTGATATTCAACTTTCTATATATCTTTATATCTCTCATTGTTTTTTTTTTTTTTTTTGATAGGCGTTATAATTTTTATTTTAAGCTTTAGGCATGGAGATGCTTCTTCTTCTTCTTCTTTTTTTCTTTTTTTCTTTTTCCTTTTTAATCATTATTATAAATACAAATAAGTAGATGTACTATTTATTTTATAAAATAAATATATATGCTACTACATTTAATATTTATTTTTTAATCAACGAAAATGTAGATTCCAACCCGTTATGCATTATAAAATTCGTTACTTGCATTTTTCTTTTATAATTTTTTAAGTTTGTAAATATAATAGAAGATATAATTATTTCAAAAGATAAAAGTATATATACTTAATATTATGTATAATTTGCTTATCGATGAAGAAAGGCACCACATGGCTGAAGTTTCAAATTAAAATTTTAAAAAAAAAGTAAGAGAGACAAAGATATGAATAGATGAATATCAAATTAACAAAATGGGGTGTGAAAATATATTTGAGAGACAAAGACGTCAAAAGGCGAATATCAAATAAAAAAAGGGTGAAAAATATTTATTTGAAATGGTTGAACAATATTTATTTTTATAAAACGAAGTTTGGGAATTTATAGGAATGTGTAATAGGTAAATTTAATCACTTTAAAATTAAAAAGGATATGTATTTAAGAAGGATGTGAGGAGAGTTAAAAGGGAGTTTCAGCAGAACTACTCATTGTGTAAATGTCTATTAAAAAAAAAAAAAAACAAACAAACAAACGTTTGTAGTACCCTTTTACTATATTCAAAATTATTTATCTTTTGTTTTTTTGGACATTGAAGATGAAAACCATGTAAGATTAGTTCATTTAAAAGTAATTTTCATAATTAAGGAAGGCATATATTGATCTCCGCCTTTTTTTTTAAAAGAAATTTTCATTATTATAAATATACGATCTTTATGATGATGATGATGATGATAATAATAATAATATTATTATTATTATTTTGTATTTCCTTACTTTCTCACCATTTTCATGTCATAATATCTTCATTATGATAAATAAGTTATTTATATAAAAAAAATTAGCCAAACACAAAAATATTATACTCAAGAAATACAAAAATCATTCTTTATATAAGTCTTTATCATAATCATCGTGATCGTTTTTGTTTCCGATTTATTATTTCACATGTTCAACATTTTTTTTAATTTATATATTTTCTAATGACAATTAATGGGATTAGTTGACTTTTTTTTAAACAATTTTTTTTTTTACAATTCTTTATTTTTTTATTTTTAATTATTTGCGAAAGAATAATGTTGTCTTTATATGTATTGTTTTAGATATTTGCAGAAAAAAACAAACATTTTTTGAAACATGGACTCTCTTATTTTGGTGATGAGCTAATTCATGGATTTTTTTTTTTTTTAACTTGGGGATTGGAAAATTCGAACTCTATATCTTTAGATGAAGTCAAGTGTGATACTACCGCTATGCTATGTCTGCAATCATCTAATTCATGTATTTTGACTCGATTGTTTTGTTTTGTTCCTTTTTTTTCCCCATAAAATTATGATAAAAAGAATTTACTTTAAACTTGAAAAAAATAAATAATAATGTCTTTTGTAAATAGCATGATTATTAGTAAAGAACTTATTTATTTAAATAAATAAGTTTAGTTATTAAGAAAAAATTTATTTATTTTAAGGAAAAGTAAGTTCCTGAATGACACAAACTTAAAGACTATTGCACCAACATGACATAAAAAATTAATACTAGACTAATATGATACAAAATTAAACTAAAGTTAATCACAATTTGTGTCATGTTGATCAAAAATAAAGAATTTGTGTCATGTTAATTAATAAATGAAAAAAAGATAATTATTTTGGTAATTTTCTCATTTTTTAGTAAATAACTTAATTGCTTAGTAAATAAATTATTTACTCGTAGTAATGCTATTTACTTTGACAGTTGTAAAATTATATGATTTACTTATATAAAGTTTTGTTAAATATACTATTTACTTCTTCTCCCCCCCCCCTCTGTTTTTTTTTTTTTTTTTTTTCACTTTTTTATCAACATTAAGTTTTCCCTCTTATCCTGCATGGAATCTAACGAAAAGTAATCTCAAATTCTTTGCTCAATTGTTTCCATGATGAACGTAATTAATCTTTTGTTACATACCTTTATTGTTCGTTGCTTGCCTTGGAGTCTTAAACTGTCGAATAAATGGAATTGTATCGGCAAGGGATAGTACAAAAGCCAAAACTAATTTTTCTTCGCCCCTTAAATTATAATATTCCCCCCTTCTCCAAATAAGAAATGCTAAATTTAACTATATAACTAAAATGCATAATAACTATTAGCTAATTAATATATTTGTCTATTTATAAAATTTGTCTACATTTGTCTATTTTAAAATTTTATAAATAATTTTTATGCGGTAAAAAATTAAATAGAAGGAAAAACTTATATCCTTTTATTAGTGGAAAGATACAAATTAGAGAATTCCGTGGGAGACTCTCTCCCTTTGGCTCTCTTCTTCCTTGTCTCTTCCATCCAACCGAACATAGTGTAAATTTTAGCCATGACTTCATAGGTATTCAAAATTTTTTTTTTGGTTAAGGTTTTCTTTTTAATCATAGGGTTTAGAGTCATGCCCGACTTTTTCACCTCTTTAAGGGGGTTTCCCTCTTAATCTGCATGGAATCCAATGAAAGATAGCTTATAAACACTTTATTGCTTTCGTACTGAATAATAAAGAAAAGAAAAGAATAAAACAAAAAGGGATAAGAGAAGAAAGTTATTTAACATGAATGTGCTTGACTAAGAATAAATAAAAGAATTTATTAGTAAGTGATACTATGAATATAACTCACTATATATAAATATTAGTTACATGTATATAGAATTTGGGTTACTAAATATATCCTAGATTCAAATAAATTTAAATTCTTAATAAAAAAGATAATTACAGATATGGAATAATGACTTTCTTTAAAAATTATGAAGTTAATTAATATTTAGATTATTTTCATATATTTTAGTAAGCAGTAAGCAGGCACTAGTTATATTGGCAAAGTAGGGAGCATATATACCTTTCGTTGCCTATAAAAAACAAATGTACCTTTGGTCTGCCTTTCTCTTTTGGTCTTTAGTTGTTCGTTGCTTGCCTTGTAGTCTTAAGCTTCTGTTTATTTGTTCATCACACTTTAGTCTCACGTATAATAAATGAAATTGCATTGGAAGGGATTAGTTACAAGCGCCCAAACTCCTTCATACCCATCTTTTCATCTCTTTCAAACACCAAACAAATCACCCCAAACTCAACCAACTCATGGCTGAACCTTTAATTTCTGTCCTCTTGGAACAGTTGACTTCGGCCGCTGCCGGGGAGGTCATACAGCAGGTGCGACTCGTCACGGGTGTCGAGAAAGAAGTAGCAGGGCTCAACAGCAATCTCCAAGCCATTGAAGCTGTTCTCCTTGACGCGGAGAAGCGACAAGTTCGTGATCGCTCTGTGACGCTTTGGTTGGATAGGCTCAAAGATGTGTCGTACGACATGGACAACGTGCTGGACGAGTGGAACACGGCCATTCTCAAATTGAAGATTGAAAAGGAAGAAAAACAAGGTGAAACTTGTAGTATTGTTGTGGTGCTGAGGAAGGTATGCTTCTTTATACCGTCTTCTTGGTTTCGCATTTTCCGAACCCCTCATGTGGGTGTTGGTCTTCGTCGCGATATTACTATCAAGATTAAAGATTTGAATGACACCTTGAATGTTATTGCCATTGAGAGAAATAGATATAATTTCAGCACAACTAGAGCCATCGAGTACGAACGGCCAAAGACTTCCTCCCTCGTTGATGTTTCTGAAGTCCATGGTCGGGAGTACGAGAAGGAGACCTTAATAAGCAGATTGTTGTGTGAGAGTAGCCAAGAGAGCGGGGGTCTCACTGTCATCCCTATTGTGGGGATGGGGGGGATAGGAAAAACCACTCTTGCACAACTAGTTTATAATGATGACCGGGTCAAGGGTCATTTCAGGCATAGGATTTGGGTGTGCGTGTCTGATCCTTTTGATGAGTTCAATGTTGCGAAAGCAATTCTTGAATCTCTCGGAGGTAATATTGCCCCTAATGCAGGTGAATTGGAAGCGTTACTGCAACGTATCCATGAGTCTCTTAAGGGGCAAAGATTCCTTCTCGTCTTAGATGATGTGTGGACTAAGGATGAAAGCAAGTGGGAACAGATTAGGAAATCCCTTAAGAGTGGAGCAGTAGGAAGCAGAGTTTTGGTGACGACGCGAAAAAAAGAAGTTGCTATTATGATGAGGGCTGAAGCTCAAATGATTTCTATTGAGCTTTTATCCGAGGAAGTTTGTTGGTTAATATTTAGCCGACTAGCACTCTCAGGAAGGGACGATGTTGAGCAATTAGAAAATATTGGGGAACAAATTGCTCAAAAGTGCGGGGGCTTACCTCTTGTTGCCAAGACTTTAGGGAGCCTCATGCGCTTTAAAACAAGTAGGAAACAGTGGGAAGATGTTTTACGGAGTGAACTGTGGGAATTAGAAGATGTTCAACTAAGAGTTTTTGTTCCATTCTTATTGAGCTATTATGATTTGTCTGTAGTAGAAAAGCGTTGTTTCTCATTTTGCTCAATTTTTCCAAAAGATTATGAGATTTGGGTGCCTGATTTGATTCAGTTATGGATGTCCCAAAATTATTTTAGTCAAAGCCGAAATCTAGAGAATCAAGGGCAAGATTGTTTTGATAATTTAGCAATGAGATCTTTCTTTCAAAATTTTGAAAAAGATTTTGATGGTAATATTATCAAGTGCAAGATGCATGACATCGTGCATGACTTTGCCCAATTTCTCACAAAAAAGGAATGCTTTATATTTGAGGGACGTCAGGAGGAGAGAATGGAACAAGCAAATGAAAAGATCCGTCATTTGACGTTAGCATTAGAGTCTGATGTTGCCCCAATGCCCGAGTCAATAAACAATAGAAAGAGTCTGCGAACCCTCTTTGTTACCGGACCATATTTATGGGTGTCAAACTCTCTAGGACTTGATTTTTTGTTAAGTCTAACTTGCCTTAGGACATTGAGTTTGCCTTCATGTGGTATTAATGGAATACCTGATGGGGTTGATAAGTTGATACATCTGAGATATCTCGATATCTCTGATAACGGTGGTATTCAAATATTGCCAGAAACATTGTGCAACTTATGCAATCTGCAAACACTAAAAATGGATAACTGTCGCAATATTCAAAGACTACCAGGAGGGATGGGCAGACTCGTTAATTTACGGCATCTATATATTCAGGGCAGTCATCTAGAAGGATTGCCAAAAGGAATAGGAAGATTGACTTCTCTTCGGAGTTTGGATTGGTTTGTTGTACCTTATCCAGACGAGAATGAGGAGTTCATGAAGTTTGAAGATTTAAATAATTTGAAACATCTTCAAGGGAGCATCATTATAACTGACTGTCAACGCCTAGCTGTTGTTGACGCGAAGAAGGTGCCACTCAAAAATAAAGAAAATATCGTTGCATTAATTCTATGGTTTCGGTATATTACTGCTCAGCCGAGAAATGGAGAAGAAGATAGACTTGAAGCCTTGCAGCCACATCCAAATCTGAAATCTTTAGAGATTCGTGGGTGTTTGGGTAGAACGGTGTCTCCCAGTTGGCTGGATTCACTAACTAATCTGAAAAGGCTTCTACTGGACTTCTGTCCACATTGTGAGTCATTACCCCCATTGGGAATATTGCCTTCCCTTGAATTACTTGAGATATCTGTCATGGAAGTTGTGGCGAAGATTGGGCTTGAGTTTTTGGGAATAAATGTGGAATCAAAGAGGAAGGTCTACAGCCAAAGTTCACAGATTGTTTCATTCCCCAAATTGAAACTACTTTCGTTTTTCGAGTTGAAAAACTGGAAAGAGTGGGAGGGCGTAACCCAAAATAGCAGGGGAGAAGGAGAAGGAGAATTAGAAGAGGATAGTCGTTTGACTATTATGCCTTGCCTTACCCTCTTACAAGTTAGATATTGCCCCAGCCTAAAAGGACTACCGGATTTCCTGCAAAACAGACCAAATTTGAAGATCGATCGGGAGGACTTCTGAGTTCAGCTTCAAAGGCCCCTTGGTATGTTTCTATTAATTTCTTCGTCACTTGAATTGTGAAACATTGAAAAATATTAATTTCCGCAACCTCATTTCATGTTAATCTTAATAATCTTTGTTGTCTACATAAGTGCATCATTGTCGGTGGTGGGTTGTTCTGCCTTTTCATTTAGAAATTATTTACTCATTTTTTTTTTGTTTGTTTTTTTTTTCTTTTTCTAAGATTAATGTTTTCCTTATTTCTCGTTGTCATCATTCCAAGCATCATAAATATGTGTCAATTTTACCAAAAAAAAAAAAAAAACACTCTTCGTATAAAATATTCGATGTTTCTTTGCTTACTATTATCGATTAATGAGTTTCTCATCTCAACATTTTTCTTTAGTTCGTTTTTAATTGTGTATTTTTTAATTTCATTTTTTTAAAAAAATTTTTGTGCCTTTTGTGACAGAAAATTGGACTGATCGTGGATGTTGAATGGAATTAATGGGAAACAAGAATTTGAGTCCTGAATCGTCCATATTGTAGCATATAATTTCTTATTCAAGTAATAAGATGATTTCTTGTCTCTTTCCCTTTCCCTTTGGTTCTTCGACCAAATCTTTTTTCATCCTGTTTTGACTATTTACTAGTTTAAAAAAATAATAATAATAATCTTCTGAAAATATTTTTGGTTGGGAATTTATGTAATTACATAGTTTTGGAAAATTTTTATTAATGTACATGTTTGTGGTGTTAAAGCAAGTTACTTGTAATCATCTCGACAATTTCAGATGACCAAATTTATCAGTTCCTCTCTCCCTATTTAGGAGTTGAACAATTCTTCTGCACAACAAATAACTCGGATGACTCTAGTCATTCTGGTAACTTCTTTGTCCACGATGTGTATTACAACAATTCTTCACTTCTTGCCAGTTGTTCTGTTTCTATTTTATTTTGTTAATATAAACATCACATATTGTCATTTTCTGTTTGATTATACCATTGTCAAACTCAACAATTTCTTATAATCGCAGGTCAATTGCTTAAGAATATTGCCGAGGAAAACTCTTAACAAAGCTGTTGAAAAATAGGCAATCCAAACAAAGGGTGAGAGAGAGACAGAGCTAATTTTCTTGTTCCCCTCATAATCAAGTCTAATTGGTAATTACCTTACTTTCATTCTAAGATAAAATAATTTTCCATCTTTTTCGTATGTGAATTATTGTTGGTGTATCTGTTTTCTTGTTAAGGAAAATACAATATTGTAAACTCCACAAAAATCTTTTCAAGCCAACTGAAGTTTTTAGTACATTGACTGTGGTGATTCTGTATTTTTACTCTGTTTACTCTAATATCAATAGTCATCCATGATTTACTGTTTGTAATTACCTTTCAAAATTACTCCGTGTCATTTTTACAAAGTACTCATGTATAAGATATGTAATATTATGTACTCCAATGGGCATGTTCACTAAGTATTCATGTTCATATAAATGTGCGTTGTGGAAACTAAAACCGAAACATCGTGCATTTTGATGCTCTAAAAAATTCAAGCAAAGGGTGACTTCGCTAGAATTTCAGTGAAATATCAAACAGAGAACTGAGCTTGTAGAGGGTCCTTGTGGAGAAAAGTAGTTTTCACACAACTAGTCACATTCAACTCTAATGATGAGAAATTACCATTTTCATACTAAAAGAATGACTATTCCGTATCGTATGAGTATTAGAGCGTTTTATGTATGTTTCAGTAACATTGTCTGTGTATTGCAAGGTCAAACTTATAAAACTGCTGCTGAAAATTGTTCTTGGAGTTTCTATCGTGGTACTTCCGTATGGTTAAATTGGCATACGCTCATTCAACACAAGAACTATTGTGGTCTCCATGAAGATCCGAAAAAATAAATTGGAGTACGATCACTAAATACAAGAACTAATGTGATCTTACTCTCCATGAAGATCCGAAAAATCAAATGCTTGTAGTAATTACAGTTAAATTTTCTTTGCACCTTTTTTTTCTTCTTCTTAATTTTTTTAAGTTAAAAGAAGGCTATGCACTTTTTTTTTCCAGATGTTTGTACCCTTTGTCCACAAAATTCATCATCAATAAACTATACAAGTTATGCTGAGTTTAACATTCCGAATCGGCTCGGATGTCAAATGAAGAACTTTGACAGGTTGTTAAAATCCTTCCACAATGAAGGCTCCTTTTTTGTGTCCTTCTTTTTAATCCTTTTTTATCTATTCTATTTAACAGGATCCGCATTCTTATCTGTGCCGCAATTCTGTTTCTTGATCCTTTTATGAAGGCAAAGACTTGAAGATGAAAAGGATATTCTTGTTCCTTGCCTAACCTTGTTTTCATGCATACGTGGAAACTGTAAGGGAAAATGCGAGAATACCTTTCGAGGAAATGTGCAAGTATAAGTAGCGTAAAATCCTTATTTCACTCGCTTCATAACAAGTTATCCCAGAACGGTGCAACATTTTCTGGATCCTAGTTTGTTTCCTTGTTTAGTTTCTTATAAAAAATTTCCCCTATATGTAGATTCGGAGCTTTCATCAACTGAAAAGAAAATGGTGATATACGCATTATTTATGGCTAATCTCAGTTTTCAAAGAAAAATTATATGTGATCTTTCACATAAAATTCCCTATTTTATGTATATTCTTTTTGATTGTTGTCTCTGTCTCTACAATGTTATCTTAGTTGGGAATTAGGTTAGTCCATGATGGAGCTAATGAAGTCTTCCCTGATGGCTTCTTAATTAAACTTGATCAGCACAAAATTAATATTATCATATAGTTTGTTTTTGCACAAATTCTAGAAGATTAACTTACTACTCTACTTATCTCGTTGATCTACTATCTAGCCTTGTCTACGGTGCTGTTGATATACAGAGCTCATGGAAGAGGCAACTCAAGGTTCTTTTTGGCAAGACATTTCGAGTTTCTCATGGTTTCCATGAGTGCAATGCGGGTAGTCGAGATACTGGCTTCGCATTCTTCCCAAGCTTCAAATGAACTCATATAATGCTTTTCAGATTCAAATGAAGCCGCTCCTCTTGGCATTGTATCATGTTGAGCTCTTGCTTGACCAAGCCTTTTGATTTGAATGAAGACCTCGGAGCAGGTACATACTTTTATTCAAGATTTCTTCTTTCATGTCCAAATTTTCTATTTCTTTTTCTTTTTTCAGCTTTTTATATAAGCCCCATTTTCAGTATGTCCTTCTAAAAATATTCGTAAGTCCCAAGGAGTGAAAGTTCTCTAAATTCCGTTAGTTGAGTGTACTTCGGTAGGTTAGTTTTCAGCCTTCTTTTTGTCAACTCATAACCAGGTTGTTTCACCTTTTTTTTTTTTTTTTTTTTAATCATTAGCTTCCACGACACCCAAAAGAGTCCAACTAAATGTTTTCTGGAAAGATTTGTGATGAAGAACTCAAGTCTGTATGCTTGCTCTTGGATGACCTTAGCACCAAAGACATGATATCGGGTCTCTGTATAGTGGATCAGCTGGAAATTTACATGCATTTGGAGAATATGGCATGGAGTAATCTATAAAGAGGTTAGAATAGGATTGAAAAGAATCCTGCAGGGAAATCCTTCGAATTTGTTTAACAGTATCAAAATTATGTAGGCGGTACCATTGTCGAAACAGGAAGAGCCATCCTACTCCCACTTAGAGAAGGTCCAAGAGTTTCCAGGTACAATGAACTTGAGGAAATACTTTTGCAGTTTTTTATTTTTTTAAGGAACCATATTTTCATAAGCATTATTTCTGATGAAACATCTAATTATCAGCTAGGTCCTTCTGGTCATGGTTCTTTTGTTTCGGAAGTATGAAGTCTCTGTTCAGAATGTGGCACTTGCCAATGAATCAGAAGCGATACTACTAGCAACTCCTCTATCTATTGTGCGGGATAGAGCCGAAGAATCCCATCTTAGGATGTGGATTTGCTGACGAGTCATTGTAAAGTCAGAGTGTTCATTTGGCGCTTTCAGAATAAGTGACTTTGTACTCGCCGCAAAGTGGCTGAAATGGAGGTTCTTGCGTCTCAGAAGTTTGGAAGTTTTTCAGAACATACAGGGGCTTCTGTAAGGGATGTTTTTTCAAGCCTCTTGGATTCATGAGCGCCTACAAAGTTGAGTTGATAGGCCTCATCACTGCTTTGGAATTTGCTCGACAATTTAACTGGTGCAACCTATGGTTTAAATGCGACTCCTCTTATGTAGTTGATGTTCTTCGTTGCCGAAGTAAAATAGTCCCTTGGAGGTGGCTTGCCAAATGGTCCCGCACCTTGAATTACCTGAAAAATTCAGTTATTGTGTAATCATGTTGAATTACATGATTGGTAATCATGTTGCTGTCAGATTGGCTACGCACACAGTTAATCTACAGAACACGGTGTGGTGATCCAATTTCACGAATTTTTGTTCTAATGCTGTTGGTCATGAGATGGCAGGTTATCCTAGCTATAGGTTAACCCGTTAGCCGATCTTCTGTGGTAATTATGTGCTCTTTTTTCCCTCTAGTTTTTTTCCCACAGGGTTTTGACTAGAGGGTTTTTAACGAGGCATAATTGTTGCTTACTCTCAAGATGATAGTTATGGCTTGACTCTATGAGACTAGCTTCCGGCTTTTGTATAGTTTCAACTAGTTTTTTTGCCTCTTCAGGATGAATTCTTTTTCCCCCTTTGTTGCTCAACTATTTTGTATTTTTCATTCTTCTTAATAATATTGAGTTGGAGATTTGGTAGAGGACGGGTATTTCATGCAAGTGCCAATCTATTTTTGATGTACTTAAAATCCCTAATACTAGTTATCTCCTCTCTCAGTTAAATATATATATATAATCTTTATATCCAATTAGTTAGAATCAAGTTGAAGTAGTGAAAAATAGCTTTTTTCACAAACAGTTCTTTACTAGCAAATCATTCCCATTTTTGTGATTAACCAAGCCTGATGTAAATGGGGCAGAGGGGAAAAGGTTGCCGGGCGGGGTGGGGCAAGGCCCGCTTATACATGCAGATTGGGGCCCGTATACACTTGAGAATATTTGGAAATCGTATAAGATAGCTTTTAATTTGTGAAACAGAAGCAAGTATAGTGCTGCATTTTAGAATGGTGCTTGTAGAAAACTGCATTTTGGGATGGTTAAAAAAAATTGTATTTGGTAATGCCTTGGTAAATCTTGCATTTACTTTGTAAATCTTGTGTTTCTTGATTAACTACCAAAAAAAAATATAAAATAAAATAAAGCGTAGAAGGGATTATAAATACACTTTTTTATAACTTTTTAACTTGCCTAAATGTAAGAAATTCCTTTCGTACAAGACAATACAATCACATGTTCTTTGTCTTAGTTTATTCAGCTAGCCTATAGCTCATTAATCGACAAGTAATTACTAGATCTCAAAGTTAGTCAACAAGCAGATTTGAATTTTATATCATAATAACAATCACCATCTAATTATCTTCAATGCGTAACTGTAATATGCACAATTTCTAGCAAGATATGCAAAATTTTTAGATTTTAGATATCAATGCCAAAGTCTACATACCCTTTTAGTTTACCGATTACGTCAACATTTTTTAAACTGAATTAAAAAAAAAAAAAAAAAAAAAGAAGAAGAAGAAGAAGACAAAAAGTGAAACAAACACTCATATATTTATGTTTTTTGTTCCCTTGAATTTTTGACCTTCTATACTTGTTTAATTGGAGAGGTCAAAATAACTTGAGTTATTATAGCTGATGCTACAATCCTGAGATGTTCTTTTTGAGGGCAATTCTATTGTAAACCACCCAAAGAAAAACTGATTAATCAAGTCTTCAATTAGTTTTTTACTGAAAAAAAAAAATAATGAGACCAACAGTGTCTTCATACTCCTGTCTCAATGTGAGCTTACTGAGACCGCTGATGGTATAGACATGGATATTATTCTTGAGCCTTCAACAGCTATCAGCCCAAGGCTTCAAGAGCTACCATCACATAGTCTTTTTGCGAGAGCAGACAATTGCGTGTGGTAATGCTCAAATCTTGGACAATAGAACGCTCTAAATAGGACCTTCTCAACTATCATGCCATCATCATAATGGTACCGTCTTTAGTTAGTTAAACTATTGATCCGACTCATAAAATATGGACAACGTTGTGATGCCAAGAGAACTATTTCATCTTCCTTTTAGTCTGTAGAAGTTCACTTGATGGTTAATCTTTCTCAAATCATATGCCATTATTATACGTCCCCGTTACTAAAGCATGGAATAGATTCTAAAAGAAAGAAAAAAATAAGGATGGAATAAATTTTAAATTCTAAAACACTTCCTTTTACATAATATTCCCATCAAAATTCTTATCTTTAAAGTTGTAAATTGCAGCTGGCAGGGCACATAAGATTTTTATCTTTTTCTTTTATTTTGGTCCTTATTTATTCGTTGCTTGCCTTGTAAAGTCTTGAGCATTTAGACATTTCTTCATCACCATTCTTCTTCTTTTTTTTTTTTTTTTTTCCTTGCTCTATATTATAAAACTACATTTCCGAACGCAAGCAAACAATATAATCCCAATTCACTTAATAGGAATTTTTGTAAGCTAGTTGTAAAAGAACCCGATAGACATATATAATACAAGTTACAATAATAATAGATAAATTTTAATTAAATTAATTTATACATGTAATTGTTTATTCCGGCGCTACTCCAATAAATTTCTGGAGATGAACTCTTGACTATACACTTAATTACGAAAGCTTCAATAATATTGCTTTGTCCTTAACAGATCATTGTAAGTAATACCCTTATTTATACGATATCCAAAATTGACCTAAAAGGATACTATTATGTAACGTCTGGAAAATTCTAGACTTAACCACCTTATTTAAAAAGAGAATAAGTCCATGATTTTTCTCGTAACACCATGCTCTCATGGAAATATGAATTTTGAATCCAAAATCTAACACTTCATATATTCAATGTTGATATTAGCATATACAGTGTAATTTGACACTGTAATAATTTTATCGAGGCAAGTTATGTTTAGGAAACTTTAATTGTATAATAAAGAATTATAAGTTTCCACCCAGACCTTAATTGGACTCCTAATGCATAGAAATAACCTAGACAGTTCAGAAAACACATTGTGTGAATTTAACACTGTGCCAAGTGTTAAATTAGCATATCATGCTAAAACTGTATGTTTATTAGCACTGACAATGAACATTATGAATAAGCTCATAAATACAATAACTAGGTACAAAGACAACCCGAACAACCAAATAATAGAAAAACCCTAGCACGTACAGTATAATTCCTGGACCATTGATTTTGGAACAATATCAGGAGATTAAGATTTTGATAGAATAAGGCCGTGAACTAACTCAATTCAATATAGGAAACGTTAGACATGTATTTCGGGTCAATTAGAACAACATTCAGGAAACTTTCGCACACTGTGTAATTTTGACTTGAATTGCAATCCAAGACTAAACAATTTTTTATGACCAAGTAAGGAATTATTGATCAAAGGGTACCGTTAGAAAATGAATATATCAGTTGTTTGAGGATTAAAGCAAAATGAGAAATTTTTTACACTGCTAAAAAATATTGTCGGAAAATTTTTGGGATGAAACATGGACTGCTAAGCTAGCTTGGACTACACTTAGTCCTCTCGCCATACTGCAATCCACGGCTGATATTGAGCCAACAATGCATGAGACAACCTTGACCATTAAAACAAAGAAATTTGTGGGTAAAGTTATGGGACAAAGACATGACATGAATAGTGAAAGGTATAGCCTTGCATTTAAGGCAAGTAAAATCCAGATTCTATAAGGGGGATTAAGCTAGCCAAGATTTAGTCCTTCAAATCATGCTTGATTTTCCTTACGTGTGTATGGAGAAGATAAGCCAGTACAATAAGTCCAATTGCCTATAAATATAACCAAGGCTTTATTGCTCCCATCATTGACATTTCTTCTAACTTTCTTCTTCAAAAACCGTGACCTTCCTCACCCATTTACTCTCAAACTCTATCCTTCATACACCAAGGGACTTCAAGACTTAAGAAAGGTATATTCAGTAGATTCCACTTCTTGCGTTTTTAAGTTATGATTATTTTGTATTTGATCAATGGGTTGTGCAATGTTAATGTTAATGTTTATATTTATTAAAGCTTTATGTGTTGGATAACCTTTGATCTAAAGGGCGATTATGATTATGATGGTTTTTCATCATTTTGATGCACAATATTTATGCCAAAGGTTGTTTAAGTTTGGGTGACAAAGTGTTTTAAAAACTGCCCAATTTTTTTTTTTTTTTTTTACCATGAAAACGATCTCTTTTGCAAAAGTGATCAACAGAAAAATTTTAGATATGGATCTTAAAACCAAATTTTGCTGAAATTTTCTGTTTTAAATTCGGACATTAAGACCTAGTTGCAAGCCATTTTTCAAAACTGGACAGAAACAAGGACAAACATGCTTAGTCTCGTACGTTTGTCAAAACCAGTATCTTAGAGGTCGAATTAGCTTTTAGTCAAAACAAGAGAAAATTTAGCCCTAGAGTAGACTGGACATAAAGCTCAGTATTAGCCCTAAAGTCCCTAGAATTGTTTTAGGGCACTTAACAAGAGATTTTTAAATGATTTAATTGTTTCCATAATATAAGCCCCTATATATATTAAGTCAGGATCATATAACTTTGTATTTAACCAACCATCTAAAAGAGACAGATAGTTATGTAAATTTCTAACGTCGAAATTTAAGTAACCAAATTAAATAAAATATTTATACTCATTACGGGTGTTTGAAATAGGACCTGAGCCTACTATCTCACCAAGGGATCAAGTCAGGGAAATATTGTAACAAAGAACAGGTAAGTACAAACCTCACCTACGGTTTCAAGCTTATACGTTCTTATGAAATGCACTGCATGTTTTATGTGATGCAAGTTTTGAAATGCTTCAAGGACGATGTGTTTTACGAAACGTAAATCTTATGCCATGTTTAATGAAAGTTCTTATGTCATGTCTCCAGCACATGTTTTATGATGCCATGTTTAATCATATAATTTATGATGCCATAATGCCATATTTTTTAAACATATGCATCTATGATGATTAGCTTTACGATGCCTTGTTCAATTTATATATTTATAAATAAATTATGTTAGAATATGACATACTGCATACTCACCATAATAACAAGACATGAGAAAAGCAATAAGATAAGTAGTAAAAGATTAAGTTATGATAGGCTAGATGTGTTTTACACCAACCTTTCGACCTACGGGGAGGATTAAGTTAAGTTTATTATCACATTGTCATTAGGGGAACTTGCAAATCCTATTTACCATTGGACACGTTAGGGCCCACAAGACAAAATTCATAATTAAGCATAAAAAAATCATGCATATTTGTATGAAATATATTATTTGTTTTGCGAGATTGTATTTGTATTTACTGAGCAAAAGCTCATTTCACTACTAGAAATAATGGATTCCACGATTGTTTTTAAACAATCGTGGAAAGTTACAACGACTGTTAAAAAACTGTCGTGCAATCTACAGTCATAGAAAGTAATAAAAAGATTCCATGATGGTTTTCAAAATTGTCGTGGTACTTTATTTTCCACGCATGTTTTTAATGTCCGTGGACTATTTTCAAGTGGCGGTAGTGGGTGTTGGTGCCAAGGATTCTATGTCCGTTTTTTTTTTTTAATGGCGGTGGAATCCAAGGGTACCATGACTAATTTTGCCGAAAACAGTCGTGGTGGCTTCACTTTCCACGACTGTTTTCACAAAAAAAAAAAAAAAAAAAAAAAAAAAAACAAAACAGTGGTGAAATGTCTGATTTAAAAAATATATATTGTTTATTAGCCTTAAGATCCTGATCATCACACATAATTCAATTGACACGAGTACAAGAAACAGTAGCAATACACAAATTATTCTTGAATACGCTGTCGTCGCCTTGTGAATGATGAAATTGGAATTCAAAGAAAAAAGACTTAAAAACTATTTAATACTAAAACTTTTAAGGAAGTATTTAAAACTGAAACTTTTAGATTTTCATTTGAACTTTTAGAAGACAAAAATTATTCAATCCGTAGAAACACATATATTGCAACAAATGTAACATGGACAGCTAACAATATATTGGCTCAATTTATTGCTAAAAACTGCAACATGGACAACACAGGATTGCTACAATATCATAATCAATAGACCTGATAAAACTAACTGCCTAAACGGATCTACCATCTTACCACCAAATTCAATGGGATGAAAAGTATTTCAGCAAACATGTAATCAACCAAAAAAAATAAAAAAAGAAGCAAGAAAATATATACAGGAACGGTAATTTGTAATACCTCATCATATTGGCAATGCTTTTCCTCGTCTTCAAAACGATAAAAAATCTAATAAGTTTTTTTTTAAGAATTTTGTAAAGGAGTTTCGAATCTATATATATATATATATATATATATATTTTTTTTTTAACTCCGAAAGAGAGTATTGGTCTTATTTTGTTTTGTTTTGTTTTGTTTTGTTGCTTTATGCTTTTTCTTTTCCCTTTTTTTTTTTCATTTTCTCTTAAATTCTTATCTCATTTAAATAATATCTATTTTACATGCACGGATGCTTCAACTAGTTGTTTTAATAATAGAGAAATTAGTGACAAAATATTTCAATTAGGCCATTTAAAAGTATAGGATTTAAAGAAAAAAATCAACAGAAAAATAAATAATAATAATAATAAAACAATGAAAAACAATAAATAAATAAAACGAGTAGAGAAATATTGAAATTTATATTGATGAGGGGTATGAATGAGAAAAACAATATACATTTAAAAAATTAAAAACAAAAAATCTCCCTTACCTGTCTCCGTCGGAGGCCAAGGGAATTATTCCTCACCTCCCTTTCATTACTAACTCTGGTACTAAAGCATGCATATGGAATAAATTTTTACATTCGTAAGAATTTTTTTTTCCTTAATTTTTCTTCTAAATATAGCATCAATTCTTTTCTTTCAAAACATACTCTCATCTTTTCTTTCTTTATGGTCTTTGTTTCTTCGTTAGCTCTCCTTGCTCTACTGTAATAAAACTACATATTTCACATTCCATAAGATCACACAGCCAACAATTAGACCCAGCACAAATACTTCACAAAAATGTTTTATCCAAAATCTCTCTTCATTTTCAGTTCTCTTCTCACGAATAATCAGTTCCAACTTCCATCAAGCTATGGCCGAAGGTCTGGTCTCTGCAGTCCTAGAGGAGTTGGTTTCATTCGCTAGTAAACAGCTACAACACGAATGGAGTCTGATCAGCGGCATTGAGGGGAAAGTTGAAAAGCTCACCAGAAATCTTGAAGCTATTCAAGCGGTGCTTGTCGACGCTGAGAAGAGGCAGATCAAGGAAGCCAGTGTGAGAAACTGGTTGTGGAGACTCAAAGAAGTGTCCATCCAGATCGATGCTGTGTTGGATGAGTGGAACACTGCCATTCTCCGAGCTGATATTCTTAAAAAGGAACATCCTTTTAGGAAGTTATGCTTCTCTGGACAATCCTCTTGTTTTCATGATCCTCATCAAGTCAATTCAGTCGGTCTGCGTCGTAGAATAGCTCGCCAGATCGAAGACTTAAGTCAAAAGCTGGATGGTATCTCATCTGACAAAGAAAGATTCAACTTTAACACCACTGAGAATAATAGATTCACTACAACTGAACATCAACGACCAAAGACGACTTCATTCGACAACAATATAGCTGATGTGGTTGGTCGAGAGACGGAAAAGAAAATTTTAATCACGAAGTTGCTGAGTGAGTGTAGCGAAATTGCCGAGAGAGGGCACGAGATCATTCCTCTTGTAGGAGCTGGGGGAATTGGTAAAACCACTCTAGCCCAACTAGTGTACAATGATGAGACAGTTAGTGCTCATTTTAACTTGAAAATTTGGGTCTGTGTGTCGGACCCTTTTGATGAGACAACAATTGCAAGAGTGATCGCTGAAGCTCTTAAAATCCCTGATTCGCAGAGTTTGGTTGGATTTGATACCTTACTAGTGCGTATTCATGAGTCAATTAGAGGGAAAAAGTTTCTTCTTGTCCTAGATGATGTATGGGCTGAAGAAGATAGGAAGTGGAAACAACTAGAAAACTCTCTCAGAAACGGTGGTGTAGGAAGTAAAATATTGGTGACAACTAGAAAAGAGAGAGTTGCTATTATGATGGGTGCAAAAAATAGCATGATTAGCATTGAACATTTGTCCGGAGAGGTTTGTTGGTCCATCTTTAGTCAGATTGCATTCTTAGAGAGCGAAAAGAGTGACGAATTAGTTGAAATCGGAAGGCAAATTGCGCAGAGGTCCAAGGGCTTACCTCTTGTTGCAAAAACATTAGGAAGTCTCATGCGTTTTAAAAAGTACACTAAAGAAGAATGGGAGAGAGTGTTGCATAGTGAATTATGGCAACTACAGGAGATTGAGAATGAAGTTTTCGTTCCACTCTTGTTGAGCTATTATGATTTGCCTCCCCTCGAAAAACGTTGTTTCTTATACACTTCATTTTTTCCAAAAGATCACGTGATTGATAGAGACCATTTGATTCAATTGTGGTCAGCAGAGGATTATTTAAACATAAAAAAAGACTACAAGAGAAAAGGCATAGAATGCTTTGAGAATTTAGCAATGCGATCTCTTTTTCAAGATTTTAAGAAAGACGGGGAAGGAGACATGGTAAGGTGTAAGATGCATGATATAGTTCACGATTTTCTCTTGTTTCTCTCAAAAAATGACTGGCTGAATAAATTGTTAAAATTAGAGGAGGAGAATATAAGTCTAGTAGAAGAGAAGGCATTTCATTGTACACTAGTACTAGAACCTGGAGCAGAAATTCCTACTTCAATTTACAATAAAAAATTTCTACGAACTCTCTCAATTAGGGGCTTGGGCAACAAAAGTGAAGTCATTAGTTGGGATATGTTGTTCAAGCTAACATGCCTTAGGACTTTGGATTTGCATGATTGTAATATTGCAATATTACCAAAGGGCATCGAGGAATGGGTACACCTAAGGTATCTCAGTTTATCTCAGAGGGGATATGTTATCGAATTGCCAGAGAGTATGTGCAATTTATTCAATTTGCAAACGCTAATATTGGAGTGCTCTGTGCGTGAGCTTCCAAAAGGGATCCACAAACTTGTCAACTTAAGGCATTTGTATCTATTGGATGCAATTCGTCTTCCAAAAGGTTTGAGAGAATTAACTTGCTTGGAGACATTAAATCAATTTGAGGTTGCAACAGAAGACAGTGGGACATTCAAGAAGAGGCACATGAAGCTTGAAGATTTAAACAAGTTGAATCATCTTAAAGGGAGTCTTTCTATTCATGGGATTGGAGGGGTAAAAGATGTGGGTGAAGCTCATAGAGCACAACTCAAGGGAAAAGATGGCCTTGTGGAATTGACGTTGCGTTTTGATGGTGATTCCTCAGAATTAAGAAGTCGTAATTCCACATTGTTACTTGAAGGCCTACAGCCGCATCCAAACTTGAAGCATTTACTTATTGGGATCTTCTATGGGACAACATTGTTTCCTGGTTGGATGACTTCATTAATTAATTTGAAAAGTCTTGGGCTCAATATCTGCCCTAATTGTGAAAGTTTAGGGCCTTTTGGAAAATTACCCTCCCTTGAATCGCTCACGATTTGGGGTACGGAGAAAGTGAAAAAGGTGGGGGTTGAGTTTCTGGATAATGGCTCATCATCCACATCATTCCCAAAATTGAAACATCTTGTATTTTATAACATGAGAAATTGGGAAGAGTGGGAATCCTGCACAAGCTCGGGAAATGAAGACCGTATTTCTTTAACAACTATAATGCCATCCCTTGTTTCCTTGGAAATCGGTGATTGTGAGAAGCTAAAAGCACCGCTTCCAGACTTCCTGCGAAGGACACCTCTTCAGAATCTAACCTTCAGATATTGTCCAAATCTCGAGCAACTCTGCCAACAAGGAATGGGAACAGAGGAGTTAGTGAGGATTCTCACCTCCCCGACATCGCAACCCGCGACTGATACATAAGGGGAAACTCACACTTCCACTGTTCCCCAAGTGTTGCGGAGTTATGATGGTGAAATTTCACCAGCCAAAGATGTCCAAGAGCACAGAGCTTTACATCGCTGACTTCACTGGTAACTTCTTCCCCTCTTGTTGTACATTGCTTTACTTTTGCAACTTTTTTTTTTTTTAATTTTTTGGAATATTTGTTACTGCTTTCTAATATATTTGTATACGTTTCTCTCTATTTAGACAACATAATTCGATTAATGAGCAAGCTCAAGAAAACAGAGCACTCTAGAGCTAACTTTACTGGTAATTTCTCATCTTCTTGCTATTTGATTCTGTTTTGGTTTTTTCGTTTTATATTACCATCAAGTATCATTTTTCTGATGAAGACGTCTGTATAATAATTAAATTTTTTGAGACTATCTGCAGTATTTCCATTAATGACCAAACACAAGGAAACAGAGCACCACCTGCAGTATTTTTGTATATATATCTCTGGTAACTTCTTCTCTCATTACTTATGGTTAATTTTACATTTTCACTTTGAGCTGTATAGATGATTATTTATCACCTATAATCTATAACCATAATGAGTAATCCTGATCATCTTAATTCCATTTCCTTCACTTTTCTTCCTATAGGCTATAGCACAACGTCTGTCAGCTTTGTCAAAGAAATCGCCGAGTATATGTATGAAAAAATGGTTCTCATCATTATCTTTTCTCTTATTTTGTTATTTTAAATGCTTTTGTTTCAAATATATCTATCGCTAACTGATTTGTTTGCAATTTCAGATTGTCAAATTGAACATATTTCATGTCCAAATCACCGAATCAGAGCATATTGCTTGGTCTGGACTACCGAATTGAAATGAAAATTTTATTGTGGTGCGGGTAATATATGTTCCTATGTGTATAATAATCTGTTATGAGGTTGAATAAGTACTCTTATTATTTGCCAAATGATTCGTTTATTGTTGTTTACTAGGATCTTATTATCACTGTTGTGCCTAGCTCTGAGGCATGTAGCTGTTTGAGGAAATGTGTCATATCAAGTGCTCTTATGATTCAACAATGGCTTGAAGCTCCTTTGCTACCTGGCGCTTACGAATATTTTGGCTCGTTAAATGCCTTCTTCTCCAATCTAGATTCTTCCATTTGATCAACTCTAACTTCTCCATGAAAAGTGCAGTAGAAGGATTATGCCCCATCTCATATTTAAGAGGTTATGGGTAATTGATTCAATTTTCTGTTGTGAAAGCATTATCATATAAGTTTTTCGTAATTACACCCTAAGAAAATCCCTTGATTTCCTTTTGCTTTCGGCGGTTATGTTTTTGCAGCCTGAACAGTTGGCAAGAAAGTATTAATAGACCTCCACTAATGAGCTGCAATATCATGTGCATTAGTTTAACTGGTATATTTTCTTCTTGAATGATTGTAATTTATTGCAATATTTTCTTACTTGCCCTGTATATTTTATATAATTTGGTCAATACAAAATTAGAAGCGGACTCAGACATTTTTAGCTCTTGAAAATTTATGTGGGCAGAACAGCTTTCAGCGTTCAGTATTCTTCACAATGTCTTTGTTTGCAGGATCTTCTATAAGACTATTCTTGATGATTGTTTTGGAACGCCTTCCTAGATGATGTAATTTTTTATTCGAGATGTTCTTTTTGAATTTATTAATCTCAAGTACTGTGAGGATGTTGACGTAGACATGGAAAATCATTCTTGATCATAGAGCTCTTGTGGTATGGTATTACTATTGACTAGTTAAGTAAAACAATTACCATAGAATGATTTCAAGTCTATTATCGATAACTCACACTTGGCAAGCATTTATGACATGATGTTTTTCCTTTTTCCGTTTTACCTTTCATTTTAGTTTATAGTATCAGCTTTTTTTCTTGCATGGAGTTGTACAGTTTTTGTTCTGAGTTTTGTACATTTTGTCGCAGAACAGCTTTCCCTAGCGATCTTGATCATCTTAATGCCAGGTCTTCCATTTTCTTCGTCATTCTTCCTATAGGCTATAGTCCAACATCTTTCAGCTTTGTTGAAGAAATTGCCGAGTATATGCATGGAAAAATGGTTCTCATCATTATCTTTCTGATTATTTATTTTTTTAAAATGTTTTCAGTCCAAATCTTTCTATTGCTAAGTGATTTATTTGCAATTTCAGATTGTTCCTTGTCCAAATCATCGAATCAAAGCATGTTGCTTGGTCTGGGCTTCCGAATTGAAATGTAAATTTTTTTGTGCTACGGCTAATATATGTTCCTATTTGAATAATAATCTGTTCTGAGGTTGAACAGGCACTCTTATGATTTGGCAAATGATTCATTGGTATTTACTATACTTATATCTTATTTTACTATCACTGCTGTGCCTAGCTCTGAGGCTTGACGCTGTTTAAGGATTGTCATGTCAAGTGCTCTGATGATTCAACAATGGCTTGAAGCTTCTTCGCTACCTGATGCTTACAAATATTTTGGCTTGTTAAATGCCTTCTCTTCCAATCTGGATTCTTCCATTTGATCAACGCTATCTTCTCCATGAAAAGTGCTTAAACCCTATCTCATATTCAAGTGGTTATGGGTAATTGATTCAATTTTCAGTTATGAAAGCATTATCTTTTCCATTTCCTTCACTTTTCTTCCTCTAGGCTATAGTTCAACATCTGTCAGCTTTGTCGAAGAAATCGCCGAGTATATGTATGAAAAAATGGTTCTCATCATTATCTTTTCTCTTGTTTTGTTATTTTAAATGCTTTTGTTACAAATCTATCTATTGCTCATAGATTTATTTGCAATTTCAGGTTGTCAAATTGAATATATTTTATGTCCAAATCACGGAATCAGAGCATGTTGCTTGGTCTGGACTTCCGAATTGAAATGAAACTTTTATCATGGTACGGGTAATATATGTTCCTGTGCGTATAATAATCTGTTATGAGGTTGAACAAGTACTCTTATTATTTGCCAAAGGATTCATTTATTGTTGTTTACTAGGATCTTATTTTACTATCACTGTTGTGCCTAGCTTTGAGGCATGTATCTGTTTGAGGAAATGTGTCATATCAAGTGCTCTTATGATTCAACAATGGCTTAAAGCTCCTTCGCTACTTGACGCTTATGAATATTTTTGCTCGTTAAATGCCTTCTCCTCCAATCTATCTGGATTCTTCCATTTTATCAACTCTAAGTTCTCCATGAAACGTGCATTAGAAGGATTATGCCCCGTCTCATATTTAAGTTGTTATGGGTAATTGATTCAACTTTCTATTGTGAAAGCATTATCATATAAGTTTTTCATAATTACAACCTCGGAAAATCCCTTGATTTCCTTTTTCTTTCGGCGGTTATGTTTTTGCAGCCTGAACAGTTGGCAAGAAAGTATTAAAGGACCTCCACCAATGAGCTGCAATATCATGTGCATTAGTCTGTGTAATTATATATTATTGCAATATTTTCTTGCTTGCCTTGTATATTTTGTATACTTTGGTGATCAATAAAAAATTAGAATTGAACTCGGGCATTGTTAGCTCTTGCAAATGTATATGGGCAGTATATCTTTCAGTGCTTAATATTCTTCACAATGTTTTTATTTGCAGGATCTTTTATAAAGCTATTCTTGATGATTGTTTTGGAGCGCCTTCCTAGATGATGAAACTTTCGCTTCGAGATGTTCTTTCTGTCTTTTTTGACCTTAAGTATTGTGAGGATGTTGATGGAGACATGGAAAATCATCCCTGGTTATAAAGCTCTTGTGGTATAATATGACGATTGACTAGTTGAGTAAAACAATTACCATAGAATGATTTCTAGTCTATTATCGATAACTCACACTTGGCTGTACAGTAAGCACCTGTGACATGATGTTTTTCCTTTTTCCTTTGTACCTTTCATCTTTATTTGTAGTTTCTGCTTTCTTTCTTCCTTTTTTTTTTTTTTTTTGCATGGAGTTGTACAATTTTTGTGACGAGTTTTGCACATTTTGTCGCAATTTACCCAAGTGATCCTAATCATCTTAATGTCAAGTCTTCCATTTCCTTTGCCTTTCTTTCTACAGGCGAGTATCTATATGAAAAAAAGGTTCACATCATCATCATTTTACTTATTTATTTATTTTAAATGCTTTGAGTTCATATCTTTCAATTGCTAAGTGATTTATTTGTCTTGCTTGGTCTAGACATCCGAATTGAAATGTAAATTTTATTTTGGTAGGCTAATATATGTCCCAATTTGTATAATAATCTCTTCTAAGGTTGAACAAGTACTCTTATCATTTGGCAAATGACTCATATATTGTTGTTTTCTATACTTATATCTTATTTTACTGTCACTGCTGTGCCTAGCTCTGAGGCGTGAAGCTGTTGAAGCTGTTTAATGAAGCTGTTTAAGGATATGTGTCATATAAAGTGCTTTTATGATTCAACAATGGCTTGAAGCTCCTTCGCTACCTGATGCTTACGAATATTTTGGCTTGTTAAAAGTCTTCTCTTCCAATTTGGATTCTTCCCTGTGATCAACACTATCTTCTCCATGAAAAGTGCTTAAGAAGGATTCTGCCCTATCTCATATCCAAGTGGTTATGGGTAACTGGGTCAATTTTCAGTTATGAAAGCATAATAATATATACATATATATATATATATATTTTAATAATTATGCCTTAAAATTCATTGATTTCTATTTTTCTTTCCATGTTTATGTTGAAAGATGTTCTTCATGAGCTGCAATGTCATGCGCATTGGTACATGTCAACGGTTTACATCCTTTATTCTTTTCCTTTCTACTCCAAGTTCAATCTGAGCTGCCTTACTACTTTTTTAACTATTAATATCTATCAATTCTGTTATTAGGAGAAATTTAACCTAGAAGTTGTTAGCTCTTGAAACCGTTTATGAGGATAGCTTTCAGTGCTTAAAAATTTTCATTATGTCTCCGAACTTAAAAGTTTTGCTTTGTGACATTCTGTTTGTATTCTTTATCCATAGGTACTGTGATGATCTTGATGAAGACATGGAAAATCATCCCTGACGAACCTCTTCGTGCTTCTTCTTTTTTTTTTTTTTTTCCAGGTTTTAGTTCTTGTTCCAAACTAGGTGTGCAACCATGAGGGAAAATTCCACTTGATGAGGGATGGATTTGGTATCAAGGAATTCCACTTGAAGAGGTTATATTATATATTCTTCCTGTTCTGTAATCAGTTATCCTATGACAACCAAAAGAAGTTTGAATATTGCATGCTATAAATCCATTATATAGGGAACGATATGTGTACGAAAATTCAAGTTTGCATAGTTGGAAAAATTTTGAGTAAGTTGTAGAAAAAGATTTTGATGAGTAATTGATGCAAGTATTAGTTTTGAAAGCATCATAATCCTATAGCTTGGATGACCGCTTGTAGGTGCTTACTGCAATGTTCCTTTTTAAGAGCATTTCATAGCTGTGATGTCTTGGCAGCGTCTCTGAACAGCTAGCGGAAAAGTAATAGAAGGTCTTCAACTGGCGCTGCTATATAAGCGATTTGGACTGTGTAAATCGGTAATTATACAATATTTTTCTGGCCTTTTAATATTTATAATTCGCCAAATTCTGGATTGGCTTGAAACTATCTTCTTTACTTTAAAATAAGTTTGTATTTTCAGAGACAATCTTGGGAACACAACAAAGCACAATCTCAGGACTGTTCGTCTGACAGGTCTTGCAACAAAGGTTTGTCTAGTGAATTACTTTAATATGTACTCTTAAGTTCATAATCACTCTTTTTTCTTCATTTCTTCAATAGTTTCTGATATGTTTGTCCATGGCTCTCTTTATATAGGTTACTTGTATCTCAATTAGTTTGCAAGCTCAAGAACAGGCATACTATCACTCTGGCTTCATCATATTGGTCTTTGCGAATCTCTGATCACTTGGGAATTTACAACATCATTTTTTAGGTAAGGGGAAATTTTATGTCGGACATTCTTTAGCTCAATAAGTCTATCTACATGTAGTTTTAGTCGTGAAACTGTCTGCACTCAAATTGTTGTCTTCAATATTTTTATTTTTTCAACTGATATCAAATTCTTTCTTCATTGAATTCTAATGTTAAATAATCACCGAAAATTGTTCAGGTATTTTGGCATCCTCCTTTTCCTGGTTAGATAAAAATTAGTACCGATGGTGCAGCTAATGGATCTCCAGACCAGCTAGGTGTGGGGTATGTTTAGAACCTATCGAGGGTTCAACAAAGGTTGTTTTGCTCGTCCTCTTGGAATTTTGTTCGCATTTGAAGCGGAACTCTTAGTTGTCATTACTGCATTGGATTATGCTAAAGGATTCAGTCGGGATAACCTTTGGTTCGAAAGTGACTCAGCTAATGTTGTGGATTTGTTGAAGAATAAAAATGTGGAGATTCCTTGAGCTACAAAGCTAGATGGAGTATTGCTCTGAATTACTTGCCATCTATTAATTACTTGCATGGTCTCTCACATTTTCCGCAAAGGTAATCATGTTGCGGATCATCTGGGCGGAGGGTTCACCTTGACACGGCCGTATGATGGTTTCCAGCCCGAGCTTCTGTCTTCCTTGGATCAATCAATTCAGCAGGGCTTCCCAATTATCATTTCATTGACAACTGACCTTAGTGGTAGATATGCACTCTTTTTTCCCTCTAGCATTTTTTCCATTGGGTTTTGGTTAGAGGGTTTTTAACGAGGCATATCTGGAGATGCTAGCAAAATCTTAGTTTCGGCTTTGATTTTTGGGATCATCTCCCAGTTTTGATTTTTTTTCTGTTCTTTTCACACCTACGTGTGTGATAATCTCTGTCTTCTCCCCTACATGTGTTGTTTGTTCTTTATGTGTCTGCGTGCGCTTTCTATTTTCTGTTTCTTTATTTCTTATGTAACTTTTCTGTTTTAATTTTTTTAATAAATTAGAGTTGAGAGTTTAGTGTGGGATAGGTGGTTTAGAAGGTGCCAACCTAGTTGGGATGTTTTAAATCATCTTGATGCTAGTTATTCTCTCTCATCATTTACATAAATGGTAGTTCTATTGGCATACCATTCTTGACTTTTTACATCCCCTTCTAAATTCACATCCCTAGTATTTTAAAATGATTAAATTAACTAATTACAGGTCCAGTTTTATTCCCCAATTACTCCCACCTATTTTATTAGATAAATATTATTTTACCACTTAAATATCTTTTCACACATGTCATTAAACAAGAATACTTTGATAATCACTATTCTCTAGACCGCAAGCTTTTTTTTTTTTTTTTTTCAATTATTGAAATTTAATACACAGTTGTTTTCGTACATAAACCAATTGTTGATTTAATTACAAAAATCAATATTTTTACTATTATATTCAATTTTTAAAATGTAAAAAAAAAAAAAACTGTACACTTAAAAAAAAAAAAAGAAAAAAAAAACAAGTGTAATTTCCCTTAAAAAAAAACAAGGATAATTAATAATAAGCAAATTGCAAAGTATTATATACAACAATTTTTTTTCTTTTTTTTTCCCCTAAAAATTAGATACATTAAAGGTAAACATCATGAATAAAGAAATTTTCTCTTTTTTCAAGATAGTAAAGATTTTACGGTGTTTTTATGAGTATATATCATGCGAATGTATAGAACAAAATATATATACATATACACATATATTATTGAGGCTTTTTATAATATCAAACTTTAGTTTTGAAATTAAATCCATAATAGTTATCCTTTTACATCATTTTGTTCGAGGTTTTTTTTTTTATAATTAAAGTTTAATTAATAAGGGTATGTGCGAAGTTAAAAGGGTGCGTGCATAGAACTATCGGTACATAAAATAAAAAAAAAAAAATCAATCTATACGAAGGTAAGTGTAGAAAATGATTCATTTTTTTTAATAATCTATGTAGAAATTATGCATATATTAAAAGGATGTTGACTTTTTACTTTTTATTGTTACTTTAACAGTTTTATGCAGTGATTTTTGCCTTCTTTTCTCCCTTCTCCCCGGGCATGTTACAGTATTGTATTGTACAGTAATATATAGTAATTTTTTTCTCATGGTTGCTACAGCTGCTACAGTTATGTACAGTGTCTGATTGCTACAGTTTTTGGTCATTTTTGCCCCTCTAATTGTGTGGAGCGGAATGGATTATACAGTGACTTGACCCTTTTACCCTCGAAACTCTATTCTCGCCTTTCTTTTACTGTTGATGCCGCCTCTCTGCCTCTCTCTTGCTTTTGTGTTTAGCCTCTCACTGTTCATTTTTTTTTCCTCTCTCTCTCTCGCCGTGCCTCTCTCTCTTTCTTCAGAACTTTTTTGCTTCCCAAGGTCTAGGTTTGCTTTTCTCTCTCTTGCTTTTGTGTTTAGCCTCTCACTATTCATTTCTTTTTCCTCTCTCTCCCTCTCTTGCCGTTCTTCTCTCTCTTTCTTCAGAACCTTTTTGCTTCCCAAAGTCTAAAGGCCTGTTTGGTGCACAAGTTCAAATTGATATTTTTAAGTTTAGTTTGAGTTAAGTTAAGTTAAGTTTAAAAAGTGAGTGTTTGGTGAAAAGTTTGAGATAAAAAGTTTAGTTTGAGTTGATTGTTTGGTGAAAAAGTTTGAGTTAAAAAGTTTTAAAAAAACAAGGGCCTTGTTTGGATGTATAAAAATTGAGTTAACCAAATTTTTTGCCTTTTGTGTTTGGTAACTTATCTAAACTCCAACTAAATGGAATTTTTTCACCTCAACTACTGTCTTTTTTCATATTATCAACTAAATTTATTTATTTTATTGAAGAAAAATTATAATCAAACTACTCAGAACTTAAAATTTTCATTTATCCTCAATTTAACATTCTATTATAGGTTCTATTAACGCAAAATGTCGCGATTGACAATTTCAATCTATAACACCAATCAACTTACGTCATCGAAATATTTTTTGAAATTACGTAAATAGCCGTAAAATACACCCATTCGTAGTATGTAGTAGGTCAGTGAACTTTATGTTAAAATGTTTTATTAAGCATTGCTGTCATAATGTTGTCAACAGTGACATCATTATGCCAACGTTCACGTGATTCTATACCACGGGGCTGATTGAAATCTGTCCCACATATCATCAGCCATCATATCTCTCAACATATTCATGGCATCCCTCCTCGTGTCATGGTGCTGCGGTCCTGTACTTGGCCCTGTACCGGAGGCTACGTCATCAACTTCATAATCTGCGTTCACATCGACATTCTCACTTACAGGCGTACAATCTCCGGCGTAATCTTCGTGTAAGAGATCCCCAACCTGCACCATCCGTATGAAATTATGCAGAACAGCACAAGCCACGGGGATCATAGCCTGTTTGTCCATCGGGTAGCTATTGGTGCCTTTTAGAATTTTGAATCTTGCCTTCCAAACACCAAATGTCCGCTCAATACAGTTCCGCAACGATGAATGTGTATAGTTAAACACCTCTCTTCGGTTGCCGAGCCCGCCGCGCCTTCTTCGGTATTCAGGTAAATGATATGTCTCTCGGCGATATGGGCTCAGGAAACAATCCTTGTTACCGTACCCTGAATCGGCTAAGTAAAATTTACCTACAAAATAAATACCACTTCATGAATGGTATGTTGGCAATTTTCTCTTTCAACCTAAATGGAATATGAATAATTTACTGACAGTTAAAGGCCAACTCTTTATACCTGGTGGAGGTATTGGGAAACCCTTGAATGCAATTGCCTCTGCCAACATTCGAGCATCATGACACGAACCCTCATACCCGGTCAACATGTAAGTGAATTTCATGTCAAACGAACAGGCCGCTAATATATTCTGTGAATGAAACCCTTTTCGATTAATCCAGCCGTCTGCATTTTCAGATGGAGCCACACATGGGATGTGGGTGCCGTCTATCGCCCCAATACAACCCTGCAAAATTCGCTTACTATTTAAATCATGAAGTCCAATCAACTTACATCTGATTGTGTAGTTAAAGTATTGGCATACGATGATATTAGTAATTGTTAATTGATAACTTACATCAAACCACGGTCGATATTTGTACCCGTGCTCTTGAATCAATGGTTGAACCGCTGTGTAGTCGGGTGGCCTGATGAACTCGTCTTTTAGCAAACAAATGGCCAATAACACTGCATAGAACCACCGCGACGTTGTTTCTTTCGAGTGTTGGAATAAGTACGAGGCTTGTTGGATTGTGGCGCCTTGGGCACAAATATATAAAAAAATAAATAACTGCTCGTCCACAGTCATGTTATTAGTTGGGGATAATAATCCGCGACTAATAACATGGTTAGATATCGCTCTGAATGTGCCGGATTCCATACTTAATAAACCTTGAATTATACGTGGGTGACCATTTAGTATCTCGTTCACGCGCATCTGTCCTGTTAAGCTTGAGTTATGCATCGGTATTGGATCTCTGCGCATGCTACGCCTCCATGTACGATACGCAAACACTGACATAGCAGCCATAGCCGGAACGTTGCGTTGGCCGTTTTCGGCCTGCCGGTTGGAATATGCTTCACGGTGGTGTACGGAACCACGATCGTTCATGTTCTTTTTCCCGAGCTGCACTATACTTGGGCTACAATTCCTGTTATACATTAACGTACATATGAAAAAACTTTGTATTAGTTTCAATTGCCAACCGCCGACATAACATAACGTAATTAAATTCATTCAGCGCACAGTTAATGTAAACATAAATTCATTTAACAAGACAATTTAGTGGTAAATGTTACATAAAATAAATACATCATGAACTAATATTTTAACTTTGAACAAATACTTATAAAGTTAGTCTCAATGTTGCCGAAGAGAGCAATGAAAAATTAAACAAACATGGATAAACACATAAACACTCATATAGCTGGCGGCGGCTGTGGGTTGATGACGGAGCCAATAATTTCTCACCGGAGGTCGTCGTCAACCTGGCAGAATGGACCCATAAGATGTTGGTGAGAATCAAAGTAGTGCCACATCATCATCTGATAATGTGCTGAGTAACCCATCCCCTTCATTATGTTCATGCACTGCACTAGGCCACCGTTTTGGACTGATTGCTCACTGCCACCGCCAGTTTGCGATATGCCGCGGAAGTAGTCTCGGACTTCCTCCATAGCCTCATACGCCATCGCATCGGTTGCATCCCGTTGCTTTCTCTTACCCAGGCTTCCACTACGTCGGGACGGACCGGCTACGTTGGGCCCTTGCCGCGTGTCGGCCTGCCGCCCACCGGCAGTCGGGGTTAGGTCTTCCTCTAAGCACGGGTGTGTTTCAGAGTTGGCGAAGTTGAACTCGTAGTCAACGGATGGATTACTGCCGTCCCCCATCGTAACTGATCCATAACCGTAGGCGCCAGCCGCGTGCGTTTTCTCGAACACGTTGTACTGCAACTCCTTATGGCGAAGGCCCTCATAACGGAGATGCCTGCATAGTGGATGCTCCTGCAAAATGGAATATGCCACGTCATCCGTCTCTACTAGTCAAGTGGTTAATAAATATAATAAGCATGAAATACTTATTAGAAAATTAATATTACTTTGATGAAACTCGTCCACGCCTCATCTGAGCAAACAACTCTATCGGCAACAGGATCGTACCCAAAGCCGGTATGGACTTGCAAGAACTTCCAACCCTTGTAAATTTTTCTCATGCGATCTTTTTTTTGGTATAAAGTAACGCCGTTAGCGGGAATGCCACCAAATTCGGTGTTAAACTCATTGGCCCATAAGTCATATATCTGCATGCCGGGCTGGCGGCCGGGATTAGATGAGGAGAAGTCATCCAATTTTTCTAGTAACCTTTTTTCCTTGACGGGGTTCCAAACAAACGTCTCACCCGAAGATTTACGGGACATTTCCTTAATATAGCAAATAGCAGAGCAAAACAAAAGGGAATAATTTATACGTGTACGATATGGACACGAGTTTTGGGTATGAAAAGTGTACACTTAACTTGCACATCGAAATTCAACACATGACAATGAACGGAAAACCAAACATTTCTGAATTTTAGCATCGCACTGTCCTTTAGCACAAATTACTAACAACCCGAACGCGAAATCATGAAACTCAATATTCAAGCGAATTAACCGTTTCTCGACACGTTTAAGAAAGCATACCAGGGTAACTGAGTTCGAGTCAGAAGAGGAATAAACGGTGGAGGGCGGCGGATTAGGGCAGGATACAATGGGTCGCACCAATGCTTTCCGAGCGCGGAAATGTTGGGTATTCGATCGTTTTGTCCGATCCTGCTTCGCGGACCTCAATCTCCGTCGCATGTGCCACCTGCGATGCTGAATCCGAAAGTTGAAACTACAAAATAAGAATAAGAAGACAAATAAAAAGATAGCATGCAAACGAAAAAAGGATGTTTAAAAAATGTTGCTGTATCAAAAAACATTCAAATTTTGTGGCATCATATTAAAAAAATGTCTCAATTAAATTCTTTAAATTAAAAAATATATAATTTGGAGCTACTGGCCCCACACTTTTTTTTTCAATCAAATTATATGACAAAGAACTTATTGTCGTTTTGCAGCATAATATTCATTTGGTCAAAATGTTCATTTGGTCAAAATGTTTTATTGACGAGCTGGTTCTTGTTGCAGTCGAGCTGTAGCTTCGACTTGATCTGGTCGTAGTACAGAGCGGTGTCGTTCTGGCCGTGGTGCGTGCTCTTTCCGTGATTTACGGTGTTGGCTGCGGCGGAGGTGGCGACGGCAACGGCGGATGACGTGGAGGGGGAGGCGGAGTGGACGGCATCGTCGTCGTTTTCCAACTCTTCGTCGTCGTCTTCATCGTCATCGACGACGTCGTCGTCGTCCTCCTCTTGTGAGGAGGAGAGGTCCTCTCCAGGCAAAACGGCGTCGTCTTGGTGGGAGGCCATGAGGGAGAAGAGAGGAGGAGCGAGACTCTCTATGCGGCCCTTCCGGCAACTTCCCCGCCGTGAATCGGATAACAATCGCCAAATACCCATCCCATTTTTTTTGTTGTTGTTAATATTCAAGAACACAAACCGAACCCAAAGCCCAAACCCAGGTATCCGAGAAGCTAACAACCGATTGTGCTGGGGACGAAAGACCAACTAGAGAGAGAAACAAGAGAGAGAAACTAGAGAGAGAAAGTAAAAAATTGTAACTCACAAATAGGGTTGGTAGCCGATTGTTCTACGGCCACCGTCAACCCAGTCAACTCGGATGGGCCTGTTGCCGGCGGTTAGGGAAAACGCGTCGTCGATGGGTACGGCCCGGATTTTTTCGTCGAATGGGCTGAGGAATGATATTAGTTTTTGAGATGGAGAGAGCAGATGGTTGAAGATGGGGAGAAGAAAAAAAATAAAGGGAAAAAAACTCAAGCTACTCTGAAGAAGAAGATGTGGGGTGTGCTTAGACAAACTTGCTTCAGAGCCCTGCATCTCCACATGCCGGATGCCTTCTTCTCTTCGGAGCTCGGCGAACGAGGTGTGAGAATCAAACCACGTGGGTGTCAACTCTCCACAGTGAACCAAGTTCAAACACTGTATAACGGTTCAATGACAAGTTCAAGCTCAACTAAATCACCAAACTCAACAAGTTCAGTTTGAACCTTAAACCATGAGTTCAAACTCATGTCCCAAACGGCCTCTAATAAGTTTGCCCTTCTTTCTCTTGCTTTTGCGTTTAGCCTCTCACTATTCATTTTTTCTTCCTCTCTCTCTTTCCGCTCCTCTCTCTCCGTACCCTTTTTGCTTCCCAAAGTCTAAGTTTGCCTTCCTCTTGCCGTTGCCGTCGCCCCTCTCTTGATTTTGTGTTTGTTGCCTCACTGTTTATTTTTCTCTAATTTTTTCTCCGGTCGCTGCTTTCTCTCTTTCTCTTCAGATTTTATGTATTTTGGGTTTTTTAGGGTTTCATTTTGGGGTTTTTTTTTTTCCGGTGTGTATTTTTTTTTTGCTTTTTTGTTGTTGTATGATTTTTGTTTTGGAGGTTTAGGTTTTGTTTTCTGTTTTGCTGGAGTAATTTTTTTGCCTTTTTTTTTCTCCGCTGTAATAATTTTTGCATTTTTTTTTCCGGTTTTGGGTAGTTTTTTTTTTTTTTTTTTCCGTGTATATGTATAATGGAATAAATTTCCGGTTTTGGGGAGGGTTTTTTTTTTTTTTTTTTTTTTTTTTCTTCGTGTATATGTATAATGGAATAAATATATAATGCAAGATTTTTTTTTAATGCTTTCTCTATTTTCTTATTTTTTGGATTTATGGTCTTCGAAATCTAGGGTTTTTTTTTTGCTTTCTTTTTCCGCCTTCGTCGGTTAACCTTTTGTTCCCATCTTCTTATATTGTTCAGGGCCTAAATTTTTATTGGGGGAATTTTTTCCTAATTATTGATAAAATAAATGTAGAGGAAACAAAAAAAGTATGTTTTTGTTTTCGCTATATTTATTTTAGTAAATTTTTTCCAATTTTTTCTTACATGTAATATAAATTAATTTTGATTTTTGTTATTTGTTAATTTGTTTTTGTAGATTGGAATGGTAATACTACTAAGGTTGCTGATTGGGAGTATTAAAGGAGATATTGAAGGCTTTTTCTCTGTGATGTTTGTATTTTTTTTTTTTTTTTTGTTTTCATTCCCCGGGTAATATTTTTTCGATTTTATGGCCGATTTTTGTTCACTTATTTTCTCTGTTTAGAATTTTTTATTATATTTCATAACTATATTTTATCTTTTAGTTAGATTTGAATGGATTGTTAGGGTTTCCATTATTTACTCTTCTGGATTATTCGACCCGGTTCTTTCAGTGGGCAGAGAATTTAGTCTTTTTTTTTTGCTGCTTTGTCCTACATATTTAATGCTTCAAGATTTTTTTTTTAGTTGTGATTGTGCTATTTGTTATAAATCTGTTACTTACAGTATCATAATTGGTTTGACTGATGTTTGTAATTTTGTAATTAATGCTTTTAATTTGTTTTAATTATGTGATCTGTTTTGTGTGTAAATGTGTGTTGTTTCAGGTATTGTCTCTGTTCTTCACCGACTCTTTTTTTAAAAAAAATTTATTATTCTTTTTGCTTGAAATTTTTTCTGCAAATAACTTTTTTCCCTCATTTATTACATTACTCTCACACTTTACCATTGGTATCTTTCTACCACTCTCTCACTTGTTCCGGTTTCCACCTCCTTTATTTTCTTACCTGATAACATATATTCTGCTCTTTCTTACCTTCGGAGGACTAATTATTTTGGCATAATCATTTTTGTCCAAAGCTGTTGTTTTTAATCAAGTACTACTCTTATTTATATGATTTAATTACAGTTGATTGTTGTTTTATTGTATTATGATAAACTGCTGTTTTGATTATTAACGTTCTTCTTTTATAAGAATGATTAGTTTCTCTATTAATTTTTTATATGCCTTCATTTTTTTTCCTCTATTTGTTTGAGAATTCTCTACTTTTCATTTTTTTTTAGTTATGATTATTGTTACTATTATTATAATGATATTATAGAGTATATAATTTTATTACCATATTGATTATTTTTTTCCCCTATTTTATGTTAATTATATTCTTCTTTATATATGGTTTTTAAAAATTTAGTACTTATAGTTGTGTATGATGTTACTTGATTAGTATTATTGTGATAAGTGTTTTTCGTTTTTATTTTGTTTTCTTTTGTTTCTTTTTTTCTCTGTCTTTTGTATTGTTGTTCTTTTTTTTTTTTCCCTCCTCACACCGTGAATGTTTTCCAAGAGAATTTTTGTCAAAAAAATTGTAACTTGCTATGATGATCTCAGTTTACATATGTAATAATGCATATACCAGATCTTTTAGTTAATTTGGTATATGATGCTAAATATGATATCATTGATATAATAGGATGAATAACTAAGATATACTATTTGACAGTCTTTATTGTTGCCGTGGATGTTTGGGAATTATGATGTTTTTGTTCTTTTCCCAACAAAACAGTTTTGAGTATGTTACTATTTTGGTTCATTGATTCAGTGTTGAGTCTCCTCTCATTTTTTTTCCTTTCTGCCGTTCTCTGTGTCTTGAAATTTTTTGGGTTTATACTCTCCTAATCCTACCTTTTGGTTTCCTATATTGTCTATACCGGTTATCCCTCATTTTTCACTAGCTCTTTTTATTGTTTACTCTTTTTTTATTCTCCTTTTCTCTGCCTGCTGTTTTTTGTTTTTTTTCTTCTATTAGGGTTTTTCCTGACTGCAAATTCCCAAACATTTCACCTGGTAGCTATTAAAAGACAAAGTTGAATTATAACTTAGTTATTCTTTACAGATATTCTTATCAAAAGACAAAGTTGAATTATAACTTAGTTATTCTTTACAGATATTCTTATCATATAAGAGATCTGAGTTCAGTCTAATAATTTTTAGTTATCTTTTATTTTTGCTGAAAATATTTATTTAAAATATTTAAAATATTTTTTATGCTATGTATATATTAAATGGTTTATTTAAATTAGTATATCAAGTTGACTATTTTGCAGGTTTTTTTTTTCCCCGGCTATTATCTTATTGTTTTATTGTTATTTTCTCTGATTTTCTCTCGTTGTTACTTGATTTAATTTTTTTCGGTATTTTTATTACCCGGGGGTTTTTTTTTTTTCCTTTTTATCAGATTATTGAGATGTTTAAATTTATTATAACCATTTTTGTATAGAAATGTCTTTACAGTTAGTAACTATTGTAATTTTTATTGTATTCTTTAATTTTTTTCATTATGTAATCTGATAATGCAATACTAGATTTTTTTTCCCATATGCATTTTTAGTTTGTTTAAATTTGTATTAGAAAAAATGATAGTTTATAAAGACCATAAATGACATAATTTACTTATTGTTTTATCTAATGAATATAACTTTTTATAAGAAAAAAAATTAAAAAAATTAAAGTGCAAATTAACATCTTTATTAAGTATGATAAATTATACCTAATTAAATTTAGCCAAATAAAATATCATATTTGTTTATATACTTCCCAAAAATTCGTTAAATTTTTGGGCTGAATGATTTAACATGTGTTATGCAATAAAATTAATAACAAATTTAGACAAAGTAACTGTCATATACAAATTAAATAAAAATATATAATTTCTAATTGAAACAAATTATTATATAAAAGTGTGAATTTATTAAATACATTTAACAAACCATAAAATTTATCACCCGAGACTTCAAGAACAAAAAATAAATAGAAATCATAATAAGTAGCAAAAAAACAAACGAAAAAATTTTAGTTCTCAATTTACGAATAATTTACACAAAAAAAAAACCCTTTTCATATACTTAAAAAATAAACTAATATAATTAAATATGGCACTAAAAATAAATATCAATTTAAAATATAAAATTGGTAAAATAAAATATAAAAATCTGTGAGTATAAGAGTTGTATAAATTTACAATAAAATTTAAATAAAATTAAAAATAGAAAAAGAAAAACTATAGATAAATAATTATATGTTATTCAATTATTTCCAATTAAAAAAATTATATACTTTAAATAATAGTTTAAAATTTTAAATTATTCAATAAACAAAAATTTAATAGGAAAAACAAACATAATAATACATTTAAAGAATGAATTAATACAATTATATTCTATTATTAAATATAAACAAAGTAAGTAAAAAATTTTAAAATCAAATAATAATTTATAGAAATTTTAAAATATAAAAGGTCTATAAAATTACAATAAAATTAAAAATCAATCAATAATTTTTTTACTGTAATGAAACATAATTACAAAAAATGTGTACTTATAATTATTATAACTAAATTATTATTTATGTCATATATTAATATTATTTTTTACACATAATATTTTTTTAATTTTCGATATTATTATTTTTTTACTTTTTGATTTCTTTTCTTTTTATCTTCTTTTTATTTACACAAAATGTTCAATCAGTTTCTTTTATATTTTTATCTATAATCTTTACAATAAATTTTTTAAAAATATTTATTAATTTTTACATTTATTTATTAATTTAATTGATTTTTTTTTTATTAAATTTACTCCTCAACTTTTTTATCCCTATGATTTTTCAAATTTTTTTAATTTTATTTATCTGATTTCCAAAACTTTTGTTTGTAAACATATGTCCATATATGTTTGTTTGTATATATAACTCTGACATTTTAATATAAACATAAATATATGTATTTTAATATTATAACAGTAAATATTAAAAAAATATAATTAATATATCTATAATCTTTATCTTAATTAACTATTTTTATTATATAATACTTAATTTTTTCAATTTATATTTTTTCTTTTTTCCCTGTGCAACGGTAGTTAGGCTAGTATTGCTCTAAAACTATATTTATCGCATATTCACTTTACTTTTTCTTTGTACAAATTCACTTTAGTTGTGCAACTACTATTGGTGGGATTAAAAGAAGATAAGAAAGTTGCTTTCTTGTTAAATGTTTTCTTTGTGGCCGACAACTACGAGTGGCCGGTATACTTTGTAAAAGAGAAATCCTATATAACCCAATGGGGTTAACCCCTCCTACTGACATTTGTTGCGTAGTGGACCCCACAAATTTTTTTATTCTTTCTACTTTTTTTTTTTTTTTTTTTTTTTTTTAAATCCAAGTGGCTTTGTATGTTTTCCTACAAAAATCCAATTAAGCTTAATCGACTACACAATAATTGTCACATAGGAGGGGTCATAACCCATGGGGTTATATAGGATTATTCTTTAAAGCTAAATGATCATGCTCTATGATTGCGTTTACTGCACTTTGTAGCCATAATAAATTGATTCTTGATTACGAAAAGAAAAAATTTGTGGACTGTATATTAAAAAGTTTTTTTTTAAGAGTGAATATATTTAGAAATATAAAGGACGATTTAATTACCAACACATACAATATACATATATTATGGAAAAAAAAATAATAATTAGTTTCACTAGTAAATTCAAATCAAATGATGAGGAAATGATGTATCTATTGGGCTTAAAAAATGGGCTTAACAAATGAAAGATATTAAGAAAGATACATCAAATATTGATCACATATATGATTTTTTAATAAATCCTCTAGATATTCAATAGAAATGTTCTATGGTAAGATGATGAGATACTCGTGACACTAACAAAAAAACCGCAAAGGAACAAATTTTGTGGATGAAAATACAATCTAATATTAAACAAAAAAGAAAAACACCCGAACTAAAGTGAATTAGAATCATAGTTGTTATGATTGATAAGTAATAAAATTCACAAATTAGATTATCAAAAAACCAAGGGAATAACCCCAAAAAAAAAAAAAAAAAAAAAGAAAGAGAGAGAGAGAGAGAGAAAAAATGATAGGATGACACCTGCAACACCAAATGACTTGGAGAAACCTCCAAAAAGGCCAAAACACTAACAAACCCAGCAAAAAAAAAAAAAAAATCTGCGACCACCCAATTTCAGTCACAGCTCTGATTTGGTAGCCCTCCTCTTCCGTGGATGGCTCAAACCCCATTCCTAACTCCACATCGTACGACAAATTCGCATATGAAATTTAGTGGCTAGAAATTTTCGATTATAAGTGCTGTTATTTATCTCTCTCACTCTCTCTCTCTCTCTCTCTCTCTCCAAGGACCTGCTCACCACAATCTATTGGAAGAAAATATAATATTGGGGCTGAAAGTGGTAATTATAGGGTTTTAAATATTACCAATAATCATGTTTTCTCAAATTCTAATCGTTTGCAATTCTATTAAAAATTTCTGTCTTAAAATAATTTTTCTTTTTTAATAAGAAAGTATTTACAATTTTTCCTTTTATTAAAAATAAGATCAGTACGCACTTATGGCCACTTTTCACTTAATTACAGTTTAAAGAAAATAATCATAGGATTCTCATCTTCATTTTAATTTTACATTATTAAATTTAGAATAAAATAGTTACTTTATGAGCCTAAAAAAGTTATCCTTTCAAAATAATAATAATAATAATAAATAAAGAAATAAAGAAGGTATGACGAAAGTTTTCAAGGGAAAGACAATTCCGACGTCCTTTTTTCTTTTTTAAAGGAGATTTCAACTTTAATAGCATATTTTATTCTCTCTATCCCTCTCTCTCTTAGAGGTGACAATAGGACGGGATGAGGATGAGTATATTTCCCCCACTATTATACCCGTCACTCTTTTTGCCCTCTATATACCTACTTACATACCCGCCCAATTTAATCAGGATGCAGATAATCTTCACTGATGGTGTTATACACATACGTACTCGTTTATCTAGTAAGAATGAAAAAAAAAAACTCAAAACAAATTTCATAAAAGTTTGTGCAAAATTTGATAACAAAATATAAGTGAAAATAAAAATGAAATCTTAAAAATAAATCTAATCTCCAAAAACTAAAAAAAATTCATAAAAAATGTTAAAAAACCAAAAATTCAAATTAAGTTTATATAAATATGTAAATATATATTTTTTAAATATGAATATAAGTGGGGTGGGTACGGGTATGACGGAGCTTCCCCCGTTCCTGATCTACACCCATGCCGGAGATTAATCTTAATTCTTTTATCCGGCCCCATACCTATATGTTATCACCCATAATCGCACCTGTACATAAAAATATCATCCATACTCTCTCTCTCTCTCTCTCTCTTTAAAGAAAACTTTGACATCATCTTTACGACATAAAATTCGTTTCTCTCTCAGAGCTAGAGAAAAGTGGATCGTGATTCGTGAAGAGTTATTTATTTATTTATTTATTTTATTTGTATATGCTTTTCTTTAGTATTGGCGAAGAAGAATCTATGAAGTGATAAATATTATGCTTTGTTTGATTATATATTCAGATACAATACTATATAATATTTATGTGGTTCCTTCATTCAATATATTTGAATACATCTTTTTTTAAATAGTACATTTAATCATTTTATTTTTTTTATATATTTTCTTTTTCTATTTATTTTTACAAATCACGACATATACTCTTTCTTTATCTCTTTCACCTCTCAATAATACACATTAGAATGATTATTCGAATATAGATAATCCAAACACATTACATTTAAATATAATAATTAAATGGGATATCATCCAACGTACATTTAAAAAATATTTAATATATTAAAATACACTATCAAATGAATGTGAAATCCAAATAAAATACTAGTACTTAAAAAGGAAAGGAAAAGCAATACATTAGAAAATTAGTGTTTATTTTTTAAGATTTATAATTATTATGTTTGAAAAAAAATTGCTTAAATATCTTTGTTATTTAGGATAAATTGTGGACTTCTGGTGACGATAATTCGTAGTCATAAAAAGTTTTTGTTGTAATGATGGCATTTACCTCAACTTTTGTTTTTGTTTTTCTTAAATTATATATAGCATTAAATTCTAGTTCTTTACGTCATGATTATAAGTCGGATATAGAATGATTATCAAAATAAAGATTATCCAATTAATTTCACGTGAGTTCTTCGCATGCATGACCCTTTTTTTTAATTAAATTTTTTATTTAAGGATTCAAATTCTAAATCTTTTATTAAAATAAGGTATAATATTATTATTATTAAGTAATTCCCGTAACACTTTTCACTTGATGAATAAGTGTAAAAAAATCTTAATTACAGATATTCGTAATGATATAAACCACTACTAAAAGAGACCAACTTGGTAATAACGCCTTTCCACGTGGAAGAGACCAACCCTCAATTATTTACTGACCATACGAATCGTTATTTTATTTTATTTTTTTGTTTTAATTAAAAGGACCTTTAATAATCATATATATATATATATATATATATAGAGAGAGAAAAAAAAGGCCCTTTAGTTGGGTGCTTTATTTTTTTGGGGCCCTTTTTTGTCCTTTTCTCATTGCTTTCCATCTATAGTCATTATTCGCTTACAGTGTAAACCACGACAAAAGCAGTTGTAAAGCACAATACCAGCCAAATACAGCAAGCCTATAGCACTTGTTCATCCCCATCTCATTCACATCTTCTCCACATCTCTCAACTTTCATCAGCATATTTCCTTCAAGTTATGGCTGAACCTTTGATTTCTGTTCTCCTCGAGCAACTCACTTCAGCGGTTGTGGAAGAGGCTAAGCAACAAGTGAGACTGGTCACGGGTGTTAGGAAGGAAGTCACGAAGCTCAGCAACAATCTCCAAGCTATTCAAGCCGTGCTACTCGACGCAGAGAAACGACAAGTGCGTGAGGCCTCCGTGGAACTTTGGTTAGGTAGGCTCAAAGACGTGTCGTACGACATGGACAACGTGCTGGATGAGTGGAACACGGCCATTCTCAAGTTGAAGATTGAAGAGGAAGAAAAACAAGGTGAAACTAGTAGTACTGTTGTGGTGCCGAGGAAGGTATGCTTCTTTATACCGTCTTCTTGGTTTCGCATTTTCCGAACCCCTCATGTGGGTGTTGGTCTTCGTCACGGTATTGCTAGCAAGATCAAAGATTTGAGTGACACCCTGAATGATATTGCCATTGAGAGAAATAGATATAATTTCAGCACAACTAGAGCCATCGAGTACGAACGGCCAAAGACTTCCTCCCTCGTTGATGTTTCTGAAGTCCATGGTCGGGAGTATGAGAAGGAGACCTTGATAAGCAAGTTGTTGTGTGAGAGTAGCCAAGAGAGCGGGTGTCTCACTGTCATCCCTATTGTGGGGATGGGGGGGATAGGAAAAACCACCCTTGCACAACTAGTTTATAATGATGACCGGGTCAAGGGTCATTTCAGGCATAGGATTTGGGTGTGCGTGTCTGATCCTTTTGATGAGTTCAATGTTGCGAAAGCAATTCTTGAATCTCTCGGAGGTAATATTGCCCCTAATGCAGGTGAATTGGAAGCGTTACTGCAACGTATCCATGAGTCTCTTAAGGGGCAAACATTCCTTCTCGTCTTAGATGATGTGTGGACTAAGGATGAAAGCAAGTGGGAACAGATTAGGAAATCCCTTAAGAGTGGAGCAGTAGGAAGCAGAGTTTTGGTGACGACACGAAAAAAAGAAGTTGCTATTATGATGAGGGCTGAAGCTCAAATGATTTCTATTGAGCTTTTATCCAAGGAAGTTTGTTGGTTAATATTTAGCCGACTAGCACTCTCAGGAAGGGACGATGTTGAGCAATTAGAAAATATTGGGGAACAAATTGCTCAAAAGTGCGGGGGCTTACCTCTTGTTGCCAAGACTTTAGGGAGCCTCATGCGCTTTAAAACAAGTAGGAAACATTGGGAAGATGTTTTACGGAGTGAACTATGGGAATTAGAAGATGTTCAACTAAGAGTTTTTGTTCCATTCTTATTGAGCTATTATGATTTATCTGTAGTAGAAAAGAGATGTTTCTCATTTTGCTCAATTTTTCCAAAAGATTATGAGATTTGGGTGCCTGATTTGATTCGGTTATGGATGTCCCAAAATTATTTTAGTCAAAGCCGAAATCTAGAGAATCAAGGGCAAGATTGTTTTGATAATTTAGCAATGAGATCTTTCTTTCAAAATTTTGAAAAAGGTTTTGATGGTAATATTATCATGTGCAAGATGCATGACATCGTGCATGACTTTGCCCAATTTCTCACAAAAAAGGAATGCTTTATAATTGAGGGACGTCAGGAGGAGAGAATGGAACAAGCAAATGAAAAGATCCGTCATTTGAGGTTAGCATTAGAGTCTGATGTTGCCCCAATGCCCGAGTCAATAAACAATAGAAAGAGTCTGCGAACCCTCTTTGTTACCCGACCATATTCATCAGTATCACTCTCTCAAGGACTTGATTTATTGTTAAGTCTAACTTGCCTTAGGACATTGAGTTTGCCTTTATGTGGTATTAATGTAATACCTGAGGGGGTTGATAAGTTGATACATCTGAGATATCTCGATATCTCTGGCAACTATGGTATTTGTATGTTGCCGGAAACATTGTGCAACTTATGCAATCTGCATACGCTAAAAATGAATGACTGTTACAATATTCAAAGACTACCAGGAGGGATGGGCAGACTCGTTAATTTACGGCATCTATATATTCAGGGCAGTCATCTAGAAGGATTGCCAAAAGGAATAGGAAGATTGACTTCTCTTCGGAGTTTGGATTGGTTTGTTGTACCTTATCCAGACGAGAACGAGGAGTTCATGAAGTTTGAAGATTTAAATAATTTGAAACATCTTCAAGGGAGCATCATTATATCTCCCTGTCAACGCCTAGCTGTTGTTGACGCGAAGAAGGTGCCACTCAAAAATAAAGAAAATATCGTTGAATTAATTCTACGGTTTCGGTATTATACTGCTCAGCCGATAAATGGAGAAGAAGATAGACTTGAAGCCTTGCAGCCACATCCAAATCTGAAATCTTTAGAGATTCGTGGGTGTATGGGTAGAACGGTGTCTCCCAGTTGGCTGGATTCACTAACTAATCTGAAAAGGCTTGGGCTGGGATCCTGTTCACATTGTGAGTCATTACCCCCATTGGGAATATTGCCTTCCCTTGAATCACTTGAGATATCTGACATGGAAGGTGTGGAGAAGATTGGGCTTGAGTTTTTGGGAATAAATGTGGAATCAAAGAGGAAGGTCTACAGCCAAAGTTCACAGATTGTTTCATTCCCCAAATTGAAACTACTTTCGTTTTTCGACTTGAAAAACTGGAAAGAGTGGGAGGGCGTAACCCAAAATAGCAGGGGAGAAGGAGAAGGAGAATTAGAAGAGGATAGTCGTTTGACTATTATGCCTTGCCTTACCCTCTTACAAGTTAGATATTGCCCCCGCCTAAAAGGACTACCGGATTTCCTGCTAAACAGACCAAATTTGAAGATCGATCGGTAGGAGTCCTGAGTTCAGCTTCAAAGGCCCCTTGGTATGTTTCTATTAATTTCTTCGTCACTTGAATTGTGAAACATTGAAAAATATTAATTTCCGCAACCTCATTTCATGTTAATCTTAATAATCTTTGTTGTCTACATAAGTGCATCATTGTCGGGGGTGGGTTGTTCTGCCTTTTCATTTAGAAATTATTTACTCTTTTTTGTTTTTTTTTGCTTTTTGCTTTTTTTCTTTTCTTTTTCTAAGATTAGTGTTTTCCTTATTTCTCGTTGTCATCATTCCAAGCATCATAAATATGTGTCAATTTTTCCAAAAAAAAAAAAAAAAAACACACTTCGTATAAAATATTCGATGTTTCTTTACTTACTATTATCGATTAATGAGTTTCTCATCTCAACATTTTTCTTTAGTTCGTTTTTAATTGCGTATTTTTTAATTTCATTTTTTTAAAAAAATTTTTGTGCCTTTTGTGACAGAAAATTGGATTGATCGTGGATGGTGAATGGAATTAATGGGAAACAAAAATTTGAGTCCTGAATCGTCCATATTGGAGCATATAATTTCTTATTCAAGTAATAAGATGATTTCTTGTCTCTTTCTCTTTGGTTCTTCGACCAAATCTTTTTTCATCCTGTTTTGACCATTTACTAGTTTAAAAAAAAAAAAAAAAACTTTCTGAAATAGTTTTGCTAGGGAATTTATGTAATTACATAATTTTGGAAAATTTTTATTAATGTATATGTTTGTGGTGCTAAAGCAAGTTACTTGTAATCATCTCGGCAATTTCAGATGACCAAATTTATCAGTTCCTCTCTCCCTATTTAGGAGTTGAACAATTCTTCTGCACAACAAATAACTCGGATGACTCTAGTTATTCTGGTAACTTCTTTGTCCTCGATGTGTGTTACAACACTTCTTCACTTCTTGCTAGTTGTTCTGTTTCTATTTTATTTTGTTAATATAAACATCACATATTGCCATTTTCTGTTTGATTAAATCATTGTCAAACTCAACAATTTCTTATAATTGCAGGTCAATTGCTTAAGAATATTGCCGAGGAAAACTCTTAACAAAGCTGTTGAAGAATGGGCAATCCAAACAAAGGGTGAGAGAGAGACAGAGCTAATTTTCTTGTTCCCCTCATAATCAAGTCTAATTGGTAATTACCTTACTTTCATTCTAAAATAAAATAATTTTCCATCTTTTTCGTATGTGAATTATTGTTGGTGTATCTGTTTTCTTGTTAAGGAAAATACAATATTGTAAACTCCACAAAAATCTTTTCAAGCCAACTGAAGTTTTTAGTACATTGACTGTGGTGATTCTGTATTTTTACTCTGTTTACTCTAATATCAATAGTCATCCATGATTTACTGTTTGTAATTACCTTTCAAAATTACTCCGTCCATCGACTACGACAAGATTAAGATTTCAAAAGATGTCTATTTCGTATGATGATTGAACCTTACTCTTGATCTGTTGTAGAGATATGGTTCAAACAAGCGAAGACACATGCTATCCTTAAACCTGCAATGATAAGCACCTTTGATTTCCATGGAAAGATTTTGACAAGCTTGTCCTGTGATCGGAGCTCGAATGGTATGAAATGCACCACTTGAATACTCAACAAAAAGCACAAGCAAAAAGTATTTTGTTTTCTTTTTCTTTTTCTTTTTCTTTTTCTTTTTTTTTTTTAAATAATTTTATGACGACATTTTTCGATCGTTTTTAGACTGAGTTATTTAGAAACACACAAGGACTAAAGCCTACGTATAATCCTGTATTGGTAAGGATTTCCAAGTGAAGGACTTCGATTGGTAATTAAAATCCTTCCACCATGAATGCTCCTTTTTATCGTTATTTCTTTAACAATTATTTTTTATAGGATCCATATTCATTTCATTTGTGCAAATCCCATTTCTAAAGACTTGGAGAAGCAAAGGACATTAATGCCCTTTGGACGACCTTGTTGTTATGCATAGGCGGAAACTGGAAGGGGAAACACCGGAAATCTTTTCAGAAATTTGTACGTATAAATATGATCAAATCTTCATTTGAGTCGCCTCATAACTAGCTTTACCTGAATAGTTCCACGTTTTCGGGATGCTCATTTATTTCTTGTTGAAGTTTCTGATATGAAAATCTTCTTGATTGTAGATTTGGAGCTCGGCATCAACTAAAGAAATATTAGTGATATACACATCACTATAGCCATTCGTATAAAGAACTCTTTCTAATATCAATATCGTTGTGATTAATTTCCTTTCAAGATTATTCTCACCATTAATTACTTCTACATTAACATTTCAAAATGTTTCTAGATGGTAGGATAATCGAACCTTCGCCTTGATCTATTGTAGAGATGGTTCAAGCAATCAAAGACACGTGTGATCCTAAACAGCTACTACAAAGCACCTTTGATTTCCATGGAAAAATCTTCTCAAGGTCATCCTACAGTCGTGACTCGAACGGTCTGAATTTCACAACTCAAATAATAAAGAAAAGAAAAGTGCAGGCGTAAAGTAGCTTGTTCCCTCTTTTTTTTTTTTTTTTGTTTCTGACAATTTTTTTTCTCTGTTTTCAGATTGAGAGCTGTTTGGGGAAAAAAGAAAAGAAAGAAAAGAAAAGCTAACAGCTGTACACATCACAAAGGGGCAAACATATGTAAGTACCTCTCACTTTAAAACTAAACTCTTGAACATAGCGCCTTGCAAGGTGTGCAATGTAAATTCAAGATGAGTCAAAGTCATTTTGTGTAATAATTCATTTTGCATATGAGATTTCTCATTATGTCATTTTTACAAAGTACTCGTGTATAAGATATGTAATATTATGTCCTCCAATGTAAGTATTCACGTTCATATAAATGTGTGTTGAGGAAACTTAAACCAAAACATCATGCATTTTGATGCTCTAAAGAATTCGAGCAAAGGGTGACTTTGCTAGAATTTCAGTGAAATATCAAGCAGAGAACTGAGCTTGTAGAGGGTCCTTGTAGAGAAAAGTAGTTTTCACACAACTAGTCACATTCAACTCTAATGATGAGAAATTACCATTTTCTTACTAAAAGAATGAATATTCCGTATCCTATGAGTATTAGAGCGTTTTATATATGTTTCAGTAACATTGTCCGTGTATTGCAAGGTCAAACTTATAAAACTGCTGCTGAAAATTGTTCTTGGAGTTTCTTTCTTGGTACTTCTGCATGGTTAAATTGGCGTACGCTCACTAAACACAAGAACTACCTCGGTCTCCACGAAGATCCGATAAAATAAATTGGAGTACGTTCACTAAACACAAGAACTAGTGTGGTCTGACTCTTCATGAAGATCCGAAAAATCAGATGCTTGTAGTAATTACAGTTAAATTCTCTTTGCACCCTTTTTTTTTTTTTTTTTTTTTGTTCTTCTTAATTTTTTAATGCTAAGGAAGGCTATGCAATTTTTTATTTTTTTATTTTCCTCTTCTTCCAGATGTTCTTACCCTTCGTCCACAAAATTCATCATCAATAAACTATACAAGTTATGCTGAGTTTACCAACCCGAATCGGCTAGGATGTCAAGTGCAGAACTTCGACAGGTTGTTAAAATCCTTCCACAATGAAGGCTCCTTTTTTACGTTATTTTTTTAATCCCTTTTTATCTATTCTATTTAACAGGATCCGCATTCTTATCTGTGCCAGTTATTCCTTTTCTCGATCCTTTTATGGAGACAAAGACTTGAAGAAGAAAAGGACATTCTTGTTCCTTGGATAACCCTGTTTTCATGCATAGGTGGAAACTGGAAGGGAAAATGCGAGAATACCTTTCGAGGAAATGTGCAAGCATAAATAGGGTAAAATTCTTATTTCACTCGCTTCATAACAAGTTATCCCAGAATAGTGCAACATTTTCTGGATCCTAGTTTGTTTCCTTGTTTAGTTTCTTATAAAAAATTTCCCCTATATGTAGATTCGGAGCTTTCATCAACTGAAAAGAAAATGGTGATATAAGAATTATTTATGGCTAATCTCAGTTTTCAAAGAAAAATTGTATGTGATCTTTCTTTTAAAATGTCCTATTTTATGTATATTCTTTTTTATTGTTATCTCTGTTTCTACAATGTTATCTTAGTTGGGAATTAGGTTAGTCCATGATGGAGCTAATGAAGTCTTGCCTGATGGCTTCTTAATTAAACTTGATCAGCACAAAATTAATATTATCATATAGTTTGTTTTTGCACAAATTCTAGAAGATTAACTTACTACTCTACTTATCTCGTTGATCTGCTATCTAGCTTTGTCTACGGTGCCGTTGATATACAGAGCTCATGGAAAGAGGCAACTCAAGGTTCTTTCTGGCAAGACGTTTCGAGTTTCTCATGGTTTCCAGGAGTGTAATACTGGTAGTCGAGACACTGGCTTCGCATTCTTCCCGAGCTTCAAATGAACTCATATAATGCTTTTCAGATTCAAATGAAGCCGCTCCTCTTGGCATTGTATCATGTTGAGCTCTTGCTTGACCGAGCCTTTTGATTTGAATGAAGACCTCGGAGCAGGTACATACTTTTATTCAAGATTTCTTCTTTCATGTCCAAATTTTCTATTTCTTTTCTTTTTTCAGCTTTTTATATAACCCCCATTTTTCAGTAAGTCCTTTTAAAAATATTCGTCAGTCCCAAGGAGTGAAAATTCTCTAAATTCCGTAAGTTGAGTGTACTTCGGTAGGTTAGTTTTCAGCCTTCTTTTTGTCAACTCATAACCAGGTTGTTTCACATTTTTTTTTTTAATCATTAGCTTCCGCGACACCCAAAAGAGTCCAACTAAACGTTCTCTGGAAAGATTTGTGATGAAGAACTGAAGTCTGTATGCTTGCTCTTGGATGAACTTTGCATCAAAGACATTATATCGGGTCTCTGTATAGTGGATCAGCCCGAAATTTACATGCATTTGGAGAATATGGCATGGAGTAATCTATAAAGAGGTTAGAATAGGATTGAAAAGAATCCTGCAAGGAAATCCTTCGAATTTGTTTAACGGCATCAAAATTATGTAGGCGGTACCATTGTCGAAACAGGAAGAGCCTTCCTACTCCCACTTATAGAAGGTCCAAGAGTTTCCAGGTACCATGAACTTGAGGAAATACTTTTGCAGTTTTTTATTTATTTAAGGAACCTTGTTTTCATAAGCATTAATTCTGATGAAACATCTAATTATCAGCCAGGTCCTTCTGGTCATGGTTCTTTTGTTTTGGAAGTATGAAGTCTCTGTTCAGAATGTGGCACTTGCCAATGAATCAGAAGCGATACTACTAGCAACTCCTCTATCTATTGCGTGGGATAGAGCCGAAGAATCCCATCTTAGGACGTGGATTTGCTGACGAGTCATTGTAAAGTCAGAGTGTTCATTTGGCGCTTTCAGAATAAGTGACTTTGTACTCGCCGCAAAGTGGCTGAAATGGAGGTTCTTGCGTCTCGGAAGTTTGGAAGTTTTTCAGAACATACAGGGGCTTCTGTAAGGGATGTTTTTTCAAGCCTCTTGGATTCATGAGCGCCTACAAAGTTGAGTTGATAGCCCTCATCACTGCTTTGGAATTTGCTCGACAATTTAACTGGTGCAACCTATGGTTTGAATGCGACTCCTCTTATGTAGTTGAGGTTCTTCGTTGCCGAAGTAAAATAGTCCCTTGGAGGTGGCTTGCCAAATGGTCCCGCACCTTGAATTACCTGAAAAATTCAGTTATTGTGTAATCATGTTGAATTACATGATTGGTAATCATGTTGCTGTCAGATTGGCTACGCACACAGTTAATCTACAGAACACGGTGTGGTGATCTAATTTCACGAATTTTTGTTCTAATGCTGTTGGTCATGAAATGGCAGGTTATCCTAGCTATAGGTTAACCCGTTAGCCGACCTTCTGTGGTAATTATGTGCTCTTTTTTCCCTCTAGTTTTTTTCCCACCGGGTTTTGACTAGAGGGTTTTTAACGAGGCATAATTGTTGCTTACTCTCAAGATGATAGTTATGGCTTGACTCTATGAGACTAGCTTCCGGCTTTTGTATAGTTTCAACTAGTTTTTTTGCCTCTTCAGGATGAATTCTTTTTCCCCCTTTGTTGCTCAACTATTTTGTATTTTTCATTCTTCTTAATAATATTGAGTTGGAGATTTGGTAGAGGACGGGTATTTCATGCAAGTGCCAATCTATTTTTGATGTACTTGAAATCCCTAATACTAGTTATCTCCTCTCTCAGTTAAATATATATATATAATCTTTATATCCAATTAGTTAGAATCAAGTTGAAGTAGTGAAAAATAGCTTTTTTCACAAACAGTTCTTTACTAGCAAATCATTCCCATTTGTGTGATTAACCAAGCCTGATGTAAATGGGGCAGAGGGGAAAAGGTTGCCGGGCGGGGTGGGGCAAGGCCCGCTTATACATGCAGATTGGGCCTCGTATACACTTGAGAATATTTGGAAATCGTATAAGATAGCTTTTAATTTGTGAAACAGAAGCAAGTATAGTGCTGCAGTTTAGAATGGTGCTTGTAGAAAACTGCATTTTGGGATGGTTAAAAAAAATTGTATTTGGTAATGCCTTGGTAAATCTTGCATTTACTTTGTAAATCTTGTGTTTCTTGATTAACTACCAAAAAAAATAAAATAAAATAAAATAAAGCGTAGAAGGGATTATAAATACACTATTTTATAACTTTTTAACTTGCCTAAATGTAAGAAATTCCTTTCGTACAAGACAATACAATCACATGTTCTTTGCCTTAGTTTACTCAGCTAGCCTATAGCTCATTAATCGACAAGTAATTACTAGATCTCAAAGTTAGTCAACAAGCAGATTTGAATTTTATATCATAATAACAATCACCATCTAATTATCTTCAATGCATAACTGTAATATGCACAATTTCTAGCAAGATATGCAAAATTTTTAGATTTTAGATATCAATGCCAACGTCTACATACCCTTTTAGTTAACCGATTACGTCAACATTTTTTAAACTGAATTAAAAAAAAAAAAAAAAGAAGAAGAAGAAGACAAAAAGTGAAACGAACACTCATATATTTATGTTTTTTGTTCCCTTGAATTTTTGACCTTCTATACTTGTTTAATTGGAGAGGTCAAAATAACTTGAGTTATTATAGCTGATGCTACAATCCTGAGATGTTCTTTTTGAGGGCAATTCTATTATAAACCACCCAAAGAAAAACTGATTAATCAAGTCTTCAATTAGTTTTTTACTGGAAAAAAAAAATAATGAGACCAACAGTGTCTTCATACTCCTGTCTCAATGTGAGCTTACTGAGACCGCTGATGGTATAGATATGGATATTGTTCTTGAGCCTTCAACAGCTATCAGCCCAAGGCTTCAAGAGCTACCATCACATAGTCTTTTTGCGAGAGCAGACAATTGCGTGTGGTAATGCTCAAATCTTGGACAATAGAACGCTCTAAATAAGACCTTCTCAACTATCATGCCATCATCATAATGGTACCGTCTTTAGTTAATTAAACTATTGATCCGACTCATAAAATATGGACAACGTTGTGATGCCAAGAGAACTATTTCACCTTCCTTTTAGTCTGCAGAAGTTCACTTGATGGTTAATCTTTCTCAAATCATATGCCATTATTATACGTCCCCGTTACTAAAGCATGGAATAGATTCTAAAAGAAAGAAAAAAATAAGGATGGAATAAATTTTAAATTCTAAAACACTTCCTTTTACATAATATTCCCATCAAAATTCTTTTCTTTAAAGTTGTAACTTGCAGCTGGCAGGGCACATAAGATTTTTATCTTTTTCTTTTATTTTGGTCCTTATTTATTCGTTGCTTGCCTTGTAAAGTCTTGAGCATTTAGACATTTCTTCATCACCATTCTTCTTCTTTTTTTTTTTTTTTTTTTTTTACCTTGCTCTATATTATAAAACTACATTTCCGAACGCAAGCAAACAATATAATCCCAATTCACTTAATAGGAATTTTTGTAAGCTAGTTGTAAAAGAACCCGATAGACATATATAATACAAGTTACAATAATAATAGATAAATTCTAATTAAATTAATTTATACATGTAATTGTTTATTCCGGCGCTACTCCAATAAATTTCTGGAGATGAACTCTTGACTATACACTTAATTACGAAAGCTTCAATAATATTGCTCTGTCCTTAACATATCATTGTAAGTAATACCCTTATTTATACGATATCCAAAATTGACTTTAAAGGATATTATTATGTAACGTCTGGAAAATTCTAGACTTAACCACCTTATTTAAAAAGAGAATAAGTCCATGATTTTTCTCGTAACACCATGCTCTCATGGAAATATGAATTTTGAATCCAAAATCTAACACTTCATATATTCAATGTTGATATTAGCATATACAGTGTAATTTGACACTGTAATAATTTTATCGAGCCAAGTTATGTTTAGGAAACTTTAATTGTATAATAAAGAATTATAAGTTTCCACCCAGACCTTAATTGGACACCTAATGCATAGAAATAACCTAGACAGTTCAGAAAACACATTGTGTGAATTTAACACTGTGCCAAGTGTTAAATTAGCATATCATGCTAAAACTGTATGTTTATTAGCACTGACAATGAACATTATGAATAAGCTCATAAATACAATAACTAGGTACAAAGACAACCCGAACAACCAAATAATAGAAAAACCCTAGCACGTACAGTATAATTCCTGGACCATTGATTTTGGAACAATATCAGGAGATTAAGATTTTGATAGAATAAGGCCGTGAACTAACTCAATTCAATATAGGAAACGTTAGACATGTATTTCTGGTCAATTAGAACAACATTCAGGAAACTTTCGCACACTGTGTAATTTTGACTTGAATTGCAATCCAAGACAACTAAACAATTTTTTATGACCAAGTAAGGAATTATTGATCAAAGGGTACAGTTAGAAAATGAATATATCAGTTGTTTGAGGATTAAAGCAAAATGAGAAATTTTTTACACTGTTCAAAAATATTGTCGGAAAATTTTTGGGATGAAACATGGACTGCTAAGCTAGCTTGGACTACACTTAGACCTCTCGCCATACTGCAATCCACGGCTGATATTGAGCCAACAATGCATGAGACAACCTTGACCATTAAAACAAGGAAATTTGTGGGTAAAGTTATGGGACAAAGACATGACATGAATAGTGAAAGGTATAGCCTTGCATTTAAGGCAAGTAAAATCCAGATTCTATAAGGGGGATTAAGCTAGCCAATATTTAGTCCTTCAAATCATGTTTGATTTTCCTTAAGTATGTATGGAAAGGATAAGCAAGCATACAATTAGTCCAATTGCCTATAAATATAACCAAGGCTTTATTGCTCCTATCATTGACATTTCTTCTACCTTTCTTCTTCAAAAACCGTGACCTCCCTTACCCACTTACTCTCAAACTCTATCCTTCATACACCAAGGGACTTAAAGATTCAAGAAAGGTATAATCACTAGATTCCACTTCTTGTGTTTTTAAGTTATGATTATTTTGTAAGGTTGTGCAATGTTAATGTTAATGTTTATATTTATTAAAGCTTTATGTGTTGGATAACCTTTGATCTAAAGGGCGATTATGATTATGATGGTTTTTCATCATTTTGATGCACAATATTTATGCCAAAGGTTGTTTAAGTTTGGGTGACATAGTGTTTTAAAAACTGCCCAATGTTTTTTTTACCATGAAAACGATCTCTTTTGCAAAAGTGATCAACAGAAAAATTTTAGATATGGATCTTAAAACCAAACTTTGCTGAAATTTTCTGTTTTAAATTCGGACCTTAAGACCTAGTTGCAAGCCATTTTTCAAAACTGGACAGAAAAAAGGACAAACATGCTTAGTCTCATACGTTTGCCAAAACCAGTACCTACATAAAGCTCAGTATTAGACCTAAAGTCCCTATAATTGTTATAGGGAACTTAAGAAGTGATTTTTAAATGATTTAATTGTTTCCATAATATAAGCCACTATTAAGTCAGGATCAGATAACTTTGTGTTTAACCAACCATGTAAAAGAGACAGATAGTTATTTAAATTTCTAAGGTAGAAATTTAATTAACCAAATTAAATTATATACTTATACTCATTATGGGTGTTCGAAATAGGACCTGAGCCTACTATCTCACCAAGGGATCAAGTCAGGGAAATATTGTAGCAAAGAACAGGTAAGTACAAAGCTCACATACGGTATAAAAACTACGATTTTCAAGCTTATACGTATTCATGAAATGCACTGCGTGATGCAAGTTTTGAAATGCTTCAAGGACAATGTGTTTTACGAAACGTAAATCTTATGCCATGTGTAATGAAAGTTCTTATGTCATGTCTCAAGCACTTGTTTTATGATGCCATGTTTAATCATATAATTTATGATGCCATAATGCCATATTTTTAAAACACATGCATCTATGATGATAAGTTTTATGATGCCTCGTTCAATTTATGTATTTATAAATAAATGATGTTAGAATATGACACACTACATACTCACCATAATAACAAGACATGATAAAAGCAATAAGATAAGTAGTAAGATTAAGTTATGATAAGCTAGATGTGTTGTACACCAACCTTTCGACCTACAGGGAGGATTAAGTTAAGTTTATTATCACATTGTCATTAGGGGAGTTTGCAAATCCCAATTACTAATGATCGTGTGCACTGGACAGGTTAGGGCCCATAAGACAAGATTCATAATTAAGCATAAAAAAATCATGCATATTTTTGTGAAATATATTATTTGTTTTGTGAGATTGTATTTGTATTTGCTGAGCAAAAGCTCATTTCACTACTAGAAATAGAGGATTCTACGATTGTTTTTAACAATCGTGGAAAGTTACAATAACTGCTAAAAAATTGTCATGCAATCCACAGTCATATAAAGTTATAAAAAGATTCCACGATGGTTTTCAAAATTGTCGTGGTACTTTATTTTTCACGAACGTTTTTAATATCCGTGGAATATTTTCAAGTGGTGGTAGTGGGTGTTGGTGCCAAGGATTCCACGAACGTTTTTTTTTTTTTTAAATGGTGGTGGAATCTAAGGGTACCGCGACTGATTTTGCCGAAAACAGTCGTGGTGGCTTCACTTTCCATGACTGTTTTCACCAAAAACAATCATGGAATGTGTGATTTAAAAAAATATATATTGTTTATAGCCTTAAGATCCTGATCATCACACACAATTCAAATGACACTAGTACAAGAAACAATAGCAATACTCAAATTATTATTGAATACGCTGTCTTCGCCTTGTGAATGATGAGATTGGAATTCAAAGAAAAAAGGCTTAAAAACTATTTACTGCTAAAACTTTTAAGGAACTATTTAAAACTGAAACTTCTAGATTTTCATTTGAACTTTTAGAAGACAAAAGCTATTCAATCCGTAGAAACACATATATTGCAACAACCGTAACATGGACAGCTAACAATATATTGGCTCAATTTATTGCTAAAAACTGCAACATGAACAACACAGGATTGCTACAATATCATAATCAGTCGACCTGATAAAACTAACTGCCTAAACGGATCTACCATTTTACCACCAAATTCAATGGGATGAAAAGTATTTCAGCAAACATATAATCAACCAAAAAAAAAAAAAGCTAGAAAATATATACAGGAACAGTAATTTGTAATACCTCATCATATTGGCAATGCTTGTCCTCGTCTTCAAAACGATAAAAAATCTATTAAGTTGTGGAATCAAAGAAACAAAGAAAAATATTTTATTACACAACTAAAAGCGAGATTAAGTGTCTTTCGAGTTTTTTTTTTTTTTTTTTGGGGGGGAGTTTTACAAGGGGGTTTCATCCTGTTTCTTAAGCTGGTTAAAACCTACTTTGTCTAAAGGTTTTTCTCTTTTTTTTTAGAATTTTTTAGAGGAGTTTCCGGTCTCTCTCTCTCTCTCTCTCTCTCTCTCTCTCTCTTTAATTCCGAAAGAGAGTTTTGGTCTTATTTGTTTTGTTTTGTAGCTTCATGCTTTTGCTTTTCCTTTTTTTTTTTTTTCCTATCATTTTCTCTTTAAATTCTGATCTCATTTAGATAATATCTATGTTACACGCACGGATGCTTCAACTAGTTGTTCTAATAAAAGAGAAATTAGTGACAAAATATTTCAATTAGGCCATTTAAAAGTATAAGATTTAAAGAAAAAAATCAACAGAAAAATAAAAAATAATAATAAAAAAACAATGAAAAACAAAAAATAAATAAATCGAGTAGAGAAATATTGAAATTTATATTGATGAGGGGTATGAATGAGAAAAACAATATACATTTAAAAAATTAAAAACAAAAAATCTCCCTTACCTGTCCCCGTCGGAGGCCAAGGGAATTATTCCTCACCTCCCTTTCATTACTAACTCTGGTACTAAAGCATGCATATGGAATAAATTTTTACATTCGTAAGAATTTTTTTTTCCTTAATTTTTCTTCTAAATATAGCATCAATTCTTTTCTTTCAAAACATACTCTCATCTTTTCTTTCTTTATGGTCTTTGTTTCTTCGTTAGCTTTCCTTGCTCTACTGTAATAAAACTACATATTTCACATTCCATAAGATCACACAGCCAACAATTAGACCCAGCACAAATACTTCACAAAAATGTTTTATCCAAAATCTCTCTTCATTTTCAGTTCTCTTCTCACGAATAATCAGTTCCAACTTCCATCAAACAATGGCCGAAGCTCTGGTTTCTGCAGTCCAAGAGGAGTTGGTTTCATTCGCTAGTCAACAGCTACAACACGAATGGAGTCTGATCAGCGGCATTGAGGAGAAAGTTGAAAACCTCACCGGCAATCTTGAATCTATTCAAGCGGTGCTTGTGGATGCTGAGAAGAGGCAGATCAAGGATGCCAGTGTGAGAAACTGGTTGTGGAGACTCAAAGAAGTGTCCTTCCAGATCGATGCTGTCTTGGATGAGTGGAACACTACCATTCTCCGAGCTGATATTCTTAAAAAGGAACATCGTTTTAGGAAGTTATGCTTCTCTGGACAATCCTCTTGTTTTCATGATCCTCATCAAGTCAATTCAGTCGGTCTGCGACGTAGAATAGCTCGCAAGATCGAAGACTTAAATCAAAAGCTGGATGGTATCTCATCTGACAAAGAAAGATTCAGCTTTATCACCACTGAGAGTAATAGATTCACTGCACCTGAACATCAACGACCAAAGACGACTTCATTCGACATTAATATAGCCGAAGTGTTTGGTCGAGAGGCAGAAAAGAATAATTTAATCACGAAGTTGCTGAGTGCGAGTAGCGAAATTGCCGAGAGAGGGAACGAGATCATTCCTCTTGTAGGAGCTGGGGGAATTGGTAAAACCACTCTAGCCCAACTAGTGTACAATGATAAGACTGTTAGTGCTCATTTTGACTTGAAAATTTGGGTGTGTGTGTCAGACCCTTTTGATGAGACAACAATTGCAAGAGTGATTGTTGAAGCTCTTAAAACCCATGATTCGCATAGTTTGGTTGGATTTCAAACCTTACTAGAGCGTATTCATGAGTCAATTAGAGGGAAAAAGTTTCTTCTTGTCCTAGATGATGTATGGGCTGAAGAAGATAGGAAGTGGAAACAACTAGAAAACTCTCTCAGAAGCGGTGCTGTAGGAAGTAAAATATTGGTGACAACTAGAAAAGAGAGAGTTGCTATTATGATGGGTGCAAAAAATAGCATGATTAGCATTGAACATTTGTCCGGAGAGGTTTGTTGGTCCATCTTTAGTCAGATTGCTTTCTTAGAGAACGAAAAGAGTGATGAATTAGTTGAAATTGGAAGGCAAATTGCGCAGAGGTCCAAGGGCTTGCCTCTTGTTGCAAAAACATTAGGAAGTCTTATGCGTTTTAAAAAGTACACCAAAGAAGAATGGGAGAGAGTGTTGCATAGTGAATTGTGGGAACTACAGGAGATTGAGAATGAAGTTTTTGTTCCACTCTTGTTAAGCTACTATGATTTGCCTCCTCTTGAAAAACATTGTTTTTTATTCACTTCATATTTTCCAAAAGATAGCATGATCGATAGAGACCATTTGATTCAATTGTGGTCATCAGAGGGTTATTTAAATATAAAAAAAGACTACAAGAGAAAAGGCATAGAATGCTTTGAGAATTTAGCAATGCGGTCTCTTTTTCAAGATTTTGAAAAGGACGGGGAAGGAGACATGGTAAGGTGTAAGATGCATGATATAGTTCACGATTTTCTCTTGTTTCTCTCAAAAAATGACTGGCTGAATAAATTGTTAAAATTAGAGGAGGAGAATATAAGTCTAGTAGAAGAGAAGGCATTTCATTGTACACTAGTACTAGAACCTGGAGCAGAAATTCCTATTTCAATTTACAATAAAAAATTTCTATGAACACTATCTATTAGGGACTTGGGCATTGAAAGTGTCGTCATTAGATGGGATTTGTTGTTGAAGCTAACATGCCTTAGGACTTTGGATTTGCATCATTGTAGTTTTGCAAAACTACCGAAGGATATTGATAAATTGGTACATCTAAGGTATCTCAGTTTATCTCAGTGGGGAGATGATGTTGTTATCGAATTGCCAGAGAGCATGTGCAATTTATTCAATTTGCAAACGCTAATATTGGAGTGCTCTGTGCGTGAGCTTCCAAAAGGGATTCACAAACTTGTCAACTTAAGGCATTTGTATCTAAACGATACAATTTGTCTTCCAAAAGGTTTGGGAGAGTTAACTTGCCTTGAGACATTAAATAAATTTGAGGTTGCAAAAGAAGACAGTGGGATATTCAAGAAGAGGCATATGAAGCTTGAAGATTTGAACAAGTTGAATCATCTTAAAGGAAGTCTTTCCATTAGTGGGATTGGAGAGGTAAAAGATGTGGGTGAAGCTGATAGAGCACAACTCAAGAAAAAAGAAGGCCTTGTGGAATTGAAGTTGGATTTTTATGGTGATTCGTCAGAATTAAGAAGTCGTAATTTCACATTGTCACTTGAAGGCCTACGGCCGCATCCAAACTTGAAGCATTTAGTTGTTTACAGTTACAATGGGACAACATTGTTTCCTAGTTGGATGACTTCACTAATTCATTTGAAAAGTCTTGACATAGGTTGCCCTAATTGTGAAAGTTTAGGGCCTTTTGGAAAATTGCCCTCCCTTGAATCGCTCACGATTTGGAATGTGGAGAAAGTGAAAAAGGTGGGGGTTGAGTTTCTGGGAATAGGAGCAGACAGCGACCCAACGAAGATGGATAATTGCTCATCATCCACATCATTCCCAAAATTGAAACATCTTAAATTTTGGGGCATGGAAAATTGGGAAGAGTGGGAATCCTGCACAAGCTCCGGAAATGAAGACCGTATTTCTTTAACAACTATAATGCCATCCCTTGGTTCCTTGGAAATCGGTTATTGTGAGAAGCTACGAGCACCACTTCCAGACTTCCTGCGAAGGACAACTCTTCAGAATCTGACCATCTTTGGTTGTCCAAATCTCGAGCAACTCTGCCAAGAAGGAATGGGAACAGAGGAGTTAGTGAGGATTCTCACCTCCCCAACATCGTAACCCGTGACTGATACAAAAGGGGAAACTCACACTTCCGCTGTTCCCCAAGTGTTGTGGAGTTATGAACATGAATTTTTACCAGCCGAAGATGATGATGAGAATCTCCAAGAGCACAGAGCTTTACATCGCTGACTTCACTGGTAACTTCTCCCCCTCTTGTTGTACATTGCTTTACTTTTGCAACTATTTTTTGTTTTTGGAATATTTGTTACTGCTTTCTAATATATTTGTATACTTTTCTCTCTATTTAGACAACATAATTCGATTAATGAGCAAGCTCAAGAAAACAGAGCACTCTAGAGCTAACTTTACTGGTAATTTCTCATCTTCTTGCTATTTGATTCTGTTTTGGTTTTTTCGTTTCTTATTACCATCAAGTATCATTTTTCTGATGAAGACATCTGTATAATAATTAAAGTTTTCTTATTAAAGCTTTTTTTCTCTCTATTTCGAGACTATCTGCAGTATTTCCATTAATGACCAAACACAAGGAAACAGAGCACCACCTGCAGTATTTTTGTATTTGTATCTCTGGTAACTTCTTCTCTTATTAATTATGGTTAGTTTTACATTTCCACTTTGAGCTGTAACATTTTCAATAAAAATGGCAGCTTATTCATCACCTATAATCTATAACCATACTGAGTAATCCTGATCATCTTAATTCCATTTCCTTCACTTTTCTTCCTATAGGCTATAGCACAACGTCTGTCAGCTTTGTCAAAGAAATCGCCGAGTATATGTATGAAAAATGGTTCTCATCATTATCTTTTTTTTTTTTGTTATTTTAAATGCTTTTGTTTCAAATCTATCTATTACTAACTGATTTATTTGCAATTTCAGTTTGTCAAATTGAATATATTTCATGTCCAAATCACCGAATCAGAGCATGTTGCTTGGTCTGGACTTCCGAATTGAAATGAAAATTTTATTGTGGCGTGGGTAATATATGTTCCTATATGTATAATAATCTGTTATGAGGTTGAACAAGTACACTTATTATTTGCCAAATAATTCGTTTATTGTTGTTTACTAGGATCTTATTATCACTGTTGTGCCTAGCTCTGAGGCATGTAGCTGTTTGAGGAAATGTGTCATATCAAGTGCTCTTATGATTCAACAATGGCTTGAAGCTCCTTCGCTACCTGGCACTTACGAATATTTTGGCTCGTTAAATGCCTTCTTCTCCAATCTGGATTCTTCCATTTGATCAACTCTAACTTCTCCATGAAAAGTGCTGTAGAAGGATTATGCCCCGTCTCATATTTAAGTGGTTATGGGTAATTGATTAAATTTTCTGTTGTGAAAGCATTATCATATCAGTTTTTCGTATTTACACCCTGAGAAAATCCCTTGATTTCCTTTTCTTTCAGCGGTTATGTTTTTGCAGCCTGAACAGTTGGCAAGAAAGTATTAATAGACCTCCACTAATGAGCTGCAATATCATGTGCATTAGTTTAACTGGTATATTTTCTTCTTGAATGATTGTAATTTATTGCAATATTTTCTTACTTGCCTTGTATATTTTATATAATTTGGTCAATACAAAATTAAAAGTGGACTCGGACATTTTTAGCTCTTGAAAATTTATGTGGGCAGTACAGCTTTCAGTGTTCAATATTCTTCACAATGTCTTTGCTTTCAGGATCTTCTATAAGACTGTTCTTGATGATTGTTTTGGAGCACCTTCCTAGATGATGAAATTTTTGATTCGAGATGTTCTTTTTGAATTTATTAATCTCAAGTACTGTGAGGATGTTGACGAAGACATGGAAAATCATTCCTGATCATAGAGCTCTTGTGGTATAGTATCACTATTGACTACTTAAGTAAAACAATTACCATAGAATGATTTTTAGTCTATTATCGATAACTCACACTTGGCAAGCATTTATGACATGATGTTTTTCCTTTTTCTGTTTTACCTTTCATTTTGGTTTATAGTTTCTGCTTTTTTTCTTGCCTGAAGTTGTACAGTTTTTGTTCTGAGTTTTGTACATTTTGTCGCAGAACGTTTTTTCCTAGCGATCTTGATCATCTTAATGCCAGGTCTTCCATTTTCTTCGTCATTCTTCCTATAGGCTATAGTACAACATCTTTCAGCTTTGTTGAAGAAATCGCCGAGTATATGCATGGAAAAATGGTTCTCATCATTATCTTTTCGCTTGTTTATTTTTTTAAAAATGTTTTTAGTCCATATCTTTCTATTGCTAAGTGATTTATTTGCAATTTCAGATTTTTCCATGTCCAAATCGTCGAATCAAAGCATGTTGCTTGGTCTGGACTTCCGAATTGAAATGTAAATTTTTTTGTGCCACGGCTAATATATGTTCCTACTTGTATAATAATCTGTTCTGAGGTTGAACAAGTACTCTTATGATTTGGCAAATGATTCATTGGTATTTACTATACTTGTATCTTATTTTACTATCACTGCCGTGCCTAGCTCTGAGGCGTGTCGCTGTTTAAGGAAATGTGTCATGTCAAGTGCTCTTATGATTCAACAATGGCTTGAAGCTTCTTCGCTACCTGATGCTTACGAATATTTTGGCTTGTTAAATGCCTTCTTTTTCAATCTGGATTCTTCCATTTGATCAACGCTATCTTCTCCATGCAAAGTGCGTAAGACCTATCTCATATTCAAGTGGTTATGGGTAATTGATTCAATTTTCAGTTATGAAAGCATTATAATATAAGTTTTTTTTATTTTATTTTTAATTATGCCTTGAAATACCTTTATTTCTCTTTTTCTTTCCATGTTTACGTTTTTGCAGCAAGTTGGCAAGAAATGTTGAAAGCTGTTCACCATGAGCTGCAATGTCGTGTGCATTTGGTTCATGTTAATTGATGTAATCCTTTGTGGCCTGCCCTGGGTACACCAAAGCTAACTGTCACAGTTGTTTTTCGGCCTTTATTCTTTTCCTCTCCACTCCAAGTTCAAACTTAGCTTTCTTACTATTTTTTTAACAATTAATATCTATCAATTCTGTTATTAGGGGAAATTTAACCTAGCAGTTGTTAGCTCTCGAAACCGTTTATGAGGAGTAGCTTTCAATGCTTAAAATTTCTCATAATGTCCCTCAATACTATAAATGTTTTTGTGACGTTCTGTTTTTCTTCTTTATTCATAGGTACTGCAATGATCTTGATGAAGACGTGGAAAATCATCCCTGATGAGCCTCTTGGTGCTTCTTTTTTCTTTTTCTTTTCCTTTTTTTTTTTTTTTTCAGGTTTGCAACCATGAAGAAAAATTCTACTTGATGATAGAGGGATGTGCTATCAAGGAATTCACAATCTGCTTGAGCAATTTCTAACGAAGAGGTTACATTATATATTCTTCTTATTCTGTAATCAATCATCCTATGACAACCAAAAAAAGTTCAAACATGCTATATATCGGTTCTGCAGTGAAAGATATGTGCACAAAAATTCAAGTTTGCATAGTTGGAAAAATTGTTTCCATTTGGAGGAAATTGTAGAAAACGATTTTGATGAGAAATTGTTGTAATTATCAGTTTTGAAAGCCTCAGTGTCCTGTAGCTTGAATGACCCTTTGTTGGTGCTTACTGCAATTTGCCTTTTTAAGAGCATTTCATAACGTATATGTCTAGGCAGCCTCTTTGAACAGCTAGCACAAAAGTAATAGAAGGTCTTCGACTTGCGCAGCTATATAAGCGAGTGTAAATCAGTAATTATACAATTTTTTTCTGGCCTTGTAATATTTATAATTCGCCAAATTCTCGATCAGCTTGACTCTTTCTTCTTAACTTGAAAAAAAAGTATGTATTTGCAGAGGCAATCTGGGGAACACAACAAAGCACAATCTCAGGACTCTTCGTCTGCAGGTCTTGCAACAAAGGTTTGTCTAGTGAATTACTTTAATATGTACTCTAAGTTCATAATCACTCTTTTTCTTCATTTCTTCAATAGTTTCTTATATGTCTGTCCATATCTCTCTTCATATAGGTCACTTATATTTCCATTAGTTTGCACTCGCATTGCTGTCTTTAATATTTTTATCTTTTCAATTGATATGAAATTTTTTCTTCATTAAATTCTAATGTTATATTCCCCAAACTCAAAAGAAAAACTTACAAGGCACATTTGCTTGTGAAATTAAATAATCACCGAAAATTGTTCAGGTACTTTGGCATCCTCCCTTTCCTGGTTGGATAAAAATGAATATTGATGTTGCGGCTAATGGATCTCTAGGCCCTGCTAAGTGTGGTGGGATATTGATGTTGTGGACTTGTTGAAGAATAAAAATGGGGAGATTCCATGGGCTACAAAGCTAGATGGAGTAATGCTTTGAATTAATTGACATCTATTAAGTACTTGCATGGTCTCTCACATTTCCACAAAGGCAATCATGTTGCGGTGCATCTGCGGCAGGGTTCACCTTCGTGCGGCTGCTTGAAGGTTTCAAAGCCTCTGTCTTACTCAGATCAATCAATTGATCAGTAGGGCTTCCCAACTATCATTTCATTGACAACCGACCTTGGTGGTAGATATGTACTCTTTTTTCCCTCTAGCATTTTTCCCATTGGGTTTTGGTTAAAGGGTTTTTAACGAGGCATATCTAGAAATGCTAGCAAAATCTTAGTTCCGGCTGTAATTTTTTGGGATCATCTCCCAGTTTTGATATATTTTTTTGGTTCTTAATGTAATGTCGAGCTTAATTAATTTAAAATAACTAAGTTTAACAAATACGTTTAGTATCTTATTAGTATTATAAGTGCTCATTACTAGTTATGTTAATCGTTTTATATGAAATGTTTTTTTTTTAAGAATTCATGTGCTATAGAAATTGTTTAACTATATTTTTCTAATAACTGTGCAGAGAAGAGTTGACAACCACCGAAAGTGAAGCTGATCGATGTGCTTAGTCCATGAGATTGTTTGTATAAGAATGGTAATCTAAAGTTATAGAATATACTTCAAATGAAGTTTATCAAAATTTTCTATGGACTTATTTGTAAAGAAAATATAGTTTTAAGGATGTAGCATAATTTTAAATTCTTTTGGGCAATTTATAAAATTTTTAAAAGTATGTTTTGCTGTTGTCTTTATACATGTTTTACAGCTGTCATTTGGTGTTATTAAGCTGTTTTAACCAAAATCCTCTTCTTCCTCACACCATTTGTTCCATACGGTTCTCAGTGCAGAAAAAAAAAAAAAAAAAAAAAAAAAAAAAAAAAAAAAAAAAAAAGAGAAACACAAAGCACAAAACTTCAACAACTGATCTTCTCCATCACAAGACCTTCTTCTGCTCCTAAATCACAAAACCAATCAAAGACTAAACTTCATTCAAAAACTCATTCTCGGATTCCAGCAAATACCCGATTTTCTTTCAACCTAGTTGAGCTCAAAGTGAGGTTTGGCATCATTTTTGGAGTCCGAATCTTATAAGCTATCTAAGGTCAGTTTAAATTAGGGTTTTTAGTGGATTTTGAAGCTTTTCAAAGCTAGAAATGTGAGGTTTTAAGTTGAGATGCTATATGTTGAATATATACTTGGATTTGAACCCAAATGTGAAATTTTTGATTTAATTCAAGATTTTTGATGGTTCTATATTATTGGTGATGTAAAACATTGTCAGGTATGATTGTAAAAGAGTTTTGCTGTTTTTAACGTATTTTATGAAATGGCATAAGAGGTGTTTGTGAAAATGTTTGACTGAAATTTGTAAAACAGGGCACTAGGGTTCCGAAATTCGTTTCTCTATCTATACCCTGTATTTGAAGCTGAAATTTTGTGGAGTTAAAGTAGACATATGAAGCTTGCTGCCCACAAAATATCACATGAAAATGCTGTAAAACGGATTTTTGGTGAATTTTTGAATGTTGGATCCTGTAGCTGGAAACTGGTGGACAGCCACTAGGAAGAAAATTTTGTTTATGCTTAAAAGTTGTCCTAAGGACCTTAAATGGTTTAAAAGGTTGAAAGGTGATATTATAACGCATATTTTTCTATTTTATATGATTGGTAATAGATTGAATATACTTTTAAATGTAAAATGACTTGATCATGGACCTTAGGACAAGCATGATCAACTTTCTCGGTACGGTGGAGTCAATTTCTCTGCGGAAGTTCAATTTTAAAAAGGTAAGTAGGAATTCTACTTACTGTGTCATAGAAACTTAAAAAGTATACGATATAGCGTTTTAATGTTTTTGGACGAATGTTTGACATTTCAAATGAGACTATGGAAATAATGTTTCTCTTCATTGGAAAGAGTATGATTTGCAAGTAGGAAAGTATGGTTTATCGAAAGCTTTTGTGATATGTTTATAATGTTTTTAAAGATTTGCAAAGTTCTAGATGTGGCCTAAGAAATGATGGGAATTTCTACGGAATGTGTAACCCCATTATAATGATGTCATTGGGACTGACTGATACCCACGGATGGGTCCCGAAAGGGACATGACCGATACCAACGTTTGGGATCCCAATGACAGTAATGAAAGTGTTTGGCCAAACCTAAAGGAAATGAATGGTAAATGATTCTGTAGCTTAAGCCCAATTTGTGCCATATCTTAAGAGTTTTCATGTTATGTTTTAAATGTTAGGTTGGATTTCTATTTGCTGTAACGAGATTTGAAATCCATTGAAAATTGTATTTTAGATACCGATTGTAGTTTTAAAAGTTTTATGTTTAACTATGTTTCCGCTTACTGGGCTTTTAGCTTACTTTAAAGTTTCATGACACAGGTAAGGAAGAAAAGAATGAGGAAGCAATATAGTGGCGGGCCGAAGCTCTTTTGGGAATATGATGTCATGGAACCGATGTACATACTAAACTAAAGTTGGTTCATGAAAAACGTTTATCAAAGAACTCTGTGGGCTACACTAGAAATGTTTTGATTTGAGTTAATGTAAATAATCTGGGATAGTTGTAATACCGACTCTTCATATTTTGACTAAACTTTGATGAAGAGTCTGTAAATATTTTATATTAATCTCTTATCATGCCACTATCTTGGTTTTACTATGTTTCTATGTTATAGTAGATTTTATAAATGTATGGGTTAGTGACATGTTCTAGTTAAGTTTAGTTAAAGACTAAACTGGCTAGGGGGTGTTACAGTTTTTGGTATCAGAGCAAAGTGGTTAAAACGTTTCTGTAGACTAAGTATGTACATTGGGACGTGTCATCAGACCAAAGAATCAGCCAGCCGGTATGTCTTTATTTTTAATGAAAGTAATTTTATTGAAATTATATGTTATAATAGTAATCATTATTTTAAATTAATTAAGCAGAGGCATTAAGTACAAATGGCTCCAAAGAGAAGACTTAATGATATTGGTGATCGGCAAGAACATCATGAGAATTCGACTCAGCCACAGATGCCAGACATGACTCAGTTTTTCGCGGGTATGGCAAATATGTTTCAACAACAATCGGAACAAATGCGAATACAAGCTGAACATCAAGCTCAGTTGCAAAGGGAACAGTTTAGACAACAAATGGAAATGTAGAGTCAACAGTTCCAGCAATTAGTAACTCAACAAAGAGAGCAACAAAATATACCACCACCTCCTCCAAGAGTTGGAAATCCAGAGCCGTTGTATGAGATATTCCGAAAGCAACATCCTAAGGAATTTTCAGGTACTACAGATGCTATAACTGCTGAAGAATGGATTAAGCATCTAGAAGTCATATATGAGTATATGGAGTTAGAGGACAGGCATCGGATTCTGTTTGCGGTACGTTTGTTTGAAAATAATGCTAGACACTGGTGGGACTCTATTAAGTTGACAACGACGGCTGCAAATCTTACTTGGAGTGGTTTTAAGGATCTTTTCTACAGCAAGTATTTTCCAGAGGAGATAAGAAAAGCGAAGATTTCAGAGTTTGTTCATCTAGTTCAAGGAAACATGTCTGTTGGTGACTATGTCGCGAAATTTGAAGCACTATCTCGGTTTGCTACATGGGTTGCTAATGATGAAAAACAAAAGGTAGATCATTTTGTGATGGGATTAAAAGCTGCCATTGCTAGAGATGTACGAGTGGCAAGAGTTAAAGAGTATGCTGAAGTTGTCGAGATGGCCATGATATCTGAGCGAGCTTTAGCTGGAGTACAAAAGGAAAACGAGTTGAAACGAAGTAATTTCACTTCTAAGGCTCGTCATTGGAAATCTAGTGGAATGGATAAAGCAAAACAGAAGCAAGAGAATCCTCAGAAGCGACCAAGGCAAGATCAGATAGATTCAACGAAGTATGAAAAGCCGGTTTGTAATAACTGTGGTAAGAATCATTGGGGTGAGTGTAGAATTGGTTCCAACAAGTGTTTTAAGTGCGGAAAACCTGGACATATGGCCAAAGATTGCAATAATGTGACAACTCCTCATAGTGGACAGAAAGGAGTACAGGGTCGAGTTTTCGCAATGACTACTGGAGAGGCTGATGTGGATCCTTCTGTTGTTACAGGTAATATTTTTATTGATGAAATCATTGCTAGTGTTCTCTTTGACTCCGGCTCGACGCATTCATTTGCTTCCCCCGCATTTGCTATGAAGTTGGGACAAATTCCAGAAAAGTTATCAATAAAGTATAGTGTGTCTATTCCATCTGGTGAAGTGTTGGAATCTGATATGATGTTAAAGTCTTGCTCAGTAGAGATAAATGGGAGGACGATGTTTGCGGATTTGGTTATATTAGATATTAAAAGTTTTGAAGTGGTATTGGGGATGGATTGGTTGTCCAAGAATAGAGCTATAATTGATTGCCGTAAGAAGGTGGTTGTTTTCCAGTTGGTTGATGGGCAACGATTTAAATTTAGTGGTGTGAAAACTTCTTCCTCGATTATTTCAGTGATGAAAGCACGAAAGCTGATCAGTAAGGGTTATAAAGGTTATTTAGTTTATGCAGTTGATACAACAGTTGAGCAAAGTTTAAAACCGGAAGATGTGCCAGTCGTACGAGAATATCTAGAAGTATTTCCAAAGGACCTTCCAGGGCTGCCACCTAATCGAGAGATTGAATTTGTTATTGATTTGGTTCCGGGAACAGCACCTATTTCTAAAGTACCTTATAGGATGGCACCAGCAGAGTTGAAGGAGTTAAAAGTGCAACTTCAGGAATTACTAGATAAGGGCTTCATTCGTCCTAGTTTCTCACCGTGGGGTGCACCGGTCTTGTTTGTTAAGAAGAAAGATGGAAGTTTCCGACTTTGTATTGATTATAGAGAATTGAACAAGGTTACCGTGAAAAATAAATATCCTCTACCACGTATTGATGATTTATTTGATCAATTAAAAGGGGCATCGGTGTTTTCTAAGATTGACTTACGGTCAGGATATCATCAGTTAAAGGTTAAGGAGACAGATATTCAGAAAACAGCTTTTAGAACACGGTATGGTCACTACGAATTTCTCGTTATGCCTTTTGGACTCACTAATGCACCAGCAGCCTTTATGGACTTGATGAATCGGGTGTTTAAAGATTTTCTTGATAAATTTGTCATCGTGTTTATTGACGACATCCTGGTATACTCATGCACCCATGAGGAGCATAGTGAGCATTTAAGAACAGTATTGCAGATTTTGAAGGAAAAGCAGTTGTATGCCAAATTCAAGAAATGTGAGTTTTGGCTAGAGAAGGTTGCATTTCTTGGACACGTTGTGACAAAGGAAGGGATTTCTGTGGATCCGAGCAAAGTTGAGGCAGTTAGTAGTTGGCCAAGACCTAATAATGTTTCAGAGGTTCGAAGTTTCTTAGATCTTGCTGGTTATTACAGAAGATTTGTTGAAGGATTTTCCAAAATTGCCATTCCTTTGACAGCTTTGACAAGGAAGAATGTAAAGTTTGAGTGGTCAACAGCTTGTGAGAAGAGCTTTCAAGAATTGAAAGGAAGGTTGATATCAGCTCCAGTTCTTATGCTACCTTCTGGAATTGACGGTTTTTCTGTTTATAGTGATGCATCAAAGAATGGGTTAGGTTGTGTGCTTATGCAAAATGGAAAAGTTATAGCCTACGCTTCTAGGCAGTTGAAGGATTATGAGAAAAATTATCCGACACATGATCTTGAATTGGCAGCAGTTGTTTTCGCCCTTAAGATTTGGAGGCATTATCTGTATGGTGGAAAGTGTGAAATATTTACAGATCATAAGAGTTTGAAGTATTTATTCACCCAAAAGGAATTGAATATGCGACAGAGACGATGGCTGGAATTAGTCAAGGATTATGATTGTTCCATCAACTATCATCCGGGCAAAGCAAATGTTGTAGCTGATGCTTTAAGTAGAAAGTCTTTGACAAGTCAGAAACAGATTCAGGCAGATTTATGTAAGTTAGAAGTAGAAGTAATGACAGAAGAAACTCGAGCTATTTTATCATCGCTTATTTTGCAACCAACTTTGATAGACAAGATCAAGCTAAAGCAGGATTCAGATCCGAAGTTGTTACGTTTGAAGGAAAAGGTAAAACTCAGATATGGAGGAGATTTTCAATTAGCTAATGATGGAACGGTTTACTTCCGAGGGAGAATATGTGTGCCTAATGAGGAAGAGTTAAAGCGGGATATTTTGGCAGAGGCTCATGCCACACCTTATTCGATACATCCAGGTAGTACAAAGATGTATAGAGATCTGAGGATGCATTATTGGTGGCCGAAAATGAAGAAAGATGTCGCTCAGTTTGTGGAACGTTGTTTGATGTGTCACAAGTCAAAATTGAACATCAGAGACCTGCTGGGAAATTACAGCCATTGTTAATACCAGAATGGAAGTGGGAACACATCACGATGGACTTTGTTACCGGCTTGCCAAGAACTCAGAAAGGATACAATTCAATTTGGGTAGTTGTTGATCGTCTCACAAAATCTGCTCACTTCTTGCCAGTGAAAACTAATTTTAGTATGGATCGATATGCTCGGTTGTATATCAAGGAAATCATTAGACTTCATGGAACTCCAGTCTCAATAGTTTCTGATCGAGATCCAAAGTTTACATCTATCTTCTGGAAGAGTTTGCATAAGGCAATGGGGACTCAGTTAGCGTTCAGTACATCATTTCATCCGCAGACCGATGGGCAATCAGAAAGAACAATTCAAACATTGGAAGATATGCTTAGAGCTTGTGTTTTGGATTTTCAGGTGACTTGGGATGAGTATTTGTCATTGATTGAATTTGCTTACAATAACAGTTATCATTCTAGCATTGGAATGGCACCATATGAAGCTTTGTATGGCAGAAAATGTAGGTCACCGGTTCACTGGGATGAAGTTGGAGAAAGGAAGTTATTGGGGCCCGAGTTAATTCAGCAGACGGCAGAAGCTGTGAGTAAGATAAGAAAAATTAGAAAAAGATTGTGTACTGCACAGAGTCGACAAAAGAGTTATGCTGATACATGACGGAGAGATCTAGAATTTGAAGTTGGTGATCTAGTCTTTTTGAAGGTAACTCCTATGAAAGGTGTTATGAGATTTGGTAAAAAGGGAAAGCTTAGCCCTAAGTTTATTGGACCTTTTGAAATTTTAAGAAGGATTGGAAAACTTGCTTATGAGTTAGCATTACCACCAGCGCTGTCAGGAGTTCATGACGTATTCCATGTGTCGATGTTGCGTAAGTACGTTTCTGATCCGTCACATATTTTAAGCTATGAGACATTGGATTTGAGTCCGGATTTGACTTATCAACAACAACCAGTGAAGATTTTAGATCGTCAAGAAAAGATTTTAAGGACAAAGAGGATTTCTTTAGTCAAAGTTTTTGTGGAGAAGTCAGAAAATGGAAGAAATCACATGGGAAAAAGAAGATGAAATGAGATCCAAGTATCCAACTCTCTTTGGTATGTCAAATTTCGAGGACGAAATTTTGTTAAGGGGGAAGGAAATGTAATGTCGAGCTTAATTAATTTAAAATAACTAAGTTTAACAAATACGTTTAGTATCTTATTAGTATTATAAGTGCTCATTAGTAGTTATGTTAATCGTTTTATATGAAATGTTTTTTTTTTAAGAATTCATGTGCTATAGAAATTGTTTAACTATATTTTTCTAGTAACTGTGCAGAGAAGAGTTGACAACCACCGGAAGTGAAGCTAATCGATGTGCTTAGTCCATGAGATTGTTTGTATAAGAATGGTAATCTAAAGTTATAGAATATAGTTTAAATGAAGTTTATCAAAATTTTCTATGGACTTATTTGTAAAGAAAATATATTTTTAAGGATGTAGCATAATTTTAAATTCTTTTGGGCAATTTATAAAATTTTTAAAAGTATGTTTTGCTGCTGTCTTTATACATGTTTTACAGCTGTCATTTGGTGTTATTAAGCTGTTTTAACCAAAATCCTCTTCTTCCTCACACCATTTGTTCCAAACGGTTCTCAGTGCAGAAAAAAAAAAAAAAAAAAAAAAAAAAAAAAAAAGAAACACAAAGTACAAAACTTCAACAACTGATCTTCTCCATCACAAGACCTTCTTCTGCTCCTAAATCACAAAACCAATCAAAGACTAAACTTCATTCAAAAACTCATTCTCGGATTCCAGCAAATACCCGATTTTCTTTCAACCTAGTTGAGCTCAAAGTGAGGTTTGGCATCATTTTTGGAGTCCGAATCTTATAAGCTATCTAAGGTCAGTTTAAATTAGGGTTTTTAGTGGATTTTGAAGCTTTTCAAAGCTAGAAATGTGAGGTTTTAAGTTGAGATGCTATATGTTGAATATATACTTGGATTTGAACCCAAATGTGAAAATTTTGATTTAATTCAAGATTTTTGATGGTTCTATATTATTGGTGATGTAAAACATTGTGAGGTATGATTGTAAAAGAGTTTTGCTGTTTTTAACGTATTTTATGAAATGGCGTAAGAGGTGTTTGTGAAAATGTTTGACTGAAATTTGTAAAACAGGGCACTAGGGTTCCGAAATTCGTTTCTCTATCTATACCCTGTATTTGAAGCTGAAATTTTGTGGAGTTAAAGTAGACATATGAAGCTTGCTGCCCACATAATATCACATGAAAATGCTGTAAAACGGATTTTTGGTGAATTTTTGAATGTTGGATCCTGTAGCTGGAAACTGGTGGACAGCCACTAGGAAGAAAATTTTGTTTATGCTTAAAAGTTGTCCTAAGGATCTTAAATGGTTTAAAATGTTGAAAGATGATATTATAACGCATATTTTTCTATTTTATATGATTGGTAATAGATTGAATATACTTTTAAATGTAAAATGACTTGATCATGGACCTTAGGACAAGCACGATCAACTTTCTCGGTACGGTGGAGTCAATTTCTCTGCGGAAGTTCAATTTTAAAAAGGTAAGTAGGAATTCTACTTACTGTGTCATAGAAACTTAAAAAGTATACGATATAGCATTTTAATGTTTTTGGACGAATGTTTGACATTTCAAATGAGACTATGGAAATAATGTTTCTCTTCATTGGAAAGAGTATGATTTGCAAGTAGGAAAGTATGGTTTATCGAAAGCTTTTGTGATATGTTTATAATGTTTTTAAAGATTTGCAAAGTTCTAGATATGGCCTAAGAAATGATGGGAATTTCTACGGAATGTGTAACCCCATTATAATGATGTCATTGGGACTGACTGATACCCACGGATGGGTCCCGAAAGGGACATGACTGATACCAACGTTTGGGATCCCAATGACAGTAATGAAAGTGTTTGGCCAAACCTAAAGGAAATGAATGGTAAATGATTCTGTAGCTTAAGCCCAATTTGTGCCATATCTTAAGAGTTTTCATGTTATGTTTTAAATGTTGGGTTGGATTTCTATTTGCTGTAACGAGATTTGAAATCCATTGAAAATTGTATTTTAGATACCGATTGTAGTTTTAAAAGTTTTGTGTTTAACTATGTTTCCGCTTACTGGGCTTTTAGCTCACTTTAAAGTTTCATGACACAGGTAAGGAAGAAAAGAATGAGGAAGCAACATAGTGGCGGGCTGAAGCTCTTTTGGGAATATGATGTCATGGAACCGATGTACATACTAAACTAAAGTTGGTTCATGAAAAACGTTTATCAAAGAACTCTGTGGGCTACACTAGAAATGTTTTGATTTGAGTTAATGTAAATAATCTGGGATAGTTGTAATACCGACTCTTCATATTTTGAATAACTTTGATGAAGAGTCTGTAAATATTTTATACTAATCTCTTATCATGCCACTATCTTGGTTTTACTATGTTTCTATGTTATAGTAGATTTTATAAATGTATGGGTTAGTGACATGTTCTAGTTAAGTTTAGTTAAAGACTAAACTGGCTAGGGGGTGTTACACTTAATTTCACACCTACATGCGTGATGATCTCTTACATCTCTCATACTTGTGTTGTTTGTTCTTTTTGCACCTGCATGCGCTTTCTATTTTCCCTTTCTTTATTTCTTGTATGAGTTTCTATTTTATTTTTTTTAATAAATTAGAGTTGAGAGCTTAGCATGGGACAAGTGCTATGGGGGTGTCAACCTAATTGAAATGTCCTAAATCATCTTGATGCTAATTGCTCTCTCTCACCATTTTCATAACATGAAAGAAAAATTAATTGATACTAAGATCAGTATAGAAAAATGATTCATTTTTTTTAAATAGTTTATTTAGAAATTCTAACTACTATTTCATCTAGCAAAATGGAAATTTTCAATCCGAATATGTAATTAAATCTTTTAGTATTGGTCGAAATTTCATCTGGCAAGAGTTTTGATGTTAAACACTATACAGATTCCATGAAACTGAAACTTGAAGAAGTTGGCTGCTAATTTTCACCTAGGTCGTTCCAGTTGTCTGATCTCGACTTTGGTAAAAATGTTTTTCTACGTACTTCTTTTGGTGTGGCTTTTTCTGACAAGTCAAAATTAACAAGAACGGTGACGGATGTTTTTATTGCTTGAAATAGTAATTGCAGCTCTGATGGGGTATTAACCTACTCTACTTTTGCGTATAATATAGGTTGGCTCATAATATTGGTTCTCGTGTCTTTCATATTTTGGCAGTGCAACCAGATTGGTAAATAATATTATAAAAATAAAAAATAATAATAATAAACTAGCTTTTGCTGCAAAAATTCAGTAGTTGACTAATCGACGGTTAACTTCTAATTAGTTTGTAATCACATCTTAGTCAGTGTTCTATAATAGGTTTTATTCTTAAACAATTGCACAATTAGACAAGGAAACGACGACACATCGTCTGAGAATGAAACGACAGTAAACTAAATGAAAACTACATGTCATTTTCTTCAATTTAACAACATCGCAAATGAATGTCGTTTTATAAAAACTGGAAGACATGTCGTCTATGTTAGACGACAATGAGACAAGACAATGTTTATGAACCGATAGCAAATTTAGTAAGATGAACACATCTTTTAAATCTATTAGTTGTTTTGCTTCGCGCTTCGAATTGACCCAAAATTAAAAAAAAATTAAAAAAAATCCCCTTGACAAGTAGGGAAGACATGACAAAAAAGCCATCGACTCTTCTAAAGAATTTATAACATAATATGTAGTGTGTGTATATAAATATATAAATAAAAGTACAGATTATCTCTTATATTAATTATCCTTTTACTTAATATCATATATATAATTATTCTTATTATTATTAACTTTGATAGAAATTTAAAAAAATATATATCTTTTAGGTTTAACTGTTTATTTGGTTCCTAATTTTTTCAAGAAAATACAATTTGGTCCTAGAATTTTTTTTTTTTTTTTTATGATTAAAAGGTACCTAAACTCTTTAAAATAGTGCAATATAGTCTTTTTTACAGACAAAGGTTAAAAATTAGATAGAATAGGTCACATGTATGACATTTATAAGTTGAATCATACAAATATATATTTTTTAATTTCTCTTAATTAGCAATTATGTGTGATTAATATAACATTTTCTGCTAAATTTTCAACGTCTGCTAACAAAAATAACCATTTTGCACTATCTTAAAATTAGTCAGAAAACAAGTGCCCTTAGTACCACTCCACAAAATATCCCCTGGAGTGATTAAATTTTTTAAAAATATCAAGACTATTATTTCTTAACTCAATTGAATATTATTCTAAATATGACTTACCTTTAAAATTAAATGAAAAGATTTTAAAACGATAACAATAATTGTAATAAAACAAATATTTCAATTATTTGGAGTTTTTTTTTTAAGCCTTAAGACTTATTTAATTTGATAATTTTTTTTTGAAAAATTTGATAATTTATTGGGGTAATTTAATTTGATATTTTAGTTTAATTAATGATGTAAATCTTATTTTATACTGGTTGAGAAGGATTATTTGGTATTTCAAAACTAAGTATATTTATTGCTTTCAAATAAAAAAAACAATTACCGTCAGTTTCTTAACAATTAAACTGATGACCGAACCGTGAAGGATTTTTTAGTTCAGTTTTCAATCTGGTTATTGTCGGTTTGAATCGGTCGGTTGTGATCGGTTTTTTACTGGATTACTTTGTAGGTAGTCTACACGATAGCCTGAAGTTTTTTTGTTCAGTTTTTAAACTGATTTTTGGCAATATTTCCAGTTTTTTAACCAAATAAACAATTAAACCTAAAAGATAATTTTTTTAAAAATTTCTAACAAAGTTAATAATAATAATAATAATAATAATTATATATATGATATTAAGTAAAAGGATAATTAATATAGGTTGTTACATATAAGAGATAATATGTACTTTGATTTATATATTTATGTACTTTTAATATATGTCCCTACTTTGTTAAATTTCTAACAAAGTTAATACTTTTTTTTTAAATTTCTAACAAAGTTAATAATAATAATAAGAATAATTATATATATGATATTAAATAAAAGGATAATTAATATAGGTTCAGGTTGTTACATATAAGAGATAATCTGTACTCTTATTTATATATTTATGTACTTTTAATATATGTCCCTACTTTTTCTCAGTTCAGACCAAAGTCCAGCTTGGTCTCTAAGTGGCCCAAAACGGGCCTGGAAAATAGGACAGTGGGCTGTCCAGTTCCAGTGGCTGGAAACCAGCAGGTTACCTGGAGTAACCTTTAGTTTTCTCGATCAAGTTAGATACCGTTCAACATTTTTTTTTTCTTTTTTTTTTTTTTGTAAGGTCTCTATTATGTATTAAGGTCTTTATAGAAGTATCCTAGAGTAGTATCCCAAGTTCTCAAGCATACCGTTGGTGCTAAAAAGTTTCGCTTTTTATGCTTTTGTTATGGAAAATAAGCTTATTTCAACTTATACTTATGTCAATCAAAAACATGAGATATTTTTACCACCAAACCACATAAAAGATCACGTTCTTAAACACACTAATTGACAAGTCAACTTCACAGTTATCTAATGTTTTTATTTACTATGAAAAGAGCAAACTTTGTGACTCATCAACAAGACAAAACATTGGATATGATTGATAGCCAACTTCTAACATGCACATAACAAAACATTGCATCATGATAAAAATCTGTGTTTCAGATTTTTGGTCAAGATTTAAAGCTAAAAACAAAGCTTCTAACTTGACACAATGAACATATCATATGAGCTAAAGAGTCCTTTTTTTTTTTTTTTTTTTTTTTTTTTTTTTTTTTTTTTTTTTTTGGAACACAAACCATACACAAATCAATAATCATCACCTACTACCTATGTTCGTAAGGAAAGTTGAGATTTTTATACCTTAAGTGCTTGAAAATAAGTTGTATTCTTCTCAAACCCCACTAGTCTTGCTAAGCTTGAACCAATATGAAACAAGAGAAAATTTCTTAATATTTGAACCCATGACCACCTTGACCAACAAGAGGAAAAGCACATGATTTCCTTACCGAATTACCCTATATGGGTTCCAAGCTTTTGTCTCCTTACGGTGTCTGAATAACTTAGTTATTAGGAGCTTATTATTATTATTATTATTATTTTTTTTTTTTTTGGGTTGGGATTGTTGGTGGTGGGCTACGGCAATGTAAGGAGAAATGAAGATAAATAAGGAGAATAGGGTGGTGTGTGAGAAAGAGATGGAGAAAAAAGAAAGGACTAACGCCTAGTAATCTTGGCCCTATATATAGACTCCCTCTAATGAATTTTTTATTTAACCATAAGCTTGCTCTTGCTTAGTTTTTGTCTAATGAAAGCTTGGCCATCAAATTAAAATTTTGGTCAAAGATTTTAACACCACACTACTACCTCCCTCATTGCCATCTTTTTTTCTTTGAAATCTAGCACCCTTTTTTTTTCCATAGGAAATCTGAAATCTCAACCATCATGGCTCAAATCTAACCCCTTGAATGATCCCATATCTAATCTCAACCATTGGATTGGTTTTTCTCCCTTGTGTTTGTTGTTTTTACCCATGGTAAATTCTATTTTTCATAACATATGCTTGTCATTAAAATGTCATTCTATGGTATCTAATAAGAATATGGGGTTATGTGTATGGAATTTAAATTTGTACCATGATGCATACCTCATGTCACATAAGGTTGCACAATTTCAAATATGAGTAGAAACACATAGATTATTATTAATTATAACAAGACAAATTTTGTGAATTAAATTCACAAAACTATAGATACAAAAATATTGAATGTAACAGTGATTTCCCCACCTTCCGAATTAGTTTGTTACACGCTAGATCTGAGTCTGTGCGGTGTTGATAACTCTATAAAATTAGAGTTATTTTACCACTTCTACACATTTAAATTGACTATGTTCTTAAGCCTTTTAATTTATTTTAGGTTAATTTAGTTTAATTTTATCTTATTTTAATTTAGATTAATTTATTTTGATTTTGTGTGATTTGATTTAATTTTATTTAATTAATCTAATATTAATTTTAATATGTTGTTATTAATTAATCTCTCAAAATATTTGTTTTCCTCGATTTTGTAGGTTAATTTGGTGAAGTGGGCAAAAACAAGTCTTGGAGCTTGGATGGAGTCAAAATGTTGAAAAGAATTGGGATCTCACTACTCCATCACGTACAGTCCATCCATTTCACGCGCTATTTGTGAGCCCTCCAGAAAGCGTGCCAGATCTAATATGACGCGCTCCATGGAATTCGCGTGTAGCTGCAAGACCATACCATTCCCTTTTCCACGTGTCGCTGTATCTTGTTGCTAAATCAGATATCGCCGCGTGGAAAGCACTTTGAGCTTTGCTTTGGGGGCTGCTTTCTTGTAGTCTGCAGCAAACATAACGAAAAAAAAAAAGAACAAAAAAAACAAGAGTGGGGCCGAGACTCTGAGGCCAAGAACAGAGGCCAAACCCAGCAGCCAAGAAGAAAGAAAAATGAGGAAGAAAAAGAAAAAAAAAATAGAAAAATAGAAAAATAGAAAAAAGTAAAAAAAAAAAAAGTAGTTTAGGATTTAGTTTTTATTTTTAATTTTAGACTTTATTTTCAATAAATTTCAAGGGAGATGACATTTCAAGAGTGAAGAAGAGGAGACAAGAAATTAGAAAAAAAACTTGAAGATTTGTGGAAACAATAATTGGGATTTTCATTCCTTTTCTTTATCTCTTTTATTTTTATAATTAGATGATGTTTGAACATTTAATTTGTGCAATTTTGTGTTTATTTTCATTTATGAGTATTGTGTAGTTTGTTGATTTTAAGGTTTGATGTAGCTATACTTGAACTATATTTTGATGATTTAGTTAGTTGAGAATCCAATTTCATTTCAATTCATTTGTGTTCTCTATACTTAATGTCTCTAGTTTATTTTTTCAAATAAGTTAGTTGATTTTGATATGTGGAATTGGCACTTGGGAAAGGAAATTTTATATGTCAGATTTGAGATACAACCTAAGTAGTATCGAGTTCGGGAGGTCGGTAATACTTAGGTAATCGTATTTGTGACTTGATCTTAATGAATGTTTGTGCATTTTAGTTGATGGTAATGTCAATTTTAGGTGTTGGATGGTATTTTTGTCATTATGTAAAAATTATTTAAAATAATTTTTACTCAAGTCAATATATGTAGGAGCCTACCTAATTATAAGGAAGGAGACAACCTAGGTAGGAGCCTACTTAATTATAAGGTAGGAGACAACCCAGGTAAAGGTTTACTCATTTATGAAGAAGGAAACTACCCTCAAGTATGAGTCTTCCTAAGGTTATATCAGACGTCAGAAGGAGAAGTTCAAGCGTCTACAAAAGACACAATTCTCAATACAAAGCCTTGAGACAATTATACTGGACTCTGGTTCTTAAGGTTCTTGTGTTTTCTTGTGTTCGTGCTTAATGTTCTTGATTATTTCTTTCGTTTGATCTTGTTTTCTATTTCAAGAACGTTTATTTGGTGTTGGACGAAATTCTGCTCCAACATTTTGGCGCTAGAAGGAGGGCCTTGTGCGATTAATATCCACAGGTTCTCGCCAGTATTTTCAATCTTATTTCTTAAAAGATGGCGAGCGAGAACGAGTCAAGTGCAAATCCCACTAATACAGTTGGTGCTCAAACGGAGGGAGGTGGCGCTGGTAAAGGGAAAGGTAGACGATTACCACGTCCTCCGCATCCTCCAACACGCATGGATAGGTTGGAGACGGGTTTGGAGAATTTGACAGGATTGGTGACTGAGTTTGTCAACACTTTCCATGGAGCACAACCAGCTATAGCTCAGCCATCCAATGGCCAACAAGCCACACCGACAAACTCACGCAGTGTGAGGGGTGGTAGAATCCGACAAGGTGAAGAAGAGGTTTCCATAGAAAGGCTGCGACAAGGGATTTACCCGCTAGGCAGCAACCACGACAAGCTTGGAGACGTTTGGGAGCGCAAGGGCGAAGTGAAAGTCGACACTCACAAATGGAGAGAACACGGACTTCCGTGTTTGATAGGCTGGCTCACCCCGAAGGAAGTGATGAAGAGGTAGATAGTACTTGGACTCCATCGGGATCAGAGGAGCTTTCTACTACTGATCTACGTGATCGACTCAATGCACAACGTAATATATCACATGGTGTACTCCAACCTCGTAACCCCCGAAATGGTCGAGTAACTTTAACAAGGAGTGAAAGAGGTGATCGAGCCAACCCTCCGAGAGGTGTCCGAACTATACAACCAAACCAAAGTAGAACAAGCGGTGCGTACTATGAGCAAGCGATTCAAAAAGCAAAGAGTCAATCAAATCGTAGCATCCGAGAAGTACAACTTGAGCAACAACTTGAGAGGATGCAAAGGCGAATGGATGATTATGAGGCAAATCGGAAGGTACCAGAAGGCATTAAAGATATGATGGATGAAACCGAACCTCCATTCACCGAGGATATCCTAATTGAGGAGTTTCCCGCCGACTTCAAGATGATACCTATCAAGCAATATGATGGGAAAGAGAATCCTGCTGGTCATATGCATGGATATTGCACTTGGATGCGGATCCGGAGAGCGACTCAAGCTCAAATGTGCTTAGCATTCTCTCTGACATTAACTGGACCAGCGCTTCAATGGTTCCAACAGCTTGAGCCGGGTTCAATTGGCTCATTTAAAGAACTAAAGCAACAATTCTTGGGTAGATTTGTGGTGGCAAAAACCCGCAAGAAGGATAAGCTCTACCTTTTTTCCCTCAAACAAGGGGCTGAAGAATCATTAAAGAGCTACATAGAGCGTTTCAACCAAGAGATGAACTATGTGGAAGGATACACTGATAGTGATGCCGTTGCCGCAATAAGAGAAGGTCTTTTGGAAGGAAGCATGCTAAAGTCTATTGTGCACAAGCAACCCAAAACTTTTGCCGAACTTGTTACCCGAGCACAAAAATTTATCAGTGCGGAGGAGTATATGCGAAATCGAAGAGGTTCATCTCAGGCTGGGACATCGAAACTTGAAGGAAAGCGGAAGGTTGAAGAATGAGCCAAGGGGTTTGATCAGAAAAAACAAAAGGACACAATTCTCAATACAAAGCCTTGAGACAATTATACTGGACTCTGGTTCTTAAGGTTCTTGTGTTTTCTTGTGTTCGTGCTTAATGTTCTTGATTATTTCTTTCGTTTGATCTTGTTTTCTATTTCAAGAACGTTTATTTGGTGTTGGACGAAATTCTGCTCCAACATTAGGTGTTCATGCATAGTATCTCATTTGACACTCGAGAGAGGTAACGAGACTATATTAGAGCCATTGATTAATAAATTGGATGAATTTTATTAACAATTGCTAAATTGGATAAGCATAGGAATTGTAGAGTGAAACCAAATCTTTAGAACCTTACTTGTGTCTTTTTTTTTAATTCGGTTTTGTTTGGTCATTTTAGTTTACTTTATTTATTTTGATTTGTATTTTTGTTATTTTTTTAATCGATCGTTCAAATAATCCTAAAGTTAACAAATTTTGGTAATTAACTTAAAATTAAACGCAATCCTCATAAGATCAACAACCTTACTTATTACTTTATTATTTTTACGACTCATACACTTACGAGATTTCACACAATAAGTCTTTAGTATCGTTACCGGGGATTGTTTTGTTTAATTTTAGTTAATATCGATACCAATTAGCTCTATGATTAATTTGAACATTTTTTTTCTTTCTTTTCTTGTTTTTAGTTCTTTTTTGTTACTTTTGTGTAAATTTTTCTCATTAATTTTGAGATATTTGAAAGATGTCATATCAATAGGTCCCCTTATATTTTACTAAACAAGAATTGGAACCATTTTTTCTTGCTCAGCGGAGATTTAAAGATTAAGCAAAGCGGTACAGATAAGCACATAGAATGGGGTGTCAGTGGTCCCATAATAAATTAATAAGATAAGAAAGTTGTTTCATTTTTTTGACTTCTGTGCTGTGGCTGCAACTTTGACAGGGTTGGCAGTCGAAGTCGGTAACAAGTTGTCATTTTTTGTCATATAGTCCTAACCAATCGTGATTCGAAACCGAACCCGACTTCCGGACCGTTGACCACTGACCCTGTGCTTTATAGACCGCACAACCAACGAAGACACAATTTCACCAATATCCAAGATATTCTCTCTCTTAATTCTCGGTTCTCTTAACACCAATAATTCGTCAGTTCCGACTTCCATCGAGCTATGGCCGAAGCTCTGGTTTCTGCAGTCCTAGAGCAGTTGCTTTCCTTCACTAGTGAACAGCTACAGCATGAATGGAGTCTGATCAGCGGCATAGAGGGGAAAGTTGAAAAGCTCACCAGCAGTCTTGAAGCTATTCAAGCCGTGCTTGTGGATGCTGAGAAGAGGCAGATCAAGGATGCCAGTGTGAGAAACTGGTTGTGGAGACTCAAAGAAGTGTCCTTCCAGATCGATGCTGTGTTGGATGAGTGGAACACTCCCATTCTCCGAGCTGATACTCTTAAAAAGGAACATCCTTGTCCGAAGGTATGCTTCTCTGGACAATCCTCTTGTTTTCATGATCCTCATCAAGTCAATTCAGTCGGTCTGCGTCGTAGAATAGCTCGCAAGATCGACGACTTAAATCAAAAGCTGGATGGTATCTCATCTGACAAAGATAGATTCAGCTTTATCCCCGCTGAGAATAATAGATTCACTGCAACTGAACATCAGCGACCAAAGACGACTTCATTCGACATTAATATAGCTGATGTGTTTGGTCGAGAGGCGGAAAAGAAAAATTTAATCTCGAAGTTGCGGAGTGAGAGTAGCGAAATTGCCGAGAGAGGGCACGAGATCATTCCTCTTGTAGGAGCTGGGGGAATTGGTAAAACCACTCTAGCCCAACTAGTGTACAATGATGAGACAGTTAGTGCTCATTTTGACTTGAAAATTTGGGTGTGCGTGTCAGACCCTTTTGATGAGACAACAATTGCAAGAGTGATTGTTGAAGCTCTTAAACCCCATGATTCGCATAGTTTGGTTGGATTTCAAACCTTACTAGAGCGTATTCATGAGTCAATTAGAGGGAAAAAGTTTCTTCTTGTCCTAGATGATGTGTGGGCTGAAGAAGATAGGAAGTGGAAACAACTAGAAAACTCTCTCAGAAACGGTGCTGTAGGAAGTAAAATATTGGTGACAACTAGAAAAGAGAAAGTTGCTATTATGATGGGTGCAAAAAATAGCATGATTAGCATTGAGCATTTGTCCAGAGAGGTTTGTTGGTCCATCTTTAGTCAGATTGCTTTCTTAGAGAACGAAAAGAGTGACGAATTAGTTGAAATTGGAAGACAAATTGCGCAGAGGTCCAAGGGCTTACCTCTTGTTGCAAAAACATTAGGAAGTCTTATGCGTTTTAAAAAGTACACCAAAGAAGAATGGGAGAGAGTGTTGCATAGTGAATTATGGGAACTACAGGAGATTGAGAATGAAGTTTTCGTTCCACTCTTCTTGAGCTATTATGATTTGCCTCCTCTTGAAAAACGTTGTTTCTTATACACTTCATTTTTTCCAAAAGATCATGTGATTGATAGAGACCATTTGATTCAATTGTGGTCATCAGAGGGTTATTTAAATATAAAAAAAGACTACAAGAGAAAAGGCATAGAATGCTTTGAGAATTTAGCAATGCGGTCTCTTTTTCAAGATTTTGAAAATGACGGGAAAGGAGATATGGTAAGGTGTAAGATGCATGATATAGTTCACGATTTTCTCTTGTTTCTCTCGAAAAATGACTGGCTGAATAAATTGTTAAAATTAGAGGAGAAGAATATAAGTCCAGTAGAAGAGAAGGCATTTCATTGTACACTAGTTATAGAATCTGGGGCGAAAATTCCTCCCACAATTTACAGGAAAAAATTTCTACGAACACTCTCAGTTAGGGGCTTGGGCAACAAAAGTGACGTCATTAGTTGGGATATGTTGTTGAAGCTAACATGCCTTAGGACTTTGGATTTGCATGATTGTAATATTGCAATATTACCAAAGGGCATCGAGGAATGGGTACACCTAAGGTATCTCAGTTTATCTCAGAGGGGATATGTTATCGAATTGCCAGAGAGTATGTGCAATTTATTCAATTTGCAAACGCTAATATTGGAGTGCTCTGTGCGTGAGCTTCCAAAAGGGATCCACAAACTTGTCAACTTAAGGCATTTGTATCTATTGGATGCAATTCGTCTTCCAAAAGGTTTGAGAGAATTAACTTGCTTGGAGACATTAAATCAATTTGAGGTTGCAAAAGAGTATATGAAGAGGCATATGAAGCTTGAAGATTTGAACAAGTTGAATCATCTTAAAGGGAGTCTTTCTATTCGTGGGATTGGATGGGTAAAAGATGTGGGTGAAGCTGATAGAGCACAACTCAAGAGAAAAGAAGGCCTTGTTGAGTTGAAGTTGTATTTTGGTGGTGATTCCTCAAAATTAAGAAGTCGTAATTCCACATTGTTACTTGAAGGCCTACAGCCGCATCCAAACTTGAAGCATTTAGTTATTGAGAATTACTATGGGACAACATTGTTTCCTGGTTGGATGACTTCATTAATTAATTTGAAAAGTCTTGAGCTCAATATCTGCCCTAATTGTGAAAGTTTAGGGCCTTTTGGAAAATTGCCCTCCCTTGACTCGCTCACGATTTGGGGTGTGGGGAAAGTGAAAAAGGTGGGGGTTGAGTTTCTGGGAATAGGAGCTGACAGCGACCCAACGAAGATGAAAAATTGCTCATCATCCACATCATTCCCAAAATTGAAACATCTTGCATTTTGGAAAATGAGTAATTGGGAAGAGTGGGAATCCTGCACAAGCTCGGGAAATGAAGACCGTATTTCTTTTACAACTATAATGCCATCCCTTGTTTCCTTGAAAATCGGTCTTTGTGAGAAGCTAAAAGCACCGCTTCCAGACTTCCTGCGAAGGACACCTCTTCAGAAGCTAACCATCGGAGGTTGTCCAAATCTCGAGCAACTCTTCAAACGAGGAATGGGAACAGAGGAGTTAGTGAAGATTCTCACCTCCCCAACATCGCAACCCGCGACTGATACAAAAGGGGAAACTCACACTTCTGATGCTGATAGTTCATCAGCCGAAGATGATGATGAGAATCTCCAAGAGCACAGAGCTTTACGTCGCTGACTTCACTGGTAACTTCTTCCCCTCTTGTTGTACATTGCTTTACTTTTGCAACTAATTTATTATTATTATTATTTTTGGAATATTTGTTACTGCTTTCTAATATATTTTTATACGTTTCTCTCTATTTAGACAACATAATTCGATTAATGAGCAAGCCCAAGAAAACAGAGCACTCTAGAGCTAACTTCACTGGTAAATTCTCAGCTTCTTGCTATTTGATTCTGTTTTGGTTTTTTCGTTTTATATTACCATCAAGTATCATTTTTGTGACGAAGACGTCTGCATAACAATTATATTTTTCTTATTGAAGATTTTTCTCTCTCTATATAGAGACTATCTGCAGTATTTCCATTAATGACCAAACACAAGGAAACAGAGCACTACCTGCAGTATTTTTGTATATATATCTCTGGTAACTTCTTCTCTCATTAATTATGGTTAATTTTACATTTTCACATTGAGCTGTAACATTTTCAATAAAAATGGAAGCCGTATAGATGATTATTCATCACCTACAAACTATAATCATACTAAGTAATCTTGATCATCTTAATTCCATTTCCTTCACTTTTCTTCCTAAAGGCTAGAGCACAACGTCTGTCAGCTTTGTTGAAGAAATCGCCGAGTATATGCATGAAAAAATGGTTCTCATCATTATCTTTTCTCTTATTTTGTTATTTTAAATGCTTTTGTTTCAAATCTATCTATTGCTAACTGATTTATTTGCAATTTCAGATTGTCAAATTGAATATATTTCATGTCCAAATCACTGAATCAGAGCGTATTGCTTGGTCTGGACTTCCGAATTGAAATGAAAATTTTATTGTGGTGCGGGTAATATATGTTCCTATGCGTATAATAATCTGTTATGAGGTTGAACAAGTACTCTTATTATTTGCCAAATGATTTGTTTATTGTTGTTTACTAGGATCTTATTATCACTGTTGTGCCTAGCTCTGAGGCATGTAGCTGTTTGAGGAAATGTGTCATATCAAGTGCTCTTATGATTCAACAATGGCTTGAAGCTCCTTCACTACCTGGCGCTTACGAATATTTTGGCTCGTTAAATGCCTTCTTCTCTAATCTAGATTCTTCCATTTGATCAACTCTAACTTCTCCATGAAAAGTGCAGTAGAAGGATTATGCCCCATCTCATATTTAAGTTGTTATGGGTAATTGATTCAATTTTCTGTTGTGAAAGCATTATCATATAAGTTTTTCGTAATTACACCCTAAGAAAATCCCTTGATTTCCTTTTTCTTTCGGTGGTTATGTTTTTGCAGCCTGAACAGTTGGCAAGAAAGTATTAATAGACCTCCACTAATGAGCTGCAATATCATGTGCATTAGTTTAACTGGTATATTTTCTTCTTAAATGATTGTAATTTATTGCAATATTTTCTTACTTGCCTTGTATATTCTATATAATTTGGTCAATACAAAATTAGAAGTGGACCCGGACATTTTTAGCTCTTGAAAATTTATGTGGGCGGTACAGCTTTCAATGTTCAATATTCTTCACAATGTTTTTGTTTGCAGATCTTCTATAAGACTGTTCTTGATGATTGTTTTGGAGCGCCTTCCTAGATGATGAAAATTTCGCTTCGAGATGTTCTTTCTGTCTTTTTTGACCTTAAGTATTGTGAGGATGTTGATGGAGACGTGGGAAATCATCCCTGGTTATAAAGCTCTTGTGGTATTGTATTACGATTGACTAGTTGAGTAAAACAATTACCATAGAATGATTTCTAGTCTATTATCGATAACTCACACTTGCCCGCACAGTAAGCACTTGTGACATGATGTTTTTCCTTTTTCCTTTGTACCTTTCATCTTTATTTGTAGTTTCTGCTTTCTTTCTTTCTTTTTCTTTTCTTTCCTTTTTTTTTTTTTTTTTTTTTTTTTTTTGCATGGAGTTGTACAATTTTTGTTATGAGTTTTGTACATTTTGTCGCAGAGTGGTTTTCCCAAATGATCCTAATCATCTTAATGTCAAGTCTTCCATTTCCTTTGCCTTTCTTCCTATTTGTTAAAAAAATCGCGAGTATCTATATGAAAAAAAGGTTCTCATCATCATCATTTTACTTATTTATTTATTTTAAATGCTTTTAATTAGTTCAAATCTTTCTATTGCTAAGTGATTTATTTGTCTTGCTTCGTCTGGACATCCGAATTGAAATGTAAATTTTATTGTGGTAGGGTAATATATGCACCTATTTGTATAATAATCTCTTCTAAGGTTGAACAAGTACTCTTATCATTTGGCAAATGACTCATTTATTGTTGTTTTCTATACTTATATCTTATTTTACTGTCACTGTTGTGCCTAGCTCTGAGGCGTGAAGCTGTTGAAGCTGTTTAAGGAAATGTGTCATATCAAGTGCTTTTATGATTCAACAATGGCTTGAAGCTCCTTCGCTACCTGACGCTTACGAATATTTTGGCTTGTTAAAAGTCTTCTCTTCCAATCTGGATTCTTACCTTTGGTCAACGCTATCTGCTCCATGAAAAGTGCTTAAGAAGGATTCTGCCCTATCTCATATTCAAGTGGTTATGGGTAACTAAGTCAATTTTCAGTTATGAAAGCATAATATATATATATATATATATTTAATAATTATACCTTAAAATTCATTGATTTCTCTTTTTCTTTCCATGTTTATGTTTTTGCAGCAAGTTGGCATGAAATGTTGAAAGATGTTCCCCATGAGCTGCAATGTCATGCGAATTGGTTCTTGTAAACGGTATACGTCCTTTATTCTTTTCCTTTCTACTCCAAGTTCAAACTGAGCTGTCTTACTACTATTTTGACCATTAATACTATCAATTCTGTTATTAGGGGAAATTTAACCTGGCAGTTGTTAGCTCTCAAAACCGTTTATGAGGAGTAGCTTTCAGTGCTTAAAAATTTTCATAATGTCTCGGTACTTAAAAGTTTTGCTTCGTGACGTTCTGTTTGTATTCTTTATCCATAGGTACTGCGATGATCTTGATGAAGACATGGAAAATCATCCCTGACGAACCACTTGGTGCTTCTTTTATCTTCTTCTTTTCTTTTTTTTCTTTTTTTTCATTTTTTTTTTCAGGTTTTAGTTCTTGTTCCAAACTAAGTGCGCAACCATGAAGGAAAATTCCAGTTGATGAGGGAGGGATTTGGTATCAAGGAATTCCACTTGAAGAGGTTATATTATATATTCTTCCTGTTCTGTAATCAGTCATCCTATGACAACCAAAAGAAGTTTGAATATTGCATGCTATAAATCCATTATGCAGTAAACGATATGTGTACCAAAATTCAAGTTTGCATAGTTGGAAAAATTTTGAGTAAGTTGTAGAAAAAGATCTTGATAAGTAATTGATGCAATTATTAGTTTCGAAAGCATCATTATTCTATAGCTTGGATGACCGTTTGTAGGTGCTTACTGCAATGTTCCTTTTTAAGAGCATATCATGGCTTTGATGTCTTGGGAGCGTCTCTGAACAGCTAGCGGAAAAGTAATAGAAGGTCTTCAACTTTCGCTGCTATATATGCGATTTGGACTGTGTAAATCGGTAATTATACAATATTTTTCTGGCCTTGTAATATGTATAGTTCGCCAAATTCTGGATTGGCTTGAAACTATCTTCTTTACTTTAAAATAAGTTTGTATTTTCAGAGACAATCTTGGGAACACAACAAAGCACAATCTCAGGACCGTTCGTCTGACAGGTCTTGCAACAAAGGTTTGTCTAGGGAATTACTTTAATACGTACTTTAAGTTCATAATCACTCTTTTTGCTTCATTTCTTCAATAGTTTCTGATATGTTTGTCCATGTCTCTCTTTATATAGGTTACTTGTATCTCCATTAGTTTGCAAGCTTAAGAACAGGCATACTATCACTCTGGCTTCATCAAATTGGTCTTTGCGAAGCTCTGATCACTTGGGAATTTACAACATCATTTTTTAGGTAAGGGGAAATTTTATGTCGGACATTCTTTAGCTCAATAAGTCTATCTACATGTAGTTTTAGTCGTGAAACTGTCTGCACTCAAATTGTTGTCTTCAATATTTTTATTTTTTCAACTGATATCAAATTCTTTCTTCATTGAATTCTAATGTTAAATAATCACCGAAAATTGTTCAGGTACTTTGGCATCCTCCCTTTCCTGGTTGGATAAAAATTAGTACCGATGGTGCAGCTAATGGATCTCCAGGCCAGCTAGGTGTGGGGTATGTTTAGAACCTATCGAGGGTTCAACAAAGGTTGTTTTGCTCGTCCTCTTGGAATTTTGTTCGCATTTGAAGCGGAACTCTTAGTTGTCATTGCTGCATTGGATTATGCTAAAGGATTCAGTCGGGATAACCTTTGGTTCGAAAGTGACTCAGCTAATGTTGTGGATTTGTTGAAGAATAAAAATGTGGAGATTCCTTGAGCTACAAAGCTAGATGGAGTATTGCTCTGAATTACTTGCCATCTATTAATTACTTGCATGGTCTCTCACATTTTCCGCAAAGGTAATCATGTTGCGGATCATCTGGGCGGAGGGTTCACCTTGACGCGGCCGTATGATGGTTTCCAGCCCGAGCTTCTGTCTTCCTTGGATCAATCAATTCAGCAGGGCTTCCCAATTATCATTTCATTGACAACTGACCTTAGTGGTAGATATGCACTCTTTTTTCCCTCTAGCATTTTTCCCATTGGGTTTTGGTTAGAGGGTTTTTAACGAGGCATATCTGGAGATGCTAGCAAAATCTTAGTTCCGGCTTTGATTTTTGGGATCATCTCCCAGTTTTGATTTTTTTTCTGTTCTTTTCACACCTACGTGTGTGATAATCTTTGTCTTCTCCCCTACATGTGTCGTTTGTTCTTTCGGCGCCTGCGTGCGCTTTCTATTTTCCGTTTCTTTATTTCTTGTATAACTTTTCTGTTTTAATTTTTTTAATAAATTAGAGTTGAGAGCTTAGTGTGGGATAGGTGGTTTAGGGGGTGCCAACCTAGTTGGGATGTCCTAAATCATCTTGATACTAGTTACTCTCTCTCATCATTTACATAAATTCACATCCCTAGTAGTTCTATTGACATATCATTCTTGACTTTTTGCATCCCCTTCTAAATTCACATCTCTAGTATTTTAAAATGATTAAATTATCTAATCACAGGTCCTTAAATAAAATCGGAAAAAAAAAAAATCAATCTATACGAAGGTTAGTGTAGAAAATGATTCATTTTTTTTTAATACTCTCTGTAGAAATTTTATCTATTCCAGTCATTCAATATGGCGTTTTTCCATCTAAGTTATTAACATTTTTATAAACTAAACGACAATTTGTGTAGTATTATGAAAAATCTTAATCCATAAGATCTCTAATCCAGTTCAAAATATCGGATTTTATGGATTTGATTTACGGATTCAATATGTGGCATCTGAAAATAAAAATAAACATATTAAAATACAAAATAGTGCAATAAAATACAATTTCTTACAATACAATCATCTTCAAAATAAATCAAATTGTAGTGTTACAATCAAGACAATGAACAAATCAATTTAAAAACTCAAAATAAATTATTCATCATTCATCAGTCTACTTTATGTAATGTACATAATCATATTTTATATATAGATGGGACACACGAATTTTACTATCCTAATCCTTCACCAATTGTTAATCCCCAGTCTAGTTTAATGTAGCAGATTGGATTGGATTGGGTTGAATATATTGAGTGTGTCTTTGGATTCAGTGAATACCCTAATACAAAGTACAAGTGGAAGAGGGAAAATATTATTGTAGGCCGATGAAAATCTAGGGTTATTTATATTTTTGTAACATATATTTTACTTTAATTATTCAAAAAGTATACCATGCGTTTTGAACTTTTTACATTTCTATACCGTCAAATTACATTTAATATACAAATTTATATATGTACTCCATCAACACTTAATTTGACCTTAAAATGCCTAAATTACCCTTAAAAAGAAAAACCAATTTACCATGTCTTAAAATTCTTCTTCTTTTTTTTTTTGTGACTAAATAAGAAATTTTATTATCTAGCTACTAAAGGACAAGAGACAGACATCAGTAGAGAAACAAGCCCACAAAATATAACCCAGAGTAAGCTAACTAGCCAATCACCGAACTGCTAGGAAACCATCAAATGGACCTAAAGTCCACAAACCAACGAGACAACACACAGGTAACTAGTCCACTCGGGGAAATCCGAAGGGATCCTCTATCCCAAGCACAAAGGAAAACTCTTAAAACGGGTAACGAGAACGCAAGATCCACCTACCAAACAACACTCAACCAAACAACAAAAAAACCTACATGAGGGACCAGAGGGGAAACCTCCGCCCTTATCATAAACAAGCACATAAAATAGACAAAAGGAAAAAAGGAGAACCACTGCAACCTTCGTCAAAACCACACCTATCAACGATGAAGCAACCATCAGTGCAATCGGACTATCTTGGAAAGAAGGCCAATAACAAGGAGAAAAAACCGGCTGCGCGTGAGGGCCACACGCCACCTACAACGGGCAACGCAGGCCTATGCACTGACCTAACCCCCTCACCACCGTCCCGCAGCCCAACTCTCAGGGTATCCATAAGCCCTCGCAACAATTATCACATAAAATGTACACATTTCTCAATCAATACTTAATTCTAACATTTAAAATTAAAATATAATATGAAGGTATAAAAATGTTAAAAGTCAAAAATACAGTTATACATTTTAGACAAAAGCACATAAGGTATACAGATGTAAATAACTCGAAAATCTATTGAAAACGTGCTCGTTTAGTTTTGTTATGGGATTAAATTTTCAATAATTGGAAGCACACCGACCTTAGCTCAGTTGGTAGAGCGGAGGACTGTAGTCGGGCATCACCCACAGCCATCCTTAGGTCGCTGGTTCGAATCCGGCAGGTCGGATTTTTTTGTTTTTGGTTTTAATTCTCTCTCTCTCTCTCTCTCTCTCTCTCTCTCTCTCTCTCAAAATCGTCTTCTCCGACAGGCGCATTTTAGCGCTTACACTCCGACCAAGCGCACATTAGCACGAAACTCGTAGCTCCAGCCTCCAGATCAATTCCACCCAAAAATAAAATAAACATTCCTCTTTTTCTTTGCTGTGCTTCGCAATCGCCATCTCTGCTCGCAACATTATGGTAATGCCCCTTTTGGATCTCCTCTCTCTCAAACGATTTTCTCTAGATATCTGAAAATCTAACCCTAAGAATTCTCGATTTCTTCTTCTTTCTCTCTTTTTCTTCCGTTTTCTTCGTGGCCAAACAGGATTTTATAATTTTGGGGATTTAGTGAATAAAGTGGGATTTTTTTTAAAAAAAATTTTACATTAACAAGTACTTAGTTTTTTGTTAATGGGTTTGGAAAAATTTTGCAGGCAAACACATTACGTTTGTATTTGACGTGTATAAGGAATACGCTTGAGGCTGCAATGTGCTTACAGGTACTTATATAACTTTTTATTCCTATTCTCAGCAAAAACTTAAAACTTCTCATTTGGATTTGGAACTTATGTACAAGAAGCAGATTTAATGGGTTTTTTTTTTTATCTTTTGTTTTTTTAAACTTATTTTACTGGGTTTTTTTTTTTTTTTTGGTAGAATTTTCCTTGTCAAGAAGTGGAAAGACATAACAAGCCAGAGGTTGAGCTCAAGTATGTTTTATACTTTTGGCTTTTGAAATGTGCTTCTTTCATTTTTTGAGAACTTTGAAGGAAAATAAAAACTACTGGTAATACACAATTATGAATTGTCAGATCGTATCTTATTGGATGAAAAGAGATGTAAGAATTTAACAGAACATGTAGAAATCTGATGGTTCAAAACTGTGCCGGCGGGTAGTTCTACAATCTGTTCATGTGGTATCGAACTAAAAGAAATATGACAGTTTAATGGAACATGATAGAAACCTGATGGTTCAAAATCATGCCTACGGGTTGTTTTTGTTTATAACTCTGTCTCTTTTGTTTTGTGATGCTTCTTTGTCGTTGTTGGATCGTTGTTTATATAAAGACGTAATTGTTTTGATCTTATTTTGCAGGACAAGCCCAGAACTTTTGTTGAATCCTGTAAGAACTTTTTTTTTTCTTAGGTCTTAATTAGAAACAACGGTTCTTAATCCAGTGTACAGTTTTTAGTAACTTTTGATGGCTTAGTTGTAAAAATTTGAAAAGAGGAAAAAAGGGGGCTGATTAGTTGCTTAAGATTTCTTTTTGAATCATTGGTGTTGCCGCTTGCAATCGTTATCTTATCTTACTTGCTTCATTTCTTTCATTGATAACGTTTTCTTGACAACCGCTATTTCAGGTAGTGATCTGTCAGAATGAGGCTGAAAAGTGCTTAATAGAGACGTCTATTAATTCACTCCGCATAAGTCTCAAGGTGATATGACTATAATTCTTTTCTGTTCGATGCTTTCTTGTGCTTGATGGAACTATAGTAAATTAAGCACATTTTCGCCCACTTTAATTAATGGAATTAGGTATTGTGACAGTTGTTAATGAGGCCTCAAGAAGTATATTCTTTAGAGTAGTGCTTGGAACAAAAACTCTAATCCCAATTTTTCAGTATATTCTCTAGAGTTGTGCTTGGAGCAAAAACTCTAATCCCAATTCTTTTGTTTCAACTCATGTGGCGTGAGTTGTCATCTTTCTTGGGTATATGCAATCTTTTAATTTTATCTGACGTGGCAGTTTTTTGAACACCTACTAATAAAAGAATGACAACTCAGATGCGACGTAAGTTGGTACAAAAAAGTTGGGATTGGAATTGATGTCCCTAGATTATGGATTTCCTTTTAATTTTAAGTTTGCAATTCTAGTAAGCCATTATATGGAAGCCTCAAGGTGATTATGAATTTTCTTTTCAGTTTGATGCTTTCTTGTGTTTGATGGGACAAAGGAAATTAAGCAAATTTAGCCAATTCTAAGAACCAGAGAGTAGGTCTTTTTTATGGGGCCTAAAAAAGTAAATTCTCTTTTAGGAATTTCCTTTTAGTTTCATGTTTACAATGCCAACACCAATTGACAATTCATCTCTGGTAATAGGTACATAGAACTGCGATCACTGACCCATTTATTTTCTCGTGTTTCTATCATTTTGCTCATGTATAGGTAAAGCAGGCGGACGAACTTGAAAACATTCTAACTAAAAAATTTCTTAGATTTTTGTCAATGAGAGCAGAAGCATTTCAAGTGTTGAGAAGAAAGCCAGTACAGGTATGTAGGCCTTGTTCTCTGTTGCTGGTGTTGGTATTTTTTCATCGTACTCTTAAGATTATTCAAGTGTCTGGCAGAAACTTGCTCGTGAGAAAACTTTCGGAAAACACACCTGTATTGCCTGGCGTGTTTTGTAGATGACATTCCCTGGTAGTTCATCAATCAGCCTTATAACTGCATGTTTGTTCTTTTTGTTGCTTTGTTCTGCAGGGTTATGATATTAGTTTTCTTATTACCAATTACCACTGCGAGGATATGCAGAAGCACAAACTCATTGATTTTATCGTACAATTCATGGAGGCAAGAACTTCATTAAATCCCATAAACTCGCTTACTTATACTTCTTGATTGGCTGTACCGTTGTAGATATATGTGTACGATTCTTAATTTAAAAATAACCGAAAGCAAGAGCATAATGATGAACCCCCCAGAATTTTGTCCTAATTGCAGAAGATTTGCTTTCTAGAGTAATTATGTTCTGTTCGAAAAAATGCACTTACATGGTACGGACATTAAAACATCCGAGTGTTGGTTTATGCTATTTTTTCCTTGTTTCTTTTTCTGCTTCTGGTGCCTTTCGAGTTTCGTGTTTTCGCCTAAAGGAGGTTTAGGTAGCAAATCAGAGAAACTTTCCCTCTTTCATCTTCTTTGCTGCATTGTTACGGTTTTGAATGAAAAGTTTTTCGAACGCTTGATTTTTCCCATTTGCAGGATATAGATAAAGAGATAAGCGAGCTTAAGATGTCAGTGAATACGCGAGGGAGGCTGGTGGCGACCGAGTTCTTGAAGCAATTTATCTAAAGCATTTTGTAGATTACCATGTTGTATGCTTATATGGGGCTTTCAGATTGTGCCAATCGTTCTTGTTTATCACATTCCTCTCTCTCTCTCTCTCTCTCTCTCTCTCTCTCTCTCTCTCTCTCTCTCTCTCTCTCTCTCTCTCTCTACTAGTGTGGGTATGTGCCTACGGCACTTATGTATTTTTGCCATTTGAGTTCTAAGTCAAGGTAATCTCTTTGGTTAACCATTATTTAACACAAAGCCCTCATTTCAGTCCTCAATTCCAAAATCAATTGTAGTTATCAAGGCCCATTTTTCCTCATGCTTATAAATCACGTTTACTGTCCTGCGTGAGAAAAAATTACCTGCCAAGCAGAGTAATAAGTCACAAGACAATAATTATTTCCTCTAAAAACCAAAAAAAAAAAAAAAAAAAAAAGTAAGAAAATAGATACAAATTCATTAGAAAACGACAAAACTATCTTAGTTTTAAACTTCTATCTAAAGCAAAATACAAAACAAATTATTGAAATTTCGCCATTTTTCTTTTTAAAATCAAATTTCCTCTTACCACGAGAGCTAAGAGAACACAACTCTCTCTTCTCTTCTCAATTTCGCAATCAAATATTCACTTCGATTTTCAATCACTACCCACTGAAAACAGAGATTCACAAATTTATATCCAAATTCTCATATTCGAACCAATAATTCATATTGTTTGATCAATCCAAATATGCTTCTCAGTTCCGCAACAGATTGAGCATGCATCTGCAACGCTCAATACAATCACCAATGATACAAAGACAATCTAAAGACTCTCTGGTTTGTTTGTTTACTTCCCAGCTTAAGAACCAAAAGTTAGTAAAAACTTTCTCCGGTTTGTTTGCTTACATGTCTAAGAGTATCTTCACTTCAATGCTAAATTATTGTACTCATTGTAAAATTTGGGATTTAGATTTTTTTTTTTTTTAAGTGCTCTTCAATGGAAATTAACGCTAGATTTTTTATATTAAATTTACCATATGCTAAACTTTATGATAAATTTATCTCAAGGTAAAACCAATTACAAATTTAACATTTGATTTGTATTCGTTATTAACTTGATTTTTTTATATAATATATTTCACAATACTAAGAATTCATTTTTACAAGATATGCTATTTTTTTATTGTATAGAATAAGATAAAGATATGTTTCACATTCTTTTATAATTAATATAATATTAACATAGACAAATGTATTAGAGATAATCTAACCATAAGAAATTCCTTTCGTACAAGACAACTTAAATTATTTGAAGTTTTAAAGAAAATAGCGTTTTCTATTTTCTAGGTAAAATATTATATTAACTTTGTAATCTTGTGTTTCTTGATTAACTCCCAAAATGAAAAGAAAAAAAAAAAAAACATTGAAGGAATGATAAATTTACTTTTCCAAATTTTTGCATGCCTAATTGTAAGAAACTCCTTCCGTACAAGACAATATAATCACATGTTCTTTTCCTTATTTTACTCTGTCTAACTGATTAATGGACAAGTTACTAGATCTCAAAGTTTGCAGATTATAGTCCATAGTGAACAAGCAGATTTGATAGTTAACTATCTTCAATACATAAATGTAATACGTGCAATTTCTAACAAGATATGCCAGAGTTTGAGAGTGTATATATCGAGAATTTGTTTGACGCCATACCATTTTAGTTTACCTATTACAGCAATAAAATTAAAAATAAATAAATAAATAAAAAAGGGAAGTAACAGCCACCCTTTTATGTCTTTTGACCTCATACTTAAAATTTTGACATTCTATACTTATCTAATTGAAGGTCAAAATAACTAAAGTTATTTAGTTGAGACAATAATGTAGAGATGTACTTTTTGAGTGGCAATCCTACCAATTGCCCAAAGAAAAACTGATAAAAGTCTTTTTTTTTTTTTTTTATATATAAATAAAAACAAAAGAGATCATCAATGGTGTCCTTATATTCCTAGCCCAATGGTCCTTGGGCCATCAGCAACTACAAGCCGAAAGCTTCAAGAATTACCGACACGTCTTTTTTGTGAGACCTCCTCACAGTGGGGGTGTTGAGCGTGTTGCGGGCTTACCAGCGTGTTGAGCGTGTTCACTTTCTTACGAGTCTGCAGAAGTTCACTTGACGATTAATCATTCTTAAATCATATGCCATGATTACATGTCCCCGGTACTAAAGCATGGAATAAATTCTTGGAGAAAAAAATAAGTATGGAATAAATTTTATATTCTAAAACACTTCCTTTTCCATAATTTTCCAAAAAAAATTCCTCTCTTTAAAGTTGTAACTTGGACCTGGCAGGGCAGATAAGCTGTTTATCTTTTTATTTCCTTTTGGTCTTTATTTATTCGTTGCTTGCCTTGTAAACAACATCATTCCTTGCTCCATATTATTAAACAACATGAGAAAATGAGTTATATTTTAAATACCTCATTATAATTTTTTCCACTCTAACATTTAAGTTAATAATTTTAATATTACGAAATGATAATATTATCAACTTTAATATTATGATAGATATAAATATAAGAAGAAATCAAATTTATGACATTCTTGCATATAACCCAAACTACATTTCCACGCCATAAGACCGCAAGCCAACAATATTATCTCAATTTACTTAATAGGAAATTTAGTGAGCTAGTTGTAAACCCGATAGAGAAATATATATAACAAGTTAATAATAATAGATAAATTAATTTTTTATTAAATTCATTAATCAATTAAATTAGCAATTTCAATGCATGTCTGGAGTTGAACTCTTGATGACTCTACACTGAATTACGAAAGCTCCAAATTGCTATGTCCATGATATATCAATGTAAGTAATATCCCTATAGGATACTGACTTAAAATAATTTTTGATTTACCATTTTAAAAGTCCATACCTTTATTATTTTAAGTCGAGATGAGATTATTTTTTTTCAAATTGCAAAGAATTTTAAGAGGAACGAAACAAGATCTATATTATTGTTAATTTTTTTTCCGAACACGTTTTAAGTTTTTACACTTTTTCACAAATAATTTATTTTTACCAAACGCACATTTCCAAAACTCAAAGCATCTTTAATCTTCAAAACACCGTCTCCAAACTTGACTCCAAACGGGCCCTTAGACTGCTAAGCAAGCCTAAGTGCACTTAGACCTCTCGCATACTGCAACCCGGCTAATATTAAGCCAACAATGCATGAGACAACCTTGCCTTAAAAAAGAAAATTTGTGGGTAAAGTAAGGGGTAAAGACATGACATGAATAGTGTAAGGCATGACCTTGCATTTAAGGCAAGTAAAATTCTGATTCTATAAGTGGGATTAAGTCAAGATTTACTCCTTAAAACCATATTTGATTTTCCTTAAGTTTGTGTGGAAAAGAAAAGCACAAAATTCGTCCAATTGCCTATAAATATACCCAAGGCTTTGTGACTCCTATTTTACACATTTCTTCTGCCTTTCTTTCTCCAAAAAAATTTGTGACCTCCCTTACCCATTTTGCTCTCAAACTCTAGCCTTCATACACCAAGGGACTTGAAGATTGAAGAAAGGTATAATCACTAGATCCCACCTCTTGTGTTTTTAAGTTATGATTTCATGTGTAAAAACCATGTATGAGGCATTTGATCAATTGGTTGTACAATGTTTATGTTTATGTTTATCTAAGTTTATATATTGAATGGCCTCATATCTAAGGGATGATTATGCTTTTGTGTTGGTTTTTAGTCATGTTGATGCACAAAATTTATGCCAAAGGTTATTTAAGTTTGGGAAACAAAGTTTTCTAAAAACTGTCCAATTTTTTAGTCATGGGTAAGTTATTTGACCATGAAAATGACCCCTTTTTTTTTTCTTTTTTCTTTTTTAGCAAAAATGATCAACGAAAAAGTTTTAGAGTCGGACCTTAGGAATAATTTTTGCTAAAATAGTCCATCTAAATTCAGATCTTAAGGTCTAGTTGCGGGCCACTTTTCAAAACTGAACAGAAACTGGGACAAACCTACCCAGTCAAGGATTTTTTCCAAATCCAGTACTTTAAATGTCGAATTAGCTTTCATTCAAATACGACAGTTTTAGATCTCATCAAAAGTAAAAGTTTTATGAATACCACTTTGACTAGAAACATCACTACAGTTTACTTTTAGGAAGATTTACAAACTGCCGTAGAAAGATAGGGCCTCCTGATTACAAGATCTCTTTATTTGCCACAGATTTTAAGCAAAACGAGGATGTAGAGTTAGAATTAGACTTTGGATAGAACATAAAAGTTTAAGTTCTCTTCGAAAGCTACAAGTTTAAGAACAATAAAATCTCTAAAAACAATGTTACGATATATTTTTACACAGTTTTTGGTAGCAGCGCTCAAAACAGTGGTTTACTCACTATGCACACACTGTACAAATTTGAAAATTAAAAAAAAAAAAATTTAATGTGTTAGTTTTTGGTAAAAACATGACCAGTTTTTTGAAGTACTTAAAATATCTGCACAAATATTTTGAAGAGAAGTTTTCTGAAAATATGTTTTTACAAAAAGAGATTATCACGAAATTTTATAGAGGGTGAAATAGGCAAAACTTATGTAATCAGTAGAAATTAACCTCCGGACCAGTAGTATGAAATGTTTTGTATATTTTCGGTAGAGTAATTAATCCACCAATAGACGACTTAGAGCTCAGTATTAACTTTAAAGTCCCTATAATAGTTATAGGGCACTTACATACTAAGGGATTTTAAAATAATTTAGTAGTTCTGACAATATAATGGCTTGTAGGCACAATAACGACAAGATCAAATAACCTAAATATAACCAGCCATCTAAAATAGACAAATGGTTAATTAAATATCTAAGTAGAAATTTAAGTAGCTAAATTAAATTAAATACTTATACTCATTATGGTGTTCAAAACAGGGCCCGAGCCTGTTGTCTCACCAAAAGGATCAAGTCGAGGAAATACTATAGCAAAGAATATGTAAGTACAAACGTATAAACCTTGCTTACAGTATGAAAACTACGGTATAAAGCTTATATGTTTTTATGTAATGCACTGTATGTTTTATGTGCGGCAAGTTTTGAACTGATTAAGAATGACATCTTTATAAAATGCACGTTTTATGCCTTGTTTAATGAAAGTTCTAATGCCATATTTTAAGCACATGTTTTGTTAGGCCATGTTTTAATCATATGATTTATGATGCCATAATGTCATGTTTCTAAAACACATGCTTCTATGATGATAAGTTTTACAATGCCTTGTTCAAGACATATGTTTCTAAGTTATATGAGATATGACATACTACATATATTCACCATAATAACAAGACATGAGATAAGCAATAAAATAAGTAGTAATATTAAGTTATAATAAGTTAAGATGTGTTGTACTAACCTCTAGACCTACTGGAGGGTTAAGTTAAGTTTATGATCACAGTATTATTGGGGACCTTGCAACCCTGACTTCCTAATAATCGTGAGCACACCCTATATGTATGTTAGGGCTCATAAGACAAGATTCATAATTTAGCATAAAAAGGATCATGCATATTTCATGAAATGTATTATTTGTTTTGCGAGACTGTGTTTGTACTTACTGGGTAAAAGTTCATTCAAGAATGTTCATACTGTAAGTAAGAAACCTGTAGTTAACTAATGGACTGAGTAGGCAGTGGAGCAAAGTGTGAAGGACAGTTATGAATATCATTATGCAAATATTTTCGCATTTTGATTTAAGATTGAGAACTATAAGTAATTTTAGTATCCACTATGAGATTAGAAAAATAGATACATATACATAAGAGTGCGTAAGTTAAAAAAAAAATGTTCCGAAATTCACCCATTGCTCGTCCCTATCTGAGCCTCTTGCCTCTTAGCCGTCGAAACCTCCCCACCCTCGCCTTTCGTCGTGCCCCTCGCCTTCCCATGCCCTCAACACTGTCGACCTCTCGTTTTGGTTACCTCTCTTTGTTTTTTTCTTTTTTTTTTTTTTGGAATTTAGTAAAGGAGTTTCGAGTTTTATTTTTTATTTTTATAATTTCCAAAAGAGAGTTTTGGACTTATTTTATTTTATTTTTATTTATTTTTTGTTCTTTTATGGTTTATCTTCCCTTTTTTTCATTCTCTTAAATTATTATTTCATTTAGACAATATCTATTTCACACACATGGATGTTCAACTATTTGTTTTAATAGGAGAAATTAGTGATAAATATTTCAATTAGGGTTGGAAGTATACGATTTAAAGAAAAGATGATCGACAGAAAAATCAGGAAAAAAAAATCTAGTATAGAAATATTGAAAATTTATATTAACAAGGGGTATATAAGTAAAACTTTGAAAAACAATATACATTAAGAAAAAAATTGAAAATCTCCATTACCTGCCTCCATCGGAGGCATGGAAGGAGCCATGGCAGCCTGGTGGGAGCACGCGCCCCCATTGAGAAAAACGAATTTATATAAATTTATATTTTTATAGTTCCTAAAGTTGTGGCTTTTTAGAAACTATTTGTGGCTCCACTATCACTCAGATTTTGTATCCCCCCCCCCCCCACACACACACACAATTACAACGATTATCTCTTCTCTTTTCACTTCCGTATTTTTTTCCAAAAATTTTTTACATGCTTTTGAAATTGTGATCCCCACCCCTAACTACAAGTAATTTTTTAAATTTATTTTTATTTTTTAAACTTAACTCTGGCTGCTCTTTGTTATTATTATTTTTTAATCCTTTTGTTTTTCTAACTCAACTTCGCAGCCCTTATTTTGACGTTATAACTTATATACATAACCTACTTTTTAAATTTAATTCCGACTGCTTATTTATTTTTAATTCAAACTCTATTTCAACATTATAATTTATATATAAACTCTTTTTCTTTTTTATTCTTTAGTTGTGCCCTCAATGAGCTCACACTCTGACTCCGCCCCTGATCGAAGACCAAGGAAATTATTCCTCATTTTTCTTCCTAGTTTGCAGAAGTTTGTACAATAAGTTCACCTAATGGTTAATCTTTCTTGAATCATATGCATTGCTAGCCCTGGTAATAAAGCATGCATATGTAATAAATTATTTATTCACAAAATTATTTTCCTACTAAATATAGCATCAATTCTTTTCTTTTCTCATGGTCTTTATTTATTCGATGCATGCCTTGTCGAGATTTGAGCTTTTGGGGCATTTCTTCATTAGCTTTCCTTTGCTCTATACATATTTGACATGCCATAAGACCACACAGCCAACAATTTGAACCAAATATAAAAAATATTCTCTTTTCATTTTCAGTTCTCTTCACACCAATAATTAATCAGTTCCAACTTCCATCAAGCTATGGCCGAAGCTCTGGTTTCTGCAGTCATAGAGCAGTTGGTTTCGTTCACTGGTCAACAGCTACAACACGGATGGAATCTGATCAGCGGCATTGAGGGGAAAGTTGAAAATCTCACCAGCAATCTTGAAGCTATTCAAGCGGTTCTCGTGGACGCAGAGAAGAAGCAGATCAAGGATGCCAATGTGAGACACTGGTTATACAGACTCAAAGAAGTGTCCTTCCAAATCGATGTCGTGGTGGATGAGTGGAACACGGCCATTCTCCGCTCGAATACTCTTAGCAAGTCTTGTTGTTTTCGTGCTCTTGATCAAGTCAATCTAGTGGGCCTGCGCTGTAGAATAGCTTGCAAGATAGGAGAATTAAATCAACAGCTGGATAGTATCTCCTCTGAGAAAGAAAGGTACAAATTTATTACCACCGAGAACAGTGGATACGCAATAACCGAACCTCAACGACCAAAGACAACTTCATTCGACATTAATATAGCTGAAGTGTTTGGTCGAGAGGCGGAAAAGGAAAACTTAATCGCGAAGTTGCAGAGTAAGAGTAGCGAAATTGCCGAGAGAGGGCATGAGATCATTTCTCTTGTAGGAGCTGGGGGAATTGGTAAAACCACTCTAGCCCAACTAGTGTACAATGATAAGACAGTTAGTGCTCATTTTGACTTGAAAATTTGGGTGTGCGTGTCAGACCCTTTTGATGAGACAACAATTGCAAGAGTGATTGTTGAAGCTCTTAAAATCCATGATTCGCATAGTTTGGTTGGATTTCAAACCTTACTAGAGCGTATTCATGAGTCAATTAGAGGGAAAAAATTTCTTCTTGTCCTAGATGATGTATGGGCTGAAGAAGATAGGAAGTGGAAACAACTAGAAAACTCTCTCAGAAACGGTGCTGCAGGAAGTAAAATATTGGTGACAACTAGAAAAGAGAAAGTTGCTATTATGATGGGTGCAAAAAATAGCATGATTAGCATTGAACATTTGTCCGGAGAGGTTTGTTGGTCCATCTTTAGTCAGATTGCATTCTTAGAGAACGAAAAGAGTGACGAATTAGTTGAAATTGGAAGGCAAATTGCGCAGAGGTCCAAGGGCTTACCTCTTGTTGCAAAAACATTAGGAAGTCTTATGCGTTTTAAAAAGTACACTAAAGAAGAATGGGAGAGAGTGTTGCATAGTGAATTATGGCAACTACAGGAGATTGAGAATGAAGTTTTTGTTCCACTCTTGTTAAGCTATTATGATTTGCCTCCCCTCGAAAAGCGTTGTTTCTTATACACTTCATTTTTTCCAAAAGATCATGAGATTGATAGAGACCATTTGATTCAATTGTGGTCAGCAGAGGGTTATTTAAATATAAAAAAAGACTACAAGAGAAAAGGCATAGAATGCTTTGAGAATTTAGCAATGCGGTCTCTTTTTCAAGATTTTGAAAAAGACGGGGGAAGAAGACATAGTAAGGTGTAAGATGCATGATATAGTTCATGATTTTCTCTTGTTTATCTCAAAAAATGACTGGCTGAATAAATTGTTAAAATTAGAGGAGGAGAATATAAGTCTAGTAGAAGAGAAGGCATTTCATTGTACGCTAGTTATAGAATCTGGGGCGAAAATTCCTCCTCCAATTTACAGGAAAAAATATCTACGAACACTCTCAGTTAGGGGCTTGGGCAACGAAAGTGACGTCATTAGTTTGGATATGTTGTTGAAGCTAACATGCCTTAGGACTTTGAATTTGCATGATTGTAATTTTGCAAAATTACCAAAGGGCATCAAGGAATGGGTACACCTAAGGTATCTCAGTTTATCTCAGAGCGGAGATGTTGTTATCGAATTGCCAGAGAGTATGTGCAATTTATTCAATTTGCAAACGCTGATATTGAAGTGCTCTGTGCGTGAGCTTCCAAAAGGGATCCACAAACTTGTCAACTTAAGGCATTTCTATCTAAACGATACAATTTGTCTTCCAAAAGGTTTGGCAGAATTAACTTGCTTGGAGACATTAAATAAATTTTCGGTTGCTACGGAAGACAGTGGGAAATTCAAGAAGAGGCATATGAAGCTTGAAGATTTGAACAAGTTGAATCATCTTAAAGGGAGTCTTTCCATTTATGGAATTGGAAGGGTAAAAGATGTGGGTGAAGCTGATAGAGCACAACTCAAGAGAAAAGAAGGCCTTGTTGAGTTGACGTTGTATTTTGGTGCTGATTCCTCAGACTTAAGAAGTCGTAATTCCACAATGTTACTTGAAGGCCTACAGCCGCATCCAAACTTGAAGCATTTAGTTATTGAGCTTTACCATGGGACAACATTGTTTCCTGGTTGGATGACTTCATTAATTCATTTGAAAAGTCTTCAGCTCAAATTCTGCCCTAATTGTGAAAGTTTAGGGCCTTTTGGAAAATTACCCTCCCTTGAATCGCTCACGATTTGGCATGTGGAGAAAGTGAAAAAGGTGGGGGTTGAGTTTCTGGGAATAGGAGCAGACAGCGACCCAACGAAGACGAATAATTGCTCATCATCCACATCATTCCCAAAATTGAAACATCTTAAATTTTGGAACATGAGTAATTGGAAAGAGTGGGAATCCTGCACAAGCTCGGGAAATGAAGACCGTATTTCTTTAACAACTATAATGCCATCCCTTGTTTCCTTGGAAATATACTCTTGTGACAAGCTAAAAGCACCGTTTCCAGACTTCCTGCGAAGGACACCTCTTCAGAATCTAACCATCATACGTTGTCCAAATCTCGAGCAACTCCGCCAACAAGGAATGGGAACAGAGGAGTTAGTGAAGATTCTCACCTCCCCAACATCGCAACCCGCGACTGATACAAAAGGGGAAACTCACACTTCCACTGTTCCCCAAGTGTTGCGGAGTTATGATCCTGAAATTTCACCAGCCGAAGATGATGATGAGAATCTCCAAGAGCACGGAGCTTTACATCGCTGACTTCACTGGTAACTTCTCCCCCTCTTTTTGTACATTGCTTTACTTTTGCAACTAATATTTATTTTTTTTTTGTTTTTTTTTTTATTTTTTATTTTGTTTTTTTTTTTTTTAATGCTTTCTAATATATTTGTATACATTTCTCTCTATTTAGACAACTCAATTCGATTAATGAGCAAGCACAAGAAAACAGAGCATTCTACCACTAACTTTACTGGTAATTTCTCATCTTCTTGCAATTTGATTTTGTTTTGGTTTTTTCATTTTATATTACCAGCAAGTATCATTTTTCTGATGAAGACATCTGTACTATAATTGAATTTTTTTTACTAAGCTTTTTCTCTCTCTATTTAGAGACTGTTTGCAGTATTTCCATTAATTATGGTTAGCTTTACATTTTCACTTTGAGCAGTAACATTTTCAATAATAATGGAAGCTGTGTAGATGATTATTCATCACCTATAATCTATAACCATGCTGAGTAATCCTGATCATGTTAATTCCATTTCCTTTATTTTTCTTCCTATAGGCTATAGCACAACGTCTGTCATCTTTGTCGAAGAAATCGCCGAGTACACATATGAAAAAATGGTTCTCATCATTACCTTTTGTTTTGTTTTGTTAGTTTAAATGCTTTTGTTTCAAATCTATCTATTGCTGACTGATTTATTTGCAATTTCAGATTGTCAAATTGAATATATTTCATATCCAAATCACCGAATCAGAGCCTACTGCTTGGTCTGGACTTCCGAATTGAAATGAAAATTTTATTGTGGCGCGGGTAATATATGTCCCTATGTGTATAATAATCTGTTATGAGGTTGAACAAGTACTCTTATTATTTGCCAAATGATTCGTTTATTGTTGTTTACTAGGATCTTATTATCACTGTTGTGCCTGGCTCTGAGGCATGTAGCTGTTTGAGGAAATGTGTCATATCAAGTGCTCTTATGATTCAACAATGGCTTGAAGCTCCTTCGCTACTGGCGCTTACGAATATTTTGGCTTGTTAAATGCCTTCTTCTCCAATCTAGATTCTTCCATTTGATCAACTCTAACTTCTCCATGAAAAGTGCGGTAGAAGGATTATGCCCATCTCATCATATTTAAGTGGCTATGGGTAATTGATTCAATTTTCTGAGGTGAAAGCATTATCATATAAGTTTTTCATAATTACATCCTAAGAAAATCCCTTGATTTCCTTTTTCTTTCCGCAGTTATGTTTTTGCAGCTGAACAGTTGGCAAGAAAGTATTAAAGGACCTCCACTAATGAGCTGCAATATCATGTGCATTAGTTCAACTGGTATATTTTCTTCTTGAATGATTGTAATTTATTGCAACATTTTCTTACTTGCCTTGTATGTTTTATATAATTTGGTCAATACAAAATTAGAAGTGGACCCGGACATTTTTAGCTCTTGAAAATTTATGTGGCAGTACAGCTTTCAGTATTCAATATTCTTCACAATGTTTTTGTTTGCAGGATCTTCTATAAGACTGTTCTTGATGATTCTTTTGGAGCGCCTTCCTAGATGATGATAATTTCGACTCGAGGTGTTCTTTCTGTCTTTTTTGACCTTAAGTATTGTGAGGATGTTGATGGAGACGTGGAAAATCATCCCTGGTTATAAAGCTCTTGTGGTATAGTATTACGGTTGACTAGTTGAGTAAAACAATTACCATAGAATGATTTCTAGTCTATTATTGATAACTCACACTTGCCCGCACAGTAAGCACTTGTGACATGATGTCTTTGCTTTTTCCTTTCTACCTTTCATCTTTATTTGTAGTTTCTGCTTTCTTTCTTTCTTTCTTTCTTTCTTTTTGTTTTTTTGTTTTTTTGTGTTTTTTTGTGTTTTTTTTTTTTTTTTTTTTTTTGCATGGAGTTGTACAATTTTTGTTATGAGTTTTGTACATTTTGTCGCATAATGGTTTTCCCACAAGATCCTAATCATCTTAATGTCAAGTCTTCCATTTCCTTTGCTTTTCTTCCTATAGGCTATAGTATAACGTCTTTCAGCTTTGTCAAAAAAATCGCGAGTATCTATATGAAAAAAAGGTTCTCATCATCATCATTTTACTTATTTATTTATTTTAAATGCTGTTAGTTCAAATATTTCTATTGCTAAGTGATTTATTTGCCTCGCTTGGTCTGGACATCCAAATTGAAATGTAAATTTTATTGTGGTAGGGTAATATATGCCCCTATTTGTATAATAATCTCTTCTAAGGTTGAACAAGTACTCTTATCATTTGGCAAATGACTCATTTATTGTTGTTTTCTATACTTATTTCTTATTTTACCATCACTGCTGTGCCTAGCTCTGAGGCGTGAAGCTGTTGAAGCTGTTTAATGAAGCTGTTTAAGGAAATGTATCATATCAAGTGCTTTTATGATTCAACAATGGCTTGAAGCTCCTTCGCTACCTGACGCTTACGAATATTTTGGCTTGTTAAAAGTCTTCTCTTCCAATCTGGATTCTTACCTTTGGTCAACGCTATCTGCTCCATGAAAAGTGCTTAAGAAGGATTCTGCCCTATCTCATATTCAAGTGGTTATGGGTAACTGAGTCAATTTTCAGTTATGAAAGCATAATTATATATATATATATATATTTAATAATTATACCTTAAAATTCATTGATTTCTCTTTTTCTTTCCATGTTTATGTTTTTGCAGCAAGTTGGCATGAAATGTAGAAAGATGCTCCCCATGAGCTGCAATGTCATGCGCATTGGTCCATGTAAATGGTGTACGTCCTTTATTCTTTTCCATTCTACTCCAAGTTCAAAATGAGCTATCTTACTACTATTTTGACCATTAATACTATCAATTCTGTTATTAGGGGAAATTTAATCTGGCAGTTGTTAGCTCTCAAAACCGTTTATGAGGAGTTGCTTTCAGTGCTTAAAAATTTTCATAATGTTTCGGTACTTAAAGGTTTTGCTTCGTGACGTTATGTTTGTATTCTTTATCCATAGGTACTGCGATGATCTTGATGAAGACATGGAAAATCATCCCTGACGAACCTCTTGGTGCTTCTTTAATCTTCTTTTTTTTTTTTTTTTTTCAGGTTTTAGTTCTTGTTCCAAACTATGCGCGCAACCATGAAGGAAAATTCCACTTGATGAGGGAGGGATTTGGTATCAAGGAATTCCACTTGAAGAGGTTAATTTATATATTTTTCTTGTTCTGTAATCAGTCATCCTATGACAACCAAAAGAAGCTTGAATATTGCATGCTATAAATCCGTTATGTGGTGAACAATATGTGTACGAAAATTCAAGTTTGCATAGCTGGAAAAATTTTGAGTAAGTTGTAGAAAAAGATTTTGATGAGTAATTGATGCAATTATTAGTTTCGAAAGCATCATTATCCTATAGCTTGGATGACCGTTTGTAGGTGCTTACTGCAATGTTCCTTTTCAAGAGCATTTCATAGCTTTGATGTCTTGGCAGCGTCTCTGAACAGCTAACGGAAAAGTAACAGAAGGTCTTCAACTTGCGCTGCTATATATGCGATTTGGACTGTGTAAATCGGTAATTATACAATATTTTTCTGGCCTGGTAATATGTATAGTTCGCCAAATTCTGGATTGGCTTGAAACTATCTTCTTTACTTTAAAATAAGTTTGTATTTTCAGAGACAATCTTGGGAACACAACAAAGCACAATCTCAGGACCGTTCGTCTGACAGGTCTTGCAACAAAGGTTTGTCTAGGGAATTACTTTAATACGCACTTTAAGTTCATAATCACTCTTTTTGCTTCATTTCTTCAATAGTTTCTGATATGTTTGTCCATGTCTCTCTTTATATAGGTTACTTGTATCTCCATTAGTTTGCAAGCTCAAGAACAGGCGTACTATCACTCTGGCTTTATCAAATTGGTCTTTGCGAATCTCTGATCACTTGGGAATTTACAACATCATTTGCTCTGAATTACTTGCCTTCTATTAATTACTTGCATGGTCTCTCCCATTTTCCGCAAAGGTAATCATGTTGCGGATCATCAGGGCGGAGGGTTCACCTTGACGAGGCCGCACGATGGTTTCGAGCCCGAGCTTCTATCTTCCTTGGATTAATCAATTCAGTAGGGCTTCCCAATTATCATTTTATTGACAACTGACCTTAGTGGTAGATATGCACTATTTTTTCCCTCTAGCATTTTTCCCATTGGGTTTTGGTTAGAGGGTTTTTAACGAGGTATATCTGGAGATGCTAGCAAAATCTAAGTTTCGGCTTTGATTTTTGGGATCATCTCCCAGTTTTGATTTTTTTTATGTTCTTTTCACACCTACGTGTGTGATAATCTCTGTCTTCTCCTCTACATGTGTTGTTTGCTCTTTATGTGCCTGAGTGCGCTTTTTATTTTCCGTTTCTTTATTTCTTATGTAACTTTTCTGTTTTAATTTTTTTAATAAATTAGAGTTGAGAGTTTAGTGTGGGATAGGTGGTTTAGAGGGTGCCAACTTAGTTGGGATGTTCTAAATTATCTTGATGCTAGTTACTCTCTCTCATCATTTACATATAAATGATAGTTCTATTGGCATACCATTCTTGACTTTTTGCATCCCTTCTAAATTCACATCCCTAGTATTTTAAAATGATTAAATTAACTAATCACAAGCCCCGTTTTATTCCCCAATTACCCCTACCTGTTTTATTAGTTAAATGTTATTTTACCACTTAAATATCTTTTTCACACATGTCATTAAACAAGAATACTTTAATAATCACTATTCTCTAGACCGCAAGCTTTTTTTTTTTTTTTTCAATCATTGAAACTTAATACACAAAGTTGTTTTCGTACATAAACCAATTGTTGATTTAATTACAAAAATCAATATTTTTACTATTATATTCAATTTTTAAAATGTAAAAAAAAAAAAAAAACTGTACACTTAAAAAGAAAAAAGAAAAAAAAAACAAGTGTAATTTCCCTTAAAAAAAAAACAAGTATAATTAATAATAAGCAAATTGCAAAGTATTATATACAACAATTTTTTTTCTTTTTTTTTTCCCTAAAAATTAGATACATTAAAGGTAAACATCATGAATAAAGAATTTTTCTCTTTTTTCAAAATAGTAAAGATTTTACGGTGTTTTTATGAGTATATATCATGCAAATGTATAGAACAAAATATATATACATATACACATATATTATTGAGGCTTTCTATAATATCAAACTTTAGTTTTTGAAATTAAATCTATAATAGTTATCCTTTTATGTCATTTTGTTCGAGGATTTTTTTTTTATAATTAAAGTTTAATTAATAAGGGTATGTGCAAAGTTAAGAGGTGTGTGTGCATAGAACTATCCTTACATAAAATTTAAAAAAAAAAAATTCAATCTATACGAAGGTCAGTATAGAAAATGATTCATTTTTTTTAATAGTCTGTGTAGAAATTTTATCTATTCCAAAGTCATTCCCATATGGCGTTTTTCCATCTAAGTTTTTGACATTTTTATAAATTAAACGACAATTTGTGTAGTATTATGAAAGTTCATGGTAATAAAATGTGAAAAATCAAAAGTAAAGAACTAACATAAAATTGGGTATATAGTTGGAAGGCTAGTCCTCAAAATAGTCATTGTCCTCTTACACAAAGTAGGAATGTTCATACATCGGATTAAATAGATTAGGCCTCAAATTGTAATATTGGATTGTAAAAATCTTAATCCATAAGATATCTAATCCAGTTCAAAACATCGGATATTACGGATTTAATTTGCGGATTCAATATGTGGCATCTGAAAATAAAAATAAACATGCTAAAATACAAAATAGTTCAATAAAATACAATTTGTTACAACACAATCATCTTCAAAATAAATCAAATTGTAGTGTTACAATCAAAACAATGAACAAATCAATTTAAAAACTCAAAATAAATTATTCATCATTCATCAGTCTACTTTATGTAAATGTACATAAACATATTTTATATACAGATGGGACACACGAATTTTACTATCCTAATCCATTACTAATTGTTAATCCCCAGTCTAGTTTAATGTAGCAGATTGGATTGGATTGGGTTGAATATATTAAGTGTGTCTTTGGATTCAGTGAATACCCTAATACAAAGTACACGTGGAAGAGAGAAAAGATTATTATAGGCTGATGAAAATCTTGGGTTATTTATATTTTTATACCAGATATTTTGCTTTAATTATTCAAAAAATATACCATACGTTTTGAACTTTTACATTTCTATACCGTCAAATTACATTTAGTATACAAATTTATATATGTTCTCCATCAACACTTAATTTGACCTTAAAATGCCTAAATTACCCTTAAAAAGAAAAACTAATTTACCATGTCTTAAAGTTCTTCTTCTTTTTTTTTTTTTTTTTTTTGACTAAATAAGAAATTTTATTATCAAGCTACTAAAAGGCAAGAGACAAACATCAGCAAAAGGACAAGCCCACAGAATATAATCTGAAATAAGCTAATCGGCTAATCGCCGAACGGCTAGGAAACCATCAAATGGACCTAAAGTCCACAAACCAACGGGACAACACCCAGGTAATCAGTCCACTCGGGGAAAGCCGAAGCAATCCTCTATCCCAAGCACGAAGGAAAACTCTTACAACGGGTGATGGGAACGCAAGATCCGCCCTCCAAATAACACCCAACCAAACAACGACTAAAACCCGATCAACAAAACCTAGATCAACACAAAAATCTACACGAGGAACCAAAGGGGAAACCTCCGCCCTTATCATAAACAAACACATAAAATAAACAAAATGAAAAAGGGGAACCACTGCAACCTGTAGCAAAGCCACACCCATCAACGACGAAGCAACCATCGGCGCAATCGGACCATCGTGGAAAGAAGGCCAACAACAACAAGGAAAAAACGGCTGTGTGTGAGGGACACACACCACCCACGACAGGCAACGCAAGCCTATGCACCGACCTAACCCCCTCACCACCACCCCGCAGCCCAACTATTGAGGTATCCACGAGTCCTCGCAACAATTATCACATAAATGTACACATTTCTCAATCAATACTTAATTCTAACATTTAAAATTAAAATATAATATGAAGGTATGAAAATGTTAAAACTCAAAAATACAGTTATACATTCTAAACAAAAGCATAAAAGGTATACAAATGTAAATAACTCGAAAATCTATTGAAAACGTGCTCGTTTAAATTTGTTATGGGATTAAATTTTCAATAATTGGAATCAGGCCGACCTTAGCTCGGTTGGTAGAGCGGAGGACTGTAGTCGGGCATCACCCACAGCCATCCTTAGGTCGTTGGTTCGAATCCGGCAGGTCGGACTTTTTTGTTTTTTGTTTTTATTCTCTCTCTCTCTCTCTCTCTAAAAAAAATAAAAAAGAAAAGGGAAAGTCATTTCCTTAATTTCACTTTGTTATTAGTTCATTTTGGTAAATTCTTCAAAAATAAAATAAACATTCCGCTTTTTCTTTGCTGTGCTTCGCAATCGCCATCTCTGCTCGCAACATTATGGTAATGCTGCCCCTTTTGGATCTCCTCTCTCTCAAGCGATTTTCTCCAGATTTCTGAAAATCTAACCCTAAGAATTCTCGATTTTCTTCTTCTTTCTCTATTTTTCTTCCGTTTTCTTCGTGGCCAAACAGGGTTTTATAATTTTAGGGATTTAGTGAATAAAGTGGGATTTTTTTTAAAAAAATTTTACATTAACAAGTAATTAGTTTTTTGTTAATGGGTTTGGAAAAATTTTGCAGGCAAACACATTACGTTTGTATTTGACGTGTATAAGGAATACGCTTGAGGCTGCAATGTGCTTACAGGTACTTATATAACTTTTTATTCCTATTCTCAGCAAAAACTTAAAACTTCTCATTTGGATTTGGAACTTATGTACAAGAAGCAGATTTAATGGGTTTTTTTTTTATCTTTTTTTTTTAACTTATTTTACTGGGGTTTTTTTTTTGGGTAGAATTTTCCTTGTCAAGAAGTGGAAAGACATAACAAGCCAGAGGTTGAGCTCAAGTATGTTTTATACTTTTGGCTTTTGAAATGTGCTTCTTTCATTTTTTGAGAACTTTGAAGGAAAAATAAAAACTACTGGTAATACACAATTATGAATTGTCAGATCGTATCTTATTGGACGAAAAGAGATGTGAGAATTTAACATAACATGTAGAAATCTGATGGTTCAAAACTGTGCTGGCGGGTAGTTATACAATCTGTTCATGTGGTATCGAACTAAAATAAATATGACAGTTTAATGGAACATGATAGAAACCTGATGGTTCAAAATCATGCCTACTGGTTGTTTTTGTTTATAACTCTGTCTCTTTTGTTTTGTGATGCTTCTTTGTCGTTGTTGGATCGTTGTTTATATAAAGACGTAATTGTTTTGATCTTATTTTGCAGGACAAGCCCAGAACTTTTGTTGAATCCTGTAAGAACTTGTTTTTTTTTTTTAGGTCTTAATTAGAAACAACAGTTCTTAATCCAGTGTACAGTTTTTAGTAGCTTTTGATGGCTTAGTTGTAATAATTTGAAAAGAGGAAAAAAGGGGGCTGATTAGTTGCTTAAGATTTCTTTTTGAATCATTGGTGTTGCCGCTTGCAATCGTCATCTCATCTTACTTTCTTCATTTCTTTCATTGATAACGTTTTCTTGACAACCGCTATTTCAGGTAGTGATCTGTCGGAATGAGGCTGAAAAGTGCTTAATAGAGACGTCTATTAATTCACTCTGCATAAGTCTCAAGGTGATATGACTATAATTCTTTTCTGTTCGATGCTTTCTTGTGCTTGATGGAACTATAGTAAATTAAGCACATTTTAGCCCACTTTAATTAATGGAATTAAGTATTGTGACAGTTGTTAATGAGGCCTCAAGAAGTATATTCTCTGGAGTAGTGCTTGGAACAAAAAATCTAATCCCAATTTTTAAGTATATTCTCTTGAGTAGTGCTTGGAGCAAAAACTCTAATCCCAATTCTTTTGTTTCAACTCACGTGGCGTTGAGTTGTCATCTTTCTTGGGTATATGCAATCTTTTAATTTTATCTGACGTTGCAGTTTTTTAAACACCTACTAATAAGAGAATGACAACTCAGATGCGACGTAAGTTGGTACAAAAAAGTTGGGATTGGAATTGATGTCCCTAGATTATGGATTGCCTTTTAATTTTAAGTTTGCAATTCTTGTAAGCCATTATATGGAAGCCTCAAGGTGATTATGAATTTTCTTTTCAGTTTGATGCTTTCTTGTGTTTGATGGGACTAAGGAAATTAAGCAAATTTATCCAATTCTAAGAACCAGAGAGTAGGTCTTTTTAATGGGGCCTAAAAAAGTAAATTCTCTTTTAGGAATTTCCTTTTAGTTTCATGTTTACAATGCCAACACCAATTGACAATTCATCTCTGGTAATAGGTACATAGAACTACGATCACTGACCCATTTATTTTCTCGTGTTTCTATCATTTTGCTCATGTATAGGTAAAGCAGGCGGACGAACTTGAAAACATTCTAACTAAAAAATTTCTTAGATTTTTGTCAATGAGAGCAGAAGCATTTCAAGTGTTGAGAAGAAAGCCAGTACAGGTATGTAGGCCTTGTTCTGTGTTGCTGGTATTGGTCTTTTTTTCTTTGTACTCTCGAGAATTTTCAAGTGTCTGGCAGAAACTTGCCCGTGAGTAAACTTTCGGAAAACACACCTGAATTGCCTGGCGTATTTTGCAGATGACATTCCCTGGTAGTTCATCAATCAGCCTTGTAACTGCATGTTTGTTCTTTTTGTTGCTTTGTTCTGCAGGGTTATGATATTAGTTTTCTTATTACCAATTACCACTGCGAGGATATGCAGAAGCACAAACTCATTGATTTTATCGTACAATTCATGGAGGCAAGAACTTCATTAAATCCCATAAACTTGCTTACTTATACTTCTTGAATGGCTGTACCATTGTAGATATATGTGTACAATTCTTAATTTAAAAATAACTGAAAGCAAGAGCATAATGATGAACCCCCCAGAATTTTGTCCTAATTGCAGAAGATTTGCTTTCTAGAGTAATTATGTTCTGTTCGAAAAAATGCACTTACATGGTACGGACATTGAAACATCCGAGTGTTGGTTTATGCTATTTTTTCCTTGTTTCTTTTTCTGCTTCTGGTGCCTTTCGAGTTTCGTGTTTTCGCCTAAAGGAGGTTTAGGTAGCAAATCAGAGAAACTTTCCCTCTTTCATCTTCTTTGCTGCATTGTTACGGTTTTGAATGAAAAGTTTTTCGAACGCTTGATTTTTCCCATTTGCAGGATATAGATAAAGAGATAAGCGAGCTTAAGATGTCAGTGAATACGCGAGGGAGGCTGGTGGCGACCGAGTTCTTGAAGCAATTTATCTAAAGCATTTTGTAGATTACCATGTTGTATGCTTATATGGGGCTTTCAGATTGTGCCAATCGTTCTTGTTTATCACATTCCTCTCTCTCTCTCTCTCTCTCTCTCTCTCTACTAGTGTGGGTATGTGCCTACGGCACTTATGTATTTTTGCCATTTGAGTTCTAAGTCAAGGTAATTTCTTTGGTTAACCATTATTTAACACAAAGCCCTCATTTCAGTCCTCAATTCCAAAATCAATTGTAGTTATCAAGGCCCATTTTTCCTCATGCTTATAAATCACGTTTACTGTCCTGCGTGAGAAAAAATTACCTGCCAAGCAGAGTAATAAGTCACAAAATAATTATTTCCTCTAAAAACCAAAAAAAAAAAAAAAAAAAAAAAGTAAGAAAATAGATACAAATTCATTAGAAAACGACAAAACTATCTTAGTTTTCAACTTCTATCTAAAGCAAAATACAAAACAAATTATTGAAATTTCGCCATTTTCCTTTTTAAAATCAAATTTCCTCTTACCACGAGAGCTAAGAGAACACAACTCTCTCTTCTCTTCTCAATTTCGCAATCAAATATTCACTTCGATTTTCAATCACTACCCACTGAAAACAGAGATTCACAAATTTATATCCAAATTCTCATATTCGAACCAATAATTCATATTGTTTGATCAATCCAAATATGCTTCTCAGTTCCGCAACAGATTAAGCATGCATCTGCAACGCTCAATACAATCACCAATGATACAAAGACAATCTAAAGACTCTCTGGTTTGTTTGTTTACTTCCCAGCTTAAGAACCAAAAGTTAGTAAAAACTTTCTCCGGTTTGTTTGCTTACATGTCTAAGAGTATCTTCACTTCAATGTTAAATTATTGTACTCATTGTAAAATTTGGGATTTAGAATTTTTTTTTTAAGTGCTCTTCAATGGAAATTAACGCTAGATTTTTTATATTAAATTTACCATATGCTAAACTTTATGATAAATTTACCTCAAGGTAAAACCAATTACAAATTTAACATTTGATTTGTATTCATTATTAACTTGATTTTTTTATATAATATATTTCACAATACTAAGAATTCATTTTTACAAGATATGCTATTTTTTTATTGTATAGAATAAGATAAAGATATGTTTCACATTCTTTTATAATTAATATAATATTAACATAGACAAATGTATTAGAGATAATCTAACCATAAGAAATTCCTTTCGTACAAGACAACTTAAATTATTTGAAGTTTTAAAGAAAATAGCGTTTTCTATTTTCTAGGTAAAATATTATATTAACTTTGTAATCTTGTGTTTCTTGATTAACTCCCAAAATGAAAAAAAAAAAAAAAAAAAAAAACATTGAAGGAATGATAAATTTACTTTTCCAAATTTTTGCATGCCTAATTGTAAGAAACTCCTTCCGTACAAGACAATATAATCACATGTTCTTTTCCTTATTTTACTCTGTCTAACTGATTAATGGACAAGTTACTAGATCTCAAAGTTTGCAGATTATAGTCCATAGTGAACAAGCAGATTTGATAGTTAACTATCTTCAATACATAAATGTAATACGTGCAATTTCTAACAAGATATGCCAGAGTTTGAGAGTGTATATATCGAGAATTTGTTTGACGCCATACCATTTTAGTTTACCTATTACAGCAATAAAATTAAAAATAAATAAATAAATAAAAAAGGGAAGTAACAGCCACCCTTTTATGTCTTTTGACCTCATACTTAAAATTTTGACATTCTATACTTATCTAATTGAAGGTCAAAATAACTAAAGTTATTTAATTGAGACAATAATGTAGAGATGTACTTTTTAAGAGGTAATCCTACCGATTGCCCAAAGAAAAACTGATAAAAGTCTTTAATTTATTCGTCTTTTTTTTTTTTTTTTAAGAAAAACAAAAGAGATCAACGGTGTCCTTATATTCATAGCCCAATGGTCCTTGGGCCTTCAGCAACTACTAGCCGAAAGCTTTAAGAATTACCGACACATGGTCTTTTTTGTGAGACCTCCTCACAGTGGATAAGAGAACTACTTCACTTTCTTACGAGTCTGCAGAAGTTCACTTGATGATTAATCATTCTTAAATCATACGCCATGATTACATGTCCCCGGTACTAAAGCATGGAATAAATTCTTTGAGAAAAAAATAAGTATGGAATAAATTTTAAATTCTAAAACACTTCCTTTTCCATAATTTTCCAATAAAAATTCTTCTCTTTGAAGTTGTAACTTGAAGCTGGCAGGGCAGATAAGCTGTTTCTCTTTTTCTTTCCTTTTGGTCTTTATTTATTCGTTGCTTGCCTTGTAAAGTCTTGAGCATTTGGACATTTTGCCATATCATCATTCCTTGCTCCATATTATTAAACAAAATTAGGTGGAGAGTCATATTTTAAATACCTCATAATAAATTTTTCCACTCTAATATTTAAGTTAATAATTTTAGTATTATGAAATGATAATATTATCAATTTCAATATTATGATGGATATAAATATAAGAATGCGTCAAATTTATGACATTCTTGCATATAACCCAAACTACATTTCCACGCCATTAGACGCAAGCCAACAATATAATCTCAATTTACTTAATAGGAAATTTAGTGAGCTAGTTGTAAACCCGATAGAGAAATATATATAACAAGTTACAATAATAATAGATAATTAATTTTTAATTATATTAGCAATTTCAATGCATGTCTGGAGTTGAACTCTTGATGACTCTACACTGAATTACGAAAGCTCCAAATTGCTATGTCCATGATATATCAATGTAAGTAATATCCCTATAGGATATTGACTTAAAATAAGTTTTGATTTACTATTTTAGAAGTTCATAACTTTATTATTTTAAGTCGAGATGAGTTTTTTTTTTTTTTTTTTTTTTCAAATTGCAAAGAATTTTAATAGGAACGAAACAAGATCCATATTATTACTAATTTTTTTTCCGAACATGTTTTAAATTTTTACACTTTTTCACTCCAAATAGTTCATTTTTACTAAACGCACATTTTCAAAACTCAAAATATCTCTAACCTTTAAAACATCGTCTCCAAACTTGACCCCAAACGGGCCCTTAGACTGCTAAGCAAGCCTAGAGTGCACTTAGACCTCTCGCATATTGCAACCTGGCTAATATTGAGCCAACAATGCATGAGACAACCTTGCCTTAAAAAAGAAAATTTGTGGGTAAAGTAAGGGGTAAAGACATGACATGAATAGTGTAATGCATGACCTTGCATTTAAGGCAAGTAAAATTCTGATTCTATAAGTGGGATTAAGTCAAGATTTACTCCTTAAAACCATATTTGATTTTCCTTAAGTTTGTGTGGAAAAGAAAAGCACAAAATTCGTCCAATTGCCTATAAATATACCCAAGGCTTTGTGACTCCTATTTTACACATTTCTTCTGCCTTTCTTTCTCCAAAAAAATTTGTGACCTCCCTTACCCATTTTGCTCTCAAACTCTAGCCTTCATACACCAAGGGACTTGAAGATTGAAGAAAGGTATAATCACTAGATCCCACCTCTTGTGTTTTTAAGTTATGATTTCATGTGTAAAAACCATGTATGAGGCATTTGATCAATTGGTTGTACGATGTTTATGATTATGTTTATGTTTATGTTTATCCAAGTTTATATATTGAATGGCCTCATATCTAAGGGATGATTATGCTTTTGTGTTGGTTTTTAGTCATGTCGATGCACAAAATTTATGCCAAAGGTTATTTAAGTTTGGGAAACAAAGTTTTTTAAAAACTGTCCAATTTTTTAGTCATGGGTAAGTTATTTGACCATGAAAATGACCCCTTTTTTTTTTCTTTTTTATTTTTTAGCAAAAATGATCAACGAAAAAGTTTTAGAGTCGGACCTTAGGAACAATTTTTGCTAAAATAGTCCATCTAAATTCAGATCTTAAGGTCTAGTTGCGGGCCACTTTTCAAAACTGAACAGAAACTGGGACAAACCTACCCAGTCAAGGATTTTTTCCAAATCCAGTACTTTAAATGTCGAATTAGCTTTCATTCAAGACACGAGAGTTTTAGATCTCATCAAAAGCTAAAAGTTTTATGGAGACCACTTTAACTAGAAACATCACTACAGTTTACTTTTAGGAAGATTTACAAACTGCCGTAGAAAGATAGGGCCTCCTGATTACAAGATCTCTTTATTTGCCACAGATTTTAAGCAAAACGAGGATGTTAGAGTTAGAATTAGACTTTGGATAGAACATTAAAGTTTAAGTTCTCTTCGAGAGCTACAAGTTTGAGAACAATAAAATCTCTAAAACCAATGTTACGATATATTTTTACGCAGTTTTTGGTAGAAGCGCTCAAAACAGTGGTTTATTCACTATGCACACACTGCACAAATTTGAAAATTTAAAAAAAAAAAAAAATTAATGTGTTAGTTTTTGGTCAAAACATGAGATTGTAAATCTTTCCAACATCTACAAGTTTTTTGAAGTACTTAAAATATCTGCACAAATATTTCGAAGAGAAGTTTTCTGAAAATATGTTTTTACAAAAAGAGATTATCACGAAATTTTATAGAGGGTGAAATAGGCAAAACTTATGTAATCAGTAGAAATTAACCTCCGGACCAGTAGTATGAAATGTTTTGTATATTTTCGGTAGAGTAATTAGTCCACCAGTAGACGACTTAGAGCTCAGTATTAACTTTAAGTCCCTATAATAGTTATAGGGCACTTACATACTAAGGGATTTTAAAATAATTTAGTAGTTCTGACAATATAATGGCTTGTAGACACAATAACGACAAGATCAAATAACCTAAATATAACCAGCCATCTAAAATAGACAAATGGTTAATTAAATATCTAAGTAGAAATTTAAGTAGCTAAATTAAATTAAATATTTATACTCATTATGGTGTTCAAAACAGGGCCTGAGCCTGTTGTCTCACCAAAAGGATCAAGTCGAGGAAATACTATAGCAAAGAATATGTAAGTACAAACGTATAAACCTTGCTTACAGTATGAAAACTACGGTATAAAGCTTATATGTTTTTATGTAATGCACTGTATGTTTTATGTGCGGCAAGTTTTGAACTGATTAAGAATGACATGTTTATAAAATGCACGTTTTATGCCTTGTTTAATGAAAGTTCTAATGCCATATTTTAAGCACATGTTTTGTTAGGCCATGTTTTAATCATATGATTTATGATGCCATAATGTCATGTTTCTAAAACACATGCTTCTATGATGATAAGTTTTACAATGCCTTGTTCAAGACATATGTTTCTAAGTTATACTGAGATATGACATACTACATATATTCACCATAATAACAAGACATGAGATAAGCAATAAAATAAGTAGTAATATTAAGTTATAATAAGTTAAGATGTGTTGTACTAACCTCTAGACCTACTGGAGGGTTAAGTTAAGTTTATGATCACAGTATTGTTGGGGACCTTGCAACCCTGACTTCCTAATAATCGTGAGCACACCCTATATGTATGTTAGGGCTCATAAGACAAATTCCATAATTTAGCATAAAAAGGATCATGCATATTTCATGAAATGTATTATTTGTTTTGCGAGACTGTGTTTGTACTTACTGAGTAAAAGCTCATTCACGAATGTTCATACTATAAGTAAGAAACCCGTAGTTAACTAATGGATTGAGTAGGTGGTGGAACAAAGTGTGAAGGGCGGTTATGAATGTCATCATGTAAATATTTTTTGCATTTTGATTTAATATTGAGAACTATAAGTAATTTTAGTATCCACTATGAGATTAGAAAAATGGATACATATACATAAGCGTGCGTGAGTTTAAAAAAAATGTTCCAAAATTTCACCCGTTGCTCGTCCCTATCTGAGCCTCTTGCCTCTTAGCCGTCGAAACCTCCCCACCCTCGCCTTTCGTCGTGCCCCTCGCCTTCCAATGCCCTCATCACTGTCGACCTCTCGTTTTGGTTACCTCTCTTTTTTTTTCTTTTTTTTTTTTTTGGAATTTAGTAAAGGAGTTTCAAGTTTTATTTTTTATTTTTATAATTTCCAAAAGAGAGTTTTGGACTTATTTTATTTTATTTTTATTTATTTTTTGTTCTTTTATGGTTTATCTTCCCTTTTTTTTTTCATTCTCTTAAATTATTATTAGTGATAAATATTTCAATTAGGGTTGGAAGTATACGATTTAAAGAAAAGATGATCGACAGAAAAATCAGGAAAAAAAAAATCTAGTATAGAGATATTGAAAATTTATATTAACAAGGGGTATATAAGTAAAACTTTGAAAAACAATATACATTAAGAAAAAAACTGAAAATCTCCATTACCTGCCTCCATCGGAGGCATGGAAGGAGCCATGGCGGCCTGGTGGGAGCACGCGCCCCCATTGAGAAAAACGAATTTATATAAATTTATATTTTTATAGTTCCTAAAGTTGTGGCTTTTTAGAAACTATTTGTGGCTCCACTAACTATCACTCAGATTTTGTATCCCCCCCCACACACACACAATTACAACGATTATCTCTTCTCTTTTCACTTCCGTATTTTTTTCCAAAATTTTTTTACATGCTTTTGAAATTGTGATCCCCACCACTAACTACAAGTAATTTTTTAAATTTATTTTTATTTTTTAAACTTAACTCTGGCTGCTCTTTGTTATTATTGTTTTTTAATCCTTTTGTTTTTCTAACTCAACTTCGCAGCCCTTATTTTGACGTTATAACTTATATACATAACCTACTTTTTAAATTTAATTCCGACTGCTTATTTATTTTTAATTCAAACTCTATTTCAACATTATAATTTATATATAAACTCTTTTTCTTTTTTATTCTTTAGTTGTGCCCTCAATGAGCTCACACTCTGACTCCGTCCCTGATCGAAGACCAAGGAAATTATTCCTCATTTTTCTTCCTAGTTTGCAGAAGTTTGTACAATACGTTCACCTAATGGTTAATCTTTCTTGAATCATATGCATTGCTAGCCCTGGTAATAAAGCATGCATATGTAATAAATTATTTATTCAAAAAATTATTTTCCTACTAAATATAGCATCAATTCTTTTCTTTTCTCATGGTCTTTATTTATTCGATGCATGCCTAGTCGAGATTTGAGCTTTTGGGGCATTTCTTCATTAGCTTTCCTTTGCTCTACACATATTTGACGTGCCATAAGACCACACAGCCAACAATTTGAACCAAATATAAAAAATATTCTCTTTTCATTTTCAGTTCTCTTCACACCAATAATTAATCAGTTCCAACTTCCATCAAGCTATGGCCGAAGCTCTGGTTTCTGCAGTCATAGAGCAGTTGGTTTCGTTCACTGGTCAACAGCTACAACACGGATGGAATCTGATCAGCGGCATTGAGGGGAAAGTTGAAAATCTCACCAGCAATCTTGAAGCTATTCAAGCGGTTCTCGTGGACGCAGAGAAGAAGCAGATCAAGGATGCCAATGTGAGACACTGGTTATACAGACTCAAAGAAGTGTCCTTCCAAATCGATGTCGTGGTGGATGAGTGGAACACGGCCATTCTCCGCTCGAATACTCTTAGCAAGTCTTGTTGTTTTCGTGCTCTTGATCAAGTCAATCTAGTGGGCCTGCGCTGTAGAATAGCTTGCAAGATAGGAGAATTAAATCAACAGCTGGATAGTATCTCCTCTGAGAAAGAAAGATACAAATTTATTACCACTGAGAACAGTGGATCCACAATAACCGAACCTCAACGACGGAAGACGACTTCCTTCGACATTAATATAGCTGAAGTGTTTGGTCGAGAGGCGGAAAAGAAAAATTTAATCACGAAGTTGCTGAGTGAGAGTAGCGAAATTGCCGAGAGAGGGCACGAGATCATTCCTCTTGTAGGAGCTGGGGGAATTGGTAAAACCACTCTAGCCCAACTAGTGTACAATGATAAGACAGTTAGTGCTCATTTTGACTTGAAAATTTGGGTGTGTGTGTCAGACCCTTTTGATGAGACAACAATTGCAAAAGTGATTGCTGAAGCTCTTAAAATCCCTGAGTCGCAGAGTTTGGTTGGATTTGATACCTTACTAGTGCGTATTGATGAGAAAATTGGAGGGGAAAAGTTTCTTCTTGTCCTAGATGATGTATGGGCTGAAGAAGATAGGAAGTGGAAACCACTAGAAAACTCTCTCAGAAACGGTGCTGTAGGAAGTAAAATATTGGTGACAACTAGAAACAAAAATGTTGCCAAAATGATGGGTGCAGAAAATAGAATGATTAGTATTGAGCATTTGTCTGAAGAGTTTTGTTGGTCTATATTTAATCAAATAGCATTCTTAGGCAAGGACAAGTGTGTGGAATTAGTTGAAATTGGAAGGCAAATTGCGCAGAGGTCCAAGGGCTTACCTCTTGTTGCAAAAACATTAGGAAGTCTTATGCGTTTTAAAAAGTACACCAAAGAAGAATGGGAGAGAGTGTTGCATAGTGAATTATGGGAACTACAGGAGATAGAGAATGAAGTTTTCGTTCCACTCTTGTTGAGCTATTATGATTTGCCTCCCCTCGAAAAACGTTGTTTCTTATTCACTTCATATTTTCCAAAAGATAGCATGATCGATAGAGACCACTTGATCCAATTGTGGCTATCAGAGGGTTATTTAAACATAAAAAAAGACTACAAGAGAAAAGGCATAGATTGCTTTGAGAGTTTAGCAATGCGGTCTCTTTTTCAAGATTTTGAGAAAGACAAGGAAAGAGACATCATTAAATGTAAGATGCATGATATAGTTCATGATTTTGTCTTGTTTCTTTCGAAGAATGAATGGTTGAATATCTTATTAAAATCGAAGGATGAGAATACAAGTCTAGTAGAAGAGAAGGCATTTCATTGTACACTAGTACTAGAATCTGGGGTAGAAATTCCTACTTCAATTTACAATGAAAAATTTCTACGAACACTCTCTGTTAGGAACTTGGGAAACAAAAGTGTCATTAGATGGAACATGTTGTTTAAGCTTAAATGCCTTAGGACTTTGGGTTTGCATGATTGTATTTTTAAAAAATTACCAAAGGGTATCGAGAAATTGGTACACCTAAGGTATCTCCATATATCTTTTATTAGATCAGACCATGAGATCAAATTGCCAGAGAGTATGTGCAATTTATTCAATTTGCAAACATTAATATTGGAGGGCTTTGTGCTTGAGCTTCCAAAAGGGATCCACAAACTTGTCAACTTAAGGCATTTGTATCTAGAGACTGCAATTCGTCTTCCAAAAGGTTTGAGAGAATTAACTTGCTTGGAGACATTAAATCAATTTGATGTTGCAACGATAGAATTAAATCAATTTATGGTTCCAACGAAAGACAGTGGGATATTCAAGAAGAGGCACATGCAGCTTGAAGATTTGAACAAGTTGAATCATCTTAAAGGGAGTCTTTTAATTGATAAGATTGGAAGGGTAAAAGACCTGGGTGAAGCTGATAGAGCACAACTCAAGAGAAAAGAAGGCCTTGTTGAGTTGAAGTTGTGTTTTGGTGGTTATTTCTCACAATCCTCAGAATTAAGAAGTCGTAATTCCACATTGTTACTTGAAGGCCTACAGCCGCATCCAAACTTGAAGCATTTATTTATTGAGGATTACTTTGGGACAACATTGTTTCCTGGTTGGATGACTTCATTAATTAATTTGAAAAGTCTTGTGCTCAGGTTCTGCCTTAATTGCGAAAGTTTAGGGCCTTTTGGAAAATTGCCCTCCCTTGAATCGCTCACGGTTGCGGGTGTGTGGAAAGTGAAAAAGGTGGGGGTTGAGTTTCTGGGAATAGGAGCTGACAGCGACCCAACGAAGATGGATAATTGCTCATCATCCACATCATTCCCAAAATTGAAACATCTTAAGTTCCATGACTTTAGTAATTGGGAAGAGTGGGAATCCTGCACAAGCTCGGGAAATGAAGACCGTATTTCTTTAACGACTATAATGCCATCCCTTGTTTCCTTGGAAATCGGTTATTGTAAGAAGCTACAAGCACCACTTCCAGACTTCCTGCGAAGGACAACTCTTCAGAAACTGACCATCTTTGGTTGTCCAAATCTCGAGCAACTCTGCCAACAAGGAAGGGGAACAGAGGAGTTAGTAAAGATTCTCACCTCCACAACATCGCAACCCGCGAGTGATACAAAAGGGGGAACTCACACTTCCGCTGCTCCCCAAGTTTTGCGGAGTTATGATGCTGATATTTCACCAGCCCAAGATGAAGATGATGATGAGAATCGCTGACTTCACTGGTAACTTCTCCCCCTTTTGTTTTACATTGCTTTACTTTTACAACTAATTTATTATTATTATTTTTTTTGGAATATTTGTTACTGCTTTCTAATATATTTGTATACGTTTCTCTCTATTTAGACAACATAATTCGATTAATGAGCAAGCCCAAGAAAACAGAGCACTCTTAGAGCTAACTTCACTGGTAATTTCTCATCTTCTTGCTATTTGATTATGTTTTGGTTTTTTCGTTTAATATTACCACCAAGTATCATTTTTCTGATGAAGACGTCTGCATAATAATTATAATTTTCTTATTAAAGCTTTTTCTCTCTCTATTTAGAGACTATCTGCAGTATTTCCATTAATGACCAAACACAAGGAAACAGAGCACCACCTGCAGTATTTTTGTATATATATCTCTGGTAACTTCTTCTCTTATTAATTATGGTTAGTTTTACATTTCCACTTTGAGCTGTAACATTTTCAACAAAAATGGAATGGAAGCTTATTCATCACCTATAATCTATAACCATACTGAGTAATCCTGATCATCTTAATTCCATTTCCTTCACTTTTCTTCCTATAGGCTAAAGCACAACGTCTGCCAGCTTTGTCAAAGAAATCGTCGAGTATATGTATGAAAAAATGGTTTTCATCATTATCTTTTCTTTTATTTTGTTATTTAAAATGCTTTTGTTTCAAATCTATCTATTGCTAACTGATTTATTTGCAATTTCAGATTGTCAAATTGAATATATTTCATGTCCAAATCACTGAATCAGAGCGTATTGCTTGGTCTGGACATCCGAATTGAAATGTAAATTTTATTGTGGTAGGCTAATTTATCTCCCTATTTGTATAATAATCTCTTCTAAGTTGAACAAGTACTCTTATCATTGTTGTTTTCTATACTTATTATCTTATTTAACTGTCACCGCTGTGCCTAGCTCTGAGGCGTGAAGCTGTTGAAGCTGTTTAATGAAGCTGTTATGGAAATGTGTCATATCAAGTGCTTTAATGACTCAACAATGGCTTGAAGCTCCTTCGCTACCTGACGCTTACGAATATTTTGGCTTGTTAAAAGTCTTCTCTTCCAATCTGGATTCTTCCCTTTGATCAATGCTATCTGCTCTGTGAAAAGTGCTTAAGAAGGATTCTGCCCTATCTCATATTCAAGGGGTTATGGGTAACTGAGTCAATTTTCAGTCATGAAAGCATAATAATATATATATTTTTTTAATAATTATACCTTAAAATTCATTGATTTCTCTTTTTCTTTCCATGTTTATGTTTTTGCAGCAAGTTGGCAAGAAATGTTGAAAGATGTTCCCCATGAGCTGCAATGTCATGCACATTGGTTCATGTAAATGGTATGCGTCCTTTATTGTTTTCCTTTCTACTCCAAGTTCAAACTGAGTTGTCTTACTACTATTTTGACCATTAATACTATCAATTCTGTTATTAGGGGAAATTTAACCTGGCAGATGTTAGCTCTCAAAACCGTTTATGAGGAGTAGCTTTCAGTGCTTAAAAATTTTGATAACGTTTCGGTACTTAAAAGCTTTGCTTCGTGATATTCTGTTTGTAATTTTTATCCATAGGTACTGCGATGATCTTGATGAAGACATGGAAAATCATCCCTGACGAACCTCTTGGTGCTTCTTTTATCTTCTTCTTCTTGTTTTTTTTTTTTTTTTTTTTTTTCAGGTTTTAGTTCTTGTTCCAAACTAAGTGCGCAACCATGAAGGAAAATTCCAGTTGATGAGGGAGGGATTTGGTATCCAGGAATTCCACTTGAAGAGGTTATATTTTATATTCCTCCTGTTCTGTAAACAGTCATCCTATGACAACGGAAAGAAGTTTGAATATTGTATGCTATAAATCCGTTATGTAGTGAAAGATATGTCTACGAAAATTTAAGTTTGCATAGTTGGAAAAATTTTAAGTTGTAGAAAAAGATTTTGATGAGTAATTGATGCAATTATTAGTTTCGAAAGCATCATTATTCTATATCTTGGATGACCGTTTGTAGGTGCTTGCTGCATTGTTCCTTTTGAAGAGCATTTCATAGCTTTGATGTCTTGGCAGCGTCTCTGAACAGCTAGCGGAAAAGTAATAGAAGGTCTTCAACTTGCGCTGCTATATATGCCATTTGGACTGTGTAAATCGGTAATTATACAATATTTTTCTGGCCTTGTAATATGTATAATTCGCCAAATTCTGGATTGGCTTGAAACTATCTTCTTTACTTTAAAATAAGTTTGTATTTTCAGAGACAATCTTGGGAACACAACAAAGCACAATCTCAGGACTGTTCGTCTGACAGGTCTTGCAACAAAGTTTTGTCTAGTGGATTACTTTAATATGTACTCTAAGTTCATAATCACTCCTTTTTCTTCATTTCTTCAATAGTTTCTGATATGTTTGTCCACGTCTCTCTTTATATAGGTTACTTGTATCTCCATTAGTTTGCATGCTCAAGAACAGGCATACTATCACTCTGGCGTCATCAAAATGGTCTTTGCGAATCTCTGATCTCTTAGGAATTTACAACATCATTTTTTAGGTATGGGGAAATTTTATGTCGGACATTCTTTAGCTCAATAAGTCTATCTACATGTAGTTTTAGTCGTGAAACTGTCTGCACTCAAATTGTTGCCTTCAATATTTTTATTTTTTCAACTGATATCAAATTTTTTCTTCATTAAATTCTAATGTTAAATAATCACCGAAAATTGTTCAGGTACATTGGCATCCTCCCTTTCCTGGTTGGATAAAAATTGATACTGATGGTGCAGCTAATGGATATCCAGGCCAGCTAGGTGCGGGCGATGTTTAGTACCTATCGCGGGTTCAACAAAGGTTGTTTTGATCGTCCTCTTGGAATTTTGTTCGTATTTGAAGCGGAACTCTTAGTTGTCATTACTGCATTGGATTATGCTAAAGGATTCAGTCGGGATAACCTTTGGTTCGAAAGTGACTCAGCTAATGTTGTGGATTTGTTGAAGAATAAAAATGTGGAGATTCCTTGAGCTACAAAGCCAGATGGAGTATTGCTCTTAATTACTTGCATGGTCTCTCACATTTTCCGCAAAGGTAATCATGTTGCGGATCATCTGGGCAGAGGGTTCACCTTGACGCGGCCACACGATGGTTTCGAGCCCGAGCTTCTGTCTTCCTTGGATCAATCAATTCAGCACCTTACTGGTAGATATGCACTCTTTTTTCCCTCTAGCATTTTTCCCATTGGGTTTTAGTTAGAGGGTTTTTAACGAGGCATATCTGGAGATGCTAGCAAAATCTTAGTTCCGGCTTTGATTTTTGGGATCATCTCCTAGTTTTGATTTTTTTTCTATTCTTTTCACACCTACGTGTGTGATAATTTGTCTTTTCCCCTACATGTGTTGTTTGTTCTTTCGGCGTCTGCGTGCGCTTTCTATTTTCCGTTTCTATATTTCTTGTATGACTTTTCTGTTTTAATTTTTTTAATAAATTAGAGTTGAGAGTTTAGTGTGGGATAGGTGGTTTGGGGGATGCCAACATAGTTGGGATGTCCTAAATCATCTTGATGCTAGTTACTCTCTCTCATCATTTACATAAATAATAATTCTATTGGCATACCATTCTTGACTTTTTGCATCCCCTTCTAAATTCACATCCCTAGTATTTTAAAATGATTAAATTAACTAATCACAGTTCCCGTTTTATTCCCCAATTACCCAAACCTGTTTTATTAGATAAATATTATTTTACCACTTAAATATCTTTACACACATGTCATTAAACAAGAATACTTTTATAATCACTATTCTCTAGACCGCAAGCTTTTTTTGTTTTTTTTTTTTTTTCAATTATTGAAACTTAATACACAAAGTTGTTTTCGTACATAAATCAATTGTTGATTTAATTACAAAAATCAATATTTTTACTATTATATTCAATGTTTAAAATGTAAAAAAACTGTACACTAAAAAAAAAGAAAAAAAAAACAAGTGTATTTTCCCTTTAAAAAAAAAAACAAGTGTAATTAATAATAAGCAAATTGCAAAGTATTATATACAACAAATTTTTTTATCTTTTTTTCCCCTAAAAATTAGATACAACTCAAATATTTAAGAAAATTGCAAGCAAAAAGTAGTTTGTTCCATTTTTATTTTTGTTTCTGACAAAATTTTTTTTCTCTATTTTCAGATTGAGAGCTGTTTCGGGAAAAAAAGAAAAGAAAGAAGAGAAAAGCTACCGGCCGTACACATCACTTAAGGGTAAAACATATGTAGAAAATTGTGATACCCTAGAAATTTATAAACTCGATTCACGAACTATTATTATGGATTTCCTTCATCAATATACTTCTAATGAATTATTTTGATGAATACCAAATTTCAAGATCATGAATGATTGTATATGTATCATCAATGTGATGAGTTTATCTATTTAAATGAGAAAATATATATATATATATATAATGTTACTCCCATTTGCGTTTTCAATTGAGATTTTGTGAAAATATTGTGTGTAAAAAATTTATTATATATATAATGAATGAATAATCATAATTTTGTAAATTAAAAAAGTGAATTTTATGTCATGTCAAAATTTATCTATTAAATTAAATTTAATAATCCTATTATCATCTCAAAAAAAAAAAAAAAAAGACGGGGAGTGCTCGTGCACCCCCCACCCAATGGGTAATTACCCACTGGGCAAGGCAGTGGGCTTTAAAAAAAAGAAAAAAAGAAAAAAGTGCTAAGGGAAGGGTGCTGTGCCCTTGTTCAGTGGGCTCAGTGGGCAGCAGCCCACTGAGCAATGCCGGAAGGCAGTAAGCTGCCTTCCTGCTGCAAGTAAACATACATAGAAGAATATATTTATATATATATAAATTAATTTTTTTTTCCTCTTTTCTTCAGGTTGATCAAGAGGGGGGTTTTTTGAGAATTCAAAATCCAACCTCTAAACAAGCAAAACAAAGATGACAAGACAAGAAAGAAAAGTTGATTATAATGTAAGATGATAGACTACTTGAATGACTACTCAGTAAAACCACTTAGAAACACATGAAAACCCACCAAAACAACCTTCCAATCTATCTTCTTCAGCTGAGCACGTTTTTGCAGTAATTTAAAATCCAAAATTTTCAATTTTTAACCCACAATAAGGTTTGGTTATAAAATGTTTCTAAGGTAAACCAAAAACCACTTTTTTCTCTTTCATAGAGGCCATATACTAGCAAAGAAAAGTTTCCTCTCTTTCTCCTTTCATTGTGGACGAAATTTGTATCTAAGGAAAATCAAAAATATTCTTCATATCCTTTCATCCACTCCCACGATCATTTTTAGCAAGAAAGAAGAGCCATTCCAAGTGTTTTCTTAGGTAAAAACTTATACTTTCCACTTGTTTTCTAGAAAGAAGAATAATGTTTTAAAAAAAAAAATTTAAGTAATATTTTATCTCTATTCTAGCCCCTACCTCAAGGATCCAAGAGTGGTTCAAAGCCTTCAAGAGGAGCCAAGAACCCACTACTTTTCTAAGAGGTAAATGATTTGTAAATTAGGAGGTTACCAAGTTCTTAATAACTTTCCTTTCAAAATGTGTTCTTACAAATAGGAAAATATTGGCATGGTAAATGGTTAAAATGTGGTTTTGCTACCTAGTGAGATGATATATGTGCTGGCCATGATTTAAGGTAGCTAGAAAACATGATTTGTGTATGGAATATGATGAAAAGTGTGTTTATGTGATTTTTATGGTTATATGACATGAATGAGTATTGATGTATGAGAATAAGAGTTTATGGCATGTTGATATGTTATGTCCTCTGTTTAATGGAAGCATGAATGATGAGGAAAATATTTTGACATCACAAATAGGCTAAAATAAGAATTAATGACCATAAAGTACCAAAAATAACATTTTTAGCATAAATGATAATAAATTGAAAAATGGTATTTTGAGTGGGATTTTCATAATCATGTAGAAGGATAGAATATTACTTTTGACAGAAGCCATAAGAAGTGCTCAAGTTTAATAAGAAATAAAAATGTCAAAAATGACGATTTTGCCGTCAAGAGGTAAAATCATAATTTCACCAGCCTAAAGACTTTATTTGAATCCGAAACTTTTCAGTCTTGATTAGAGACTTAAAATAAACCTTGTGTCAAATTTTGGTGATAAATTGATAAGAAATGACCAAAACACCATTTTGAGGTCAAAACGTAAATATAGAAAAATTCGTGGTCAAAAATGTCAATAATAAAAACGTGTTAAAAATGAGTCCTGATCCTGTGAGAACACTTTATAAGGATATTAAGTATAAAAAATTGGAACCAAAGGGTATTGGGAACTAATTGGGGCTAAACAAGGACTAAAATGCAAAAATAAATAAATAACGAGTCAAATTATAAAATCTACTTAGACTATAATTAGACAGTATCTTTGTCACCCTTAAAACATTATATTAAGCTAAATAAATACAATAAATAATTTGGTTTATGTTATAGTCAAATGTACGACCTTAAAAGACACATAGGGGCTTAAATGTAATACTTTTATTTGATTATGTTTAGAAATGTAATAAGTTATGAAAGCCATTATGAGAGCTTATGGGCACTGTAAACATTATTCTAAGACTGGGACAAACTTTTAAAAGCCATTCAATAAGTCTAAATTAAAAAGGGTATGTCTGATGGTAAAATTGTAATTTTGTCAAACTAAGGGGCAAAATGGTAATTTGATAGGGAGAACGTTTTGGACCGTAGGTAGAGGTTTTCTGGACCTAGAAAACTGCAAGAGATATTATGAAAAGCTAAGGTCAAAAGATTTAACAAGTTTAAGCTTAAAAGTGCTTGAATCATCGAAATAGGGACAAATTGATAAATTAGTACCTGATGGGTCGGTGACGAGAAATGAACCTGGCACTAGACTTGTTAAGATGCCATGTAATTGTTGATTAAAACTTGATAAAGACAACAAAGTGTAATGGACCTTAACGGGTTTAAAACAATAATAATACCCAATTACAAGTAAATGGATTGTAATAGACCCAATAAACCCACAACCTACAAAGATGACCAAATATGATATTGGAAGATCATGGTTATCTATGGTCACCTAATGGACCCAAATATGAATAAAGAGGAATTAAGTAAAATAATGGATAAGAAATTAAGTATTAAATAATTAACTCATCAATGGTTAATAATTAATTAATTTAATATTTAAAATTAATTAATTATTAATTAAGAAAATAATTTATGATAATCATGTAATTAATATTTAAGGATGTTATTCTTAAATTAAAAAAAAGAAACTTAGAAACAAATTAATAATTAAATTGAAATTAATTATTAATTAAGAGAACATATGTCCTTAATCGAAAGTGATTCAAAAACCTTACTCTAACTATCGAATATCAATTTAAAATTAAGACACCGCATCGACTTGAGGGTAGAGTCGGAAACAATTAATGCGGATATACAGTTACACGATTTTCTGTAAGTACAAACCTCACCTACAACATGGAACAAAATGTTTTTCGTTGTTGATGTTCTACGTTTTCTATAATTTGCCTTGATGAAGTGATGAGCCTATGATCCATATGTACTGCGTTAATGTAACGACCCGACCTAAATCGTGGCCGTTAATTAACTTCATAAACATAATTACTTGCTTTGACCTTAAACTTGATCCCCAAAATTTCAGAGGATTTTTTTTTTTTCCCCCTTTCTCTAGCTTAAATATTTCATAGATTACATGAAGTGTATGATCATTTTAATTTTTAAAGATTCAAACACAATATAAACTTTTCGAAAAACTTGCACCTTAAAAACACTTTTTATTTTTATTTTTTTTATTTATTTATAGATCTAAACTTGATAATTTCATAAGTAAAAACTGAATCTAAAGTTTAAAACATCAACATGTCAAACTTACATAATTAAAACTTAGTATAGGCATATCTTAAGTTTGGTTTCTTGTAAACCAAACTACTTGGTCAAATAGAGGTCTTTCATCATTCAAATACGTATAACCAAAAGAATAAAATACATTTTAAAATATTAAACTTTTTTAACCTTGCTTGGTTAAAATTAAACTCAACATTCATTTCATATGGGTTCCTTATAACCCAATTACTTGAAAATAATTATTCTAAAAGGATACAAATCTTTTAAGCTTATCATAATTTAAAAAAATTACTTATTGCGAAATTTACATCTTGATGGCGGTATCCATAACATATAACCCATGCCTCCATTGTCTCGACACAGTTCACCAATCCATCGAATCACCGTGTTGCCTACAGCATGAACAAATATTAATGAGCTTTCGCTTAGTAAGTACAAACATAAATCTCACATAAACAAAATGCATATAATAATGCATGATATTTTATGAATCGTACATTTATGCTTGCTTCTTGTTTCTTATTTTCTTGTTTCATACTTATTCTTACTTAACTTTTTACTTTGGGCCCCATGTGTGTACGTACCCATTATGCGTAACCATAGAAAGCTAGGGTTTGCAAGGTCCCTAACAATTCTGGGAATCATATACATAATCCTTCACGATCTACGGAAGGTCTTAGAATTTTAAAACATATATAATCCTCCACGATCTGCGGGAGGTTGGTACGACACTTTTCTTTAACTTATTTTGCACTTTCATTAGCCTCTTACTTTCTTAAGGTAAGCATGTAATTATGATTCTGATACCATGAACATACATTAAAATCTCATGATGCACATAATAATGCATTACATTTTATGCATAATTAAATTATGCTTATTATCTTCTTATCCTAGGCCCCATAGTGATACAACACTTCCTTGAACTTATCTTTCACTTTCATTAATCTCTTCCTTAGGATGAGCATGAAATCATGTTCATAACTCATGAGCAGATATTGCAGTTTCACACAATATAGAGGCATCGTCATCAATTCAAACATATTAAGGCATAAAAATATATGCTCACAAAATCATATCAAGCAATCATATAATCACATTTCATAAAAGCATCATTCTTCATGTTCAATCATAAGCATAGTATTCTAAACATGCATACATCCGTTGTTCATAGATGTGCTCATATAAACAAACAAGCTTCATGCTGTAGGTGAGGTTTGTACTTACCTGGATTCCGCATTTAGCGTTTATCCTCGACTAATCCTCAACCTCGTTAATGCCGGTGTTGTGTCCTAATTAAATCAACACCCGACAATTAGAATGTGGTCTTATCATAGTTGTGATTAAACCACCCCCTTTTTTTTATACTAGTTCATAATTCTTAGATCTCATTCCCCATTTAAAATGGTTCAAAGATTAGTTTAAGGTCATGATTCTGTTACATTGAAACTTGACAATTATAGAGCAAGTATAGATGTCAAGACTCGACTTCAAAGTCAAGAATGAAACTGAGAAAACAATAAATTTTCCCCTCATTTAAAACATCATAACGTTAAACGATGTAACAACTTAAAAAGTAGGCATTCTTATGAATATTAATTTAGAACGCATCTTATTAATCACTGGAGAATCTGGAGGAGTATCCATTAATCCTATTCTCATATCATATGCAACAAGGCATATAAATATACGAAACTTATTGGTGAGAAAATAAACACCATAAAACATATTACTCCATATATCATTTCCACTTAAAATCAAGACATGAACTCTAGATTATAAAATTGTTCTGATAGCGTAACTTGTAAAACTAATTATAAGTTCAATCACCAATTATGGTTGAATTTAATAAAAATCCGGCAGCATAACAGCTCATTTTTCTTAATAACCGGAAATTAAACCTGAAATTAAATCAGTTTATAAAAAGCTTCGGCACACCATAACTGCAAGACGTGCCATCCAGAACAAATTTATCATATTAACATAAAACATATCTCATTCTAATCTAACTTCGCTTGATTAAATTGAACATCAAATATATATAAATATTTTTTAAATATGGATATTCAATTTAAAGCATATAAATGGGCATGTAATCAATCCAATAAATGACTTAAAGTAGTCAAGATTACTACCGAGATCGTTCGATGACGTTCGGATGAATAAAACGATTCCTAGTTGGCGCTCAAAACACCTTTTGATTTCGAGCGGCTAAACTTTTAATCGCCATCCTTAACCTTCGAGATTCCATCTCGCAAATCCGAAGTCGCAAACATGTCCGAAACATCGAAAATAGATCGAAAAGGCGATCTTCTAAAATTTGTCGACATTGACCGCCATTGACCGGCATTGACCGACATTGACCGCCATTGACCATGACGGCAAAAGGGACAGAGATGGGCAACGCTTCGAAGATCTCGACAAGAGGAACCCATTTCTGGTGTCAATTTCTTCAAACGGTGTTCTGTTTTCTCGAAAATGTAAGAAAACATACTTGAAGATGGCGGTGGATCGGGAAAATTTCCGGCAACGATTAGAGTGGTGATGGACTGGGTTTTGTTCCTCTTGACAAGTGGAACTCAACGAAACCAACGGCTCGTAAAATAGAGGTTGGATTACACCGAAATCTTGCTTGAAAGCTTATGTGAACGAAACTTTCAAAGCATTTTTCCGGCGAACGGCGGCGAGTGATGCCGCCAAACTCCGGATATTGGATGCTCGGGTGATGGGTTACATGATTCACCGGCGCTTGCGAAGGTGGCTGGCCGGAGTCGGGATTTCTTGCAAGGCCGCATCGTGCGTGACTGAGAGAGAGAAAAGAGAAGAGTGAAAAAAAGAAGAGAGAGAAAGAGAGAGAGAGAGAGAAAGGAGGTGGGTTGATAATTATCCTCCTCTTTTCTATTCCTTCCTATCCTTATCCTTGAAATCCACTACTTTATGGTATATACGAGTTTAATACCCGAACGTTACACGGGGAAGGAAGAAAAAATAAAAATGGAAAAAGAAATTTGAGTTTTATCTAATAAAAGCAGTTAATTAAGATATAGATTATACGGGGAAGGAAGAAAAAACAAAAATGAAAAAAAAAATTGAGTATTATATAATAAAAGTAGTTAATTAAAATATAGATTATAATTACAGTAAATATTTTTTTTAGTATTTACTATTATAATATTAAAGTACATACATTCATATTTATAAGCGTAATTTTTTTGAAATAAAAAAATTTAAATAATAAATAAAATTAAAAAGATTTGAAAAATCAAAGGGATAACAAAGTTGCGAGGTAAATTTAATAAAATAAAAACCAATTAAATTAACAAATAAACGTAAAAATGAATAAAAATTTTAAAAATTATATTTCTAAAGATTATAGATATAAATATAGAAGAAACTTATTGAACATTTTGTTTAAAAAAAAGAAGGAAAAAATAACAGAAGTCAAAGAATAAAAAATTAATAATATCAAATATTCAAATAAAATATTAAGTATAAGAATTATTGTTAATAGAATAAAATAAAATAATATATTGTTATTAAAAAATCAGAAAGAATAAATAAAATTAAAAAATTTTAAACTTAAATAGTCAAAAAAATTTAATAACTTAAGTAAACTTATTAAATTTAAACAAAATTAATTAAATCAATAAATAAACCTAGTAATGGAATAAATATTTTAAAAAAAATAAATTTTAAAGAATAATATTAATATATGATATTAATAATAATTTAGCTATAATAATTATAAATATACATTTTTGACAATGGCGTTTCATTATTACAGTAGAAAAATTTATTTATTAATTTTTAATTTTATTGTAATTTTATAGATCTTTTTATATTTTAAAATTTCTGTAAATTATTATTTAATTTCATATTTTTTTAGTTTGTTTATTGTGAATATTATAATTTAATTATATTAATCTATTCTTGAAATGTATTATTCTTTTTTTCGTTAAATTTTTATTAATTCAATAATTTAAATTTTTCATAAATTATTTAACGGATATAATTTTATTTTTTATAATTGGAAATAATTTTTTATCTTATGTTTTTTTTTTTATTTTTATTTTTTAAATTTATTTTAATATAGATATATATTTTTTATTCTCTCTATCTCTTTCTCTTTCTCTCTCACTCTCTCTATTGGCCGGTCTCTCTCTCTCTCTCTCTCTCTCTTTCTCTCACTCTTTGGCCGGTCTCTCTCTCTCTCTCTCTCACTCTTTGGCCGGTCTCTCTCTCTCTCTCTCTCTGTCTCTGCGGTCTCTCTCTCTCTCTCTCTCTCTCTCTCTCTCTCTCTAATGGCCGGATAATGCCAAAAGGGCAAAACCGGCAAGCCACTATGTAGCCAGAAAAATGCAAGAGATTTGAAGGGCAAAAACATAATTTTACTGTAGTATTACTGTAGCGTTACTGTAGACACACTGTATACGAACTGTAGAGTACTGTAGCTGAAGGAGAAAAATGAAAAAAAAAAAAAAAAAAAAAAACCAAAATTGACTATTTGCTACTGTACAATAAACAGTACACCAAACACTGTTTCCCCTCAGTCCATCCTTTTAGTAGTTATAAAAATATCCGGTGAGAAGTCTTCCTTTTTTTCTTTTCTTTCTTTCTTTTTTTTTTTTTTTTTTTAAACACGTCAAAGTGTGGACGACCACACAAGTTTTGTATATATATATATATATATATACATATATATTTATAGTTTCTTTTCTTCTCCTTATGAACCATATATATATAAATATATATATATATATATATATGTGTATGTATACCCACATAGATATACACATACTTGCAGTCATCCGTTTGCCAAAGAAATATTTTGGGCACCCTTGATTACAGTAACTCCTCAAATATATATATATATATCTATATACAGATATTTATTTGTTGTTTGTACATTTTGAATGATGACCATGTCATATGACTTTTCACTTATAAATTTTTTCATATCAATTAAATCATTCAAGACAATAGACTCGACTGAAATTTTAAGCTTGTTCATAATTCATGTCGAGAATATAATCTTTTTTTTTTTTTTTTTTTTTTTACAACTAATTCACTTGATCAGTTGTCACACTTTTCTGAATTAATTTTACAGTTCAGTATTATATTCTGTCACCAGTAAATTATCTCATAAATACTTATTTATAGTGTCATTTTTTTTTAACTCATGAATTAGATAAGTTCAACAAAATTCAAAAATCACTTTGTGCGAGATTACACTTACTACTATTTTTTTTAATCGACTTTTCTTAATTTTTCACATTAATCGTGCAATATGAAAAATTACTCAAACATATTAATAATTATACTGTAACATGAAAATTTTCTATTCATGACATTATTATCATGAATAGTTAAATATTTACGTCTTGATTCATGTTCAATTCAAAAATTTGTGCATTTGACGTGATTATTAAAATTATAAATCACGTCCTCCATTATTTTTTTTTTTTTTGCAACTACATAATTGATGGAAACTTCAAAATTTCCAATCAATTTCTTAGTACAAAACCACTCGCACCAATTTCTTCTAGCATAACATAACTTCATATTAATCATTTATAACTCTATAGTCTAAAATTAAGATAACATTTTTATTTTTAAATAATCTTAATACAGAAAATTCACGACTTTATTCCTAATTAATTTAGGAATTAACACTGTGAATTTTCCGGATATTACAGTTAATTAAGCATTTAACGTTCATAATTTTTCTTGCACTGATATGATTGATATTCCTCACAGATATATATGCAGTATTGATAGATGTATAGTGACATGTAAATCTACACATTGTCACAAATAATAAGAATGAGGCTAACGAAAGATAGAAGTAAGTGTCGTACCAATCTCTAATTAGTGACATGATATGATAAGAACGAAAGTTATAAGTTATGACCTTAAAGGTTGTTGGAGGGTCGCTTCCCTAATTCCCCATTGGTTGTGCGTATATGGGTACGACATAGGGACCCTTATATAGACAAGATATGTATATAATAAAGCATAATTGAACACACATAGATCACATGCATTTTTGAACATTCATGATGTTACATGTGATGATATGATTTTATGAAACTGATTTGTGAGATATTGTTTGTACTTGCTGAGCGAAAGCTCATACGTATGTGTTCGTGCTGTAGGTAACGCGGGTAAGTAACCCGCTACATAGATGTTTTATGAACTGACAAAGCTGTGCAGAGGCGATGAAGGACGGGAGTGGGATACCACCACGAATTAGATTTCCGTATTTAGATTTCTTAAATTATTTTGTATCGACTATATTTATAACTATGTTCCAATGTTTTGGTACTACTAAACTAGTATGAGTATTTTACGAGAAAAAGACTTTAGACTCTTTCCTTCTAATTTACATGAAGTTATAGCTTTTTAAAATATTATCTAAATGCGAATTTGAATAGGATATTTATTATCAAGAGGTTTTTAATTTCCTCAGTTAAAAATTTTAGTAATTCTAACTTTTTGTAGTACGAATATGATTTTAAAAAAAATTATGTATTTTTTAGAACCAAATATAAATAAGTGTTAAGATTAAATTAAATAAGAATAAGTAAGTTAGTTAACTGTCCAAAAAATCGGGTCGTTATAGAAATTACCATTTCCATACAAAAATCTTCCATTTTCACCATGCTATAAGTATTAGAGCCAAAATTTTATATATGTTTCAGTAACATTGTTTGTTTATTGCAAGGTCAAACTTAAAAGACTGTTGCTGAAAATTGTTCTTGGAGTTTCTTTGCATGAAGAAATGTACTTCAGCATGGTTAAATTTGGGCATGCTCACTAAGCACAGGAACTACTGCTGTCTGCTTGAAGATCCGGAAGTAAGATACTTGTGGTAATTATAGTTAATTGCTCCTTTTGTATATATTTTTTAAATGTCATAAAAAGCTATGCTCTGTGTTTTATTTATTTATTTATTTTATTTATTTCTGTTTAGTTGTTTTCTATTTTCAGTTTCAGATGTCCGTACATATCGTCTACAAAATTCATCATCAGTAAATAATACAAGTGATGCTAGGACTTCCAAATGAAGGACTTCAACAGGTAGTTAAAATCGTTCCACAATGAAGGCTCCGCCGTTTATGTCCTTTTTAATTGTTATTTGTAATTTTCTAATCCCTTTTAACTGTTCTATTTAATAGGATTGTATTCTTATTTGATCCAGTAATTCCATTTCTCAATCCTATTATGGAGACAAAGACATGAAGAAGAAAAGGACTTTACTGGAAGGAAAACGCTATAATGCCTTTCGAGGAAATGTGCAAGTATAAATACGTTCAAATCCTCAATTGACAAGCTTCATAACGAGTTATCCCAGACTTGTTCGAATATTTTCTGGATCCAACTTTGTTTCCTGGTTTAGTTTCTGATCAAAATTTTCCCCTAAATGCAGATTCGGAGCTTAATTTCTCAACTGAAAAGAATATGGTGATATATGCATTGGTTATGGCTAATCTCAGTTTGCAAAGAAACATTATACGGGATGTTAATGGTACGTGATATTTCATGTAAAAAGTCTTATTTTATGCATTTTCTTGTTAATTGTTATCTCTTTTTCTATAATGTTATCTAAGTTGGCAATTAGGTTAGTCCATGATGGAGATGATGAAGTCCTCCCTGATGGCTTCTTAATTAATCTTGATCGACACGAAACTAATATCATCCTATAATTTGTTTTTGCACAAGTTGCTAGAAGATTAACTTACTACTCTACTTATCTCGTCGAGCTGCTATATTGCCTTGTCTACAGTGCCGTTGAAATACAGAGCTCATGGAAAGAAGCAACTCAAGGCTCTTTCTGGCAAGATGTTTCGAGTTTCTCATGCTCACTAGGAGTGTAAGACAGGTAGTCAAGATACTGGATTCGTATTCTTCCTGAGCTTCAAATGAACTCATATCATGCTTGTCAGATTCAAATGAAGCTGCTCCTCTTGGCAGTGGCTAACTTATATCATGTTGAACTCTTGCTTGACTAAGCCTTTTAATTTGAATGAAGACCTCGGAGCAGGTACGCAATTTAATTAAAGATTTCTTTTTTCATGTCCAAATTTTCTTTTATTTTTCTTTTTCTTTTTTCAACTTTTTATATAATCCACATTTTCAGCAAGTCCTTTTAAAACTCGTCGGTCCCAAGTAGTGAAAGTTCTCGAAAGGTAGATAGCAGATCAACCAGGTCAACCAGTCAAAGTCCTTTTAAAATTCCATTAGTTGAGTGTACTTGGGTAGGTTAGTTTTCAGCAGTCCTTTTGTCAACTAACAATCAGTTTGTTTCGCCATTTTTTTTTTTTTTTTTCCTATTGTTAGCTGCCGTGACACCCTATAGAGTCCAACTAAGCGTTTTCCGGAACCAAAGATTTGCAAAGAACAACTCAAGTCTGCATGCTTGCTCTTGGATGACCTTAGCATCAAAGATATGATATCTGTCTCTGTATAGTGGATCAGCTAGAAATTTACAACCATTTGGAGAGTAAGGCACCGAGTAAAAATTTCATCACTAAAAACTTGGAAACGTAATGATCTTTAATAAATAATAATAATAATAATAATAATAATAATAATAATAATAAAAGATAGTGGATAGCATGTACGTAAATATGAAACAGAAACAAACTAATCGCTTAAATCAACTTTCTCAGTTGGCAACACTCGATTCATTGGCGGCAGTGGAGGCATCGGCATTGGCAGAGGAGGAGGAGAAATAGGCATATCGACCTCGGGTAGCATATGCTGTAAGATAGCGATCGTATGCGACAGTTAGTATGCCTTTCCCGCCAACCAATCATGCCCTAGGTTTTTCAATTAGATCTTAAAAAAAAAAAAAAAAAAAAAAAATTCTTATTTTCAAACAGCATCAAGTACAAGAAGGACGTTGAAAAGAGTGAGAAAAATATATATCCTTCAGACTCAGAGGTTCCTTATACTCAAGTATGGTTTGGTAAAATTTACCCAAAAAAAAAAAAAAAAAAGTAGCGTGGTATAATTCATATCTATTGATACTCTTTCCCTCACAAACAAAGTTTGTCTCAGATTCATTAGTTATTCTCTTACATAGGCAATTCTTATTATTAATATTATAATATAAAGAAATAAGTATTTTATACAGCCACTAGGCTAATATCGAATCTAGCTAATTTTATACTTAAATCTAATGATTAATTGGTTAGTAAATTTCAATAGATACTAAGATCAACATAGATCGAATAATGATTCTTCTTTTTGAAGGGTTTACATAGAATTTTATTGCTATTTCATCTGATAGTATGGCAAAATTTTAACTCCAGACATCCAATTTTTAATATGGGTCGAAATTTCTCTAGTTAATCCCATGAATATTTCTGCATGTAGACCTGATTTCTTGATAATGTGCACCCAATAACCTTTTTTTGAGACCTAGTTTCGACAAATAGCATTTTTCACCGAGGATAATTTTTTGTGTTTTGATGTAAACCACTTCGGCCTGAAAATTTTTTATTTGATTTTGTTTGATTTGTATTTTTAAAGGAAAAATTAGATAAATAGGCAATTTTAACACTTATTTAATTCAATAACAAAATTTTTTTATTTAGAAAATCAGTGATTGATCATAATTAATCAGTGAAAAATACGTAATAACATTGGTTAATTACTGATTAATGATGATCAATCAGTGATTAACTGTTTTATTTTCTTTAAACAAGAGCATACTGCTAATTTGACAAAACTTTCAGCCATTTATTAAAAAACTTCATAAAAAGGTCATTTACCAACATATAATTTTTTATATCCAAGAGGAAACATATATATACGCAAAAAGAATAAGATTTTGAAAGCATATGAAAGCTGAATTATAGAAAGAAAGATGAAAAGAAAACTCACAGTTCGCATATCAAACAAATACCATAAAAAAAAAAAAAGGATAAAAACTCTTATCTGAACTAAATAAGCATGCTAAAAGAATAAGAAAAACTTAAGATTTAAAAAACTAAAACTATAAAATTCGATATCTAAAACAATCAGGACGTTTAAACCAAAACAAAGGCATATTTAGGTATAAGGGTAGCATGATTCCGAACATAAAACAGCGGCAATTCACTTTCCATTGGTCGCTGGGAATTTGAAAAATATGTTTCATAAATTTTTGAAACAATTCGAACCTATTTAATCATTTACATATTGTGATAGTTTTGTTAAAAATTTTATAACTTAAAATCCATTGAGAATTTGACAAAAGTTTCTTCATGAAAAACGCTTGTATTTGAAAGATCTAAAACTTTAATTTGGCTTGGAGGCCGCTTTGATCCATAAGAAGTCTGTTTCCCTAAAAATCCGTGGCTGCTGTGCGCGTAAAAACTATTCCAACAGTTTTCATAAAAACACCCGAAACATCTTCTTAAAGTCAAAATTTCACAATGGTTATTTCTTACAAAAACATTCATAACATCTCTAACGAACTTTTCGTTACTGGGCTTCGAGTCAGATTTGCCTCTAAGAGGCCCAAACACTCGCTGCAAAACTGGACAAAAAATTGTCCATTTTTTCCAGCACCAATCGTGCCTTGCGGTGGGTTTTTCCACTATTTTGCTTCTTTGTTTTACAGTTTTATGACTTATCGTGTTCTAATACACCATAACACCTTCAAATAACATTATCTCCTATTATTAGTTTTGTTCATAATTTCATGCCTGCCTTATTAATCATAAACCATATCATATCTAGACTATTAATCACATAAATAGTCTAGTCATAAAACTTGCTTAATCATAAACATAATAAACAACATAACTGTGATTATTACATAACCATACAAACAAACATAACCATATCACATGTTAAATTAAAATTTTCCAACAATTAAGAGATTAGATTTTTACCTGGTATGGGATGTTTGATTCAACCTCCTAACAAGACTACTAACTTGCTAGTACATAAACCAAAACTTTCTTAGTTCCTACTTAGTTAAATCCGCAGGTAATTAAAGAGAAAAACACAAAACTAGTCAGAATTTCCACCTCAAATGGATGCTTGATTCTTGATCCAAGTTGATCATCTCTTTAGAAGCTAAATTTGTGAAGGAAATTTGAGAGAATTTGAGCTAGTCGGGGTGGTTTTGGTGAGGCAAAAAGCGAGAGATTTTTTTTTTTTTTTTTTTTTTTTTTTTTTTCCCTCAAGTTGAAAAGTAAAGCTTAACTTTTTTTGACAATGGGTCTATTCATAGACAACCATTAACGACTCCTGATTAATTTGTTAATCATGGTAAATATATATGACTAAACTAGGTTTTAATCACTCTAAATTGTGATTAAAACCAATAACCATAGTCAGAAGTAGTCAAATATTCAAGATGCTTAATTCTTATCCTATATTTTCACTATTCATATAGGCTATCCTCCATCACCTAAGATGTTGAAATTTTTTGGCTTCTTTGACCAAGTCCAGTCGCACATGCAGGAGTAATTTTGTCCAAAACTTTGTTTTAATCCTAACCTTAGATCTTGGCTCTAATTAATCTCTAGCCATTGGATCAAAAATTTGTATCTTCCTTAATTAATAATTTAAATGGCTTTCTTAATATTAAATTAACACAGATAGAAACCTTCTAAGACAAGTTTTTTATCTGTTAACTAGTATGGCACTATTATTTATCTGTCATCCTACTTTTTTGTTCATCAAGTTCTAGACTGCTAACAAATAGACAGTATTATCCTTATCTGTCATCTCACTTGGTCACCAAATTTCTAGACTGCTAGATAGGCAAATATTATAACTCATACCTACTTGATTGCTAGTTAGTCAAGTTTCTGGACAACAGAAAAGTAGACAGTATTTTCTCTGTCTTCTCCTTAAACTGTTAAAATCCCACTTTTTAATTTCCTCATGTTATTGAAATACTGTTTATAATGATTGATATCATACCATGACTTGTATTAATCGGTCACAATTATTAATAAAAATATTATGACATTAGATTATGTGACATAGAATCTTAATTAAATTGTCACATCTTGAAAATATTGTAACATTTCATTTCATGATTTTAGACTATGCACATAACCTAAATTTTTTCAATACATGAAAATTTTGGAAGTCAAATTAATTCATTAAAACTTTACATCAAAAATTTGGTTATTACAAATGAGTGATAAATAAATGTTAAAAATTAGGCTATTCAAATATGTTCTTACAATTAGAAGAATCAATCTTATTATGTCTGCACATTAGAGTCCAAATGAGTCCCCAAGAGATGGGTGTATTCTATTTATTTTTGCTCATCTTTATCTTGATTTTCACTCTTTTTTTCTTTTTTTAATGATTTCAATAGCTACTCCTTAATTAATTAGATCGAGAACCCATGGTTAAGATTAACAAGTTGTGATTTTCTACAACTTTTTCTTTATACACTTGATAAATAAATAAAAAATAAAAAATAAAAACAAGAGAAAGAAAACATAAATAGCTATGAAAGAACAGAATATGGTGGAGAAAAAAAATAAACTTACTTTCCGCTCAAGGATCATACGACTTCTTAAATCTTGGAAACGTTATTTCTTTTACAGGTGAACAAGTCATATTATGTGTGTGTGTGTGTGTGTGTCCGAAACTCCAAAAAGCAGATACAAACTTGACTTGCATGAACATCGACTACCCTTTTATCTCTCCTTTTAATCTTTTAATGAGAAAGAGATGGAGAAAAAAGAAAGGACTAACTCCTAGTAATCTTGGCCCTCTATATAGACTCCCTCTAATGAATTTTTTATTTAACCAATAAGCTTGCTCTTGCTTAGTTTTTGTCTAATGAAAGCTTGGCCATCAAGTTAAAATTTTGGTCAAAGATTTTAACACCACACCACTACCTCCTTCATTGCCATATTTTTTTCTTTGAAATATAGCACCCTTTTTTTTTTTTTTTTTTTTCCATAGGAAATCTGAAATCTCAACCATCATGGCTCAAATCTAACCCCTTGAATGATCCCATATCTAATCTCAACCATTGGATTGGTTTTTCTCACTTGTGTTTGTTGTTTTTACCCATGGTAAATTCTATTTTTCATAACATATGCTTGTCATTAAAATGTCATTCTATGGTATCTAATAAGAATATAGGGTTATGTGTATGGAATTTAAATTTGTACCATGATGCATACCTCATGTCACATAAGGTTGCACAACTTCAAATATGACTAGAAACACATAGATTATCATTAATTATAACAAGATAAATTTTGTGAATTAAATTCACAAAACTATATATACAAAAATATTGAATGTAACAGTGGTTTCCCCACCTTCCAAATTAGTTTGTTACACGCTAGATCTGAGTCTGTGCAATGTTGATAACTCTATAAAAATAGAGTTATTTTACTATTTTTACGCATTTAAATTGATCATGTTCTTAAACATTTTAATTTATTTTAGATTAATTTAGTTTAATTTTATCTTATTTTAATTTAGATTAATTTATTTTTTTTTGTGTGATTTGATTTAATTAATCTAATATTAATTTTAATATGTTGTTATTAATTAATCTCTCAAAATATTTGTTTTCCTCAATTTTGTAGGTTAATTTGGTGAAGGGGGCAAAAACAAGCCTTGGAGCTTGGATGGAGTCAAAAAGTCACTAAAATGTTGAAAAGAATTGGGGTCTCACTACTCCATCACGTGCAGTCCATCCATTTCACGCGCTATTTGTGAGCCCTTCAGAAAGCGTGCCAGATCTAATATGACGCGCTCCATGGAATTCGCGTGTAGCTACAAGACCATACCATATCCTTTGTGCCACGCGTCGATTTCTCTTGTTGCCAAATCAGATATCGCCACGTGGAAAGCACTTTGAGCTTTGCTTTGGGGGCTGCCTTCTTGTAGTCTGCAGCAAACATAACGAGAGAAAAAAAAAAAAGTGGGCCCGAGACTCTGAGGCCAAGAACAGAGGTACCCAGCAGCCAAGAAGAAAGAAAAATAAGGAAGAAAAAGAAAAAAAAAATAGAAAAATAGAAAAAAGTCAAAAAAAAAAAAGTAGTCTAGGATTTAGTTTTTATTTTTAAATTTAGACTTTATTTTTAATAAATTTGAGGGAAGATAGCATTTAAAGGGTGAAGAAGAGGAGATAGGAAATTAGAAAAAAAACTTAGATTTGTGGAAATAATAGTTGGGATTTTCATTCCTTTTCTTTCACTTCGTTTGATTATTCAACTCAAACTTAAATTTTTTATCTCAGTTTTGTCTTTTTCTGAAAAGTCAATAAAAATTATAACTAGTTTTTAAAAAGTCAATCAACTCCAACTTAAAAATTTCAACTCCAATCGTAACACCAAACGGAGACTTTATCTCTTTTATTTTTATAATTGGATGATGCTTGAACTTTTGATTTTAAGGTTTGATGTAGCTATACTTGAACTATATTTTGATGATTTAGTTAGTTGAGAATTCAATTTCATTTCAATTCATTTGTTTTCTCTATACTTAATGTCTCTAGTTTATTTTTTTTCAAATAAGTTAGTTGATTTTGATATGTGGAATTGACACTTGGGAAAGGGAATTTTATATGTCAGATTTGAGATACACAACCTAAGTAGTATCAAGTTCGGGAGGTCGGTAATACTTAGATAATCGCATTTGTGGCTTGATCTTAATGAATGTTTGTGCATTTTAGTTGATGGTAATGTCAAATTTAGGTGTTCATGCATAGTATCTCATTTGACACTCGAGAGATAACGAAGTTATATTAGAGTCATTGATTAATGAATTGGATGAATTTTATTAACAATTGCTAAATTGGATAAGCATAGGAATAGTAGAGTGAAACCAAATCCCTAGAATCTTACTCGTGTCTTTTTATTTATTCGGTTTTGTTTTGTCATTTTAGTTTACTTTATTTATTTTGATTTATATTTCTGTTTTTTTTAATCGGTCGTTCAAATAATCCTAACATTAACGAATTTTAGTAATTAACTTAAAATTAAACACAATCCTCATAAGATCGACAACCTTACTTGTCACTTTATTATTTTTATGACTCGTACACTTGCGAGATTTCACACAATAAGTTTTTGGTATCATTATCAGGGATTGTTTTCTTTAATTTTAGTAAATATCGATACCAATTATCTCTATGATTAATTTGAATATTGTTTTTCTTACTTTTCTTGTTTTTAGTTCTTTTTGTTACTTTTGTGTAAATTTTTCTCATTAACTTGTTTGAGATACTTGAAAGATGTCATATCAATAGGTCCCCTGAATTATCTTGAGCTATGTTAAAGTTTGGGAGGATGGGTGGAGTTGAGAAAAAGCTTACAGTTGTTTGTTAGTTTATTCAAATTGAAAAAAAAATGAAAAAATATATATATATATATACATATATATAAAATAAATAAATAAATAAATAAAAAGAAGATGACAAAGTAAATTGAAATCAAGTTTGGGGGTGCTATTGGGAGTGTTAAGAAAGCTCCACAAAAGATCATAGAATGGTTACATGTTTAGGGTGATTTGAGCCTTATTATTATCCGTATCATACCGTTACCTTAGCCTAATAACACTACAAGCTTAAAAAGTCCTAATGATCCTTGATAATGTGTTTGTCGACATTTTGGTTTCTTTTTTTGCTTTCCCCGTTGCTACTACAGTAACAAACAGTAGCAAATAGTGAAATTACTTTTTTGCCCTTCTGCCTGTGCCTACCGGTTACTGTTTCTACATTGAATGGATGACTTTATCCTCTACAGTACTGCATAGTAACTTGCTACATTAAATGAACAATGTTTTACCTTTTTCTGCAGTATAATGACTTTTTTATCCTTCATCACTAACTATTTTTCCCTCCGCTACAGTATTATACCGGTTTTACCCTTTATTTTTTTTGTCAATTGACAATTTTACCCTTGACTTTTAGTTACTTTTACTATTTGATACAGTGTTGGGATAACTTTGTCCTTCTAAAATTATTAATAGACGATTTTACCCTTCGTTTGTAGTTTCTTTTTTTCCTTTGCTACAGTATTATTCCGGTTTTACCCCTCTTTTTTAGTTGTTTTTCTTTTTCCTACAGTGTGTTTTCAGTTTTATCCCTATTTAGAGTTTGTTTTTTTTCTTAATATTGTTTTTGCCATTTTTTTTAATGGATGCTAAATTTTAGACATTAGATTCCGATCTATTATTGTATTATGTTTTTACTCACTACATTTTTTTTTATTTTTTAAACGATTTCTTACTTTAAATTTTTTATCTTTATTTTGGAATTTTTTTTCTGGGTTTTTTTTTGTCTTTTTTGTTTCTTTTGTTCTATTTTTTAAAGACCCTTTTTTTTTTTGGGATTCTGCATATAATTTTTTTTGTGTCTTTTTTATTTGTTTTGTTTTATATTTAAAAAATCTGTTTTTTTTTTTTTACTTTTTTATTTGTATATAATCTGATAAAAATTTATTTTTTTTTTATTTTTTTGGTTTTTTTAAATAATAAAAAAAGAAAAAAATAGGATATATATATATATATATATTATTTTGTTATAATTTTTTTTTGTTAGGGTTAATTTTTTCCCCTTTTTTTTGAATCTAAAGATAGTGGTCCCATAATAAATTGATAAGATAAGAAAGTTGCTTCATTTTAATTGACTTCTGTGGCTGCAACTTTGACAGGGTTGGCAGTCGAAGTTGATAACAAGATGTCATTTTTTGTCATATAGTCCTAACCAATCGTGATTCGAAACGAACCCGACTTCTGGACCGTTGACCGCTGACCCTGTGCTTTATAGACCGCACAACGAACAAAAACACAATTTCACCAATATCCAAGATATTCTCTCTTTTCATTCTCAGTTCTTAAGACACCAATAATTTATCAGTTCCGACTTCCTTCGAGCTATGGCCGAAGCTCTGGTTTCTGCAGTCCTAGAGCAGTTGATTAGGTTCACTGGTGAACAGCTACAGCATGAATGTTGTCCGATCAGCGGCATTAAGGGGAAAGTTGAAAAGCTCACCCGCAAACTTAAAGCTATTCAAGCCGTGCTTGTGGATGCTGAGAAGAGGCAGATCAAGGATGCCAGTGTGAGAAACTGGTTGTGGAGCCTCAAAGAAGTGTCCTTCCAGATCGATGCTGTGTTGGATGAGTGGAACACTACCATTCTCCGGGCTGATATTCTTAAAAAGGAACATCCTTTTAGTAAGGTATGCTTCTCTGTACAATCCTCTTGTTTTCATGACCCTCTTCAAGTCAATTCGGTCGGTCTGCGTCGTAGAATAGCTCGCAAGATCGAAGACTTAAATCAAAAGCTGGATGGTATCTCATCTGACAAAGATATATTCAGCTTTATCACCACTGAGAATAATAGATTCACTGCAACTGAACATCAACGACCAAAGACGACTTCATTCGACATTAATATAGCTGAAGTGTTTGGTCGAGAGGCGGAAAAGAAAAATTTAATCACGAAGTTGCTGAGTGAGAGTAGCGAAATTGCCGAGAGAGGGCACGAGATCATTCCTCTTGTAGGAGCTGGGGGAATTGGTAAAACCACTCTAGCCCAACTAGTGTACAATGATGAGACCGTTGGTGCTCATTTTGACTTAAAATTTTGGGTGTGCGTGTCAGACCCTTTTGATGAGACAACAATTGCAAGAGTGATTGTTGAAGCTCTTAAAACCCATGATTCGCATAGTTTGGTTGGATTTCAAACCTTACTAGAGCGTATTCATGAGTCAATTAGAGGGAAAAAATTTCTTCTTGTCCTAGATGATGTATGGTCTGAAGAAGATAGGAAGTGGAAACAACTAGAAAACTCTCTCAGAAACGGTGCTGTAGGAAGTAAAATATTGGTGACAACTAGAAAAGAGAAAATTGCAACTATGATGGGTGCAAAAAATAGCATGATTATCATTGAACATTTGTCCGAAGAGGTTTGTTGGTCCATATTTAGTCAGATTGCATTCTCAGAGAACGAAAAGAGTGACGAATTAGTGGAAATTGGACAGCAAATTGCACAGAGGTGCAAGGGCTTACCTCTTGCTGCAAAAACATTAGGAAGTCTTATGCGTTTTAAAAAGTACACTAAAGAAGAATGGGAGAGAGTTTTGCATAGTGAATTATGGCAACTACAGGAGATTGAGAATGAAGTCTTCGTTCCACTCTTGTTGAGCTATTATGATTTGCGTCCTCTTGAAAAACGTTGTTTTTTATTCACTTCATATTTTCCAAAAGATCGCATGATTGATAGAGACCACTTGATCCAATTGTGGTTATCGGAGGGTTATTTAAACATAAAAGAAGACTACAAGAGAAAAGGCATAGATTGCTTTGAGAGTTTAGCAATGCGATCTCTTATTCAAGATTTTGAAAAAGACGAGAACGGAGACATCAGAAGATGTAAGATGCATGATATAGTTCATGATTTTGTCTTGTTTCTCTCAAAAAATGAATGGTTGAATTTACTGTTAAAATCAGAGGAGAGTACAAGTCTAGTAGAAGAGAAGGCATTTCATTGTACACTAGTAGTAGAACCTGGAGCAGAAATTCCTACTTCAATTTACAATAAAAAATTTCTACGAACACTCTCTGTTAGGGACTTGTGCTTTGAAAGTGACGTCATTAGATGGGATTCGTTGTTGAAGCTAACATGCCTTCGGACTTTGGATTTGCATGGTTTTGATTTTGCAAAATTACCGAAGGATATTGACAAATTGGAACACCTAAGGTATCTCAGTTTATCTCAGGTGGCATTTATCAAATTGCCAGAGAGTATGTGCAATTTATTCAATTTGCAAACGCTAATATTGAAGTGCAATGTGCGTGAGCTTCCAAAAGGGATACACAAACTTGTCAACTTAAGGCATTTGTATCTAGAGAGTTTGATTCCTCTTCCAAAAGGTTTGGGGGAATTAACACGCTTGGAGACATTCAAGGAATTTCGGGTTGTTACGGAAGACAGTGGGGAATTCAAGAAGAGGCATATGAAGCTTGAAGATTTGAACAAGTTGAATCATCTTAAAGGGAGTCTTTCTATTCTTGGGCTTGGAGGGGTAAAAGATGTGGGTGAAGCTGATAGAGCACAACTCAAGAGAAAAGAAGGCCTTGTGGAATTGAAGTTGTATTTTGACGGCGATTCCTCAGAATTAAGAAGTCGTAATTCCACATTGTTACTTGAAGGCCTACAGCCGCATCCAAACTTGAAGCATTTAGTTATTACGGATTACTTTGGGACAACATTGTTTCCTGGTTGGATGACTTCATTATTTAATTTGAAAAGTCTTGAGCTCAATTACTGCTTTAATTTTGAAAGTTTAGGGCCTTTTGGAAAATTGCCCTCCCTTGAATCGCTCAGGATTTCTATTGGGAATAAAGTGAAAAAGGTGGGGGTTGAGTTTCTGGGAATAGGAGCTGACAGCGACCCAACGAAGATGGATAATTGCTCATCATCCACATCATTCCCAAAATTGAAACATCTTGCATTTTTTGACTTGAGTAATTGGGAAGAGTGGGAATCCTGCACAAGCTCGGGAAATGAAGACCGTATTTCTTTAACAACTATAATGCCATCCCTTGCTTCCTTGGAAATAAACAGTTGTGACAAGCTAAAAGCACCGCTTCCAGACTTCCTACGAAGGACACCTCTTCAGAATCTAACCATCGTTGATTGTCCAAATCTCGAGCAACTCCGCCAACAAGGAATGGGAACAGAGGAGTTAGTGAAGATTCTCACCTCCCCAACATCGCAACACGCGACTGATACAAAAGGGGAAACTCACACTTCCACAGTTCCCCAAGTGTTGCGGAGTTATGATCATGAAATTTCACCAGCCAAAGATGTCCAAGAGCACAGAGCTTTACATCGCTGACTTCACTGGTAACTTCTTCCCCTCTTGTTGTACATTGCTTTACTTTTGCAACTTTTTTTTTTTTTAATTTTTTGGAATATTTGTTACTGCTTTCTAATATATTTGTATACGTTTCTCTCTATTTAGACAACATAATTCGATTAATGAGCAAGCTCAAGAAAACAGAGCACTCTTGAGCTAACTTTACTGGTAATTTCCCATCTTCTTGCTATTTGATTCTGTTTTGGTTTTTTCGTTTTATATTACCATCAAGTATCATTTTTCTGATGAAGACGTCTGTATAATAATTAAATTTTCGAGACTATCTGCAGTATTTCCATTAATGACCAAACACAAGGAAACAGAGCCCCACCTGCAATATTTTTGTATATATATCTCTGGTAACTTCTTCTCTCATTAACTATGGTTAATTTTACATTTTCACTTTGAGCTGTAACATTTTCAATAAAAATGGAAGCTGTATAGATGATTATTTATCACCTATAATCTATAACCATACTGAGTAATCCTGATCATCTTAATTCCCTTTCCTTCACTTTTCTTCCTATAGGCTATAGCACAACGTCTGTCAGCTTTGTCAAAGAAATCGCCGAGTATATGTATGAAAAAATGGTTCTCATCATTATCTTTTCTCTTATTTTGTTATTTTAAATGCTTTTGTTTCAAATATATCTATCGCTAACTGATTTGTTTGCAATTTCAGATTGTCAAATTGAACATATTTCATGTCCAAATCACCGAATGAGAGCATATTGCTTGGTCTGGACTACCAAATTGAAATGAAAATTTTATTGTGGTGCGGGTAATATATGTTCCTATGTGTATAATAATCTGTTATGAGGTTGAATAAGTACTCTTATTATTTGCCAAATGATTCGTTTATTGTTGTTTACTAGGATCTTATTATCACTGTTGTGCCTAGCTCTGAGGCATGTAGCTGTTTGAGGAAATGTGTCATATCAAGTGCTCTTATGATTCAACAATGGCTTGAAGCTCCTTCGCTACCTGGCGCTTACGAATATTTTGGCTCGTTAAATGCCTTCTTCTCCAATCTAGATTCTTCCATTTGATCAACTCTAACTTCTCCATGAAAAGTGCAGTAGAAGGATTATGCCCCATCTCATATTTAAGAGGTTATGGGTAATTGATTCAATTTTCTGTTGTGAAAGCATTATCATATAAGTTTTTCGTAATTACACCCTAAGAAAATCCCTTGATTTCCTTTTGCTTTCGGCGGTTATGTTTTTGCAGCCTGAACAGTTGGCAAGAAAGTATTAATAGACCTCCACTAATGAGCTGCAATATCATGTGCATTAGTTTAACTGGTATATTTTCTTCTTGAATGATTGTAATTTATTGCAATATTTTCTTACTTGCCTTGTATATTTTATATAATTTGGTCAATACAAAATTAGAAGCGGACTCAGACATTTTTAGCTCTTGAAAATTTATGTGGGCAGAACAGCTTTCAGCGTTCAGTATTCTTCACAATGTCTTTGTTTGCAGGATCTTCTATAAGACTATTCTTGATGATTGTTTTGGAACGCCTTCCTAGATGATGTAATTTTTGATTCGAGATGTTCTTTTTGAATTTATTAATCTCAAGTACTGTGAGGATGTTGACGTAGACATGGAAAATCATTCTTGATCATAGAGCTCTTGTGGTATGGTATTACTATTGACTAGTTAAGTAAAACAATTACCATAGAATGATTTCAAGTCTATTATCGATAACTCACACTTGGCAAGCATTTATGACATGATGTTTTTCCTTTTTCCGTTTTACCTTTCATTTTAGTTTATAGTATCAGCTTTTTTTCTTGCATGGAGTTGTACAGTTTTTGTTCTGAGTTTTGTACATTTTGTCGCAGAACAGCTTTCCCTAGCGATCTTGATCATCTTAATGCCAGGTCTTCCATTTTCTTCGTCATTCTTCCTATAGGCTATAGTCCAACATCTTTCAGCTTTGTTGAAGAAATTGCCGAGTATATGCATGGAAAAATGGTTCTCATCATTATCTTTCTGATTATTTATTTTTTTTAAATGTTTTCAGTCCAAATCTTTCTATTGCTAAGTGATTTATTTGCAATTTCAGATTGTTCCTTGTCCAAATCATCGAATCAAAGCATGTTGCTTGGTCTGGGCTTCCGAATTGAAATGTAAATTTTTTTGTGCTACGGCTAATATATGTTCCTATTTGAATAATAATCTGTTCTGAGGTTGAACAAGCACTCTTATGATTTGGCAAATGATTCATTGGTATTTACTATACTTATATCTTATTTTACTATCACTGCTGTGCCTAGCTCTGAGGCTTGACGCTGTTTAAGGATTGTCATGTCAAGTGCTCTGATGATTCAACAATGGCTTGAAGCTTCTTTGCTACCTGATGCTTACAAATATTTTGGCTTGTTAAATGCCTTCTCTTCCAATCTGGATTCTTCCATTTGATCAACGCTATCTTCTCCATGAAAAGTGCTTAAACCCTATCTCATATTCAAGTGGTTATGGGTAATTGATTCAATTTTCAGTTAAGAAAGCATTATCTTTTCCATTTCCTTCACTTTTCTTCCTCTAGGCTATAGTTCAACATCTGTCAGCTTTGTCGAAGAAATCGCCGAGTATATGTATGAAAAAATGGTTCTCATCATTATCTTTTCTCTTGTTTTGTTATTTTAAATGCTTTTGTTACAAATCTATCTATTGCTCATAGATTTATTTGCAATTTCAGGTTGTCAAATTGAATATATTTTATGTCCAAATCACGGAATCAGAGCATGTTGCTTGGTCTGGACTTCCGAATTGAAATGAAACTTTTATCATGGTACGGGTAATATATGTTCCTGTGCGTATAATAATCTGTTATGAGGTTGAACAAGTACTCTTATTATTTGCCAAAGGATTCATTTATTGTTGTTTACTAGGATCTTATTTTACTATCACTGTTGTGCCTAGCTTTGAGGCATGTATCTGTTTGAGGAAATGTGTCATATCAAGTGCTCTTATGATTCAACAATGGCTTAAAGCTCCTTCGCTACTTGACGCTTATGAATATTTTTGCTCGTTAAATGCCTTCTCCTCCAATCTATCTGGATTCTTCCATTTTATCAACTCTAAGTTCTCCATGAAACGTGCATTAGAAGGATTATGCCCCGTCTCATATTTAAGTTGTTATGGGTAATTGATTCAACTTTCTATTGTGAAAGCATTATCATATAAGTTTTTCGTAATTACAACCTCGGAAAATCCCTTGATTTCCTTTTTCTTTCGGCGGTTATGTTTTTGCAGCCTGAACAGTTGGCAAGAAAGTATTAAAGGACCTCCACCAATGAGCTGCAATATCATGTGCATTAGTCTATGTAATTATATATTATTGCAATATTTTCTTGCTTGCCTTGTATATTTTGTATACTTTGGTGATCAATAAAAAATTAGAATTGAACTCGGGCATTGTTAGCTCTTGCAAATGTATATGGGCAGTATATCTTTCAGTGCTTAATATTCTTCACAATGTTTTTATTTGCAGGATCTTTTATAAAGCTATTCTTGATGATTGTTTTGGAGCGCCTTCCTAGATGATGAAACTTTCGCTTCGAGATGTTCTTTCTGTCTTTTTTGACCTTAAGTATTGTGAGGATGTTGATGGAGACATGGAAAATCATCCCTGGTTATAAAGCTCTTGTGGTATAATATGACGATTGACTAGTTGAGTAAAACAATTACCATAGAATGATTTCTAGTCTATTATCGATAACTCACACTTGGCTGTACAGTAAGCACCTGTGACATGATGTTTTTCCTTTTTCCTTTGTACCTTTCATCTTTATTTGTAGTTTCTGCTTTCTTTCTTCCTTTTTTTTTTTTTTTTTGGCATGGAGTTGTACAATTTTTGTGACGAGTGATCCTAATCATCTTAATGTCAAGTCTTCCATTTCCTTTGCCTTTCTTTCTACAGGCGAGTATCTATATGAAAAAAAGGTTCACATCATCATCATTTTACTTATTTATTTATTTTAAATGCTTTGAGTTCATATCTTTCAATTGCTAAGTGATTTATTTGTCTTGCTTGGTCTAGACATCCGAATTGAAATGTAAATTTTATTTTGGTAGGCTAATATGTGTCCCAATTTGTATAATAATCTCTTCTAAGGTTGAACAAGTACTCTTATCATTTGGCAAATGACTCATATATTGTTGTTTTCTATACTTATATCTTATTTTACTGTCACTGCTGTGCCTAGCTCTGAGGCGTGAAGCTGTTGAAGCTGTTTAATGAAGCTGTTTAAGGATATGTGTCATATCAAGTGCTTTTATGATTCAACAATGGCTTGAAGCTCCTTCGCTACCTGATGCTTACGAATATTTTGGCTTGTTAAAAGTCTTCTCTTCCAATTTGGATTCTTCCCTGTGATCAACACTATCTTCTCCATGAAAAGTGCTTAAGAAGGATTCTGCCCTATCTCATATCCAAGTGGTTATGGGTAACTGGGTCAATTTTCAGTTATGAAAGCATAATAATATATATATATATATTTTAATAATTATGCCTTAAAAATTCATTGATTTCTATTTTTCTTTCCATGTTTATGTTGAAAGATGTTCTCCATGAGCTGCAATGTCATGCGAATTGGTACATGTCAACGGTTTACATCCTTTATTCTTTTCCTTTCTACTCCAAGTTCAATCTGAGCTGTCTTACTACTTTTTTAACTATTAATAACTATCAATTCTGTTATTAGGAGAAATTTAACCTAGAAGTTGTTAGCTCTTGAAACCGTTTATGAGGATAGCTTTCAGTGCTTAAAAATTTTCATTATGTCTCCGAACTTAAAAGTTTTGCTTTGTGACATTCTGTTTGTATTCTTTATCCATAGGTACTGTGATGATCTTGATGAAGACATGGAAAATCATCCCTGACGAACCTCTTCGTGCTTCTTCTTTTTTTTTTTCCAGGTTTTAGTTCTTGTTCCAAACTAGGTGTGCAACCATGAAGGAAAATTCCACTTGATGAGGGATGGATTTGGTATCAAGGAATTCCACTTGAAGAGGTTATATTATATATTCTTCCTGTTCTGTAATCAGTTATCCTATGACAACCAAAAGAAGTTTGAATATTGCATGCTATAAATTCATTATATAGGGAACGATATGTGTACGAAAATTCAAGTTTGCATAGTTGGAAAAATTTTGAGTAAGTTGTAGAAAAAGATTTTGATGAGTAATTGATGCAAGTATTAGTTTTGAAAGCATCATAATCCTATAGCTTGGATGACCGCTTGTAGGTGCTTACTGCAATGTTCCTTTTTAAGAGCATTTCATAGCTTTGATGTCTTGGCAGCGTCTCTGAACAGCTAGCGGAAAAGTAATAGAAGGTCTTCAACTGGCGCTGCTATATAAGCGATTTGGACTGTGTAAATCGGTAATTATACAATATTTTTCTGGCCTTTTAATATTTATAATTCGCCAAATTCTGGATTGGCTTGAAACTATCTTCTTTACTTTAAAATAAGTTTGTATTTTCAGAGACAATCTTGGGAACACAACAAAGCACAATCTCAGGACTGTTCGTCTGACAGGTCTTGCAACAAAGGTTTGTCTAGTGAATTACTTTAATATGTACTCTTAAGTTCATAATCACTCTTTTTTCTTCATTTCTTCAATAGTTTCTGATATGTTTGTCCATGGCTCTCTTTATATAGGTTACTTGTATCTCAATTAGTTTGCAAGCTCAAGAACAGGCATACTATCACTGGCTTATCAAATTGGTCTTTGCAAATCTCTGATCACTTAGGAATTTACAACATCATTTTTTAGGTAAGGGGAAATTTTATGTCGGACATTCTTTAGCTCAATAAGTCTATCTACATGTAGCTTTAGTCGTGAAACTGTCTGCACTCAAATTGTTGTCTTCAATATTTTTAATTTTTCAACTGATATCAAATTTTTTCTTCATTGAATTCTAAAGCTAAATAATCACCGAAAATTGTTCAGGTACATTGGCATCCTCCCTTTCCTGGTTGGATAAAAATTAACACTGATGGTGCAGCTAATGGATATCCAGGCCAGCTAGGTGGGGGCGATGTTTAGAACCTATCAACGGTTCAACAAAGGTTGTTTTGATCGTCCTCTTGGAATTTTTTTCGCATTTGAAGCGGAACTCTTAGTTGTCATTACTGCATTGGATTATGCTAAAGGATTCAGTCGGGATAACCTTTGGTTCGAAAGTGACTCAGCTAATGTTGTGGATTTGTTGAAGAATAAAAATGTGGAGACTCCTGGAGGTACAAAGCTAGATGGAGTATTGCTCTGAATTACTTGACATCTATTAATTACTTGCATGGCCTCTCATATTTTCCGCAAAGGTAATCATGTTGCGGATCATCTGGGAAGAGGGTTCACTTTGACGCGGCCGCACGATGGTTTCGAGCCCGAGCTTCTGTCATCCTTGGATCAATCAATTCAGCAGGGCTTCCGAATTATCATTTCATTGACAACTGACCTTAGTGGTAGATATGCACTCTTTTTTCCCTCTAGCATTTTTCCCATTGGGTTTTGGTTAGAGGGTTTTTAACGAGGCATATCTGGAGATGCTAGCAAAAGCTTAGTTTCGGCTTTGATTTTTGGGATCGTCTCCCAGTTTTGATTTTTTTTCTGTTCTTTTGACACCTACGTGTGTGATAATCTTTGTCTTCTCCCCTACACGTGTTGTTTGTTCTTTCGGCGCCTGTATGCGCTTTCTATTTTCTGTTTCTTTATTTCTTGTATAACTTTTCTGTTTTAATTTTTTTAATAAATTAGAGTTGAGAGTTTAGTGTGGGATAGGTGGTTTAGGGGGTGCCAACCTAGTTGGGATGTCCTAAATCATCTTGATACTAGTTACTCTCTCTCATCATTTACATAAATAGTAGTTCTATTGACATACCATTCTTGACTTTTTGCATCCCCTTCTAAATTCACATCCCTAGTATTTTAAAATGATTAAATTAACTAATCACATGCCCCGTTTTATTCCCCAATTACCTGTTGGAAAAAACGGATCCGATATCAAAGTTACGGCGCAGCGGAAGTTTTAAAATTTTTATGCCGATTCAGAAAAGAAGCTCATGATGTATATAATAATAAATTAAATACATGATCAAACGTACATTATTTCTCGGATTCCGGAATTGCTAGAGCGTCGACCAACGTGTCTTCTCTACTATTCTCGAGTCCCCACGTCTCAGAGTGTGTGTGGGCATAAGTGCTTTGAATCCAAGCGACCGGTAATTCTTCCGAAGTCTAGATCTCACCTTCTCAATCTCGATGTATCTCGTTGAGAATTCGATCCGGGTTCGTTCTTCAAAACTACAAAACAGGAACCGGTTAACCTTTTATGAAAAATATCACTCGGCTTAACATTGCTCACAGTTTTGATTCAATGAAATTTTTTCTCTTTTTCTCACATCCAAGAAGGACAAATTTTCTCAAGCCCGAAAAACCTAGTTTTTGTTTTTCTCTCTCCCAAAAAACCGTCCACCTAATATGTATGATGATAGTTGGCTTTTTTCAAGAACCCCTAGCCTTTATATAATCCCCAAATTCTTTTTCAAAAATATCTCCTACTTGAAAAATAATTAATAATTATTTTTCTGAATAATCTTTTAAACCAAATGATCATTCGAATTTCGGGCTAGGTTCTTTAAATCTTATAGACGGTATTTTGCTTGGAGAATGCTCAAAAAATTCGTGCTCTACCTTATGTGTAGATTGATTGGTGGTTCAAATTTAAATCAAGAATCTAGACTAGTCAAAAAGTCATAATCCTATCTAGATTCAAACTCTTTTTAAACCTTTGAATTTAAATAAGATTTTCTTATTTGAATTTAAATAAATATTTTCCACAAACATTATCCATATTTAATTAATTTAAATAAATGGAATATTTTAGATTTCCTGTACACCAAAAAAAACGTGTACCATTCTTTAAGAAAAGAAAATCTATCAAATAAGCTCCATTATTTAAATCAATTAATAATTTAATGTTTGTAATATATTTAAACAATTTTAAAACAAAATTTTCTTCCCTCCATCCACCAAAAATTCGTGTACCATAAATTAGGAAAGAAAAATTTTGTTTTCAAAAAACTAAATAATTCAAACACAATCTTATTTCTAAAATTCAATTAACCAAAATAATTAACAAATAATTATTTTATTTGCAACCAATCATATGTTGACAAATCACATTATTTGTCTACATTAATTTTACATGTTCAATCTTTTCGGGATTACATGTTAGAGAGTATCATGTCTTAATAGACATTATTAAATTCTCATTTAATTTACCGATCTCATTAGGAACAAATTCCGAGATGCTTCGTGGAACTATATGAGCTAGTAGAGGGACCCGATGGAAATATGTAAAGAGGCTCCTATAATTGCAAAAAATTAATCCTGGATTAATTATTCATTAATTATCAACTTCAGGACTATTTCATTGAAAGTCTGAAACTGAACTCCCGTTTACATACCGTATTACGAAAGCTCTCTAACGCAGTGCTTCTTCCATGATTTATTCATCACTTGCTTAATCTCTATATGTTATCCATGATTGAATTAAGGACTTTTTCCGTTTTACCTTTTCAATTATTTTAACTTAAAGTTCCATTATTCTCCATTGAAAGAACCACCAATTGTAAATCCATACAATCGGAAAACCATCAGAAAACACAAAATAAAACGATGGCCAAGATCTTGTTATATTATCTTTCAATTCCCGAATAATACCTTTAAGTAGATAACATGTACTATTGTTAAGATAACTATGAATTTCTTATCTATGAATCTTGATTTCTCCATCCATAAGTCATATACCTAAAACACAAGTATATTGATCATCAATTATCAGTGTCTCACCTATAGTGGATCAAAATATATAAGTCATGGATGCGAACTCAAATATTCATTTCAGGATTAAGATTAATGCAGGATGATAATCAAAGCGTCATTGATTCTTATAAACGGAATTATTAAACCGAATCAATTAACACCTTAGGTTCAGTCCAATGTCATACTTCAATACTGGTATACATTAAAGTTTCTACTCGGAACCAGTCCGATGGTCAAGACAAACCATCCATCCAAGGAAGTATACAACCTTTACAATCTTATCATGAATAAGATCCCTAAATCTTATTCCATCAATTGCGGACCATTTATTTAAACTGTTATCAAATTATCACGTCTTCTATGTATACCCCGTATACATATGGTAATCCGATATTACCAACAGTCTAGGAGTATTTTATGTTTGCTCAAAATAATCATACAATCAACAAATGAAAGTAAATATGACACAACTTATTAAACATGAATAATCTCTTTTATTAATCTTAAAATATCATATTTATAAAAAATCCCTATAATTGATTTTCTATCCTTATGGCACATATATATAGATCCCAACATTACCCCTACCAGTTTTATTTGATAAATATTATCTTACCACTTAAATATCTTTTCACACATGTCATTAAACAAGAATACTTTGATAATCACTATTCTCTAGACAGCAAGCTTTTTATTTTATTTTTTTTCAATTATTGAAACTTTATACACAAAGTCGTTTTCGTACATAAACCAATTGTTGATTTAATTACAAAAATCAATATTTTTACTGCTATATTCAATGTTTAAAATGTAAAAAAAGTGTACACTAAAAAAAAAAAAGAAAAAAAAACAAGTGTAATTTCCCTTAAAAAAGACAAGTGTAATTAATAATAAGCAAATTGCAAAGTATTATATACAACAATTTTTTTCTTTTTTTCCCTAAAAATTAGATACATTAAAGGTAAACATCATGATTCATGAATAAATAATTTTTCTCTCTTTTCAAAATAGTAAAGATTTTACAGTGTTTTTATGAGTATATATCACGCGAATGTATAGAACAAAATATATATACATATACACATATGTTATTGAGGCTTTTTATAATATAAAACTTTAGTTTTGAAATTAAAATCCATAATAGTTATCCTTTTATGTCATTTGTTCGAGGTTTTTTTATAACTAAAGTTTAATTAATAAGGGTATGTGCAAAGTTAGGACGTGTGTGTGCATAGAGCTATCCTTACATAAAATCAAAAAAAAAAAAAAAATCAATCTATAAGAAGGTCAGTGTAGAAAATGATTCATTTTTTTTTAATAGTCTGTGTAGAAATTTTATCTATTCCAAAGTCATTCCCATATGGCGTTTTTCCATCCAAGTTTTTGACATTTTTATAAACTAAACGACAATTTGTGTAGTATTATGAAAGTTCATGGTAATAAAATGTGAAAAATCAAAGGTAAAGAACTAACATAAAATTGGGTATATAGCTGGAAGGCTAGTCCTCAAAATAGTCATTGTCCTCTTACACAAAATAGGGATGTTCATAGATTGGATTAAACAAATTAGGTCTCAAATTGTAATATTAGATTGGAAAAATCTTAATCCATAAGATCTCTAATCCAGTTCAAAACATCGGATTTTACAGATTTGATTTGCATATTCAATATGTGGCATCTAAAAATAAAAATAAACATGTTAAAATACAAAATAGTTCAATAAAAAACAATTTGTCACAACACTATCGTCTTCAAAATAAATCAAATTGTAGTGTTACAATCAAAACAATGAACAAATCAATGTAAAACTCAAAATAAATTATTCATCATTCATCAGTCTACTTTATGTAAATGTACATAATCATATTTTATATAAAGATGGGACACATGAATTTTACTATCCTAATCCATTACCAATTATTAATCCCCAGTCTAGTTTAATGTAGCAGATTGGATTAGATTGGGTTGAATATATTGAGTGTGTCTTTGGATTTAGTGAATACCCTAATATGAAGTACACGTGGAAGAGGGAAAAGATTATTGTAGGTTGATGAAAATCTAGGGTTATTTACATTTTTGTATCATATATTTTGCTTTAATTATTCAAAAAGTATATCATGTGTTTTGAACTTTTTACATTTCTATACCGTCAAATTACATTTAATATACAAATTTATATTTGTTCTCCATCAACACTTAATTTGACCTTAAAATGTCTAAATTACCCTTAAAAGAAAAACCAATTTACCATGTCTTAAAGTTCTTCTTTTTTTTTTTTTTATAACTAAATAAGAAATTTTATTATCAAGCTACTAAAGGGCAAGAGACAGACATCAGTAGAGGGACAAGCCCACAGAATATAACTCGGAATAAGCTAACCGGCCAATTACCGAACGGCTAGGAAACCATCAAATGGACCTAAAGTTCACAAACCAACGAAACAACACGCAGGTAATCAGCCCATTCGGGGAAAGCCGAAGCGATCCCTTATCCCAAGCACGAAGGAAAACTCCTACAACGGGTGACAGGAACGCAAGATCCACCCACCAAACAACACCCAATCAAACAACAACTAAAACCCGAACAACAAAACCTGGATCAACACAAAAACCTACACGAGGGACCAGAGGGAAAACCTCCACCCTTATCATAAACAAACACATAAAATAGACAAAAGGAAAAAGGGGAACCACTACAACATTCGGCAAAGCCACACCCATCAACGACGAAGCAACCATCGGCGCAATCGGACCATCGTGGAAAGAAGGCCAACAACAAGGAGGAAAAACCGGCTACGCATGAGGGACACACGCCACCCACGACGGACAACGCAGGCCTATGCACCGACCCAACCCCTCACCACCGCCCCGCAGCCCAACTCTCGGGATATCCACGAGCCCACGAAACAATTATCACATAAATGTACACATTTCTCAATCAATACTTATAATTCTAACATTTAAAATTAAAATATAATATGAAGGTATAAAAATGTTAAAGTAAAAAATACAGTTATACATTCTAAACAAAAGCATATAAGGTATACAAATGTAAATAACTCGAAAATCTATTGAAAACGTGGTCGTTTAGTTTTGTTATGGGATTAAATTTTCAATAATTGGAAGCACACCGACCTTAGCTCAGTTGGTGGAGCGGAGGACTGTAGTCGGGCATCACCCACAGCCATCCTTAGGTCGCTGGTTCGAATCCGGCAGGTCGGACTTTTTTGTTTTTTGTTTTTTGTTTTTATTGTCTCTCTCTCTCTCTCTATCTCTCTCTTAAAATCGTCTTCTCCGACAGGCGCATTTTAGCGCTTACACTCCGACCAAGCGCACATTAGCACCAAACTCGTAGCTCCAGCCTCCAGATCAATTTCACCCAAAAATAAAATAAACATTCCTCTTTTTCTTTGCTGTGCTTCGCAATCGCCATCTCTGCTCGCAACATTATGGTAATGACCCTTTTGGATCTCCTCTCTCTCAAACGATTTTCTCTAGATTTCTGAAAATCTAACCCTAAGAATTCTCGATTTTCTTCTTCTTTCTTTCTTTTGCTTCCGTTTTCTTCGTGGCCAAACAGGGTTTTATAATTTTAGGGATTTAGTGAATAAAGTGGGATTTTTTTTTTAATTTTACATTAACAAGTATTTAGTTTTTTGTTAATGGGTTTGGAAAAATTTTGCAGGCAAACACATTACGTTTGTATTTGACGTGTATAAGGAATACGCTTGAGGCTGCAATGTGCTTACAGGTACTTATATAACTTTTTATTCCTATTCTCAGAAAAAACTTAAAACTTCTCATTTGGATTTGGAACTTATGTACAAGAAGCAGATTTAATGGGTTTTTTTTATTCCTTTTTTTTTTTTAAACTTATTTTACTGGGTTTTTTTTTTTTGGTAGAATTTTCCTTGTCAAGAAGTGGAAAGACATAACAAGCCAGAGGTTGAGCTCAAGTATGTTTTATACTTTTGGCTTTTGAAATGTGCTTCTTTCATTTTTCGAGAACTTTGAAGGAAAAATAAAAACTACTGGTAATACACAATTATGAATTGTCAGATCGTATCTTATTGGACGAAAAGAGATGTGAGAATTTAACAGAATATGTAGAAATCTGATGGTTCAAAACTGTGCCGGCGGGTAGTTATACAATTTGTTTATGTGGTATCGAACTAAAAGAAATATGACAGTTTAATGGAACATGATAGAAACCTGATGGTTCAAAATCATGCCTACGGGTTGTTTATAACTCTGTCTCTTTTGTTTTCTGATGCTTCTTTGTCGTTGTTGGATCGTTGTTTATATAAAGACGTAATTGTTTTGATCTTATTTTGCAGGACAAGCCCAGAACTTTTGTTGAATCCTGTAAGAACTTTTTTTTTTAGGTCTTAATTAAAAACAACGGTTCTTAATCCAGTGTACAGTTTTTAGTAACTTTTGATGGCTTACTTGTAATAATTTGAAAAGAGGAAAAAAGGGGGCTGATTAGTTGCTTAAGATTTCTTTTTGAATCATTGGTGTTGCCGCTTGCAATCGTCTTCTCATCTTACTTGCTTCATTTCTTTCATTGATAATGTTTTCTTGACAACCGCTATTTCAGGTAGTGATCTGTCGGAATGAGGCTGAAAAGTGCTTAATAGAGACGTCTATTAATTCACTCCGCATCAGTCTCAAGGTGATATGACTATAATTCTTTTCTGTTCGATGCTTTCTTGTGCTTGATGGAACTATAGTAAATTAAGCACATTTTAGCCCACTTTAATTAATGGAATTAGGTATTGTGACAGTTGTTAATGAGGCCTCAAGAAGTATATTCTCTAGAGTAGTGCTTGGAACAAAAACTCTAATCCCAATTTTTAAGTATATTCTCTAGAGTAGTGCTTGAAGCAAAAACTCTAATCCCAATTCTTTTGTTTCAACTCACGTGGCGTTGAGTTGTCATCTTTCTTGGGTATATGCAATCTTTAATTTTATCTGACGTGGCAGTTTTTTGAACACCTACTAATAAGAGAATGACAACTCAGATGCGACGTAAGTTGGTACAAAAAAGTTGGGATTGGAATTGATGTCCCTAGATTATGAATTTCCTTTTAATTTTAAGTTTGCAATTCTAGTAAGCCATTATATGGAAGCCTCAAGGTGATTATGAATTTTCTTTTCAGTTTGATGCTTTCTTGTGTTTGATGGGACAAAGGAAATTAAGCAAATTTAGCCAATTCTAAGAACCAGAGAGTAGGTCTTTTTTATGGGGCCTAAAAAAGTAAATTCTCTTTTAGGAATTTCCTTTTAGTTTCATGTTTACAATGCCAACACCAATTGACAATTCATCTCTGGTAATAGGTACATAGAACTGCGATCACTGACCCATTTATTTTCTCGTGTTTCTATCATTTTGCTCATGTATAGGTAAAGCAGGCGGACGAACTTGAAAACATTCTAACTAAAAAATTTCTTAGATTTTTGTCAATGAGAGCAGAAGCATTTCAAGTGTTGAGAAGAAAGCCAGTACAGGTATGTAGGCCTTGTTCTCTGTTGCTGGTATTGGTATTTTTTCATTGTACTCTCGAGAATTTTCAAGTATCTGGCAGAAACTTGCCCGTGAGAAAACTTTCGGAAAACACACCTGAATTGCCTGGCGTGTTTTGTAGATGACATTCCCTGGTAGTTCATCAATCAGCCTTATAACTGCATGTTTGTTCTTTTTGTTGCTTTGTTCTGCAGGGTTATGATATTAGTTTTCTTATTACCAATTACCACTGCGAGGATATGCAGAAGCACAAACTCATTGATTTTATCGTACAATTCATGGAGGCAAGAACTTCATTAAATCCCATAAACTCGCTTACTTATACTTCTTGAATGGCTGTACCGTTGTAAATATATGTGTACGATTCTTAATTTAAAAATAACCGAATGCAAGAGCATAATGATGAACCCCCCAGAATTTTGTCCTAATTGCAGAAGATTTGCTTTCTAGAGTAATTATGTTCTGTTTGAAAAAATGCACTTACATGGTACGGACATTGAAACATCCGAGTGTTGGTTTATGCTATTTTTTCCTTGTTTCTTTTTCTGCTTCTGGTGCCTTTCGAGTTTCATGTTTTCGCCTAAAGGAGGTTTAGGTAGCAAATCAGAGAAACTTTCCCTCTTTCATCTTCTTTGCTGCATTGTTACGGTTTTGAATGAAAAGTTTTTCGAACGCTTGATTTTTCCCATTTGCAGGATATAGATAAAGAGATAAGCGAGCTTAAGATGTCAGTGAATACGCGAGGGAGGCTGGTGGCGACCGAGTTCTTGAAGCAATTTATCTAAAGCATTTTGTAGATTACCATGTTGTATGCTTATATGGGGCTTTCAGATTGTGCCAATCGTTCTTGTTTATCACATTCCTCTCTCTCTCTCTCTCTCTCTCTCTACGGCACTTATGTGCTTAGGTTTTTATTCTTGTGTATTTTTGCCATTTGAGTTCTAAGTCAAGGTAATCTCTTTGGTTAACCATTATTAAACACAAAGTCCCCATTTCAATCCTCAATTCCAAAATCAATTATAGTTATCAAGGCCCATTCTTCCTCATGCTTATAAATCACGTTTACCGTCCTGCATGAGAAAAAATTACCTGCCAGGCAGAGTAATTAAACTACAATGAATAAGTCACAAGACAATAATTATTTCCCGTAAAAGCCAAAAAAAAAAAAAAAAAAAAAAACTTGTAAGAAAATTAACAAATTCATTAGAAAACGACAAAACTATCTTAGTTTTCAACTTCTATCACCAATAATACGAAGAAAATATAAAGACTCTCCAGTTTGCTTACTTGCTTCCCAGCTTAAGAACCAAAAGTTAGTAAATTTTTTTCTCAATTTTCATAAGAAAATTTTCTTTTTCTATTACGAGTAATTTTAATAGAGAGACTCATCCAGCTAAAAACAAAAAACCGAAGAACAGCATATGAGAATGACAACACTACATAGTTTTGCACAGCTGTCTAGTAAAACAAAATGGTAAAAGAAAAGCTGGGTTTCAGACTTATATTAAGGGGGTGTTTGGTGAATGAGTTTAGTTTAAGATTTTGAAGTTTTAATAGTAATTTTTCAGAAAAGATAAAAAACTTTTTCAGAAAAAACAAAAATCTTTTTCAGAAAAAAACAAAAATCATGATGAAAAAAGTACAATTTAGTTTAAACAAGCCCTAAAAAGGCCAAAAAGAGACTTGGACTTCATAAATAAAGACACGTGTACCTGTTGGTAAAATGAACTTATAGATTGATACGCAGGTCGAAGTGCAAAAAGAGGACCTTTTATTCTCCCTTCTAGTATTCTTATTATAGATATATAAGCACTTCGTTAGAAGTCGTAATAAATTAATGAATATTGTATTTCTCTTATCGAATTACATTCCAATCTAATACCAATATTTGAAGATTTTACTAAAAATGTAACCCTTGAACTAATGGTCAATTTAGAGATGATTAGTAAAATACACTACCATTAAGGCCTTTTTTTTTTTTGTCTGCCACCCTTGAACTTTTTGAATTTTACAATTTAGTTTCTAAACGTGTTTTTCTCTAGGCAATCAACTTTCTCACATATGTTAAATTGAGGACAACTGCAGTAAAGTCTTATTTAGGAGTGAGCACTATCTGTAATGATAAATCCAATGACTAAAAATAATAATATGGCTAAATAAACGATTATGATGTAAGGTGTATCGAATGTTAACGTGATCTCCCATACACACAACCTTTGATTTTAATTTTACATTTACAATTTTTTTTTCCTTTCCACAGATGATAACATCAATCCACACAAAAACACATTCTCCTCAAAACCACCATTAGAACTCTGCAATATATTTTTTTGAGCCACGAACTTTAAACTTTTAAGCAACAATCCGTTTGAGAAACAATGGTTCCATGGATGATTGTTAAAAAAAACCTAGAAACACCATGGACAGAAGAAAAAAAAAAAAAATCCAATAACTTGGTTCTTCATCTTCAAATTCACCCAAAAACTCTGCTCCTTCCTTCAAGTTGCATCCAAATATGAGAATTCTTAAAAAAAACAAAAACAAAAACAAAACAAAAACCAAATACGAGTAATTTCTTTCTCAGGATCAAAGTTTTTTCTGAACTGATTAAAAAAAGGGGTTTAATTCCAAAAGGGCAAAAAACCTGCTTTAATGAATTTTGTATATAATTAATTTCAGTCGTCGAAGGAAATTCCAATGCCTCAGCTCCCACTGCAACGCCGTCTCAACTGACTCTAAGCCCGCCGTTAGGAGTCGCTCCTCCTCTTCGCCGCCCTCTAAGGGGCCCACCCAGATGCGGCAGCGACCCACCTCACCGATTCCGCCCTCGTCGTTAAGCGGCTCAAGGACACCGATTTCGCCGTCCGAGAGCGTGTCACGACACCATCGGCGTAGTCGCGGGGCTGTACCTGGACGGCGGGGGCGTTGGTCGACGTCGGTTGGGGGGCTGTTCGTGAAGTCACTGTTCAAGGCCATAATGGATCAGAACAAAACAAGCGCTCTGGGGAATAATGAGGGCAAAGGATGTGGTTGTATGTGCACTCAAGCTTTTCATTCCGTCTATTTCATCTTAATGGCTTACGTTTTAGTAACTACTAGTATTGCCTCTCAAGGGTCTCTATCACAAACTCTTACTATTAAATTAAGAAGGTTTTTAATTATCTAAAAAAAAAAAAATCAAAGAACAGAGGTTTTCTTTTTTAGGGGGAGAAAAAAACTAATTCTTATAATTTATTAACAAATAGGACTTTCTTTATTGATAAAATAAGACTAATAATTCTTTTAATGCTTAATATTGCTCTAAATCTTTATAATTGAGGTTTATTATTTGAAAAATACTATACAATATCAGTAATATTTAACATCACACTAATAAAAAAAATAGACTCATCAATAGATTTTATGTTATAAGACTCACTCTTTATTAATGAATGATATCAAAATGTTGCCTAGTATTGTTCTTAATATTTTGGATATTTAACACGAATACGTCTTAAACTTATTATCCTTCGACAACTTATCCCTAAAATTTTTAATTTTGATAATTTATCTCTTAAACTTGTTAAATTATTTATTGCAATATACCCCTTTTAATTAATATTAGGATAAATTGCATTCCTCCGAATTTTAGACCTTAAAACAAAATGTCTCTCGAATTTGATTTGTAATATTTATTCCTCTATGAACTTTAGAAAGTTTGCAAAATTCCCCGTTCTGTTAATTTATGGACGGAAAAATGCACATGAGTTGCACATGTTCAAAATTTTGAGGGTATTTTGATAAAATCATCAACTTGGGCAGATTTGGGTTTATTTTAAAAAATATAATGTTGAAAAGGAAAGAAAAATCCCCAAATCTCCATTGTCGTCCTCCCTCCTGGCCAAAATCCACGCCGTAAATCCCAACTCCTTCCACATCGCGCAACCAAGATCTCCCTTGCCCGGTCATTTCCATCATCTTCCCTACGCTTGCCAAGAGATCCGTTGTCTCGTACAACGATCGCTTCCTCCCGGCGAGAACCACCACCGCAAAACACTACACCACCGGCGAGATCTCCCCTTGCACGATGAAGTGTTCCCCACCTCTGACTAGATCCACCAAGTGGGACCAAATTGCTCCCTCCCTCCCCAGAAAGATTGGCCTCTCCGATGCTTAAGATTTTCCCATTGTAATATATTTGTTTTTGAGAGGGAGAGAGAGGATATATATATATGCCTACTACTAGCTACTGCAAATCGGTGAGAGAGAAGAGTGAAAGAGAGGTTTATTTATTTATAAGTTTTTCAACTAGTTTTTAACGATTTTTATTGCTAAAATGCTAGTTCTAAAAAGAAAATACTAATTAAAATTTTGAAAAAAAAAGTTTAATCTTTCTTTTTTTTTTTTTTTAAGGAAAAAAGTTTAATCATTCAGTTTCTAAACAAAATTATTTTAACACTTTAATTTTTTGAAATTATCTAAATACTTTTAAAATATTTTTTAAGTGTATTTATATTAATAATTTAATTTCAAGGGTAATTTAGTAATTGCACATTCATATCCCAATATCAACCACGAATGAGCAACACCTGTCATTTTTTCTTTTTTAAGTTAATTCATTTTTCTTTTTTAAGTTACCAAAAAGGGGGAATTTTGTAAACTTTCTAAAATTTGAGAGAATAAATGTTACAAATCAAAATTCAGGTGAAAAAATAAAATTTATCATTAATTTTACAGTAAATTAAAGATTTGATGTTAGAAGATTTGTATTAGGGTTTGTAATATATTTGAAAATTTTTAATTAAAAATGGAATCTCCTGGTCTTCACACGAGGTATATTTAGACTTTTTATAATCAATTTAACATAAAATTAATTAATAAAAGTACATTATTATAATTTAATAAATTCAGAAGATAAATTATCAAAATTAAAAATTTAGAGAATAAGTTATCATAAAATAACAAAATTGTTGGGGACATTAGTGTTAAATACATTTATTATTTTGTACCAGTTTAGGTTGGATTTCTTATGTTGACAAATGACAATTTCCTAAACAAATTAAGAGAATAAAAATATTTACTGATATTTCAAAGTTTATTACAAGGTACAAAGTTTAGGGGAGCTGGGAAAATTATCTTTAATTTCCCTCAACAAAACTAATTGAATGAGAAAATTTGTAAATATTTTAAAATTTAGAGTGGATATTGTTATAAATGAAAGTATAGGTGACTTTTAGTGATAAGACCAAAAATTTAGGGGTAAAATGTTCAATTTGTCCTACAACAAAGCCCATACTAAAACCCTACTCCTTCGATTTGTTCCCTTCATTCAGTTTCCCTCCTCTCTCTCTCTCTCTCTCGCCATGGACGGACACCAACCCAGCTCAAGCCACTGGAGGTGGCCACAGCCCCAAGCTCCACCGCTTCAGCCATCGTCATCCCAATCCCAAATCCCCAATTACCACTTCCAAAACCGTTATCTCCTCTCGCCGCCGGCCTTCCCGCCACCACCTCCCCAACCCTGGCAACAACCATTCCCCAATTATCCTTCCAATTTCCCAATTCAAAATCCTAGCTTTTTCTCCCCAACCCCAAACCCTAGCTTCCCCTACCACTACCACCAGCACCACCAGCACCACCAGCCCCCGCCTCCGCCGCCGCCGCCGCCGCAGCAGCAGCAGCAGGTTTCGGCTCCGGCAGCGCATACGCAGGGGCGGGAAACTACGGTCGAGAAGGTCGACCAGGCCGTGGCGAAGGCCCGCGCCGACCTTCTCGCCGCCGGAGAGAGCGTCTCGGCGTGGAAGGTCTCCCAGGCGGCGCTCCTCGCCGTCCAGATTGATTCGTGGAGCTCGTTGGGGTTTCCTATGCAGCAAGTCCCGTCGCTCAACAGTCTTATAGTCACCGAAGGAAAAGTAATGTGGTTCCTCAACACTCTGTCTTTTTTTTTTTTTTTTTTTTTCCTTTACGAATTTATGACCAACTGATAAATTGCATAAAGATTGGAAATTTCAAGTGAAATTGAAGAGAACTAAAACTGAGTAATTAATAGTTAAATTAACTTAATTTAATTTTATCAATACAGTTGTTTATATGTGTGTGTATATATAACGAACACATGTAGTACAACGAGTTTTGGCGAACTTACTCATTGTGTGAACTAACGGTTTAATTTATTGTTTTTTGTAAAAGTTTACACTACTGTACGTTATAATACAAATATATACAGTACATAATTGAATTCGAACATTCTTACCAGTGTTGTTGTTGTTTATATATATGTACATATATTTAGCAGAGTGGCACGTGAATGTTGATTTTTTGTGAAGAATTTTTGGGTTATTGAAATGTCTCTTTCTTAAATGCATGGATAATAATGGATGTTTCCATAGAAATATCGACTTTTATCCGGATATCTGGTACTGATGCTTCACGGATATTGTCTGGAAAGTAATGATATTTCTTGGATACATCGGAAATATTTGTATCTAGGGTCGTTACTGTCAGATATTATTGAGAAATTATTAATGAAATTGTCAATATTTAGTTCCATGGTTTATAATAAAGGATGCAACATGTGTTCTTTTCTTCCTTTTTGATAAATGTCTTAAATTTTTCTTGTCATGCAAACAGAAAAGAAACACAAAACTTATTACTCTTTCTTACTTTCTTTTAGCTGCAATCGCTAGAATGAAATATGATATTCTGGAAAAGTTCTTTATTGAAAAGTACATTTTTTTAAAACCCACTTTAACTTATTTTCCATTGGTACTGGTATTAGATAAATGCGTTTATCCATTGCTTTGTTGCTGTGCGGAGAGTCACTTCATTGTATGAGTTGGGAGTAGAAATATGCAAGAATGAAGGCATTGGGCAGTTTGAAGAGCTGGGTTTAGGCCCGTTGGTTCGACACCCACTTGTTATGCATTATTTCTCGGTGAATCTCGATACAACTGAGGTTTTGAAAATAACGACGGAAGAAATCATAGATTTACTTTCTAAGTTCAGGAGTATCTGTTGCAATAAAAAGATTAATGTAAAAGATGTTAAAGTTGAAGAATTTTTGGATTTCATTGTTGAGAAGCATTCAGTTGCTGGCAAGGAAAAGCTTGGTATACGAATTCAGAACTTCGGGTAAGTAACACATTTCCTGCTCCTACTTTTCAATAGGCATCTGTGTTGTACAATAACATTTTCTTGAAGAACAATATCAACTGCAAAATTTGGTGGAAGTGGAACCTCATTAGTTTTTATTGATCTAAATTAACTAGTTGTGAAGTAACATCTCTTCTAGTTCCCCTAGGAATTTTAAGCAAGTTGACTTTTCAATTTGTTTATTCTATAATTTTTGGAGAGTTTCTCTTTCTCTCTCTCTCTCTCTGTGTTTGGATCCACTTGGAACTTCATTGCTTCCCAGTCTTCAAATATTCGTAAGATGTTTTTTTAATACCTGCAAACTTTATGTTCAACTGCGTGGTCAATTAAGTTTTGATGAGCCTTTTTTTTTTTCTCCTAGTGTTGTGACTTGTCTATTGGGACATTACGTTTTTTGTTTTTTGTTTTTTGTTTTTAATTTTTATTGCAACGCATTCTTTTTAATGGCCACCAACTCTTTTTTTTTTCTTTTCTTTTTCTTGGTTGATTTTTTGAAAACGGAGTAATGTTTATCTTGCTGGTTATGATGCACACGTGTTTCAGAATCTTTTCTTTTTGTTATACCGGTGCTGTCCAGTTTCAGCCTCTTTTTTGTCCACTAGAAGTGGGAGACCTGCTTATAGAATAACTTTTTTTTTTTGGGTGATTTTTTATTTGGCTCGTTGATTTGGGCGTTTGAATTTGTACATTTAAAAAAATTAAATTAAACATTGCACTTGGGATTTTTTCCCATTCTTCCCTGAAAGCATCAAGAGATTTTTAAAATTCATGATTAAATATCATAATCTTCAGTTCTTGAGTTACAGTATAGCTGCATCAAATGAATTTTTTCTTGTCCCCTAAAAGAGAGAAATTTTTTCATCTAATTATTTATGGACATTGACAGAAATATTTGATCTTATGTCTTAAAAACTGTGATAATGTGATTATAGGAAACTCTGTTCAATTATCCGGAAGGCCAGGATGTTGGAAGAGACTGACATACATAGACATAACGATGGAAGTAAACCAATGAAAAAAAAGGGCGATAAACGTCCTCTTTTTTCCATGCTGAAAAAGAAACTAGATGAACGGTTTCAAGTCATCTCCAACCGTGTTGGATCGTTTAATGATGAAAAAACTGGGTTTTGTGGCAAACACACTAGATTTGAGTCATCAAGCTCGGAGGATGATCGTAGCAATGATTGTACAAATGAAGATGATAGTGACTATGTTACAGACAACCATGTTAACTTCTCATCACAACCTGTCAAAAGTGCTGACCGAGTGAGTAGTTGTCCCTACCCTTCTGCAACTGAAGAGATGACACGGCTTGGATTGAAAGGTGAAACAAAACTGCACATGTCTTCATCAAGTGGCAGCCAAAAGCACCATAGGAGTATTGGATCAGTTAAAAAGAAAAGGAGACATGAAGAACTAAATTCCGTCAACTCTGCACCCGCCAAGTTAAGAAAGATAGATGACATAGGCCTGGATGTTCTTCCACTAGAGAATGAGAATAGTACAGTGGAGAATGGCAATATGAACGAAGATGATTTTGGCAGTATTAATGAAGATGATTTTTCACTTTCCAATGAATCTTTGAGAATATTCATTACTATCTGGAAGGAGAGATGTCGGGGAGTTAGTGTGGGTCAGGTATGTTCAATAGTCTTTTTTATAACATAATATGGTTCAGTTATATTTACAATGAAATGAACCTTTTATTGCATGAAATATATCCTGGTGCTTGTTTGGTATTTAAGAGTTGACTTGAGCCTGGTGTTCGATTTTTTGCTCTGATTATTTCAACATATAAACAGTTCTAATCAGGTAGCTCCTGATACTTGTAGGTGTTGAAGAGGATGATACGTTTTTATAAAGTTCGATTCCTAAAGAGGATGAGATCTATTTATTCATCTTATCCGTTCATTGGAATATTAAACATTGCTGTAAGTCGATCAATTATTTTATCTTATTTATTCATTAACGTTAGCAACTGGCATTCTCTTTAACCATTCTTATTGTACAATTTCTGTATTACAGGTCTTGTCCATCAAATTAGGAATGTGGGACAGCGTATACGACACTGTCCAAGCCATCAGTCAATTTGATGTATCTAAGCCACTTATTAGCGATGATTGCAAGTATGAGAGCATAGATGTTGAACCAAGTACAAAGGATTCAAAAGTAATTCCTGAACCTAAGGCAGAGCGTACACTTGGTGAGTATCTTCTTAGTTGATCTTTGTTGAACATGAATATGGATAGACTATTGTGGATTATTGCCATCATGTTTTTTACATTTTCCTTTAGTGGTTGGTTTTATCTGTTCTTGTCCCGCAAATGCAATTAGAAAATTAGAGGTGGGCTTGGCTTGGTAATAAGGGTAGCACTTTGTAAGCACCATGATAGGCCATTCATTGTTTAGACATAATTGCCTCTATTTTTTTTTTTCCCCTTTTCTGGAGCAACTGTTTTTATTTAAGAGGGCCAAAAATTCAAGAACCTAATTTTAAAAGATTTGTTGCACCCTAATTTCACTCCCTCTTAAGACTTGTATCCTTACCATGATGCGTTCAAACTTTTCAGCCGTTTCTGCTAAAGATATTGTCAAGAAAGTAGCAGCATATCTCAACCCTGATCATGAAGTCATCACGGTTGATAAATCATCTGTCGAAAAGATATTTAGCATATTGAGAAACATTTCCAATTGTGAGCATTGGCTGGCAGAAGAATTTCGCGTCAAGGAATTCAGAGCCCTTGGCCATGGGGATTTTACACAATTTTTAGAAAAACATTCTTCTCTGCTACCACAAGAGCTGTGCGAATTCCTAACTGGTGACGTAAGTGTAAAGAGTCCTTTGGAAGTTTGCATGACGCAACATCAATTGGTTCTTTTACTGTCACAAGCTTCAAATAATTTATGGGAGGATAAAAACATAACCAAGAAGGATGTTTTTTCGCTTCTTGTGAGGCAATTTCCATTTATCAGTTTCAAAATTGTATCAAATAGTTCTTTAAAAGATTTCTTAAGCATGGCAGTGAAGGATAAAAGCTTCTCAATTCCTAAATCTGTTATATTCTCTTTGACATTATGTTCTACAAGTACTGCTCCAGAATCATCAGGTTGTAGTGAGAATGACCAAGATGTTAGAATTCCAGAATCTGTTACATCCAATGATGCAATAGAACTGTTGCTGAAGGCACCAATGCTGTCAGATTTAAACTTATGGTCACATTGGGACGTTAGATTTGCACCCTCGCTCGGGCCTCTTCTGCCATGGTTATTGAAAGAGGTCAAGACAGATGAATTGTTGTGTTTGGTGACCAAAGACGGAAAGGCGGTTCGAATAGATCCTTCTGCTACTGTTGACTCATTTCTAGAAGCTGCAATTCAAGGATCCTCTTACCAAACTGCAGTGAAGTTGTTGTCCCTGTTCTCAGTAGTTGGGGGACAAAAACATGTTCCCGTTTCCCTTTTAAAATGCCATGCACAGCAGGCGTTTAAAGTGATATTGAAGAATTCTCTAGAAAATGTGGAATCAAGTGGCTCTGGAAGTTCTCTTTTCAATGGGAAAGTGTTGTGTGGAGATGCAGAACTTACTTCAGCTAGTTCCAGTAGCAAATCACAAGACATCTCAATGTCTGCTACATCAAAGTTTGTCCTTGATTGTCTCTGTCATTTACCGCCAGAGATTCGTGCATTTGCAGCTGATATACTTCTTTCTGGGATGCAATCGGTTATCAAAGATGCTGCTTCAGCCATTTTACGTGAGAACAGCCAAATGGATCAGCGTCTCATGCTTCATGAAGTAGGGCTATCTCTCGGTGTGGTTGAGTGGATTAATGATTACCATGCATTTTGTTCAAGTGATGTTACTGATTTTTTCCCATCTGACACTTCATGCTTGAAAGCATCTGACGCTTCACACTCGAAAGCATCAGATGCCTCATGCTCGAAAGCATCTGACAGTTCATGCTCGAAAGCAGATGGATATCAGATAAAGACACGTTTGAAACATAAGCAAGTTGTGTTGGACAAAGTTTCCACTGCTGAAGGGAGTAGGGATGCATCTCCCAAGGCACATAAGAAAAGCAAAAAATGTGCCCATGTTTCAGAAGCTTCTGATGATAAAATTGGCTGCAGTGGCTCTCTGCATCGTTCTGAACAAAAGAAGCACGATGATGCTGCTCTTGTCATCCAGGCTATCAGGAGAGATGAATTCGGTCTGGATGCAAGCCTTTCCAATGCTGAGAGTGGCATGCTAAAGAAGCAGCATGCTCGCTTAGGGAGAGCATTGCATTGTCTTTCACAGGAGTTATATTCCCAGGACTCACATTTTCTTCTTGAGCTGGTAAGGACTTAATATTATTTCTTTCCTTTGGAAAATTGCTTACTATCAAAGTACTAATCAGTTGAAACAATTAATTTGCTTTATGCCTTAATGATGCAAACTATCCTAAAAAAATTTGGAATCTTCTACCTGTTTCTTTTATCCTGTGGATTTTTGGTCTCGTCTTCTACTTCTATTTTTCATATTCATCTCATAGTTCCTTATGGCTTCAGGTTCAGAATGCTGATGATAATATCTACCCTGAAAATGTGGAGCCATCTTTGACATTTATTCTTCAAGATTCCGGTATTGTTGTTTTGAATAATGAGCGAGGTTTCTCTGCCGAGAATATCAGAGCTCTCTGTGACATTGGAAATTCGACAAAGAAAGGATCTAATGCTGGATATATAGGGCAGAAGGGTATTGGTTTTAAATCAGTATTTCGGGTACATTGAGAACACACTTACCTTTCTGCTTTCTTCTTCTTCTTTATTTTTTTTTATTTTTTTTATTTTTTGCTGAAGGCCTCTTACTTTTCTTTTTCTTTTTCATACGTAAAGCTACTGAGAAAGTCAGTTACTTAATTGTTCACTGCTCTTAGTTTAATGCCTTGTAATCTGTTTCCTATAGATGTAGGCTTTACTGTAAATTGAGATGCAAGTGCTTCTCTTTTTATTGCTCCAAAGGTTTAAATATTAATGGAATTTCTCACTCTTATGATTTCAATCGGATTTTATTATCATTGAGTCCCGTTGGAATACACCATCTCTTTCTCGATGTTCTGTTGGAATTATTTCTAATTCCAGTTTATTAATTATAGATGAGATTTAATTCTTCACATGTTCCTGGCTAAAGGGACTAATTCCAGTGGCTATCATGTCAAGCTTAATGTACTGTATTTTGATGTTAATAAAAAGATCTTACGAATCTGTAAATGGTGTTTTGCAGATCACGGATGCTCCGGAGATTCATTCTAATGGCTTTCATATCAAGTTTGACATAAGCGAGGGCCAGATTGGTTTTGTGTTGCCAACAGTTATCCCTCCTTGCGACCTTGCTCTGTTCAGTAGGCTGTCATCTAGTGGCATTGATCAATTAGATGTTAACCCCTGGAACACTAGCATTGTGCTTCCTTTTAGATCGAGACCATCTGAAGGAAATGTTATGAAAAGTATTATGGCAATGTTTTCAGATCTCCATCCATCTTTGTTACTCTTTCTTCACCGCCTACGGTGTATCAAGTTTAGAAACTTGCTCGAAGATTCACTCATCGTCATGAGGAAAGAAGTCGTGGGGGATGGTATCATTAATGTCTCACATGGGAAAGAGAAAATGACATGGTTTGTTGTGTCAGAGAAATTACGGTCTGATTTTATACGTCCTGATGTACAAACAACAGAAATTTCTGTGGCATTTACACTGCAGGAATTGGCTAATGGTGGTTATAGTCCACATCTGAGCCAACAGCCTGTATTTGCATTCCTTCCTCTAAGAACGTATGGCCTAAAGTTTATTCTTCAGGGCAATTTTGTTCTTCCTTCGTCTAGAGAGGAAGTGGATGGGAGTAGTCCATGGAACCAGTGGCTGCTGTCGGAGTTTCCAGGTTTGTTTGTCAAAGCAGAAAGATCTTTCTGTGCTCTTCCATGCTTTAAAGATAATCCAGGAAAAGCTGTATCAGCTTTTATGAGTTTTGTTCCACTTGTTGGGGAAGTGCATGGTTTCTTTTCCAGTCTTCCTCGATTGATCATTTCTAAATTACGCATGTCAAATTGCTTACTTTTGGAAGGACATGATAGTCAATGGGTTCCTCCTTGCAAGGTGCTACGGGGCTGGAACGAGCCCGCTTGTTCCATTCTTCCTGATGCTTTACTTCACGAACACCTTGGCCTTGGTTTCTTGGATAGACAGATAGTTCTATCTGATGCGCTTGCTAGGGCTCTGGGTGTTGAGGAGTATGGACCGAAAATTATTGTTCAAATTTTGTCATCCTTATGTCGCTCGGAAAGTGGCCTCATGTCAATGGGCTTCAGCTGGTTGTCCTTATGTCTAATTGAGCTTTACACAATGTTAATGCATTTCTCTGGGAGAACTGCATTAGAGTCTGAAGTAGGATCAGATGTCATAAATAACCTTCGGAGTATCCCGTTTATTCCCCTCTCAAATGGCACATTCACAGCAGTAAAGGAGGGTACAATTTGGCTACACTTTGACGCCTTAAGCTCTGGTTTTCATGGTGAGCATCGAATCGAATCTTTTCCAAAGCTATACTCCAAACTTCGAATTGTAAGTCCTGACCTCCTGTCTGCATCATCTGTTGATGGCTCACATACTGATTTGACATTCTCCGACAAACTCACCATCATGCTTTACAAAGTTGGTGTCCAAAAATTGTCTGCACATGAAATTATCAAGTTGCATATCCTTCCAGCGTTATCCGATGAAAGTATTACAGAGAAGAAAAAGAAATTGATGACAGAATATGTTTGCTTTGTTATGTCCCACCTAAGTTCGAGCTGTTCCGATTGCCATGTTGAGAGGGAGTTCATAATGTCAGAACTACGAAGTAAAGCTCACATTTTAACAAATAATGGCTTTAAACGACCTGCTGAAGTATCGATTCATTTTAGTAAAGAGTTTGGAAATCCTGTTAACGTAAGTAAGTTGATTGATTCTGTGGATATGAAATGGCATGAGGTGGACATCTCCTATTTGAAGCATCCAATGACCAAAGAACTCCCATCTGGACAAACAATATGGAGGGAATTTTTCCAGGGACTTGGGATTACAGATTTTGTAAAAGTAGTCCAGGTTGAGAAGACTGTGGCAGATTTATCTCGAGCTCTATATAAAAGTTTAATGTTGGAGGGTGACTCGATATCTCTTGGATCAATTGTCAAAGATTGGGAATCTACTGAGTTGGTTGATTTGTTGTCTGGGTTGTCCACGGCTGGAAATAGAAAAAGTTGTGAATACCTCTTAGAGGTTCTTGACAAATTATGGGATTCTTGCTTTAGTGACAAAGCAACTGGTTACTGTACTTCTGAATCCATTGTGGGTAGTAAGCCTTTCAAATCTTCATTTATAAGCACCATAACTGATGTGCAGTGGGTTGCGTCAACCATGGACAATATACTTCACTATCCCAAAGACTTGTATCATGACTGTGATGCAGTGCGTTTGGTTCTTGGCATATCTGCTCCATATGCTGTGCCAAAGGTTAGTTTAGCATGCATAACCCTAGACCAAATTGGTGCTCCTCAACTTTTTTAGCATACCCTTTGTAGTTATGAACTCTTCTCTTATTCTATGCTACTTTTTTGGCATACCCTTTGTAGTTTTTAAGCATACCCTTTGTACTTTTGAATTCCTCTTATTCTTTGCCATTTGATGAACTTAACCACTGTTAAGGATTTTTTTTTTTTTTTTTTTTTTTTTTTTTTTTTTTTTTTTTTTTTTGGTGCAACGGTTCCTTGTTACAAATTTAGAAAATTTTTTTTTTTATTGTCTGCCAAATAATTTCGAAATGACTTGAGATTTTATTTTTCTTTTCGAAAAGCTTATAAGTATGAAAGTTGGGGGGCCTTTCTCGTGTCCAGTAGTGCTAATTTGTTGATCCATTGTGATGTGTTTTCTTTTTGAAACAGGTGAAAAATGAGAAGTTAGTTAGTGAGATTGGGTTTAGAACTAAGGTTACCTTGATTGACGTTTTCGAAATGCTAAAATTGTGGAGATGTAAGACCCCATTCATGGCCAGGTATTGCTCTCTTTCATCATCTTCAGTAATTCAAGTGTTACTTGGATATGCATTTCATGTTGTTAAAAGGATGCTGTCTAAAGGATTTGTCACTGTGACCCTTATTCGGAATCAAAGCTTGGCTTTCTTTAGCTATTTGATACAAGTATAAAGTTGGTGTTGATATAGTTGGATGTTGGTAATTTATTTGTTAGTTTAACGTTTAATAGAACTCTCGATCTCTTTTGCATGCCAGCATAACGCAGATGTCCAAATTGTACACGTTTATCTGGAATGAAGTGGCTGCTTCAAAGAAATTGGCAGAGGAATTCCGTTCCGAACCATTCATTTTTGTGCCATACACATCTCCTTCAAGGCATGAGGATTTGGTATCTGGTATATTTTTGTCACTTAATGAAGTATATTGGCGTGATTCAACTGGTGCTATGGACCAAATGAAAGAGATGCATCCTCAGGACAGCTCAACAAGTGTGGCTCTCGCTCCTTTGAACAAGACGTTATACAACATCTACCCTGCCCTTCGTGAATTCTTTGTTGATTTGTGCGGAGTGCATGAGAACCCTCCTCTCCCTGCGTACCTCCAGATTTTGCGGCAGTTATCCCGAGTCACTTTGCCTTCGCAAGCCGCTAAGGCAGTAAGCAATTGAAACTACGACGCAATATTCTTTGCCAGTTAATGGAGGTTGTGCTGCAATCTAACTTTTCCCATGTCTCAGGTTTTTCAAGTTCTTTTGAAGTGGACTGATGGACTGAAATCAGGATTAGGTCCAGAGGATGTTGTTTACCTGAAAAAATCTCTTAAAAAAGCGGAATTTACAATGCTTCCTACTGTGCAAGATAAGTGGGTTTCTCTACACCGTTCCTTCGGTATTGTGTGCTGGTGTGATGATAAGAAGTTAAAAAAGCATTTTAAGCATGTGGATGGGATTGAGTTTTTGTTCTTTGGCAAACTGAGCAAGGATGAAAAAGATACACTTCAGACAAAGGTGTCCATTCTCATGAAAACTTTAGGGATACCTGCTCTTTCAGAGGTAAGATCCTTTTTGTTCATGTCCATGTTCCCTATACATCGAGATATTGCTGCACTCAGCTGTAGATATTATTTTGCAATTGTACTCTACTATATTTTCTTTTGTTTCTCATTTATTGCAACACTCGTACGAAGAAGTGGATGATATGTACTAAACTATGGAATGCAAGGAAAATTGTCATATGGTCTCAAATAATTCAATTGGGTCATCTATTTTCCTTTTTGTTTTGTTGTGATGTCAGACATTATCATAACGGTTCACCATTAGAAAGTTGATTACACAAAAGCACACATTTTACTAGCTTCAGTGTTTGGAATATCAAGTTCTTATATCTTCGTGTGTTAGCACCAGATTTAAAATACCAAAATTTGAGCATGTGCCAAAGGTTCAATTGAAAAACTGTAAGAAAAATATGAAGATATCTTAATGGTTTTTGTGAGAGTATTGGTTTTGGTACAAATTTTTCTTATTAGAAAGGCATAATTTGAGTTAGGTTTAGGCAGCATTAGGTTGTTAATGTGTCTATTTATACGCAGCTGTGGTCTTTTCGCACCTCGGTTACCAGGGTAGCCGATCAGTTACTTGCATGTATGTGTGTCCGTGCGTGTGTGTGTTCATCTCAAGTTTTCTACATTAACATGCAGGTTGTTAGTCGGGAAGCAATATATTATGGTGTAGCAGACTCCAGGTTTAAAGCATCATTGGTGAACTGGGCTCTTCCATATGCTCAGCGCTACTTGTGTAATACACATCCAGACAAATATTCTCAACTAAAGCAGTCTGGATTTGATACTCTGAATTCTCTACGAGTAGTAGTTGTTGAAAAGTTATTCTACAGAAATGTTATAAAGGGTTGCGGTACGTCGTCCGAGAAGCGAGTCGAGTCCACCTGCCTTCTCCAGGTATGCCATTTCAATCCTTCATTATACATGTATGTTTTATTGCTTGTGGAAGAGCTTGAAAGTAAAGAATGATAAATCTAGATGAGAAATGGCTATATAATCTTTGCTTATAATAATTTACTGCAACATCCCGAGGCCGAAAAATTAAAGCCACATTGGAGCTTATTAAATTAATTATAAAAAATAAATAAATAGCTAAACAAGAGCCACATTAGGAATTCTTAACGGTAGTTAACATTTGCCAGCATAGCTAGGATATGAAATCATTTCTTGTAAAACGCAAGATGCATCCTCGAAGAGTAGAGAGTATTCTCTTTCTTAACAAGTGCCTGTTCTCGTGTCGTTACCATTGACTCTGTTTAGCATATATAGTAAATAAGTGCATCATGATGTCAAACAGAATTTTATTTTGGCTTAATTAGTCTACCTACAAGACTCGCATTTGGCTTTCATGTCGGTAGTTGATTAATCTTTTTTTTGGAGTTGTTTCGTATTCGGGAATCATTATTTGAGCACCATGATTATTGGCCTTGGAATCGCACATATTATAATTTATTTTCCTTGTTTTTTTATAGGATAATACTCTGTATGCAACCCAAGATTCAGATGCTCATGCCTTGTTCATCGAGCTTTCTCGTTTACTTTTTGATGGAAAGCCTGAATTGCACATGGCAAATTTTCTTCACATGATCATAACTATGGCAGAATCAGGTTCCAGCGAGGATCAAACTGAGTTCTTCATCTTGAATAGCCAAAAGATTCCAAGGCTTCCAGATGGAGAAACAGTTTGGTCCCTTGCATCTGCGTCCTCATTGACAGAGAACGATGAAACAATCCCGACAGATTTTGCTTCAAGAGCAGTGGATGAGCAAAGTACTGCAACAAACAAAAGAAGAGCACCGATCACTTCAAACTGGCCTCCTAGGGATTGGAAAACTGCACCAGGTTTTGATTATGCTCGTGCAAATGGTTTCCGGACACAGGCATCGATGCTGCAGCCCGGTTTCAGCTCTCATTTTATAGAGGATGAGTATCTAAACATTGAAGAAACCGATATTGTGGCTCCACTCTCAATTGACAATAATTGGTCGATTGAAGATGATTCACGAGCATTGACAGCTTTAGCTGTGCCAGACTCCAACAGAGAACCTGAAATGACCAGAGAAGTTGATCATGTAGGTCTAGAGTCTGTTCCAGGTCTACATAAATCCAGTTCATCTTGGTTTCACAAGAAAGATCAGATTAGAATCGGTACGCCCAACGCTCAAGGAAGCTTGACTGGGAGACTAGGTGAGCATCTCGCTTTTAAATACTTCGTTGGGAAAGCTGGCAAGGAGGCTGTAGATTGGGTAAACGAACACAAGGAGACGGGGCTGCCTTATGACATTGTTGTTAAGGACAAAAACGGTAGTGAGTTCATCGAAGTTAAAGCAACTGTATCTCCAACGAAAAACTGGCTCATGATAACTCCCAGAGAGTGGCACTTTGCAGTTGATAGAGGCGATGCTTTCAGCATTGCACATGTCGTCCTACTGAAAAATAAAGTCGCAAGGGTCTCGGTGTTCAAGAATCCAGTAAAACTGCTCCACCAGCGCAAGCTGCAGTTGGTTATTGTGATGCCTACCGAACCGGAATTCTCCGTCATCTCCTGAAGGCACGTACTGGGATTTCTTTGTCTGCTGGATGCTCGGAGTAAGCGCCTTTCGCCCAATAGTTGTGATTCTCCAATGTCATGCGCTCTGTTTTCATCCGTGAGAGCACCAGTTATTTCTGCATAAGATCCAGGCGTGTGTTTATGCCACTACAAACAAATGTTCGTTGACGACCAAGTTATCTTGTTAAAGTTTTGTTGACCCAAATATAGAACTTCTATATTTTTATTTTTTATTTTTTTCATTTTTATTTTTTATGGTTCAGGTTGAACATAGAGAACCAAATATAATTATTTTTTTTAATCTCAAGAAGTGAATTTTTGTTTCTCATCCTTCTGTGAATTGGCATCTCCTTTATGAGGTCTACGATTTATCTCTTTAATCACAAGAATGCCCTTAAAAGCATTTTATGGGTGTCAGAAAAATAACAAGTTTCATTGGAGGTACCAATTTGTTATTATCTTTAGAATTAGTCTTTCCATTTTTTTTTTGTCCAAAATTAATTCTTGAATTATTGATATAACCTTTGGTTTTGTGCATCACTTGTTGAATAACAAGTTGGAGGGCTAAGTTGCTAAATTAGAAGTTAGGAGGATAAATTATCAAAGCTCAAAAAATTGGATAATAGAAGTGCAAAATTAAAAACGTGAGTTAGGAGGGTATGTGCTAACTCCCTTCTACGGTATATAGCGTTCTTATGGTAACTAATTACATTAAAAAATAAAAAATAAAAAATAAAAAATAAAAACCGGTTTGAATGTAGAAAAAGTGAATTTATTAAGTAAATAATTTTAGTAGAAGTAAATAGGATTACATGTTGTATAAATTAGTTACTGTTATTTGTAAATATTAATTATTTCAAAACCTTGTTATTTTCTTTTTTTAATTTTTTTAAAGAAATTTTTTTTTTGGGTATTGTAGGATTTTCTTTAAAAAGTACATATCTAGATTACGATTTAAATCTTCTGTCCAATTTTTTATGTTTTAAATAATATCTAATCAATAATTTTATGACATCTCATTTTAAAAAATTTGAAATGTTTTATAATTGATTTTTTGTATATTAAAATTTAACTTTATTAATAATGTGTCAAAATATAATTGGTTAGACATCATTTGATATATCAAAATTGAACAGAGAATGTGGATTCTTTGGATTATTACTCTAGTTATAATAGCTTTAATTTTTTTAACCACCAAGTAGATATATATAAATAATAGATGGTTAAAAATCCGAGCAAGCATTAAGATGGGGCAAAAAAATAAAAAATAAAAAATAAAACTGTCAAATTGAAAAGAGTTTCTTTCGCAATTTTCATTTTTGGCTTGGGTGAAAACGTAATTGGGCTTGGGCCCAAACCTTGAAAAGAGCCCTACTCTCAAGAAAAAACTCTAAACTCTCTCCTTCCTCGCTCTCTCTCTCTCTCTCTCTCTCTCTCTCTCAGGTCACTCAACAATGGCGTCCACTCGCTCTCTCCACCGAGCAATGCCCCAAATCACCAGAACTCTCCGCCTCTTCTCCTCCTCATCCACCAGTAGTAGCAGCGCCGCCGCAAAGCCGCGGTCGCACCGCAACAACCACAGCGAGAACCACCTGTACTTGGAGGCGAACCCCTTCCTCGGGTCCTGGAAGGCTCCGAAGGACCCCAGGGAGGCCGAGAGGCTGCTGGCCAGGCTCCGCAGGGACTACGCCAAGCAGGTGAAGGAGGTCCGCAAGGAGTACATCAAGGAGGTCGAGCTCATGAGGCTCGAGAAGCTTCGCAAGGACGAGGCCCGCAAGGAGACCCTCAGGCTCCGGAACGAGGAGAGGAAGAAGCAGAAGGCCGAGGCCGCCATCGTTAGGGCTCACGAGCGCCAGCGTCTCCAGGAGGAGCTGCGTCAAACCCTAGTACGCACTCTCTCTCTCTCTCTCTCTCTCTCTCTCTCTCATGATTTTGGTTTCCATTGCAATTTCATTTTATTTCTTCATGTCGATAAAGTTCGAATTTTAGTCATTTTGATTATTTTTTAGCGCGGTTGCGTCCTAAATTTCTCGACTTTTTGGTAACTTGTCCCCGAATTTTAATTTTAACAATTTCACTCTCGAAGTTTTTGATTTCTTGCATTGCCCTAGATTTGAATTTGAAAGATTTGTATCGGTGTTTGAATTGGATTTGGGAATTTTTGATCGGATATGAGATTTTCTGTCTCAAATGAGGTGGATGCGAGTTCTTTCATCAATTTGGAAGTTTAGTAAAATGGGGTACATTGCAATAATTTAGAAAGTTTGGGAGGGAAATTGTCAACATTTATAATTTGGGGGTAAGTTGTCATAGGCCGACAAGTTTTGCTAAAAACCCTTTGATGGTTTGCCATGGAAATATCTGGAAGAATTAGATTTAGGTAAATTCCACCAAAAAAAGCTAAATTTTCCGCCATTTGTAATTATTCCTGGCCTCTTTAATTTTGGTGGGATGTCGGATGATAATTAGGGTCCCAAATGCCAAAATTAAAAAGATTTAAGGTCCTAATTGCCGGCTCACAAAAAGTTTCTGGTGCATTTGTTTAAAAATCTTTGAGGTGTTTACATTGGTTACTTGAAATCCATTGGCTATTGGTTTACTGTTGCAACCTATTTTCAAATTTAGAGTCACATTTGTCCCATTCTTCTTCATGATGCCTTCAATATCAAACCGAATTTAGTCTAGACTTGGTCAGAGCTATAACAGCAAGTTGGTTTGTACAGAATGCATAAATATTCTGTATTAGATGTATTTTCTGTGTTGTATTTGAGTTTTAATGATGTAGAAGAATGTACTTGACTCACACAGAGCTGGGTATGAAGAGCATTCTTCGAGCATTTTTCTAAAAGAAAATACTAGGTTTTGCAGAAAAGATGGAAGGCAGTTAGGATGCTGCTCAATGAACATATTGCAAGACTGTAGTTGATTGTTTTGTTATCGTACGAGTCACTTCTAATATCGTTTTTACAATGCTTGCATAATTCAAAGTGTTTAATTAGGTGATACAAAATTACAGTTTTCGTAGTGGATTCTTTGAATTACTTTTGAGGATTTTGGTTTGCATTATAGTTTGAGGATTCTAGTAACTTGTTCAGTGAAACAATTCCAGGTTTACTCTGTATGTATTAAGTTCTACTTTAGCAATGCCACGACACCAACTCAGTGTTTTTTCCCCTAATAAAATGTATACCTAATCAAACTTTTATTATTCGTGCAAAATTTTTTTTTTTTTTTTTTTTATAATTTTGGCGAAGAGATAATGGTCATTTTTTAGAATTGCTGTTTCTGATTTGTTGCCTCCATCATCAAAATTTGTGACAGCTCTAACATCTTCTTGAACTTTTCAGTTGAAAGAAAGAGCGGAGAAGCTAGAAAATTGGAGGATGAAAGAAAAACACAGAGAAGAAAACAAGAAAGAGAAGAACGAGCTGTTACGTCGGCAAAGTTCCGTTTGGATTCTTCAATTTGATCTGGAAAAGAGAATACTAGAAGCAATTGTTGATACAACACCCCTTTAAGGCCCCTTTTTCAAGCTCCTAATTTTGATCTGGTAGGGTAGTTGTAGCCTGTTAAACCGAGTAAATTATCCTTGGTTCCTTTTGAAGATTTCTGTAAGCTACATTATAATTTGTATCGGGCACTCTTAATAGTCATAATGAAATCATTTTTTTGAATGAAGAGAGAGAACAACTGATATAGGAACCAAGTTAGTTATATAGTCCTACGAAAAATTCACATTCTCGTTATTGTTTGTAGGTAGAATAAAAATACGGAGGGCCGTTAAGAGGCTGCAGAATAGTTTTGGAAGGTACTTTGTGGAGCACGAGTTTGTTTCGATTGATTATGGCCAGAAGCGACGCAACTGAATAATAATCTTGGGGGTCGTTTGCTCTACAAAATTATTAAAACCTTTCTTGTCAAAAAAAAAAAATTAAAAAAAAAATAGAAAAAAAAAAGACCTTGCTTGTTTGGGAAAGTCTTGGAGAGATTTGAAAAACCAGAGGGTTCATTTCTTTTCCCTTCGCTGCTAAATATGATCTGATTGCAACTACTTTTTTCTTCAATTATAATGTAACTTTTTTCCTTTTTTTGGTATTTTGTTTGTGGTTTCTTTTTTGCTGGCTCATTTGTAGATTGGATCTGAATTTCATTTTTGCTCTTTTAATTTTTATAAAAGGAAAGAAAAGGACCTAATTAAAATCAAAAGTAAATCCTTCTGTGTGAAATAAAATAAAAACTTAAAAAGTTAATGGTTTGTTTACTTTCTAGAAATAGAGAATCGAAATAGGGAATGAGAATCAATCTCTTGTTTATTTATTTATTTTTATATTGGAATGAGAGTGAAATTATGTGGGGTCTACATTAATTTGGGATTGAATAAGGGGATTGGCAATCCCGAACCCCCCTATCAGATTAGCACTCTCATTCCTGATATTAAAGTTAAGTTATTATTTCGCCCATAATTTTACTTTCTTATTTAAGGATTAAAAAGAAAAAGTAAAAAATTGAAATAATCTTATTTTTTTCACACATTCACTTTTCCTTCTATTGTGAATTTAAAAATAATAATAACATATATTAATTGTTTTTATTAATCAAATATAATATATTTTTATTAACTTAATATTATACAACTATCCTAATTACTATTAACGTTATTAGAATAAATAAATAACTTTTGTTATCACAATATATTATTATATTTTTATTTTTATATTTTTTATACTTTACTTATTTTAATTCAATTTTTTCACTCTTTTAAATTTTTTTAAACAAAAAATTACACAATTTAATTTTATTACCTTAATATCATAATGGTTATTTTACTTTTGATTAATAGCATGATAATAAATAAAAAAAATTAATTAATTTTTTAATTTTTGAAAACACAATAAATAGAAGGGATATACAAGTAAATTTACAGTAACTGACTCCGATTCCTGTTCTAAGTAAACGCATGAATGGGATTGACAGTGATTCCGATTCCGATTTCTAGAATCCAAGTAAACAGCATATTCTGCCTCCAAACCCAGCCCATTCCGAATCCTACCCACTCCGATTTATGATCACTCCGATTACAGGTAAGTAAACATGCCATAAGAGTCTCTATTCTGTCTGGGGTGTTTATATATTTGTGTGCATATATATAGAAAAGACTGGTCGGATTGGAAGGGGCAAAAACTAAGCGGGCATTTGGAACACCCGTCGGAACTTTAGGGGGCATTTGGAACTGGAACACTCGGTGGAACCCAAGGGTTCATTTGTTTCGTTGGTCCATTTTTGTTTCGTCTTGAGACGGATGGAAAGTTGGTTTTGAAATGAATTTCATTTCTGTTTGCTTCTGAAGTGGCATTTAGATTCGTCATTAAATCGTCTTTCAAAAAAAAAAATTTCTTTTCTAAAATGGTGATTTTAAAGACGTTTAAAAGAGTGATTTTTTCAAATACCCTTCCTTTCCAGACTTGCTCATTGGAAATTTTCAATTTATATTTCAATCAAACATATATTTTCAAACATTTATTCATTTTCAATAAGAGAAAAATCTCAAAATTCCAACTCTAATTGGTGCTTCAAACTACAAAAAAAAAAAAAACAAAAAAAAAAAAACCTTTGCCAATCGTAACAGGGGACACAAAATGGTAGAAAAATAAAACAATTATAATACTCCTTTTTTCTGATTTGCTTGACCAAAAACACTTGTTCTATAGCTGCATAAGAATGACTGCATATCAACCCAAAACTATCATTTACATCCATCAAGTAAAAACAAAGCAAAGAATTATGATTACTGTTCCTGGCCTCCCAAAACAATACACCCTACTTTCAAAATATTGAGTGGGAAAGAAGTAGAATCTAGAAAGAAAGAAAATGAGCTTGTTTTCCCAGCGCTGCAAATTCACTCACTGGGTCTTCGGTTTCTCTATCTTCACGTAAGGCAATAATCCCAAGAAGTGGACCACTTTCGGATTCCATCCCCGTTGCTGAGCACGACAGAACATCAAGAACGTGTTGGCGAAATACGAATTGAACCCCATGAAGATGTGCCATAGAGCATGACCCTGTGGGTTAAAGAACCAACCGGAGATGTTCTTGCAGAACAAACGATCAAGGAGCCAACAGAGACACCCGACGAATATGGTTCCCAGATACAACTTCGCAAGCCACTTTGCGTGCACATCTTTTGTGTGTATGTAGTACTTGTACATCCGAGGGATGCAAAGTAGGCACAGGATCATGTAATGTACCTTGAAGCCGATTTGAAAGCGGACTAGTGAATGGAAAACAGCGAACGCAGCGCCATACAGAAACAGGAAGGTCGGCATTGTGCTCCGGTAGTGCCAATCTGGAGAGTAGAGGATATAGATATACAAGAGCATTTCCCATACCATAGGTGTTTCATCACCTTGCTGTTGTCTGAAAAACAAAAACGAAAATTGCAGGCAACTTTAAATTGCCTTGGCAGATGAACTAGACATGACATTCTATTTCTGTACATTACCAGTTATTCGAACACAATCTTTTCGGGATGAGCACTTCCAGTCACATATCAACAATCTAGATAACGTATGCATATGCAGATTTTGTTTCGCACTCTATCATAGGATAGGGAGAAATGTAGTATTAGCAACTTCTACTTTCTCAAAGTATTTCGCTATAACAGAATGAAAACTAAGTTAACCGTCAAACAAAAATCAGTAAATTTAACTCAGTTGTTCCGCGTTTCGAATCTTAAAAAGGGTTTCGGATTGGGAATATTTACATAAGTAAAAACCATCAACATAAGACCTTCAAAAAAGCCTAGATGTTCCTCCACTCTCCCCTCTCTCATCCAATTCCACGGCGAGGAAAAGGGACTTATATCTTTCCATTTATACAAGCGACCTTTACTCTGAAGTTAACTAAAAATATCTTAAAAACAGTTCCGACTTCAATTACAATACAGAAAGGTTAAAAAGAATGGAAATCTTTATTAAAGTCATTGGAACAATTCCCTACTACTATACTAGGGACTAGAATGAAAATAAAATCTTTTTCACCCTTCAGATTCAAATCAATTCATTACCTCAAAAATAGAAGTTAGGAATTGTCATAACATGATCGAAAGCCTATGTTCACAGTTAACAGATTTGAAAAAAGTAAGCGAAGCTAATGGAGAGAAGACCAAAAAAATGAAGAAGAAGAAGAAGAAAGAAGATACTTACTTACGCTGCAAAGTGGCATGGTAGATCATGCTCCCAATGGCCAGTATCATATTAGATATGTGGAGGACGCTAAACCTCTTCTCAAACCGCTGCCATAGTGCATTTATAAGACCGAAGAGCGCCAAAACAATGCATGGAACGTTTGATATGGTGTTGAAAAGCTCTGCAATATAAGAGGAGTAGACATAGTTCCTCTCACACCAATCCGTGGATGTGACAGGACCCCAAAAGCTTGAAAGTCCATTTTCCATTTTTGAATGAATATATTATACACCCGAAAGCCTTATAATTCAATTGCCACAAAGAGACACCTTTCACTCAAAATAAGTTCACAAAACCTGCAAAATAACCAGAATATTTTTCTTTGAGGAAAGAAAATTATCTCATTAATCATCATCAAAAGACTGAAGATGGATAATGTTTTGGTTTTAGAGACAAGGCGGGAATGATTATTTGGATATATCTCCATACACACACACACACACACACACGTACACATATATCTACACACACACACATGAATAATCAAAGGGAAAAAGGAACCATAATCCATAATCCTAGAGTGCTCATCTCATGAATGAACAAGAAAAGGGAAAACCAATATATTCATAGATGCAAAGTTATAGCTAGAGGATGAATTTAAATACACACACACACACACCCACTTCATATCAGAAATTTAATTAGGATTTGAAATTAAAAAAATTACATGTTATCAAACATTAAGATCAATCACATCCTTTTTAAAGATGTGGAACAACTAATATGTGTTATCTTGAGGGGGGAAAAAACTATTCAAAACAACTCAGAGGCATACCAAAAAAAAAACTAAAAACTCTTCAAAAAAAAAAAAAAAAAAAACGAAACAAAAGAACTTTCGGGTATTAATTGTCTAGCAATTCTGGAACTGCCCACCATGATTTAATAACTAAAATTAGCAACAAAAAAAAAAATGTCCCCAAGTGATAATCTAACATTTACTAACAAAGGACTATAAATACAGTTCCTAATTTTAATTAGTGAGATTTTTAGGTACAAAAAAACGTTATAATCAAATCTAGAAACACAGTTTTTTTTTTTTTTTTTTTTGGAGAAGAAGAAAATGAGAAACCAAAAGAAATCAAATTAATACCAGAATTTTGTAACGAATGGAACAAAAAATCAAACCTTTCCCATCCAGATAGAGATCTGCGTTGCTTCTGAAATACGTTTCTGGGGAGGGCTTTCCCCTTTCTCTCTCTAGTTTTTTTGTTTTTTTTTTTTTTTGGTTCCCTTCCCCGGTCGGCTGAGAATGGCACCACAACTCAAGGAAGCAGATTTTGGGAGAAGGTGATTGGGACGCTCTGAGAGTGGCGCGTGGGGGAGATTTGAAAGACGTGGACGGACGCTGTCGGCCGTTGGATCGGGATTATGGTCGGTTGAGATTACTTTTGGTCGTGGGATTTTGGGGTTCTTATATGTAGGATACTTAGGATGTCCTGTCATGCTTTTCCACAGCGCGTTAGAATCGCGTTTATCCCACGGCCATCAAAAAGCCGAACCCTATTTTGTATATATTGTAATACTATATATGTATATATTTCTTTTCAGGTTTGAAAGGAACCGATTCTATTTTTTAGAACAGAGACTTTTTTTTTTTTCCCTTTTCTTTGGAAAAAAATAAATAAATAAATAAAAAGGCGTTGTTGCAAGGTCAACTCATGTTTCATGCTAAACATCGCTTATATAAAAACTTTAATTAAAATCAAATTAAAAAGTAAAAAATTTATATAGCTTTTAAAATTGATGGAAATTTTTTTTTTTAAGCGGTAATATATTTTAAATTTAAGGTACCGCAAAAACCAATTTTGACTTGCAAGGCCTCAATCTAAAAAAAAAAAAAAAAAATTGCGATCTTGATAAATAATCGGTTCTATAAGTAAATTTGAATGAAATACTCAAGTGAAAAAACGTATATCGAGTTCTAAAACTAAATACCCAAATAGGTAAACAACAATCTAGTATATAAATTATTCTTTCAGTGAAATCTCTTCAATCGTTGAAAAGATCTGATCGTTTGATATCTAGAAACCCAAAGAACCGACGATTCACAAAACACAACTAAAAAACAAATATATACCGTTCTGAAAACTCAATACTGCACTAGAAAACGAAACAAACACGCTAACAAATTTGCATAAAGAACGTTGTTATTATGAACTAAAACACGAAGAAAAACCGCAAGGACCATTGTCAAAGCCTCCAGTAGTGATGAGACAACCCAAGGAAAACGCCACCAATAAGAGCAACAGACCCCGAGTGACATGCGACTGGGTTGAAACGCTACCTAGACAACGGCGCATAAACCGAAACACCACACCGTTATCACCAAAAAACCACATCGCCACCCTCACAAAAATCCCACCATAACACGGACCAAAACTTTAAAGGATCTTGACCTTTGGATGTTAGACACGTCGAAAATGACATTCTAACCAATCTTCGATCCATCTCAACAGAAACTCTATTATGTGTACTGTCCTTTACCACTAAGAAGCCCACAACCAGATGAGCTTGGGGATCCTATTTTAATGCTTGGAGCTTAGTGTGTTTAATAAAACTACCCAAAAAGTATTTTGCACTAACAACGTGTTTTTAACAGTGTTGGATGGTATTTTTGTCATTATGTAAAAATTATTTAAAATAATTTTTACTCAAGTCAATATATGAGCCTACCTAATTATAAGGAAGGAGACAACCTAGGTAGGAGCCTACCTAATTATAAGGAATGAGAGGAATGAGACAACCTAGGTAGGAGCCTACTTAATTATAAGGTAGGAGACAACCCAAGTAAAGGTCTACTCATTTATGAGGAAGGAGACTACCCTCAAGTATGAGTCTTCCTAAGGTTATATCAGACGTCAGAAGGAGAAGTTCAAGCGTCTACAAAGGACAACGTTCAACAATTAATAGGAGTTTACAAAGAGGACTCAATCGTCTATATAAAGACGTTAAACGTCCATATTTATTACATATCAAATCACCGGAATGTGAATAGTCTATTGTAATTAAAGAGAGAATAAACTCTCAAATTAATAGGAGAATTAAACTCCTACATTCTCAATGTATTATAAATTATCTTGAATTGAGAAGATAAAAAAAAGAAGACACAATTATCAATACAAAGCCTTGAGGCAATTATACTGGACTCTGGTTTTCTCTATATTGTTCTTAAGGTTCTTGTGTTTTCTTGTGTTCATGCTTAATGTTCTTGATTATTTCTTTCGTTTGATCTTGTTTTCTATTTCAAGAACGTTTATTTGGTGTTGGACGAAATTCTGCTCCAACATTTTGGCGCTAGAAGGAGGGCCTTGTGCAATTAATATCTACAGGTTCTCGCCAGTATTTTCAATCTTATTTCTTAAAAGATGGCGAGCGAGAACGAGTCAAGTGCAAATCCCACTAATACAGTTGGTGCTCAAACGGAGGGAGGTGGCGCTGGTAAAGGGAAAGGTAGACGATTACCACGTCCTCTGCGTCCTCCAACATGCATGGATAAGTTGGAGACGGGTTTGGAGAATTTGACAGGATTGGTGACTGAGTTTGTCAACACTTTCCATGGAGCACAACCAGCTAGAGCTCAGCCATCCAATGGCCAACAAGCCACACCGACAAACTCGCACAGTGTGAGAGATGGTAGAATCCGACGAGGTGAAGAAGAGGTTTCCATAGAAAGGCTGCGACAAAGGGATTTACCCGCTAGGCAGCAGCCACGACAAGCTTGGAGACGTTTGGGAGTGCATGGGCGAAGTGAATGTCGACGCTCACAAACGGAGAGAACACGGACTTCCGTGTTTGATAGGCTGGCTCACCCCGAAGGAAGTGATGAAGAGGTAGATAGTACTTGGACTCTATCGGGATCAGAGGAGCTTTCTACTACTGATCTACGTGATCGACTCAATGCACGACGTAATATATCACATGGTGTACCCCAACCTCGGAATCCCCGAAATGGTCGAGTACCTTTAACAAGGAGTGAAAGAGGTGATCGAGCCAATCCTCCGAGAGGTGCCCAAACTATACAACCAAACCAAACCAAAGTAGAACAAGTGGTGCGTACCATGAACAAGCGATTCAACAAGTAAAGAGTCAGTCAAATCGTAGCATCCGAGAAGTACAACTTGAGCAACAACTTGAGAGGATACAAAGGCGAATGGATGATTATGAGGCAAATCGGAAGGTACCAGAAGGCATTAAAGATATGATGGATGAAACCGAACCTCCATTCACCGAGGATATCCTAATTGAGGAGTTTCCCGCCGACTTCAAGATGATACCTATCAAGCAATATGATGGGAAAGAGAACCCTGCTGGTCATATGCATGGATATTGCACCTGGATACGGATCCGGAGAGCGACTCAAGCTCAAATGTGCTTAGCATTCTCTCTGACATTAACTGGACTAGCGCTTCAATGGTTCCAACAGCTTGAGCCGGGTTCAATTGGCTCATTTAAAGAACTAAAGCAACAATTCTTGGGTAGATTTGTGGTGGCAAAAACCCGCAAGAAGGATAAGCTCTATCTTTTTTCCCTCAAACAAGGGGCTGAAGAATCATTAAAGAGTTACATAGAGCGTTTCAGCCAAGAGATGAACTAAGTGGAAGGATACATAGATAGTGATGCCGTTGCCGCAATAAGAGAAGGTCTTTTGGAAGGAAGCATGCTAAAGTCTATTGTGCACAAGCAACCCAAAACTTTTGCCGAACTTGTTACCCGAGCACAAAAATTTATCAGTGCGGAGGAGTATATGCGAAATCGAAGAGGTTCATCTCAGGCTGGGACATCGAAACTTGAAGGAAAGCGGAAGGTTGAAGAAGGAGCCAATGGGTTTGATCAGAAAAAACAAAAGGCAGAAGCGCAACTGGAGACAAACAAGTTAAATGCTTTGACACAAAAATTTCAAGCGTACACTCCGCCTGATGAGACAAAGACTTATACACCGCTGAATACAACAAGAGAACAAATCTTGATGCAAATTCAACATCGAAATTTGTTAGTTCCACCAGCACCCATGAAAGGAGATCCCAACAAGAGGGATAGATCTAAATATTGTCGTTTCCACCAAGATTTTGGTCATGATACCTCGAATTGTTTCCAATTAAAAGGACAAATTGAGGCTCTTGTGCAACAAGGACAACTGCAGAAGTTTGTGGAACGAGTGATAGCAGAAAGACGGATCACACCCCCTATGGTGCAACAGCAACAACAACAACCTGTACCACCTGCTCCATTGGCCGAGAATAATAATCCGATAGGAGAGTTGAATGACGTTCGAACAATATTTGGAGGACCAGAAACAGGTGATAGTTCATGTGCACGGAAGTTATATGCCCGAGAAGCCAAAGACTTTGATGGTATACATTATGTGAACATGACCGAGCATATTGCAAAGTTTTCAAAAATGGAGAATTTCGCCATAACCTTCACAGAGGAAGAGGCTAAGAAATTACTCCACCCACATAATGATGCCTTGGTAATATCTCTCCGAATAGCAAATAGTAGGGTCCACCGAATTTTAGTTGATAATGGGAGTTCTGCGGACATATTATTCAAAAGTGCATTAACACGAATAAATCTAGGGGGGGCAAAGCTAACTCCAGTGTTAACCCCTTTGTATGGATTTGCTGGGGAATGTGTTAGGGCTGAAGGAGTAATAACTCTCCCGGTTACAATGGGAGAAGATTTAGCACAAATAACACGAATGGTGAATTTCTTAGTAGTGGATCGCCCATCTGTTTCTAATGCCATTATTGGCCGACCAACTCTAAATGCGATGAGGGCAGTTACCTCTACATATCATTTGATGATGAAATTCCCAACAGAAAATGGCATCGGAGTGGTAGTCGGAAGTCAAAAAGAAGCACGGATTTGTTATGTTAATGCCACCAATGGGGAATCAAGCGCAAAAGGAAATGAGGTGATTTCAACCATTTATCAAATAGATGGAGATTTACTAACTGATTTGCCAAAAGACTTAAATGACATACAGAACTTTGGAGAACTCGATCCGCGTGAAGAACATGTGAAAAGAGGAGAGTCTGTTGAGGATTTAGTATCAATACCTATAGATGAGTCTATGCCCGAAAAAACAGTGCAAATCGGATCAAGGTTGTCGTCACCGTTACGAGAACAGTTGGTTAGCTTCCTTCGGGAGTACAAAGATGTATTTGCTTGGTCCTATGAAGATATGCCCGGAATCGATCCAAGAATCATGGTGCATCGGTTGAATGAAGACCCAACCTTCAAGCCCAAGGTACAAAAGAGGCGAACTTTTAACCCAGAGCGCTACATAGCGATAAACCAAGAAGTGGAGAAGTTATTGGAAGCAAACACTCTATGGGTAGGACTCCAACCAGAGAAACACCTTTTTTCTATGGCGTATGGTGTAGAGTCTGTAATCCCTGCAGAAGTAGGAATGCCGACTTATCGAATTGAGGCCTATCATGAATAGCAAAATAATGATGAATTGTGTACTGAGCTTGATTTGATGGAAGAGAAACGAGCACAAGCTTGTATTCGGGTGGCTACTTATCAGCAAGCTACAGCTAGGTACTGCAATTCAAGGGTTAAGGAGTGGAGATTTAAAGAATGAGACCTAGTTTTGAAGAAAGTTATTCAAAATACAAAAAAGCCATGAGATGTGTTTCTAGGGCCAAATTGGGAAGGACCGTACAAAGTGATGAAAGTGATTTGGCCGGGTATCTACCGGTTAGAAAACAAGTGGGGTGAGGTGTTAAAGCATCCTTGGAATGTTGAACACCTTAGAAAATATTATCAGTAGATGTTTGAGTTGTGTGGTGTGATTTTAAGTAGTATTAGCGTATTAAAAGTGTGTTTTTATTTAAGTTGGGTTTTTGATGTAATGCCTAATTTCCAAAGGCATAAGAATTATTCAAATAGAGATGAAATTTTTGTCAATACTTTTTTGATTTTTTATTACCATGCTAGCATGTAAAAAGAAAATGGGAAGCTAGGAGGAGACAAGTATCCTCGAACGACTCCAAGAGATAAGTATCCTCCAATGACTCTAACATATTCAAAAAAAAAATATATATATATATATATTAAAAAAATAATAATAATAAATATAGTTTGGCAGGACCAAACATAAACATGACGGCAGGACCGATCATGAATTTTTCGGCAGGACCGAATTCAATATATATATATATATATATATATATATAGTTTGGCATGACCAAACATGAACATGATGGCAGGACCGATCATGAATTTTTCGGCAGGACCGAATTAAAAATATATATATAGTTTGGCAGGACCAAACATAAACATGACGGCAGGACCGATCATGAATTTTTCGACAGGACCGAATTCAAAAATATATATATATAAAAATATAGTTTGGCATGACCAAATATGAACATGATAGCAGGACTGATCATGAATTTTTCGACAGGACCGAATTAAAAAAAAAAAAAAAAGAAGTCAAAAAGTCCCTGTCGTTTGACATACTAAACTTAGGGACTGGGGGGCTGATGTTGGATGGCATTTTTGTCATTATGTAAAAATTATTTAAAATAATTTTTACTCAAGTCAATATATGAGTCTACCTAATTATAAGGAAGGAGACAACCTAGGTAGGAGTCTACCTAATTATAAGGAATGAGACAACCTAGGTAGGAGCCTACTTAATTATAAGGTAGGAGACAACCCATGTAAAGGTCTACTCATTTATGAGGAAGGAGACTACCCTCAAGTATGAGTCTTCCTAAGGTTATATCAGACGTCAGAAGGAGAAGTTCAAGCGTCTACAAAGGACAACGTTCAACAATTAATAGGAGTTTACAAAGAGGACTCAATCGTCTATACAAAGACGTTAAACGTCCATATTTATTACATATCAAATCACTGGAATGTGAATAGTCTATTGTAATTAAAGAGAGAATAAACTCTCAAATTAATAGGAGAATTAAACTCATACATTCCTAATGTATTATAAATTCTCTTGAATTGAGAAGATAAAAAAAGAAGACACAATTATCAATACAAAGCCTTGAGGCAATTATACTGGACTCTGGTTTTCTCTATATTGTTCTTAAGGATCTTGTGTTTTCTTGTGTTCATGCTTAATGTTCTTGATTATTTCTTTCGTTTGATCTTGTTTTCTATTTCAAGAACGTTTATTTGGTGTTGGACGAAATTCTGCTCCAACAAACAGTTATTTGCGGAAGTTAGAATTTTAGTGTATACCTTTGACTTCTACTTCACCTACGGTTAGAAGTAAAAATTGAACTTTTATGGGAAGTTTTAGACTATAATGGACACATAAATCAATAAAGACAATGCTTAAAGCCAACTTACACTTTATGCCGTAAGCTTCAAATATGCTCCTCTCAAAGGCAACTTGGTCGAACAAATAATCTTTCCTCGTCTGAGCACAAACATTCCCGTGACCGAGCACGTGCTCTGCTCTTCCGACCGAGCAGGCGCAATGCACTTCCATCTGCATAGGGATGACAATATTTCCCACAGAGCTTCGATCTTAAAAGAATGGGAATGGGGGACCTTTTTTTGGAGAATAATTGGTCTAAATAGTCCTTGAAGTCTTTTAAAGGTGACGGTTTGGTTCATACTCTTTTTTTTTTTGGGCCGAGATGACCCTAAACTTCTATTTTCTTTGCTATTTCAGTCCTTTCCGTCAAAAAATTAACGGATTGGTCACTTGAGGAGCATGCTTCATAGTTTTTGAAGGTCAAATAGGTAATTTCTTAGTGTTTTCCAGTAAATTTTGGAGAAATTAGGGTTTCCCTACAATAAAGGGTGGGGGAAACCCGCCGGCCGGAGGGGGGCCTGAACCCAGTCACACGCCGGGGGGGGGGGGGGGGGAGGACTGGAAGGGGCTGAACCCAGTCGTGGGCAAGGCCGGCTCAAGCATTTTAGGGGCCTAAAGCAAAAAAAAAATAATAATAAAATAAAATAAAATAAAAATTTGAGGCCTTTTCTACAGTAGATATATCTTATTTATAATGTAAATTTTCACATATTAAAAGTTGTCAAAACCACATCAAAATGAAAAAACATGCAAAATAGTTAACATCCCTATCGATTGGATATGTATATATATATATGTATATTTCACTTCCTACCATACGATTCTATTTTTTATAATAAGAATTAACTAATTGTTTGAAACTTGACAAAAACATTAAAAGAGAGAATTAAAGCTTATATGAAATTTAGTTAGATCTCTTAGTTTTTGTTTTTAAAGATGTAACTTATTCAATGGATTTTCAGTACATAGTTTACTGTAAATAAATCTTATTAATATTTTATAATAAATTTAGGGACGTTGAAAGTATGAGATTTGAGAATTCTATACGTAAACATGCAGAGATATTTATTTGTTTTCAAGTGTATATTTTAATTATGCATCTTTTAATTATGTATCTGTGTGACATGATTTTCAAACCTAATTCTACAAGTTTGTCAATAGTGTATATAATTAGTTGTTAGACACAAAACCGTAACTAGACCTTAATTTTAAGTTTAACATATATATATTATGTAAAGAAAATGGGGGCCTTGCATGGCTTAGGGGCCTTAAGCAAGTGCCTAAGTACCTTTGCCCTTGAGCCGGCCCTGGTTGTGCGGAGGGGGGCCGAACCCAATTAGGTGGGGGGAGGCTGGAGAGGGCCGAACCTAGTCTTCAGGGGGGAAGTGCCGAATCCAGTCACGGGAGGGCAGGGGGCCGAACTTAGTCGCTGGGGGGAGGCCAGTGAGGGTTGAACCTAGTCACGGCGGGGGGGGGGGGGGGGCACGCGGACCAAGAGAGAGTGGGAGGGAAGAGAGAGGGCGAGGAACTTTTGGAAGATTAGAGAGTATTTTGGCTCATTTTACTACAAAAATGATCATTTGAGTAAGATTTCATTAGAAATTTAACGAAGTTTGATGGAAATAACTAAAACGGCCAAAAAAATAGAAATTTAGGGTCATCTCGGTCAAAAAAAAAAAAAAAGGAACCAAACTATCACATTTGAAATAGTTCAGGGACTATTTAGGCCAATTACTCTTTTTTGGAGATGAGAACAATGTTTTTTTTTTCCCCCGAATTAAAAGTGGGATGGGGACGGGAGAAGTATCCCCATTCTGCCTCCGTCCAATATGCGTGTACTATATTTGTATTATGTTATGTGTGCATATGTATGTTAACTTTTAGAACTTAATTAGATTGTGTTAATAAAAAAATTAACGATAATTACTAATCATTTCACTAAAAAAAACAGTGAAGAAAATGAAAAAAAATATATATTAATTAGTGACCTTAATTGGTTAATACTGGTTGTTATGTGTTATCTAGTAGAGACATCATTAGTTAGGAATCATCGCTCCTGTGTCTATTCTTTTTTAGACAGAAATAAAAGCGGGGATGGGAAAGTTTTTCAATTTTGTTTTGTTACCATCCATATGTACCCAAAAAAATGCTCCACTTTTTTGTCCGATTAAGCTGTTTTCCTGAAATAAACACCCTTAATCATCAAGTCCAAAAAGGGTGACGAAATCTCATAACTTATGTAACGTTCTTTGTTCTTTTTTTTTTTTTTTTGGCCGACCACTCAACGGGGAGACAAATATCTCTGCAACACTCGCTCATTGTTGACCTGCTCAATCAGTTCATTCAAAAGTCAACTTTGCTTTTAGTATAGTGATAGTTCTCTAATAAAAATAACATTCCCTTTAGGGGCAAAGGTAACATTGTAGTATAGCTTTGGGAGTGTGGATTGTTTTGTATGCAGTTGCATTAATATATGAAACGCAAGCCATTTTTTCTCTACTTTGCATCAGTTAATAATCCTCATCTGGTATCAAAGCTAGATTTTTGCATGCGATGATAGGCATGAATCCCTATTTATTTGCATGACAAATATTTGCTCATGAGAGAAGGTATTTGTAATTGAATTTGTCTCACATTTCCGAATCACTAGGCTTTTAAAGTTGTTCATATGTCAATTATTATTGAACACCTTCTGTCCTTAAACTAGTTTTTAATTATGAGTTCTATTTAACTCCATTTAATAATTGAATGTTTTTTTTTTAATCGAGGATTCGTGTGATCTAAATTTCGAGGTTTTAAAAAATACTTTTAGTGTTGGGCAAAAAAAACTTACCAATACTTCTATTAGAAAGGCAAACCTAAACTTTGTTCGTTGTTCCAAGTTAGGTAGCTTCTCAAGACTCAAGTTAAATCTCAGGATCAAAAGGTTGTTCTTCATGCAATGCATCATATTCGTACATATACTAGATGTGTCAAAAACATTACTCTTCATGACTTTTCAATCAAAACAAGCGTTTTGGTTGAAATACTTGCTTTGAACTTATGCTTTTTTTTCCCTTTTTTTTCTTCTTCTTTTTATTTTTTTTGGGATTTTTCACCCTGAAGCTTTATTTATTTATTTCTTTTTTCCATTCTTGTCTCTATTTTTTGCTTTTCTCCAAAAATTTAAAGTTTTAAATCTCTTATTAAATCTTTTTCTGCTTTTATCCCTATTAAAATAAGTTTTCTAAAACACATCCTCATTTAAATATTTTTCTTACAATTTTTAAATTTTTTTTTTTCTCAAATGTGACATTCATAAATACTCACTATAAATGTCTCTTTCCTTTTCAACAGTACCCTTAAGTATATGATTTTTGTCTACAAAATTTTTTTTCTTCTTAAATGTACCCTATTTATCAACGGGCCATCTGGGGGATGATTAGAGATGGAGTTTTGGAGGTAAATTGAATTTTTAGAAATGTGCGTTTGATTTAAAAAAAAACTATTTGAAGTGAAAAAATATAAAAATTTTAAAACATGTTAAAATAAATTATTGATATGAATATTATTTCGTTGCTATTAAAATTTTATACAATTTATATAAAAATATATATATATCATATTTCGATTTGAAATAGTAAAGTTATAAATATTTAAAATTTAAGTTTTCTTTAAAAATTTGAATATGTTAATAGTGAAAAGTAATTTTGAATTAAAGAAAGAGAGAAAAAAAAATTCAAATGTGGCTTGGAATGCTCTTCCAAACCAACCCTAAATATATATATATATATATATATATATACACTATTCCATTAGAATGCAATTTGATTAAAATATATATATTACATTATCTATTCAATAAACTCAATAAACACGCGCACGACTACACGTGCTTTTCAACAGTGTATATATAGTGTAACAATGCTTTTCTTAATATATTAAAAAGAAAGAAGATTGACTACTTTTGTTTCTCGATAAGGTGGAAAGAGATAAGGAGAAGAATTGGAAATAGTACAGAGACAACTCGACAAGATATATATATATATATATATATATTAAAAATAAAAATAAAAAAAGAAAAATATTAATTGCTAAAAAGCAGACATTGTCCATCACTGAAAAAAGAAATTGAATTATGTAATCTGAAGAGAGAGAGAGAGAGAGAGAGAGAGAGATCAACTGGATCCAAAAACTATAGTAAAAAATATGATATCTTATAATAAAAATAACGTTATAGCATTGGCTTCGAATCCGTTGGATGATACATCTTAATAAGTGTGATTAATATTGTCAACTGCTAGATTATTGGTTTGCAGAATTATTGTTGACCCCAATCCATAAGAAAGATAGCATTAATTTTGTTTGTCAAAATATAATTTCATCAACAGAAGTAAAGAATATTTTTTACATAATCAAAATTAGTAAATATTATGATTTTAGAATAGTTGAAGTAAACAATAGTAAGGAACAACTTTCCTAGATAAATAATTATTTACCTAATAAATTGCTATTACTCTAAAATATTTTTAAAACATGTAATTTACCATAGCGAGAAATTGAAGTTAATGGCACTTTTACAAAAATAATTCACATAAATACCAAGATTTTAAACTATTTGAAATAAATAACACAGTAAATTTATCAGATAAATAACACATTTACAAGAAATAAATAAATTATTTACCTTATAAATCTATTACTTACTCTTATTTATTCAAAATATTTTTCAAACCTGTTATGTACGTATGAATGTTATTTAGTTCTTTGTTCTTTACTATAACTTCTCTCTTTTTTTTTTTTTTTTTGGCTTGAAGTACTATAATTTCTTTTTTATTTACTGTTATTTACTTCTTTCTCTACAACTGTCCTCTTTAGAGTACAGAGCTAGCTAGGTGCTAGATATGGCCCGATTTTTAGTGGACTGGACTGGCAGATTTGAGTTTGGGCCCTTCCAGGTTTTTTTCCCGTTAAACTCAGGTCCATGTATCATGCTAAACTCAGGCCCATGTTGCATGTTTAATGAGGCCCATGTTACATGCTATACTCAGGCCCATGTTATTTTTGCTTTCATGACTAGTTTTATTTATTTTTATTTTTTTCGAGTAAAAACTTGCATTTTATTAAATAACCAAGTCGGCTAAAATAACTTTCCCAATAAACCTAGGAATAACATCCACGTCAAAAAAGTCACAATGATGAAATATAAAACAGGTTAACAGGTGGACAACGATGTTACCACTACGAGAAACATGACGGCAAAGAGAACCACCAGCAACCTTCTGCAACAGCGCTCTAATTATCATAAACAATAGGCTCCAAATCATCAGTTTCAACCTGATAGCCTGCACCACTAAGAGGGCATCAGTTTCAACCTCGGAAACTCTCACTCCACAAGATGCAACAAATTCCAAACCTTCTCCAAGTGCTAGAAATTACGCCGTCAATGGAGGAAATTTAATGAAAAGCTTGCCACAAAAAGATTTTCATTTTGCTGGGAATTTTGAGACTCCGTAGCACCCTCCACCACTTATTATCCACTCTCACCTCGGAAGTCCCCGAAACCTCCTCCACTTTGACCTCATTCTTGTTTAAAAAAAAAAAAAATTTAATTAATTAATTTCATTTTGTGAGAAATCCTTACTCCATGGGGATTTCTTGCTTCTTTTAAAGTTATTTTGGAAATGCCAATCTTTGTAGACACTTTTTTATAATCCTTTTTTCTGGCTCAAAAAAAAAAAAAAAAAAAAAGAGCTATTTTTCATCTGGCTTGCTTCTTAGAATTATTTATGTACGACACCTTTTATTTTAATTATAACATTTTGTATTTAAAAAAAAAGAAAAAAAGATAGTAATTTTAATCATATGTTAATAGCCAAGAAACTCGGGAAGTTAACATTAGAAAGCTCCACAATTCTTTTTTTTTTTTTTTTTTTTGAGGTTATTATTATTATTTTTTTAAAGAAAGCTAAAAAACAAAATTTAGGAGAATTAATCTCGAAGAAAAAAATAAATAAAATTGAGAAGAACGACAAGTCAACCACGCACCTGTAGTGTAATTTAGCAACGTTCATGAAACTGTCAACAAATTGTCGATATGTTTTTAATGCTAAATATATATATATATATATATATATATATCTCTCTCTCTCTCTTCCAGCATTACCTCGTCGCATTTTTAGTTTTTCAAAATATACTAAATTCATTTTCTTGTCTTATATAGCCACATTATAATTTATCATGATATATATTGTGTCTTTGTGACGGATCGATTTTCTTGTTTTAATAATATTGTATTTTTTTTTTTTTCAAAAAATATTCTGGAAAGGTCGGTGCTAGTTCTCTTTACTTCGAAATCTTACCAGATTAATAGCCAATTGACTATATCTTAACGTATATTTAATAGCATTTGTACTCTCCAAAGTAGTAGTTTATATTATAATTTTTAGGAGATCACACACACACACACACACATATATATATATAATCTTCCATGTATGACGTATATTGATTTTATTTTATTTCATCTCGTAACATCGGTCTCTCTTGGTTGGGGGTCTGTGGGAGAAAATGACCACAAACTTAGAAGCAAACAAAATTAATAGAGTATAGGAATTTATTCGTTTACTACACACACATATATGACTGGAGCTTTTGTGCCTTGTCTGGACGAAGTATAATTTAATTAAGCTTAATCGTGTTAATCATACCATCAATCGCTTTTAAATTCTGAATGAATATTATTCCGATATGTATAATAGTATACATATCGGAGCAAATCTCATGCCTTTAATGGTGTTAGTCTATTTTAAGTTCAAATTGACCCTTTAATTAATTAAGAACAAATTAATGAAAAAATAACTAAAATTAACTTTTGTAAATTGAAGTAATTAGGGTTATCAAATACATAATTTACATATTATCATGTTTAGTGTACAGGCATGTTAATGTTATGTATACAGGGAAATGTTTTATTTATACAGGTTAAAAAAATAGACTGCAAACCATTAATGTGTCCAACTAATTATTATTATTATTATAATTGTTGTTGTTGTTATGTTTCCTTTCCTTCCACACCCCCCCCCCCCCCCCCCCCCCCTCAAAGGCAAATACTAATAATGGAACTGGAATAATTATCATTCCAAGATAAAGAGAAAAAGAAAAAAAGAAAGAAAAAAAATTATAAAGAGAAAGTGCTAGAACTAACAAAGAACGAAAAAGTAGGGACAAAAAAATGTTTAAAGGGATATGAAAAAACTACAACTGCCTATTACTTTATGAATATATATATATATATATATATATGAAAGAATTTTTAATAGTTACTCTTCTCTCTTTTTTTCTTTCTTTCTTTCTTTCTCTTTTTTTTTACAATTCATAATTACAGATAAAATTATAAAAAATAGTGTAAATTTTAATTATGTTGGATGACATGGCATTTTTAACGATTTATAATAGTAGGTTAAATAAACGATTTTACCCTAAACATTAATTTAAAAAAATTTTAACTAAACATTAGGTAAAAACAAAAAAGTGGACTCATGAATTCTGGAATCGAAATCCCGATTCGATGATGGAATGCAGTGTTTTCCTTTTTAATTTTAATTTCATTTTTTATTTTTGTTACAATTTTTTCTCTCTATTTACATTTTTTTTTTTTGTCTTACACATAGCTTTTTTAATGCAATAAAATAAGGAAGAAAAGAAACTGCAGCATATGAAGCAAAATAATAATAATAATAATAACAATAATGATAACAATAATAACAAAGAAAAAAAAAATCTAGTAGTTATTGTTTCGTTTTTGTTAGTCGAAGTTGAAAATTAAAAATTGTTTCGTTTTTGTTGGACGCTAATATTTTTTTTCGCTCACAATTGATCCGGTTGAACTTTTTCAATTATCTTTAAAAAAGACATATTAATTACCTTTAAATTTTTAATGAGATGTGTGTGAAAAGCATAATCCAAAAGATATTTTATCCTAATTAAAAATAAATTTAATACGGGTAATTTAGTGTTGAAATAATTTAGTAAACTAGGGTGTGGAAAAAGCGAACAAGGGGATGACAATAAATCTCCAAAAAAAAAAAAAAAAGGAATGAAAATAATTAGGAATGAGATTTAAAATCTTAGTTTTAATTTAAATAAAAAAAATTAATAAAAAAATACCTGTATAACAGGTAAAGAATAAGTTGTCTATATACATCATATTTAATGAGTTTTATATGTTTAACACTCATTAATTGTCATAAAGTTTTTTCTTCAAGTTACAACAGATATTTTGGTTTATATTGAACGGCTCAAATAACAGTAATCACCGATAAGTAAATATTAAAATAACCATTGAAGTCATATATATATATATATATATATATATATATAAAAGTAGATAGACATCTTGGAAAAGCTACAGAATGTTTTTATTAGGTATATACTTTCTATACTAGTTCGTCTGATTTATCTATTACATGATTTTGGCAAGTTAGATGTTTTCTTTGTATATGTCGTTATCTGTATATATCTATGTCACTTATAACAAAAAAATCTAATGAAGATTAATTTATTTATATATGTAGGAATCTCACACTACATAGAGTAAACTAGAGTCACATTACGACATGTGGTTATGGAACAAAATAATTCCCACTCCCTCAATATCTTCAACGAGTAAATCATGATGATTTTTGCATATCTATTTGATTTGATTACCATCTTCTTGTCACATGTGTTGCTTCTTAATTATTCTTTTTCCTCAATAAAAATCCAAGTCCACTTACCATGTTTCGGTATTCCCTCACAACTTGGTAATGACTATGTATGCATATGTCACGCTCATGCATGTGATCATCTAATTCTTTAATTAATTTCATATTTCGTTTCAAAGGTATATATACATACGTATATATATTTATATATATATATATATGTATAGACATATGTATGTCTTAATTTATTTAGATAGTTTATATACGGTTGTCACATGGAGCTTGTAATAGAATTAAATTCCCACTTGGCGATTGTCCTTTACCGAAATTCAAATTTTGTGCCTAACAAAAATGAGAATTTATAAAAGTTAGTTATAATTTTTTGTCCTTTTGTAGAAGTGGAGAATTGAATACTTTTTTAATATAGAAGTTTGATGGAGTTGGAATTACCGCATTATGTAATTTGTGGCCTTGGTCCTAACTAATTATAAAATATGATGTTATATAAACATGGTACTTAGTTGCGGGATGGTGGAAAACTATGAAATTAAGAATATTACTATTTTGAAAGCTGAATTATATTAAGCGTCAAGTGGATTCTCACCAGTAACACCAATATAATATATATATATATATATATATAGAGTACATTTGGAATTATACAAACCATGAAATTATTAGCCTTGTCAAAGTGATTAATTACTTTATTCTTACCACCTACTCAATATTTTTTTTATATAAAAAAGGTGAATAAATTGAGATTATTTTTAACTAGTTCTTATAAGATGTTCTCTGCCTTCATATTAATACTTAGTTCACATTCAAGTAACAACATGTAATTTTAAGGACCAAAAAGAGAAAAAGAAAGTCCTCACTTATACGGCTATACCATAGTTAAGGAATTATATATATACTTATGGATCATATGTATAGGTAAAGTCTTAAATCTGACGACTATACCGACCTAATAATAAAATATCAAAATTAATAACATATAACACTAAGATCAATTACTTATAATATTTTCTGTTGATACATGTTATTTATAACAATAATTGCAAACAAGTCACATTTTTATTTTGTTATACATTAAAGAACAAGTAAGACCGAAAAAAAAAAAAACACTAAAAAAATTTAGTTGTAACTTAGATACATGCCTATTGGTAATAGATACATGGTATTGATCAAATCATGGATAACACTAGAAAACAAAAATTTATTTAAAAAAAAAAATTAGTTTACGTCTTCATTTTTCTGAAATAAATAAGAATCCTAAACCACCTGCCATTTAAAATAAAATAATCTCTATGTATTTTTCTCCCAATGAAATTTCTTGGTATTTTTCTTGTGTGTTTCTCTTTTCACTTATTGTTGGAACACGAAAAAGTGAAAAAAGTCTTTTTCATTTTGGTTAGAAAGCAATACTAAAAAGCAGTCGAGATGCTATACTGTGTCCCAATAATGATCATTATATATCTAGGTTCAACTTTTCAAGAAATTCTAATTTCTCACTAATATTAAACATAACCAAAGACCCATTTCATCATCAAAAAGGATTGGAATAGGGGGGGAAAAAAGATTATCAAATTAAGGAACATTCCAAGAACAACTTCCCTTAAAAAATAATTAAAAAAAAAAAAAAGCAGATGCAGACTATTCAGGACTTTTTTGGCCACATGTCTCCCCGAAGGGTCCCAACTTTTTTGCCGGTTCAAAGGGTCCCAACTTGCTTTTTCAATTTAGCGTAATGTGGGCATAATCTTTAGAATAAAACTTTGCCAAATAATTTATAAGAGAGAAGAAAATATACATATATATGATAAGAATTCTCCAATCTCATTTTTCTATGGCTTTTTCTTTCGAATTTTTGTAAGAGAAATACGAGTTTGTCGGTACTCATTAAACGTTTTATACCTAATTAATTGATACTATGTTCTGTCTTATTTGCGTTGAACGATCCAAGAAATTATTTTGTAGCATAATTCCGAAAAAAGTTTGGATAAGACATAATTTTACATTGTCTAATTAAGGTTTAAATATGCATGTACCGACATGATTTTTTTTCCATATCTTATTATAGAATTCTCTTTCTTCTTAGCAAAAATAACAATCATAATAAATGCATGGTTCTTGTAGAGAATTAGTTAACTATATACTATCCTCATCCGATATGGAGGATTAAAAAGAATTAAAAGAATCACTCTATTTTGTGACATTATATATGGGTGGGGAAAAAAAACGTGTACAACGAACGTAAGTTTTTGGTGCATATTCATGCATATCTTTTTTTTTTTTTTTTAATTTCTACACCTTCTAGTAAAGTCAGGCATCATAATATCAATAGATTATGTCTATTATCACTACACATGCATATCGTTATGATCTTACCAATTCTATAAGAAACGTATTTTAAATTAAGTTAACATATATACCGATATCCTCAAGAAAATTACGTGTTCTCAAATGACAAAATCATAACAAAAATAGCTTATTAATTAAGATGCAAATCAACCATTAAAAAAGGCACCATGGACATGGTCATGACTATGCCGTTAATTTCGATATTGATTACAAAAGTTTTAGATCAAACAATTCATTAAGTAAGGACGATATAGCTTCATTTTGTTAAAATCTAATAACAAATTCTTGACAACTTATATGTAGCAACTAGTGTACTGGTTGATCCACATGATCTTCACTACAATTCATTTATAAAAGGGGAAGTAATTTCCTAATAATGCGGAAGATAAAGTTAGATGTATATATAAAATTAGTTTTTATATAAACATTTTTTTTTTGGTCTCATAAAATCATTAGATAGTTTTTTTCTTTTCCTTCTTGGATCTTTATTTATGAAATATAATTTAATTTTAAAAGCTTAGTTAGAATATTAATGTTGCCAGAAGACTTTCATCTTCGGTACGTAGTTATTGGCGTAATATTATATCTTTTAATTGGACATTATTTAAACACAATTTTTTTTTGGCTCCATATTTTAGTGAAGAAATGCATTAAGTAGTTGTTTCATACATTAAGTTAGTCATGATCTCTTTATTAGCATTGAAAAAATAAATAGATAAAACGAAATTTGGAGAGTTTCTTGCAATAAGTGGATAAAAGCCCCAATATTCCCTTTAATAGCTTAATCAATTGTGGCTCATTAAATGGCACGAGTTCTGCATTAAAGTCATAGGAAATCAATTAAATTTGTTAAGAAGATAATAATACTTTTTTTTTTTGTACTCGTTTTTACCTAAATACATATAATGAGTTTCTGCATTATTGTGTACTCGGATTTTATTTGTGTACTCATATTTGTTAAGAAGATAATAACATAATTGGAGGATCTATGAACTCCAAAAAGAAAAGTCAACTAATTATCATTTTAGTGCTTTTGATAATAAGGATTTTTAAGTAAGAAATCTTAATATTTCCTCTCAATTTGTTTTATTTTTTGTCCTTTTTTTATGCTAGGTTTCTTTTTAGTTATTTCATTTTAAGCCTTAGGGTTTAGGATCGTAAGGCCCTTTCTCTTTTTCCCTTTTGATAAACCTCGCTTATTAAAAAATATATATGATGCTGAGTTTTATCTTTGATAGCTATATCGGTCCAATAAATTTAATTTTTTATTTTCACACTCATATAACTACTATAATTGATTTATATACAACATTAAAATATGACATTCTAGAATTTTACTAAAAATAACAAGTATATCAGTAAAAATCATTACAAACCAATAAATTAGTATTAGAAGATATTAATTTTGATATTAGGGTGTTGGAGACACGAGATTTTACCAACATAAATAGAACGTTCTCAAACTTAAGGGTAAGAATGGGATATATATATATATATATATATATATATATATATTTGATATATATGTAGAAGATTCTCAAACTTTCAAAGGGTGAGAATGGGATATGCCAATAGGCTGCCGACACTCTATATGGAAGATTGGAGAAGAGGGCCTCCCTTTCAGCTTTTGAATGTCCAAATCTGTCTGTTTCCCACTTTCTAAGCTTATTATTATATTATATTATATTATATTACATTATATATATATATATATTTATTTATTTATTTATTTATATTTTTAAGGGTAATGTGAGTTGATTATTGAGAGACGACTCCTGTCACCCTCATCTCTACCCATCACAGGCAAGCAACTTTTTTCTTTTTCCTTCTTCATTTTCTTATTGGTGCTTTCTTTAATGTATTTTCTAAACTTTAGCTTTGATCAAAATTCATAATAAATATAAATTAAATTAAAAAAAATAAAAAAGAAAAAAAGAACTCTTAATGTATCCAAGCAAAAAAATTCGCCAAATCTAATACCTTTTTCGGCACAATTTGTTGATGATATTTTTCGTTGGTTAGTTTGTAATAACATTATTAAAATTATCATTGGCTAGATTGTTCATATAATAATCTTTGGACTTGGACAATTAGAACGGCATTTTATTTTTCTGGCAAGTCCAAAAAAGAGTACGTAAAAGAAAAGTCTTTGTGACAAAATTTATTGGTGGCTATACACTTCATAGTTGAGTTCATATTTCTTTCATTCCAGTTGTGGTGGTTTTTCCTTATCTTTTAGACAAGGGGAAAGGAGAAAAAGACGAGAGATATTAAACCAATAATTCAGATAATTATGTGATTATCCTCGCATCTATCTTTCTATAACACTTTTGGAAAAGCTAGTAGGCCCTCGCCTAGAGAAAATGGATTCTAATTTGTCGTTTTGGTCTAGGAAGATGCCATAACCACACAACAAAACAAAAGGTGATCATGTCTATTAGAATTTTTACCTAATTTGTTTTTATCAATAGAAGAAGTGAAGTAAAGACTTCAAGTATTTAGAAACACAAATGGGTTAAAATTATTTTTAAGTTTTCTAATAAATAATGAAAATATTAGAACGTAGTTTATAATATCTTATTAGAATTTTGGTACAAGTTTTAAAATATACTCATGAGAGCCTTTTTAAGAAGTCATATTTTATGGCTTCGACTGGAAGTTGTTATGAAGAGTAAAAAAGTACTCCTAACTTATTATTTGGGCTTGTTTCGCAGAGCTTTTTAGAAACTTTTTTTGGCTTCCTACATCCAAAAGTTGTTTTTGAAAATGTTTAGATAATCTGTCATAAGAGCTTTTGGTCTGTAAAAGAGCTTCCTAACAAAGTCGGGAAATATGGATCTTGGAAAAAAAAAAAAAAAAAAACTCTTCTGAATATACTTGAAAACTTGGATCAGAGTTTAGGGTAGATATTATAAATTCTATTTTAACATTTTTATTACTTGGAAACTTTAAAATCATTTTGACTCTAAAAGCTTTTCTAAAAATTTGGTTCCTAAACACTTATTAAAAGTCACAACTTTACTTCTCTTCTTCTACTGGCTAAAAGCGAAAACAAAAACTATGTCAAACGAATTCAAACACTTCTAGAAGGAACTTTTGGATCCTAGAAGTCAAAAACATATTCTAGTAAGCTCAACCAAAAACATATATGCTCCTTTTAAAAAATTAAAAATAAAAAATCTTAGATTTTGGTCTCTCTCTCTCTCCCTCTCTTTTGTTTCATTTTTTTTTTTTAAGTTGTCGTGGTTGGTGATGGCTAAATTTATTCATCAACGGAGGTCGAAATCAGCCAATAGATGACCACCCATCATCCACCAAAGTAGAAAGCGATCACTGGTCATCCGCCAGCGTTGAGCACCGTAGTCAAGGGGGTGAATATATTGCTAGACACATCCACCTTTGCTAATTGACTAACGGACTCCATTCATGACAAACCATCACTACCAACGTTTGCCGGCGCATGACTTCAATAGTTACTCCATTTTGAATACTAGTCATTCGGTTTCATGTCGGTTACCGAAATCCCTAGGATTCTCCCAAAGTTATTGAAATCACCCAAAAAAAATTGACAAAAAAAAAAGAAGAGAAATTTTAGATCTTGCCATAGTTACCAAAGAATAAAAACCAAATTTTGTCTAGCATGACGTTTGATCGTGCGTAGCCATTTTTGGTGCACGACACTCATTGGAGTCGCACCAACTCGAGTATGGTGCACAAGATCACTATCATTGCACGAAAAATAGTTCGAAGACCAAAAATAAAATTAACTCAAAAAGATACTATCATTAGGTTTTTTAATTGTTTTTACCGTGCACTTTAATTTTCTTCACTTATAAGATGGCATATACATCTATCATTCTTTACTATTGTAGAAATCTTTCACTTATTTAATGCGTGCTTAGCAAAAAGTCAAGGGTTCACAACGAAGCTAGCATTTATATCCATTTTTGTGTACCCACTATATATACTTGACATATGTTCTTGCCTATCAATAAATATATATATATATATATATTTGACCTAATTACTTGAATTTTTCGTACACACCTTACATACTTATTAGCAAGTTGGAATTCGAACATGTGCAATTGATTTCCAAATCTTGACTGATGGTGTGGACCTCACTGGACTTGGGACCCACAATAAGCTCTCATTTAATCATGCTAATTAAGATTCGACCATGAGGGGTCTTAGCATGTCCTTGTGCATTGCTTATATGTCTAAACCCAAACAACTTTGACAAAACAAACAATTTATATAGTGTCACATATAGGTTTTTGGGGATTCAAAATTATTATATTCAGATGCCTCAGCAGCATTGACAGATTGAGTTAGATAACAGTAAATTGCCAAAAGTGTTCATGAGATCTTGAACGATAATTTGTGTCTTCATTATGTCAATTTTTAGTTCGTGGCTGATTCAATATTAAATAAAATTTTGAATTATTCTTATTTATGTCTGATGAACTTTATAATCACTCTCACTTTATTACCTAAATTTCAAAAACTCTCATTTTACTACTTAAACTTTGAATTTAACCCTATTTAACTCCTTTTATTAGAATTTTAGTTAAAAACAAATGAAAAAAGTAAGTTACAAGTAGTCATGTAATCTTTTTTCATCTGTTTTTAATAGAAATCTTAACATAATGGGCTAATAATACTAATTTCCCGATTTTTTCATCGGTTTTTAATTGAAAATACGATAGAAGAGGTAAAGTGGGTATAAATTCAAAGTTCAATAGGTAAAATGAGAATGGCCTTAAAGTTAAGAGGTACAGATAAAAATAATCCTAAAATTTATTCAAAAGAGCACTAACAATACTAATAACCCTTATTTTAATTCTTTTGAAAATGATAAATATCGCTTTAATACTGCTAATAATTTATTTTTTTTTTTTCAACGTAATAATTTATAGAGTTTTACTAGTCAATATCGCAATTTTTTTTTTCTATCTAATGCACCTAGGAAAAAAGAATAATATGGATATATAAATATTAGACATCTTAATTGTAACGATTAATATATATATATATATATATATACATATATTACACATCTTAATTGATATAGTGAAATGTTTTTGACAAACAATTTTTTCACACCTTTTCCAAGCAAATACCATCTCGATGCAAATATAGGACAAGCTTGATAAAAACCACATTTTAATGTTGTTGCATCCGATTTCCAAAACATATTTTTTCTCTTTAATTTATCATTTATTTTTTGCAGCTTTTAAGTCAATCTTGATCCTAAAATAGGAGCAAATAATTTATCTGTAAACGAAGTACGTATTAAAGTTTGCATAGATATAGTACCATCACTTAACTCGTGTGGGCTTGATGTTACTTGAACGTTTTGCAATTTTATACATTAAAATAACCCACTAAATTACTAGTTTAACTAACTACCTAAAATTAATAATTAAATACGTCCATTTATGTATAATCATAAACTTTTGCTTTATGTTCAGTTAATTATTATTATTATTTTCTTAAAGTAAGCAAATCATATTAGTAGATAACCGAAAGATAAATTTAAGTTTCAATAAGAAAAAGCCCAAGCTAATTAAAAGAAAACATGTATTACGTACCGGTTCTATTAGAGGAACGAACTGAAATATTGCTGTTTAGGGTTTGGAATGTTGTTTAATACCTAACTAGAAAAACATACACTATCGCAAATTTATACAGTGTGTTGGTAATTTATCGGAGAAAGGTGTCTGATCCATTAAAAATAAGGATGCCCTTCAATAAAAAGTTCGTATTGTTTTCGGAGAAAAATTCTTGATATTGAGATTGAAAGATAAACAATATTGGAGATTTGCAAAGTTTACGGATACAATAACGAAATCAACATTGAAAGTATGGAAGGAGAGACATCTTGCATACCTAAGAAAATGTAAAACATGACTAAGAAGCTATTAACAACCATCTCATAAAATATATGTTCACAAAATATATGTTCTTTTTTTTTTGGTTTAATGAATACAATGTGCTTTATTTACGTAATGAATGTCTTTCGACAAAATAATACACTCGTGTAAGTTCCATCGAGGGCACATATTAATCGATCATCAAGGATCGAGAACAGACAATCGCAGAGTCACAACCATCCTTACTACGGAATCACACATTTGTGGGTTACCCCATGTGATAAAGAGACCGATCTAAAACGACACAATGTGTAGGCAAGGCGAGGAAAGGAAAGGAGTGACCCAAATCAAAAGTGTCCCAAAGAAACTTCCCATCCATTTTCCTAGCTTAGTGCATCTTCATTAATCCAACTCATAAGAAAAGGACAATGTATGTGGGTACCCTCAAATTGGTAGTGTAAGTAAAGTCAAGGGACCCACCTTACATACCACGCATGTGGATTTTTTAACATACATTAAAGATGTTCTATCACTTATCTGAAAAACAAGAATTTTACTCCGTTTAAGATAGATCTCTGGCTTTCTTAATTTTCAGAGCAGGACATGGATCTTTGTTCTAGTGCTCAGTACTGCTATTTAAAACAAAAATTAAAAATTAAAAATTAAACCCTAACTTTGGAAGTTAGTTATCCTATTTTGTCGCCATGTCACTCACCACAAATTTGCCCTCATATTATTTCTATATTAACACAATTGCCATTATTTAAGTTTATATTTTTTTCTCAATTTTTTCGGAAGTTATTATAATTGAGGAAAAACACATGAATGACATAAATTTAAAGACTATTATACTAATATGATATAAAAATAATAATAATAGACTAATAATTGGGGAATTTGTGTCATGTTAGTCAATAGATGGAAAAAAAAAAGGTTGTTATTTAGGTAATTTTCTCATATAAGTAGTTATTATAGAGTTCGAATCCAAGTCATTAAAAAAAAAAACCCCATAACGACGTCTTCAAGCCTTATTCCTGAAAAAAAAAAACAAAAACAAAACAAAAAAACAGCGAGCATTCATTATTTTTTATTGAGAGGAAAGAGCCAAATAACATTTTTGAAAAAGAAAAATAATAAATTATAGCATAACATTTTAAATATAGTAATAAACAGTATAATTAAATTTATGACCACCTACAATTTAAAAAATAACCATCATCCTTCCTTCTCTCTTTTTCTCTCCATCCTCTTTTTCCTCTCTTTCTCTTTGACCTGAAATTGTGCACATAAATATGTTTTTAAAAATTAAAAACATGTTATTAGTTAATGTGTTATTTTCTAAAAAATATTCCAATGACATATTAGAAACTCCAAAGATTTACTCGTAAATATATGATATTATTTATCGTCTTTTAAAAAAATCTGTTATACACTACAAAAAGTACCTACAAAAATATGTTATCCACTATAGTTTTCCTTTTTTTTTTTTTTTTGGTTAGTTTTGCACTATTTTTTGTTCTTGAATTCGTGACGATTTAGGACTCCTAAAGAACGAACTTGTATTAACTTTTTACAGAAAACCAAATTTTATCGCATTTTAATTCAAGAAAACAAATTACCCAAAATTTCGATTCTATTAGCAAAATGAAAAATACTCAAGTTTAGACACAGAAAAAAGTTGATGTCGTTTTTTTTTTCTTATTTCCACAAACTTTAAGAAAAGGAGAGGAGAAATTATTGGGCATGGTCTTAGCTCTACGGAACGTATGATTTGTCTATTCACATGACGGACATAAATGTAGACTGTATGTTGAAGTCACGACGGAAAATGAAATACTAATGAAATATCTGGGTATAAATATATATAAATATATACGTACGCGTGTATGTATATATACGTGTGCATATGCATGTATTTGCATATACTTATGAATGCATACGTTAGTATTATGGAACCAAAAGGAAAAATAAAAAATAAAAATAAAAAATGCACCTTTATGTTGTTCACTATACAACCTCATGATTCATATTGGTGTTAAGCGCCAACAAGACTTTTGTTCTTTTTCCCCGGCCAAAAAAATATTTTGGATTTTTTCTAATATAATTATAAATATAATTATGCGTATAGAGTTTGTAATGTATTATAACTTTACTTATCTAAACGTGCATACGTACAGATAAGTATATTTATCTTTCAGTTAAGTTTCATAAAACTTCAAAAGTTGTGACTTTAAAAAGGATAATTAGGAAATAAAAGGTAGGTCTTTCATTTTTTTTTAATTTTGAAAATTAATTCCCACTAGATGCTTTGCACTATCTATAGAAAGAGTTTTTTAACTAGTAGACCAACTTTTAAATAATCTGATCTATAAGTGTTCAACTTAAAAATTTATACATAAAACTGTTCTAGTTATAAATCTGACTGTTGAAAATTCAAAGCATCAATTCCTACGACGACATAAGTGTCTATACCTGACTGGTTTCTTGGCCACAAATTTGAATGTTTTTGGTTTCAAACTACTTTAATTTGTTCAACTTGAAGACTCTTAGATATGGAGTTTTCTATTTTTTTATTTTTAACGTGTTTTTTTTAATATAATTTTACATGTAAAATTTTTTATTTCTTTCTATGTTTGGGATGTTTTTAGGGATTTTATCTATTTTTCCTTTGATGTATTTATAGAATTGAAATGTCAATTTTTCTTTAACTTTTTAAAAAAAAAAATTTTTAATAATTTGTAGGATAATTCTTTAAATTTTGTAGAGATATTTTAAGCAATTGCATAATAAGGCAAGAAGTTTCGTATTTCAACTAAACAATTGAGGTGGTTTAAATATTTTCCCTTAAATAGTTTTTTTTTTTTAATCCTCTTGTAGTGCCAGTTTAGAAGTTTGGATAAATGCAATTGGTTCTAATCCCATTGTTTAACTTAAATTGACTAATGTTATAAATAAAAGCATTAATAATTAATATCAACCATTAAAATAGAAAATGACTCTAAGAATCCACGTAACCATTGGAAAATCAACTTCAATTTATTCTTCAAACAATTGTAGTCAATAAAGAAAATTTAAGGCTGTACTAATTTGTACTAATTTATACTTTTTTGTGAAATTAATATCTTGATCTTTTAGATCTTTTGATCAACGGGCCTGCATTTTGCGTTAAGTAACACTCAATTTTATTTGTAGTAAATTCATAACCCTTTTTAATTATTTTGATTATTTTCTTCTTTTCTTTCCTTGAGAAAAGACAACCAAACGCGTCTTTTCCTCTTACTGTGTATGAGCTCCGTCTTTTTCAAAAATAAATATTGTCCTCATTATCTGTGTTGATTGGCACTAGAAAAATAATAATAATAATTTTGTGAAAAAGACCATTACCAATATCCATTATAAAAACAATTTTTAAAAAAAGGCAATCAAGTCATGTATGAATTTCTAGCAGCTAAATTCGTTGATATTTTTGCTTTGTTTATATTAAATTATTCAATTCTAGGTCGTGTCTTTATTTGTTCTCCTTTTTCTTTTTACATTTCAATCATTAAAAATCTTTAATAAAAAACAAAAGTTGTCAGGTCAAACTTTTATTAGGTATTTTGTTATTAGAGTAATAAATTTTGATTAACACTACTGAAAATTACTACACATATATTTGCCAACGTACTAGCGATTATTATATATTATATGGAGAATATTATTAAAAGATATTTGAAGGAAAAATAAAAATAAAAACTCTATCATCAAAATATAATTATGAATAATAAGGGGGTGTTTGGTGTGTAAGTTTGAGTTAAGATTTGTAAATTTAAATAGTGATTTTGATTGACTTTTTCAGAAAAGACAAAAAATTTTTGGGAAAAAAGATAAAAATTGAGTTGATGGTGGTGAGTTTGAACTCATCACCCAAACACCCCAGATTTTCATCAAATTCTATTCAACTACCATCTAATTCATGTTCTACGTACTTGTAAGACATTTTTCAAATCCTCTCCTAAAATTTATCATTATCTGGTGTGTGTGTGTATATATATATATATATTGGGAATGCCGTCTTTCACCGAGTCTTGCCGATGAAAACTTCATCGGCGTCCATGGCGTATAACTCCGCCGGTAAAGGTCGCCTGGGAAAACCTTGAATCTGGTAGCTAGTGTCTCCTATTGTCGTGTGACTTGGTTAAAACTTGGGCAGTCCCATAAGTTGACAATAAATTTTTTAATATATATATATATATATATTTTTTTTTTTTGGGCTAAGTAATAAGCTTCACCATAATCTGGAAAAACTGGCACATATATTTAAATGCTCCACAAAAATAAATAATAAAATAATACTGTTGAGAATATTGGCTTACATACCTAGAACACATGCTCACAAAACTGAAGGAAAATAAGCCAGAATTCCAGCTCACTCCCAAAGAAAAAGCTAGCAAATTGATTGACACCACCGACTAGGCAAAGCTAGTTTTTAATCTCTCCTTTGCAAAAACAAATTAATAAATAAATTATTAATTATTAGTTCATTATTATTATTATTATTTTTAAAAAATTCACTCTTTGTAGCGGCAATATCCATGTTGTGCCATGTTGGTGGGGTGAAAACTGGGGAAAAGAAGAAGAAGAAGAAAAAGAAGCAAACCAATCAAACCTTGACTAATAAACCTCTGCATTCAATGGCGTGAAAAATGCCCTAAATAATTTATAAATATATAAGAAGCATGCGACACCACATATCAAAGACGTCATTTATAGTTTTTTATTTATAAATTTATAACAATTATTAGATTTAGATATAATTTTTTATTTAAAATCTTATGGTACGATACTATTAAGATATTGATGTAATGAAAAATATTATTAGAAATAATTACCTATAAATCATGTATTGATATAATATAACACAAGTCACGTTACAAGTAGCATATAAGAGGAGTAGTATACAGAATGCCCTATATTTATTAGATATTAAATTTTTAGTATATAAGAGGGGTAGCATACATGAGCCCCTCTATGTCTATATTTATTAGATATTAAAAATAATTTTGAATATTGTAAAAATGGAAAAAAAAATTCAGAATATTGTTACCAAGAGGTGCATGATCTTGTAAGTTTTAACAAAATAATTTGTCGGTGACTGACCAAACAAATTTTAAAAGAAAAATGAAGAGAGAGAGAGAGAGAGAGAGAGAGAGAGGGGAAATTTTGACAAATCTAGCATTGGCTTTATGTTTTCCCATTTCAGGCCTTTTCACCGAAACATCCTTCGAGAGCTCTGTCTAGCATTTAATTAAATTGAAGCTCATTTACTTTCTGAAAGAAAACCATTTCGGCAAAACTTCCCACGTGAAATCTCCTCGAGATTTCTCTTTCAAACCCCCCTAAATTCTTTTTAATAACAATTAATAAAAGTTAGCTTTGTTACTATTTGTTATTGGAGATTTTATTATCACTCTGTTATTAGTATGATTGACCTCAACTAGTTGATATAAATCAAACGACACTTAAAAAAAAAAAAAAAAAGAATCTTCTTATATTTTAAACATAGTTCAATTTAAATTTGATAGTCGAGATTAACAACTCAGAATTTGATCGGGGGTTAATTAATATTCTTCCCTAAGAATTTGTGTGTACTCTTTTTAAAAGGGGATATATCCAGTAGTAAATAATAAAAAAATAAAATTAAAAAAAAAAACGAGAGAGAGAGAGAAAAAAAAAAAAAGAAGACTAAGTTTAATCTAATATATAAATCTAATATAAATGCAAATTAAATATATATATATATATATATATATAGGGGCTTAAGCCCCCGACATTCTATGGCTCCATCTGTATTAATAACCCTATTAGATAATACGATAAGATAGAGTCAAATTTCCCAATTATTGTTATTATCCAATTCTATAAAACATATATAAACGGTTTGATTAAAATAAGACAGTCGAGATCAATTATCTTATTTGACGTTAGGGTAAGATACTCCTCGAGTAAAATCTCCCATTTGTTGTTAATTTACTAATTATTATTAATTAATTAATTAAGACTGTAAGTTGCCAGTCCAAGATTTGGATCTTTGCTTGGGACAGAGAGTCTGGTTCCTGTGAAACTCGTTGACTGCAATTCAACAATTGTACAAGGTTGGCATACTTTGGCCGTTGAACTCGTGTTTTTTTTTTTTTCCTTTCGTTCTACTCTGTCAAAACTCAAATGCGCGTGGAATGTGGATCACATGGTGTGTTGAGTTTTCTACTAATTTGCAGGGATGGCTGGCATTGGCTTGGCGTATCCTCTATACATATATAAATATATATATATGCATATATATATATGAACATATAATATATATATATATATAGATATAGATATTTCCCTATCCGTATACTCATAAGTTTGTTATTTATGTAGTAATTCTGATATTTTCACCAAAAATTAAAAAGAAAAATAGCACTACTGGTATATGACATATTATAGCAATGCTAGAGAGGAATGGTGAAGTTGAACATCACATATTAATAAAGGGTAGGCTCATAATATAAGACTAATATGTATGACTCACCCTTTATAACATTGTGATGTTCAACGTTATTGATACTTCAAAACAGTTTTTTCATATGTCGTCATTACAGAGAAAATAACTTAAAATTGATAATATGCTCCAATGAAAATTTGTTATTTTGTAATATATAGATCACCAATTGGAAAAGTAAAAGTATTGTTAAATAAAATTTTATCATAATCACATGAATAGTTTTGGATTATAGATTACTAATACAGAAAAAATTAGGTTGTATGCCACCACTTTTATGTCTTTAGATTTAGATTTATGGAATAACTTATTTAAGGTTCATAATTATGTCATGTTGATCAAATCTATTTGCAGTGTAAGTCGGTAACAAAAATCTAAAAGTAAGATCTTTTTCATGGCATTCTTGAAAAATTTCCCTTCAAAATTTGATGGTGTTGAATGCAAACTTATGGCCGTGATTGGTTTTGAAAAATGCTATAAATATCATAATAGTCATATTTCATCTTATTTTATAATAAAATAGGGTTAAAAGACATCAATAATGTTTAACACCACACGTTACTAAAAAGTGAATCTCACAACATGAGACTCACCTAGGAACATTAATCAATTTAAACCCTAATAGTTTGTAGAGGAATCCTACCTTCTCTAATCCATTCAACATGTGAAATTTCTTTTTATTCTTCTTTTGCTTGTCTATTCAATAGCTTTTTTCATTGCTTTACAAAATGACACTATTTTGAATTGTCCACCTATAAATTTTACAAGAACTCTCTCTCCATCAATTGTGGTATTCAGCCACTAATGTCCCTAAGCTTTTTTTTTTTTTTTTTTAACCAATAAGTTTTATTTATTTATTTATTTTTCGCCTACATGTATGTACACCATTATGAAAAAAAAAAAAAAAAGTGACACAAAGCACTAGAGTTACCGTTGGTATTAGTCATACATTACTCGTTTAAAACACTATCAAATCATATTATAACTTAAGTGTTTTGATGCCAAATCAACATTAATGATTACAAGATAAAAAGCAAATATTTCAGCAACTAAGGTTGTCTCTCTTTTTATTTTTCAGCACAAAAGGATAATAATACTAATAGCATTGACAGTAAGGGGCATTTTTATTCGCTTCATTTCTAATTTATTCTTCTTTTTTTTTTTTTTTGGTTTTAATAATTATTTTCTTTCACCACTTTCCATCAGTAAGATAGAGATCCTATTTATGAATAAGAGGAAATAAAAAATAAAAAAGAAAGTGGTCTCCAACCAACACCAACCCCTCTTTCTCACTCCTCTTCTCTCCCTTTCTCTCTCCTCATTTCCTTTATATTAATCTATCCACATTCTTCTCAACTTCAGGGCTCGATCTCACTTTATCAGCTCTGTCGTCGATACCTCTCACACACACACACACACACACACACACACACACACACACACACAAATTAAAATAAAAATCACCAAAACACGAAGCTCCAATAATACTCTCCAATGGCGTCGCCGCCGGACACGAGTAAAACCATGAAGCTGGAGAGATACAATAGCTACCTCCGGCGAGTAAACAGCACCAAGCTCCTCAACGCCTCCTCCAAGCTCCTCTTCCGCGCCACTCTCCTCATCGCCTTAGTCCTAATCCTCTTCTTCACCCTCAACTACCCACCTCTCTCCGACGGCGAAGGTGGCGCCACCACCCACGGCCACTTCCACCAGCACCAGAACTTCCTCTCCTCCGCCTTCTACGGCGGCGGAGTCGGCGGCGCCGCCTGGGAGAAGCAGGTCCGCCATTCCTCCACTCCCCGCCGCCCCAACGGCTTCTCCGTCCTCGTCACCGGCGCCGCCGGCTTCGTCGGCTCACACTGCTCCCTCGCCCTGAAGAAACGCGGCGACGGCGTCCTCGGCCTCGATAACTTCAACGACTACTACGACCCGTCGCTGAAACGCGCCCGCCAGGCTCTCCTCTCGAAGCACCAGATCTTCGTCGTCGACGGCGACCTCAACGACGGCCCTCTCCTCTCCAAGCTCTTCGACGTCGTCCCCTTCACCCACGTCCTCCACCTCGCCGCCCAGGCCGGCGTCCGCTACGCGATGCAGAACCCCCAGTCCTACGTCCGCTCCAATATCGCCGGCTTCGTCAACCTTCTAGAAGTTTGCAAATCCGCAAATCCCCAACCCGCCATAGTTTGGGCCTCCTCCAGCTCCGTCTACGGCCTCAACACCGACAACCCATTCTCCGAGCTCCACCGCACCGATCAGCCGGCGAGCCTCTACGCCGCCACGAAAAAGGCCGGCGAGGAGATCGCCCACACCTACAACCACATCTACGGTCTCTCCCTCACCGGACTGAGATTCTTCACAGTGTACGGACCTTGGGGGAGACCGGACATGGCGTACTTCTTCTTCACGAAGGACATCCTCCACGGCAAGCCGATCGACGTTTACAAGACCCAGGACGACAAGGAGGTGGCGCGTGACTTCACGTACATCGACGACGTCGTGAAGGGGTGTTTGGGGGCGCTGGACACAGCGGAGAAGAGTACCGGAAGTGGGGGGAAGAAGAAGGCGCCGGCGCAACTGAGGATCTACAACCTCGGGAACACGTCGCCGGTGCCTGTGGGAAACCTGGTCGGAATACTTGAAAGCTTGCTGAACACTAAGGCGAAGAGGCACGTGATCAGAATGCCGAGAAACGGGGACGTACCGTACACGCACGCGAACGTGAGTCTAGCGAATCGGGACTTTGGGTACAAGCCGACGACGGATTTGTCCACCGGCCTGAGAAAGTTCGTCAAGTGGTACGTTAGTTATTACGGGATTCAGACGAGGGTAAAAAAGGAAAGTAATGACCGTCCCGAGGAATCCGCTTGATTATTAAATTAAATTTTCGATATTTATCATCATGGGTTTTTTTTTTTTTTTTTTTAATTTTGTGGTCCTGTGTAGTGGATCAGAACTGTTACTTCTTCCAAGTTGTTTCTTGTTTGTTGTTGTCTGTAGAAATATTTAGATATGAAAAAATGGGTATAGAAGAAGAAGAAGAAGAAGAAGAAGAAGGGGATAAATGTGAATGAAGAGAGAAAAACAAGGGGGGGAAAATGGAAAGCAAAAGTTGTAGATCTGTGAATTGGGTGAGGGGCGAGAGTGTAATAATAAATTTTGGGTGGGGTCTGCTAGAAAGGATGTGGATCTCAGCCATTGGATTGATATATAAATATATAAATATATAAAAAAAAAATTGTAATTGAACAGCAATCAATCATGATGAGAACAAAGAATCTTCTTTGCCTTTATTTTCTCCTCTTATTCATTTCGTTCATTCTTTTTTTTTTTTTTTTTTTTTTTTTTGAGTTCACTTGTAGTGATTCATTTTTATGTTTCTTCGCTTTTGTGGTCTATTGTTCGTTTATTGGGCATAATTAGTTTGCTTTTTGGGGCAAGCTAGCAAGTTGAGGTAGGATGTGATAGATTTTGCTTTTCAAGATACTCTTTTTTTTTTTTTTTTTCCTTTCCTTTTTTTCAATTAATTGAAAGTGGGGTTCTAAGGACGTCTCCAACATTTGTAAGACAAGGGTAAGACTTGTGGTCTAAAGGGTTAAATTCTCATAAGTGGTCACCTTTTTTTTTATTTTTTATTTTTTATTTTTTGTTGATAAGTGGTCAAAATAGTTAGATACATTATAATTCACATTATCATGTGGGACTGAAGCAAAATATGCAGGGTAAACCAATGCATACTACTACCATATTTTCTAAGTCAAATTGGATTGAATTTACTTCTATATTATGTAATCATTGGTGAATCAATTTGGGCAATTATGACGGTCTACAAAAAGGTGTGTGGAAAATTAAAAAGAGAAATAAATATTTGCATATATTATATATACATTTATAGTATTTTGGGCATCTGAATTGATTGAAAAAGTCCCCAATAACGTTTTTATGAGGAGAAAATTAAAAAAAAAAAAAACATTATTTTTATCCGTCCCAAAAAAAAAAAAGGTGAATGATGAAAGGGTGCTGGAAGTTTCTGCAAAAGGTGCAGATGGGATTTTTTTTTTTTTTTAATACGCGTTGTAATTGAATCATGATTTGTACGATTTCTTCCAATTAACTCTCTCTTTTTTTTTTCATTATTAATGAGAAATGGAAGAAAGCTACAATACTACCAACGTTTTTTAATAGATATACATATCATACATTTCAATTTTAACTACTGAATGATGAACATAAATATGTGTCGACTCAATGAATGTTTTCATCAATTAAAAGTTGACAATTTTTCTTTTCAATAGCTATTTTTATATTTTTCTTTTTATCATCAATTTAGATGCTGAAAATTAAACTGCACGGTATGAAATGGGTCATCGTTACTTTGATTATTAGTTGTCCCAATTATTTGGCCTTAAAGCTTTCACTTTTATGTCAGACTTATAAGTCACCAACTTTAAGAGATTGGTTTTTTAAAAAGTAAAAAAATAAAAATAAAAATAAAAATATTAAAGGGATGGATAAATTAGAAGAGATAGCTTAGCACATTGAAGTCAAGATAGATCTGTATTAATTAGCTAGCCATGTGAATTAGTACGTCATAATCATTTTTTAAGAAAATGATTAGTAATTTTGTCAATTATGTCATTGATGCAACATTATAGAATTTTACTTTATTTGCCAAAAAAACAATATATATTGTTACTTTACGCTTAAAATTTTGTTCTCATTACGACTCCGATCTACGGATTCTCCTTTTTCTTAGCAGAAAATGATTGAAAGGATTGTCTGAAAATAGTGACTCATACCCTGTGATGTGTATACACAAATATACGTACATTTATATACTTTCGTTATGGTCGTAACATCTATACATAAGCAAGAAATACAGGTTATTGCTACATCAAAAATTTAGTGCTTGATGTTGAGCGAGTGTAACGCCGTCAAATTTTGTTATTTTTAGACTATAATCCATCTAAAAAGGCCAACCTTTCAGCGTAACATATTGAATTAAAAAAGATACTTTGATATATTATTCAACGTTGAAAATATACAATCTAAGCTTATTCAATTAAAAATCTAAATAGACAAAAAGTTGATATATAGAAAATGCATTTCTCATTATCTCATCAAACATATATTAGTATTTACCTATGGATCAAATATTAAAGTTGTGGAGAATTTGGATGTTTTAATAGGGGAAAAGAAAGAAAAATAATTTTTTTAAAAAAAATTAAATTCAAGTTTAAATTTAAAACCTCTATCGAAGCAGTTATCCTAACATCAAATTACTTCTTATCGTCTTAGTACTAATCGTTAACTGTCACATAAAAAATCTCTTAAAGATATTATAATTGTAGGAATTCGAACTCAAAATCTCTTATTATGATACCATACATTTGTTTACCAATCTCAAATTATTCAAAGATGGGCCAATTTATACACACACACACATATATATATATATATATATATGTATACATCACCCCTAAAAACTGCCAACTCAGTCACACACAGTCTGTGATGATATTGTATTGATATGGCATACCTTGGCCATTAATAAACACTGATAATTTCTTCCACAGAACGTACTCATCATCATCTATCAACGTTGTTAAAATAAAGCAGTTTAAATAAATGAAAATTAATTTGTAATAATACACGAATCATGAATACATTTTTTTTTTTAATAATGAATATCTGCATTTGCATAACAATTTGTAGGCATATGGTTTTTTTTTTTTTTTTTTATGAATACCATTGAATTTTTTGAATTTGGTAATTTAGCCTTTAAACTTTTTTTTTTCTTGATAATTACTTACCCACTTGAACTTCAATTCTTGACACCATCGGTCCTTTAGCTCCCGTCCATTCAATACAATTTTCTTTTTAAGAGTCTGTTTGGAGCAACGTTTTCATATAGTAAAATGTCATCTGGATCCAAAATTACCAACTCTACATCAAGCTCTCTCTTTTCTACTTTCAAAAACCTCAAACTTTAAGGGTCCGTTTGGTGAATGAGTTTGAGTTGAAAATTTTAAGTTTGAGTTGAAAATTTTTGTTGACTTTTCAGAAAAAACAAAAACTTTTTCAGAAAAAGATAAAAACTGATATGAAATTTTTGAGTTTGAACTCGAACGCCAAACGAGGCCTAAAAGTCTGTAACTTTCTAATTTCAAACAGAAATAAGATGATTCTTGTGTTAAAATACTTACAATGACAAAACGAATAAGACAAAATCTATTTTACATATTTTTTTTCGAATACATTTCGAAATTTTGCATAATTTTGCTATGTTGTAGAACTTTTCTAAAAATCTTCCCCCCAAACACACATTTCTATCCCAATCTCCAAAACACCGTATCCAGATGTCCCCCCAAACGAGCCATAATTTTAAGTTTGAGTTTGAGTTATAAAATTAACTGAATTAGTTTACGTTTTTAAAATGAATTTGTATTGAAATTAAATAAAAAAATACTAATAATTCTCTTCTTGGACTATCACGTGCAGAAAAACAATCCAAAATTTAACGGATACATGAGCAAAAGACCAATGGTATCAAGAATTGTAAATTTGAAGGTTGATTGCTAGGCAAAAAAAAAAAAAAGTTTAGTGACACATTTACATAATTCAATAGGTTCAGAGGTGGTCCATACAAAAATAATAATAATACAAAAAAAATATTTAAAAAATCGGTATATTTGTATTTGGGGTGTGTGAAAATGTTGATAACAATAAATCGTTTTAGAGCTTATTTGGTAGAGCTTTTATTTTTCTCGATAGTTAGTAGAAGAAGAGATGTTGACGTAAAAGGTGTAACTATTTTAAAACACGTTTTTCAAAAATCTTAGTGGATCAAAGTAATTTTAAATTTTATTTTAAGTAATAAAAATTTTGGAATAACATCTATAATGTCATAATCTTTATATACATGTTTTAAAGTGTATTCAAGGTTTTTTGAAAAATTATAAATTACAGATTTGACTGCAAATTCTTTTGTAAAGACAAACTCTTATGAACAACGATACGAACATAAAAACTTTTGAATTTAGGAAGTTAAAAGGCAAATTTCAGAAGTCAAAAATGCTCTTACTATTACGAAGTGGAAAGAATAACGTTGTGAGAATGATAGCACTCACTTACCCTCATTTAATAGGTTCAATGCTCAAAAGTTTATCCTTTAAGGATAAATGAAGAAAATTGACTTGTCAAGAATCTATCAAAGTTTTATGAAACTTCCAAGAAACTTCCAAGAAACTCATATAGCTTTCTAATTGGTTTTTGTTGAGTTGAAAATTCTTCCAAAAAAGAAAAAAAACAAAACAAAAAACAAAAAACAAAAAACAAAAAACTTGTAGTTGATAGCTACTTTTCTATTTTCCTTTTTTGTTTTTTTTAATTGTCATATTTCTTTTCCAATCACTTTGCTAGGCCATGTATCATTAAATAAGATAATATAAAAGTTACACTAAATACCTAATCTTAATAAAAACTTGGTACATTCTGTGACATATTCAAATAATGGATCTGACTCATATATCCTTCATTAAATATGGATGCTGAGTGCTAATAATTATGGTACAACAATTAAATTATTGTAATAAAAAAATTATACTACATGAATCAAATGCACCTCTGTTAAAATAATATGTTGACAACTAACTAGTAAAACACCGCCTCAGTTAAGATTTAAACATTAACAAGTATAAAATTCATGGTCAACTGAAATTTACCTACTTAGTCGTTGAGAACACCTTATAGAGATCCAAGTTGATTTTTTCTAGAGAGTAGAGATCCGGCCTTCACGTGCATATAATTATGCAATATGGTTTTTTTAGCCTTAATTTATGGTCAACAAAAACACAAAATATAATGTGAAACCGATTGTCTGCGTATATACAAATATAACTATGAAATCCAAGAAAAGATCCAATTAGAATATTCTAGCTAAAACAATTGATCTTTTAAAGCAAAAACTATAATTGGGTATTATAAGATTTTCTAAATTCTAGCTTGTTCAAAAATTCAATATTCCCCACTGCTCTCCCATTATTCGAATTCAAAGTATGAGACTTCACCAAACCTACAATAAAATATATAGTATATATATATATATATATAGATTTCTGGTAATAGTCCATTACTTAGAGAACACCACAGGCATTTGGCTATCATGTATATAAGATGTTTTTAATTATCAATGTGTATATACAATATATTCCCACATATATATATATATATAAATAATATTAGAAATTGGTGTAATGATATATGATCCCACCATTTTCAGAGTACCACCCTTTTTATATGTGTGTGTGGATGTCTGGCAACTGTCCATTATTGAGAGAACATTCCAGCATTTGACTATCATACACACAAGATTTTTTTCCATTCAATATATATATATATATAAATAATATTTTATGTAAGATGACAATTTATGTATGCATATAAATATACCTTATTTTTAAGTTTATTCATATATATACTATTTATTTTGAACATAATCAACTCTACACGGGAGCGGTCAACATTTTAATTTAAGTTTAAAAATGACAAAAATAATCTTAAAGAGATAAAATAAAATAAAATTAGTTTTTTTTTTTGTTAAAAAAAAAACCAAAAAAAAAATCTTTTTCATAAAAATACCTTTTTTCTTTTTTTGCATTGGAGTCAAACTTTAGATTTTTTTTTTTTTTTTTTTTACTTTTATTCTTTTAATTTGAGGATGTTTTCATCATAATAGAGTAAAAATCGAATATTAAAACCCGCTCCATAATATAAATTTAATACGAACCTCTAATATCTTAGTATATATTTAATAACGTCGAAAATAGATGGTATATTTTTTAAAAATAAAAACATTACATAAAGAGTAAGTTTCCCTATATAAACATATATATATATATATATATGTATATAAATATGAATTAATTAGAGATGTTTGTATATTATAAATGATCACACTATTTCCAGAGAAATACCCTAATATGTAATATTTTTCAGTACTGTACGGTATGATATTTTTCGTAGTCTTGAAAGAGTTTCTTTCTTGCAAAGTTTTGTCCACAAGTTATAGATAATGGTACCTATCACATATATTATATATATACATATATATATATATTTTTATGTATGTATATGTACTGTTCCAGTATCCTTTCAGTCGGGCAAAGCTTCATTTAATTAATGTAGTCTTGCCTTTCAAGATCAAGCTTGGGGGACATATTACACCAACTATAGGTGCAAACTTTGAAATCAACTAACAACCAACCTAATTAACTATAACAGTTTAAAAAGTAACCCCACCAACATTAAATTAAGGAAAAAAAAGAGGGGGGGGGGGGGGGGGGGGGGGAAGATTCATGCGCTGAAATGGATGTGATAGAACAAAATAATGAAAATTTTATTTATTAAGTTAAAAATCGAGATCTAGCTACATTTTTTTTTTTGGATAATTAGGAAACAAATTAGTAAGAAAATGGCAAGTACAATGGTAGAGATAGAATTTTTTCTAGGGGCATAAGTGAAACAAAAATTTTGAACTAAAATGATAATGTAACTATACTTTCTTAAGTTTTGTCCCTGCTCGATTCGTATCTTTTCTTTTTCTTTTAGATGAACTAAGCTTATAATCATAGTAAACTTATTTTTTCCAAGTTTTGAATCTCCAAAACTATTATTTACTATATAGTCGAGTTTTTATTTATTTGGGATTTTAAATTTAAATTACGATGCGAGTATATACTCAAAAGATCCAAGTAGTATAATTGAAATTTTAAAAAAAAAATTTATGTAGATAAGCAATATTGCTAAGATTATATTTATGAAGGGCAAAATCATAAGAAGTTCTTAGGTCAAGTGGGAGCTATATCCGACACTCTCAGTTTAAGATTATTCGAACCGTGAGAGTGAGGCAAACAATAAATGTGTATACATATGTAAGTAGAGTCCACCCTATTCTCTCGTGAGCCGACTCAAGGAGTCGGTTGTCATTACCAGGGACGGAGTCATGATTTTTTTTAGTAAGAGCATACACTAAATTTTTTTTTAAGATAAAACAAATTTTAGTGGGGACTATGTGAGAATTTTTTATTTTAATGGATTTATATGATGATTTTTAATTTTAATGGGAATACAGTAATAAGAATATAAACTTTTTTTCATCAGAATTAATATTAGTTAGGGTTATGTGAGAATTTTTTATTTTTAACATGGATAAAATATGAATTATGTGATATATAGTTTATTTTCAGTAGAGATAAATAATAAAAATTAAAAAAAATTTGAGATAAAATTAAAAGAACAAAAAATTTCAGTGGTACTACCCCCACTCGCACCCCCTCCCTCCGCCTCTAGTCCATACCAGTTGGATTTTTTTAACATTGATTGATATGAAATATCATAACCTCAATAATGGACCTCGCCCATCATTTCTGACTCTAAAGAACGCATGCTTCTGGAATCCATGGACGTTCCCAGTCTGTAGCAATATTTTTCTTATAATATATATAACTTATTAAAAGAATTATTGATGTTCCTGTATAAGGTTTTCGGATTTACTAGCTGACTTTGAAATTGACCCTAAATTGTTAATATGGGGAGACTTTTGTTTTGCTTTTGTTTTTTTGTTTTTTTGTTTTTTGTTTTTTGTTTTTTGCTTTTTGTTTTTTTGGTTTTTTTTTTTTGAAACTTATCATGAATAACGACTTCAAAAATATCAACGTACGTCGAAGAAGTGGTCGGTGAAGTGAATAAAGTATAAATTAAATATTTAATTTCAAAAACAGTAAATAAAGTAAAAGAATTCAATAGGCTATAAAGTCTAGCAATAGGATCCACATAAGAAATAACATGTTCTTCGTAAACTTTCGGCTAAAGTCAATGAATCATTGTATCCGTTGATACCCATTTTCGCCTTTTTTTTTTTTTAATTTTTTATTTACACTGACCGACCGAAATAGGAGAGAAGAAAACACGTGACATTTTACATTACATGCGAATGCAATGTAATGTAGAGTTAAATAAGAATTATATAAATAAAAATATACATAAAATCTCGCATCTATTATCATATGATATCCGATATATGAAATTCAGTTATTAGAAATGTAAATTTTTACAGAATGAAATATAGTTAAAGTGAATGTGAATTTCCTTTATTTTATATTTTTTTTACATAAATTTATATCACTAGTAACTAAAGTTTACATTCACAGTAACTGAAGTTCACATTACCGGATAGGAGACCAACCCTAAAAATATATTTAAACAGTAAATTCAATATAATTACTATTTATTATTCTCTTTTTTCTAATTACTTTTATCAATCATATCACATACTATTTCTCTCCCATCAACCTAAACACACATCATATTTAAATACAATGTAAGAAGAAAATATTCAAATACATATTGTATTTTATTGTATTTCATTTAAGCACAATATAGGACAAATAGTGTTTTCAAATGAATCATAAGTTATCTTCTAGTTAGTGTACATTTGATCAATTTAAAATCGTAATTTAACCGATAATTGTATAATCTGACAAATATAACATCAAGTTCAATGATTTATAACATTAGCTCATTAATTTCTACTGATACTTATCATTTATTGTAAAAGTTTTAAAATATAACATGTTATGCATAATATTATACATGAAAATTACATGTAAATCAACTAATAATTATTAGTTAAATAAGTCTAAAAAATGAAATAATATCTGTAGAAACTAGACTGCTGTCAGATATACATAAAATCATTTCAAAATAAAATGCATATTTTTAAAACCGACACAATTCACTGTATGAACCTATCTATATACATAACATGACTCTTTTTTTTTTTTGGTGGGATATATATATAATAAAAGTTAGACTTTATCAAAAAAAAAAAAATCTAAAGCGGAAAAATACAAAAATATTAGAAATGGTGTCAGGAATGTCCAGAGCAGACATGGGCTGTAATCCAGAGTGTAACGAGATACTTCCAAAATACATTGCTATTATTAGATATAGCTAGGTTGGAGGTTTGAATTTCTGTGCTCCCTACCGACGTACTGTGTACGTCACAGCACCCATTTTTGGATTGACCATAATAGGCGGTCAAAATTGTAGTAGTGTACCCTCCAAGAAACCCTTTTAATTATCACCTTTTTATAATGCTGATTAAGATGAATATTAGTAATTAGTTGTCTCTTTTTTTTAAAAATAGTGAACAAATTCATATTAGATATGGAGGATTTTTCGAATGGTTTCGTAAACCTGTATTTCTAATAGAAATACCGTACCGTACCGTAAAAAGCTCTATCACTTTCATGAAAATTTGCAAGCCTTCGTTTATCAAAAGTGGTACTATTAATAATGATCTGTTTAGATCAAACATTGCATTTAAATGTTCATTCAAATTGAGTTTGTGTTTGGTGCAACAGTTTGAATGAAATTTTTAGGTTGAAGTTGATTGATTTTTTAAAAATTAATTATAATTTTTGTTGACTTTTCAGAAAAAAGATAAAAATTAAATTGAAAACTTTTAGGTCCGAAGTGGAGAGACCAAACGGACCATGAATATTTGCATTCAAATGTGGAACATGAATTGTGTATTCAAAATAAATGTGTGTTTATATATTCTTTATTAAAGATAATATGTAAATAGTGTAAATATAAAAAATGAGTGTGATACTGATTTTTAAAAGGTGAAAATTCGGATTTGAACTTAAGTTGAATTGTTATGAAATAGTAAAATATTTAAATGAATTAACTCTAATAGTTAACCAATCAAATGCCTATTGTATTTTGATTTCAATACTAATTATTAGACCATCTCCAATATATTTATGTATGAGAATGCTATATCTGTTATAAAAGAGTGTGAAAAAAAGCATCATCTTACCTTATGCATCAATACATAATATTATTTCTATTTTTTATCATCATCATTATGCTTTAAAACTTGTAAAAGTAAACCTTTATTATTTAAATAAAAAAATGAAAATATTGTACTAGTTACATGAAAAAGTCAAGATAACAACCCTTAAAAATCAAATGTTAAATTCGGTATTGGCTATATTTTTTTTGCAAATTTGACACAAACTTTAGTATATGGTAAATTTGACATTAAAGATAACATTCCGTTGCAGTGCACTTTTATCAAAAACCCAAAATTTATGATCAGTTTGAAAATATATTTAATCCTAAATTATATCCGAACACAATAAAATGTGTGTTTGGGTACCTCATATATTCTATTCAAATGTACAAATGCATTTGAATAGTAAACTCAAATAACCACTATCCATAATTCTCTTTTTATCTACTTTTACTAATCAAATCATATACTCTTTCTCTCACCAATAACTTAAACACTCATTACATTTGAATACAATATAAGAAGAAAACATTCAAAGGCATATTGTCATTGTGTTGTATTTGAGTATAATACAAAATGAATACAGTCTTCAAACGAACCATTACCTTTAGCATGACAATTTAGCAAGTATCGTATTAGAGATGCTCTTACAATTGTCCATTAGAACGGGACATAAACATACTTGTCAATGAATTGACTTTTTGAACTTTTAATAGACTTGTGTAACCTATAGTTAAAGACTACAGCTTTGTTTGGTATTTAAATTCAACTTCAACTAAATTATACTTTTTCATCTCAATTTTTATCCTTTTCTAAAGAGTCAACAAAACTTGTAACTAAATTTTTGAAAAATCAACAAACTCCAACTTAAAAATTCAATCTCCAACCGACGAACCAAACGCAAGCTACGTCTTTTAACCATTATTGAAAGGACTTAACCATTAAATTTGTAGGCCTTGCTCATTTATATAGATGGTACTAAGTACACTTGTAATTATTATTGTTTTTTATTGAATCAACTTTCTGGCATATGTACCATGTCGCTTTGAGGGTCATTGCATACTAGGTTCGATTTGATTTTAAGAATTATGATTTCCTACACACTATATATATACATATATATGTGTCATTGATTTTACGACCATAATATTTCGCTTCATTTCAAAGAATGTTTCTTACATGCACATCAGTGATCAGTGTACTTTTTCCCATTGCTAGTTTGCCGCTAAACAGCTACTATAAGATTTGTCCCACAAATGTTTCTCAATATAGCGGTCGGCGATCTCCAATCACAAGAAATAAACATAAATGTATATATCTGGAATATATATCTTGTATTCGACGAGTGCATACATATTTATAACTTTTTATTTTAAATCTTGTAATTAATTGATTTATATAAAACTTTTATTTAATATCTTATCTTGATACTATTTAAATATTAGTACAAAAAATAAATAAAAATGCTACATTAAAATTCTATAATTGTAGCAATATCTTCTAAAAAGTTACAAGTACCGAATAATAATGGTACCAGATAACAGATCATCCTTATATATAGGTACTTTAGTCTCATATCTGGCATCCGACACTAATAATATTTTTATAAGTTCATGTAACTTATCCCGTTAATGCTAATGTAACTTTTATGTGTAATTAAACGAATGTATAACTTTATATGTTAGTGTTGCATAATGTAAGGATATAATATTTTTAAGAACAGAAAATGCACACTACGCAGTAATGATATTTGCATGTCATTAATCTAATATTATAAATATTAATTTAAATTATTATATGTGTTAGACAGATCTGACATATTAGTGGTAATGCTGAAAAAAAACCGTTATTATATATAAGTACATGAGAAAATGTGTAAATACCATGTTAATAGAAGTTATAGTACATTTTTTGCTTTTGATAAGTTCTATAGTATGTCATTTTTTAACAAACTTGATGAAATATACACCAGTTATTTCATTACCTATGCAGGTCTAAAGCATGGGGGAGAAGCGATTAGAGTAATTGCTCTTTTGGTCGTGACCAGGAACGGAGCTATGAAAGGTCGAGTGGGGACAACTGCTCTCACTGATTTTAAAAAAAATTAAATTTAAGACCTTAAAACTTTATGATTTCTTCATTTTTACACCCACAAGGTTTAATCTTTCATATATGCCTCTACTGAACTTTATACTTTTCATTTTTATTTCTATTTTTTATATATAATTTACTTTATTCTCTTTATTCATGAGCTGTTGTAGCATATTTTTTTATTTCTTATTGATATATATGTTTATGAAAAGTATTTACCGTAGGGTACCAATGGTAGTGCATGTTTATAAACATTAGATCTGAGCAAAATCACATTTAATAAGTAAGAATATTTAGCAAACAACTTTTGCACAGATATGTCTGTTTAATACAAAATTCTACTTGTATGATATTTTTCTGTATCTTAGCATCTAAATTCCCATAACATACATGATAATTTCTGAAGAATGCTATATTACAATTTTTTTTTTCCATTTTCCTTGGTGTTTATTTTTCATAAAGAAAAATTAGTATAAGCCCCTACTGAAGTTGAAGACTAACTCCATCGCGTAATTATGTTATATGAGCCCCACTCATCAAGAAGTATCCGCATTTAGCTATAATTATTATACAGAAAAACAAAATGCATCACCTTACCCATAATCGTTGAGCCGAGAGCCTAAAAGTAGTTTTAAGGATTCGTTTGGTGTTTGAGTTTAATTTGAAATGAAATGAAATTTTTAAGTTTGAGTTGATTGACTTTTTAAAACTTAGTTATAATTTTTATTGATTTTTCAAAAAAAGATAAAAATTAAGATAAAAAATACAGTTTAGTTGAAGTTAAACCTGGATGCCAAACGTGGAGTAGATGTTTTCTATAAAACTTGAACTTGATATCTCTCATGCATATGCCAAACTAATTTTGTGTGCAAAAATTAGAAAACAGCCGTTTAGTAGTGCTTAAATTTCATGCAATTTGTAAACTGACAATTAGCGACATCATCACTAACTGTGGGTCATAAAATATCTCTAACTCCTACACTGACACACATACAACATGCTGACATTCAACTCTTTAGCAACGACATATGTCATCGCTAGAGTTGTGACGGATAACTTATATATAGTCACAATATGTGTCGTCACTATTTCCCTGTATTCGATGGCAAGACAACCTGCCAATAACTGTTTCCGCAAAAGGGCAAAAGCAACGGCGTGTCATCGTTATAAGTTACATCTATAGAGACGACATGTCGTACTGTATGTGATAGTATCAGTATCGTTGTTGTATATGACATCGACGGTTTGTTTCCTAATGCTATGATACTATATGATGATCTTTAGCGATGACAAAATCGATGCATAAGATGTCATTGCTATACATGCTGATTGCAGTAATCATTTGAAATCGTCTTCTTCTTTTTTTTTTCCATTTTCTTTTTTGGAATTTGGGGGTGGAGGATTCAAACCCTACATCTTTAAGTGAAGTCAGGTGTGATATTATCGTTAAGTTACGTATGTAACCACCGAAATCCTCGTTCTGAGTAGCTTGACTTGGGTTTTGACTTCATTAAGTTGTACCTCATCGTTTTACGTGATCTTATGAAACCAACATGGATTTTTCAAAGTCATCATAGTTGCGTTAATATTTAATTTTAACATATAATTGTGATATGATCAGTAAACATTCGAAAGCACAGAACACAAGATTTATAAGTCCCTAAGCAAAGAAATCTTTCCCTTTTTAGACCTTTTTCTTGCCATTCTTGGTTCGCGAAAGAAAAAGAGAAACTTTTTATTGATATAAAATAACAAATTAAAAAGCGCAAAAGAGTTGCCAAGACACCAAAATTGAAAGCGATTGGTGTATCATTTTCTAATATTACTAGTTAAACATTCAAGGGAGTTCGTTAGCTGGCTAGCTGAATCTTTTCTCTATACGGCATGCGTAACCGCAATTTTATATCATTAATTTTTGCATTTTCCAAGAATCTAAGTTTTTGCTAATAATACGTACTTTAAAATCTCTTTCTAAAATTGGAACTATTCTCAAAGTCATTAGACAACAATTTTAAACGTCACGTCATCTAGTATATAATATATACTCTATTGCATTATGCATCTTTTAAGCATGGCCTAGCATCATCAATGCACAACAAAGTTCTTTTAACATTAATAACATATTGTAAAATTCACTGTATCCGGATGTCAATCCGTCCCTCACCTCAAAGGATAGACTCGGTTTCAATCCGACCATTCTCACACGTCCAACACCGTAAAATTTATTCGCAGAATAGAGATCATAAAATAGGGTTCTGAACACTGACGGAGCCTCATGTAAATGAGTGGAGCAAGCTCCTCCACTTAAATTTTGAGAATTTGAATTTCGTTGTGCCCAATTTAATAATTAAATTATTTAATTATTTCCTTGTATTTCAAAAAAAAAAAATTATCTCAAATTTTTGTATAACATCCCTTGCTCTCCGTTGAAAAGTTTTTTTGACTCTACCACTCATCATGAAGTATCGAGCTTTAAATTGATTTTGTGAGTAGAATAAGATATGGCATTCATAAACGTTCCATCAATCCAGTGATAATTCAGACTGACTTTAAGTTTGCTTTTTATGGTGTAATAGGGCCAAGGGCAAATAAAAAGTTGTACAAAAGAACCCGTTGCCACCTTGAAACGGCATTAAGTGTGCACACAACCTTTTTATGCAAAAAGCTAGCTAGAAGCCTTGGAAATAGGGGTGGGTCACTTATATATATATATAAATATGATAGGTAACAATATATAAAAATCTGCAAATAATGAACTTAACTTTATGATATTGGACAGAAATCATTTAAAATGAAACAATTTGTTTGGTAGGATAATTTGTATGAGGGATAGGATTATACGGCTGGTAAGATTGGGACAAGGAGGGAAAAAAAAATTAGGGGATGTTGGTTCATTTTGCCTTGAAGCTTGAAGGTGAAGCCAACCCTCAAGACCCCTCACCAAAAAAGTAAAATAAAATAAAATAAAAAATCTTTTTCCTCAAATTTTAGAAGATATGAATTGGTAACGTAAAAAACAAAATTAATATATGTCTATAAATTCTTATTTTCTTCTTAATTATTTAAATTTGTGCATTTAATTCTTCTCGTTTTCTCCTGTTTTAGTTTCAACACTGTTCTTTCTTTGTTTCATCCATCTATCTAACAAAAAAAAAAAAAAAAAAAAGAAGAAGGAAAAGGAAAAAAAAAACCTCTATGATACGTAGCATGTTAATTTTTTTCGAGGCAAAATTATTTCAGTAAAGTACGGAAAAAAATTCTATTAGCAGTGATTTTTTTTAGTTTTTTTCAAATCAAGTTATTTTTTTAACAAACAATATGAAGACCTTTTTTTTAAAAAAAAAAAAAACATAATGTGATGCTCAAAACATCAACCATCATGGCATCAAGACGAGGCATACCTTTTTTTTTTTTTCCCCCTTTGTTCCAATAGGGGAAAAAAAAAAGTGTAAAAGAAAGAGATAATAGCAACTTATGATCAAGAGAGAATAGGTCACTGTCAATCACGACATTGAAGAACAAACTATTATGCAAGAGTAATGAGGGCACTCAATAGAAAGTGACATTATTTTTATTTTTTATTTTTATTTTTATTTTTTTGGAGGAATAAAGTTGGAGAAAATTTTTTTGGGACAAAGACTTGGCAACAGCCATGTTAAATTTTCAAGCACCCACCCTATGAAATTCCCTTTGGTTGCTCTTGTCAAATGGATAGGGCTTAGGCCCCACATTTTAGCACAACAATGCAATATTCATTTGCCTCTAGCCTTTTTTGTTTGATGTAGGAAGTGAAAGAAATTAGTTGTTCCAGATTATTATTACACCTTTTTAATTCATTACCTTTTTAATTCATTATTAACATTAAAAGAGAGATAAAATCGAGACATAATATTAGAAGGATGGTCATCTGAAAGGACCATAGACGAGCTCGTATGTATATATATATATATATATATATATATAAATAGTCTCTAATCTGACGATCGTATCTATTCGATAAATATAACTTTTTATTTAAATGTCTGTAACTACTAGTTAATTTAAATGTAATTTTATATGCATAAAAAATACTATATATCATTTAGCTACGTTGCAAACCAATATTATTGTCGAATATGAGATCTTACATATATATCTATATATGCATGGTTATATAGTATTGTCACCCTTTAAATTTGTCACCCTTTAACAATTTTTCTCCAAATTTCTAATTTTGACAATTTGTCTCATACATTATAAATTGTTGGAATGCATCCTATTTGTCTTTAACTTCCCATTTACTTGATTATAAAAAGCTCATGTATGTCTCATGTGAATATGACAAACCATGTTTACAATTAAAATTTGCAAATCTAATACAAATTTTTATGCTAATATTATAAAGTGAAATCTTTAATTTAACGTAAAATTAACAAAATAGAAAATATTGCAACAATTAAAAAAAATTAAGAGGATAAACTATTCAAATTAAAAGTTTAAAGGCAAATGAACAAAAATGACAAATCTAATAGGCAGCAATGCTATATGCCCAAATATGCATATATATATATATATATATATATAGACACACACACACGTACTGGAATATTACGTGGGTTACTATTTGACAAATTAACAAAAATGACATGTCTAATGGGCAGCCATGCTATATGCCCATATATGCATATCTATATATATATATATATACATATACACACACACACATACTGGAATATTACGTGTGTTACTATTTGACCAATTTCAGGAACTAGTGGCGCACTGGACACCGACAAACTTTGGATGAAAAAAAAAAAAAAAAAAAGAAGGACCGCTGTTTTTGCGTAATTTGAGGGGTGCAATCAACGCGGGGCAGCTCTTTCTTGCTTTTGTCCAAAACTATTGAAAAGCGACTAGAGGCAAAAAAGAAGGGGGGGAAAAAGAAAAGCACCAAAAAGCTAAAAGACAAATGTTGCTTTGCTGCTGTCAAGCTCAAATTTCAAAGAGATCTTGGGGGCAAGTTGTGAAACAGATTGGAACTCATCGTGAAAGTTAGGGTTTTCAACATACACGCCCCTAAACTTTTCCTGTTTTAGTAATTTTGTCACTAAATTTTTAGTTTTTATAATTAGCTAGCTCCCTACACTAGTTAAACTGTCGCAAGTCGTTATCGCTTTGGGGTCTAGTTTGATAAGTTTAGGGGCAGCATTTCAAAATTAAAAAGAATTCAAAGACACTGTGTTCAAAAAATACATTACGTTTAGGAATAAAAATTATGGTGCACCTGAAAATTTTAAACTATACTGTTCCATCCATAGATGATAAAATCAAAGCGATTCAGTTGTTGAAAGAAACATTGTCAACAAAAGCTGAATAAATTCCATGTCCAAAACGAACCAAATCAGTTTTTCTGTAATTCAATCATTGATATTAGACAATGTAATATATAAATATACAGGAGGGACGAAAACAAGTCCAAAACGAACCAAATCAGTTTTTCTTTTCTTTTCTTTTTTTTTAATCCTTCATTTCTTTATTTTTTTTTTACCTTAAAATTAATATTTTTCACTTTAGTCCCTTTCTATATTAGTATATTTTTTTACATTTTAATTCTTTTATCTTTTTTGTTCTTTTTTAAATAAAAAATAAAAAGTTTATTTTTATTATTATTATTTAATATTTTTATTTTACTCTGTTTGTCTATCCGGCACGCGCTAGTATAATTTAAAAAATCGATGCATCATACTTTCTTCCCAAACTTATGTGATTAGGCCTTTGTTCACACGTGTAAAAAATTTACGGTCTTTGTGCTTATTTGTTCGCTAGGATTATTCCTTAGCATGAGCGAGATTAAGCTTATATCTCGTATTTAAATTTAGGATTCGTTTTGGTATTTAAATTTAACTCAAATTAAATTATATTTTTTTATCTCAGTTTTTATTTTTTTTTCTAAAATGTCAATAAAAATTATAACTAATTTTTAAAAATTTAACTAATCCTAATTTAAAAATTTTATCTTCAATCGATAAATCAAACGCAAGCGTAGCTTTCCTTCTTTTAACTTCTTGATTTGACATTTTATGTCGAGCTTGTTGCATAAAAAGTTAAAGAAGTACTCCAAACTCTGAGAAAATCCAATAATAAAGAAGTGAGGTCCCAGTTTGAGCCACATTTTGGGTGGAACATATTAAAGTACTTGTTTTTGATTGGTAAGAAGAAGAAATGACAGCAAGCAAAGAAATGGATCGTACTCATTTATGAATTACAAATGAGAGTACATCGACTAGTTGTACTATATTTATCCTTTCTTTTTCTATTCCAAATAATTTTGTTAAATTAAGCCCAAAAAAAAAAAAAGGCTAAACAGTTTCTTTTTCTGCTAAATGATCACCATGTTTTTTTGTTTCAAAGCTTAGAAATCGAAAAATGATTATTCATCATTTGTAAGATCGCTATAATTAGGTATCTCATGACAGGTGTCCAAGATTGAGAAAAAGGAATCGGTCTTATAACTTGGAAATAAATTATACGTAGTGATTTCAAAAACATGTCAGCATGAGTACGACCTAGATGCTTGACGAGCACGGCCCCAACATGTTTATACGTAGTGATTTCAATAATTGAGCATCTTTCGTCCAAACCGAAACGACTCGTTTTGGATGAAAGTATTTTATATTTAATTTTTGGTTCTTGAAATTTCTTTTTTTTTTTTTTTTTTTTTTGCTTTTGGCCCAATTTTTTTTTTTTTTTTTTACAATTTAGTCTTTTTTTATATTGGTCAATTTTTTTTCATTTTAGTCATTTAATCTTTTTTGTACTTTTCTCATGCGTCTCCTTTTTTATTTTAAGGTCCTTTGTTTTTTTTTTTTTTGTGGGTCTATTTTTTCAACTTATTATTTTAATTTTCCTATATTTTAATAAATTTTCTCGAATATGTTCAACACATGCGTAGTACAAAAAACTCAAAATGAGCTATTGTTCACCCTTTTCGTCCAAAATGAAATGTTTTGGAGAAAAAAACTTTTTATTTTTTTAGTCCGTGAATTTTCTTTTTCATTTTTTCTTTCGGCCCAATTTTTTTTTCTTTTATCATTTTAGTCCTTTATTTATATTGGTCTATTTTTAACATTTTAGTCATTTTATCTTTTTGGTCTTTTTCTCATGCCTCCTTTTTTGTAATTTTATTTTCAGGTATTTTATTGATTTTTTTGTCTATTTTTTACTTATATTTTTTCCTATTTAGATAATTTTTTTCAAACATGTCTAATCATATGCATCGCACAAGTTTTTAAACTAGTATAAAGAGAAGTCTAAAATAGTCTTAGAAAGTAATAATAGTACTAAGTTTAATTGCACTTACGTTGTCTTACTAGATTTTATCCCATTTGATTTTTTTTAAAAAGTTTATAATAAGGTAGTTTTTTTCATATAAAAAATCTCATTTGTTTAGTTGAAAATTTAATATCTTATTGTGCTCAATACTTATTTCTTGCTTGTTTATTAGGGAACAAAACTACGATTAAAGCACAAAGATGATTACAACACAGAGAATTAGAACAAGTAGGTCATTTTTAAAAAATATTTAAAGTAAATAATATATTTTAAAAATGTTTTAAAGTAAATAGTATATTTTATGGTAAATTGTTTGTTTACCATTGGCTAGTTAATCATGATTAACAAGGTCATTTTCCTAAAACCATTGTCCATTTATTTAAATAAGTGTGCCTGCTTGGTAATTTTCGAAATAAAAGTAGAAGTAAAGTTAAAAAGCTCTTTTCAACATAATTATTTAAAAAAAATAAAATTAAAAAAAAAAACTGAAAATACAAACAAGTCTAGAATCAATGATCATTATCGTACTGCCATTTGATTATTTTGAATGCAAGTTTTTAATGATCACAACATCAAGATTTCATTTCATTCCATTCCATTTTTTTAGGTTCCTTTAGCCAGAAATCCTCTTCTGATTCATTTGATTGCAAGGCTTACAAATCTAAAACAGGACAAACACCGAGTTCAGCAAACAGAAGTTAAACTCTAATCGCAACTGATTCCATAGCCATTGGCAACGTTTCATAAAATTTTAAGTTTCAAAAGTAGGAAAGATAACATATGTCTAACAAAAAACAAGTAAAACAAATATCCCAAGCGTAAACAAAACAATGCAACTGCATCTAAAAGAGAGAAGTTCCCTTTCCCTTCTTGTCTCCACCGATCTCAAAGTGTTTGCACCTCTGCATATGATCAGCAAGAAAAAACCAGAAATCCGTAAGAATGCAAAAATGAAAACCGAAACAAGATAAGAAAAAAGCACTCCAAAGAAACCGACCTTAATCGGGTGCTGTGACACGTGTTTGCATCCTTGGCATTGAAGCCTCAGAACAATCTTCTTGGTGGTTTTAGCCTGTTTAGAGACAATGTGTTTGTCAGGAACGCAATTTTCTTAACTAATGTACGTTACATGAAACAAGTAGTAGGAATTTCACCTTCTTGTGAAAGACGGGCTTGGTCTGGCCTCCATAACCAGATTGTTTGCGGTCGTAACGGCGCTTGCCCTGAGCCGCAAGGCTATCCTTGCCCTTCTTGTACTGAGTGACTTTATGCTGGGTGTGCTTCCTGCATTCCTTACTCTTGCAGTAAGTCTTTTTCGTCTTCGGAACATTCACCTACAATACACAAGGCATTCATTTGTTTTCAAAAGGTTTCGCAATAGAAGTCAAAGGGTCGGCCTAAAATCATGCACTATCAAAACAGCACAAATTATTCATCATTATGGATTTGAATTGATTTTCAAAAGTACGACAATAAACATCAACCCTACAGTCACGACCATAGTAAGAGATAGTCCCCAGAATAGATGACATTGCGACTGATGGCAAAGCTGCCTCAACGTGGCCGCCGGTGGTCATAAGAATTGGTAAGGGGACTGTCCATTGGGGTGGCTTCTCTAGATCGCGAAGATAGCACTGGAATTGACAACATCGTGTCCCACAAAAAAGCCACCACTATGGGCAATGGCTGTGACTTGTGAGAACTCGCAAAGGGTGGGATGTGACTCCTGTGGTGATCAATCACAAAAATTGGTGAGACCCTGCTCACAACCCTGTTCTAATTGTGGGTTCCTTGGAACTCCCACGTCATCCAAAGCTACGAGAGTTGTGGAAAACTGGAGCCATCTATCATTTCACTAATATAAACAGTTTACAAATTTGAAAAAAATTAAGGGACAACACTGGTTTGATTATTTTCTTTTGTGTCATATGTTAGTGAATACCACAAGTCATTAGTTGTGAATACCAGCAGTTATCACTGAACGCACAGTAATGACTTTGATCATCGAACAATCATGTTAAGAGACATTAGTAGTGTTCAACACCACACACTAATATAAAGTGGATCTTTACATCATGGGGCTCACGGGTTAGACTCACTTTCTATTAGTTGTGGTGTTGAACAACACAAATGCCCAAAAACATTTTTTCTATAAGCTCTTTATAAAACTACTAAAATTATCTGACATAACAGAGGCACATAAGAAAATACTAAAACCAATGCTATTCATGAACCCCTTTTTTTTTTTTTTAAAGATTTGAAAGTAAAAAATCTAATTTCTAGAAATCAGGGAAGTGAGAACAATGGCAAGGAATGGGATCTACTGGAGAGAAAACTTTTTAGAGTTAAAAAGGGAAAAAAATAAAAAGTGAGAATAATGGCAGAAGATAGCCCCACCTCTACTGCATTTTTTTAAATGTGGAACTGCCACATCATCCGGAGCTACCAGAGTTGGGGAAAACTGGAGCCATCTATCATTTACCTGATATAAATGGTTTACAAATTTGAAAGAAATTACGGACAACACTGTTTTGATTACTTTCTTTTGTGTCATATGTATGTGAATACCACAAGTCATAATTGTGAATACCAACAGTCATCACTGAACGCACAATAATGACTTTGATAATCGAACAATC